>JAKSZU010000015.1:61726562-62926562 GCA_026018925.1 Tupaia tana | reverse complement strand
TGGGACGGTCCTGGCTCCCTGCTCTCTTCTCCCCAGCCAAAGTCTGCAAAGGGACAACAGAAAGCCCCTGCTCCAGTGCACCTGCAGACCCTCTCACAGGGCCAACGGGCTGGGACCAGGGCTGCCCGGAGACAGACCTCGCTTGGCCCTGGAAGCTTTTTTGCCGGGACCAGGCCCCCATCTCCATCTGCCCAGTGAAACTTACCCTAAGGAGAGGTGCCAGTCTCCCAGAGGGGGACGAGTTCTGTCCCCTTCCTGTGTGGCTGTCAATACCTGTCTTCAGCTGGCAGCTGGGCTGGGCGCCTCGGCGCTGGGACTGGAGGTGGGCGAGGAGCCGGGTACCTGACTCCTGCTGCAGGTTCTCACCCGCCCTGGAGAGCAGCCAGGGGCACCTTGAAGCAGCCGAGTTCTGCTGCCGCCATCTTCCTGCCCACCTCTTAGGGTCCCTTTTGTGCCACTTTTTTTTGGCAGAAGCCAGGAACTGGTGTCTTTCCTTGAAGGACACATCCCAGCAGTGAGGAGGCTGGGCACCGTTTTCGAGTTAAGGCCCACTGTCCTTTCAAGGGGTCACGGAAGATGGAGAGGTGGGGGTTGGGTGACAAAGATGACAGCCAGACTGTCCTTCCTGGGGAGTAAGGCTGCAGTTCTGTTAGCGCCAGACTGCTGTAACCTGAGCTAGCAGGCCCAAACCTCAGGGGGAGGCCCCAATGGGAGGACGGTACCTGAGGATGAGGATGAGAAAAGGGGCTGGCGAGAGCTTTGGAGTGGTGTGTGTCTGTGTGCGTGTACATATCTGTATATGGTTTTGTTAGGCTGTGTGTAAATTTGCAAAATTTTCCTTTTTATATATATATGAAAAATAAAGCTTAAATTGTCCCAGAAACCTTACATTGCCTTTCATTCCTCATGGAACCACAGGAATCTGGGGCTTCTGGAATTGAGGGTGCACCAGAAGGCACCTGCAGCCCTTTGCAGTTGGCAGCAGGGACCAGGAACAGTCCCTGTCCTCAGCAGCAGGGCTGCCCTGCCCGAGACGGTGTGCAGGGACTAGAACCTAGGCTGGTAAAGGAGTGTCCCATCCATTCTTTCCTGTCTCTAAGTGGCCCTCGAGGCAGCAGCGCAGATGCAGGTGATGGAGGAGTGGGTCTTGGCACTTGGCATCCGGGATGCCCATGGCAGGTTACCACCCACCTACACCCAAAATGAGCAAAGACTCAAGTCTGCTACAGCAAAAGCCACTTTATTTAAAAATATTTTTTTAGACATGGGTGCTTGTAAAAGCTCTTTAGTTAACTGTGTATGGAAATGAAAAAATTAATAAATAACATTAGTATAACAGACCTCTAAACATTAATCCATTGGCAAATAAAATGGACTCAAAATGAAAATGAATCTTAAAGCTCTGCTATTCTCTGTAAGAATATTTACCTTCTGTTTTTCTTATCCTTTACAGGTGAGAATGATTAAATACTGCTAATATAAATTTTTTTTATATTAATGACACATTTTTAAAATAGTCCACGAAATTCTCATCTAGGTGTTTGTTTTTTCTTAACACTGATACACAAATTGGGACTTTTCTTTCTGGAGAAAGCATCAAGTTCTCTCCAGCCCCACCCAGGCCAAGAATTTCAAAATCTTGAATAAGGAGGACTTTAAAAAAGATTGTTTCTATCTCCCAATTCTTAGTGAAAGGCAGGGAAGAGTGAGGAAGGGTGAGAGAGAAGGAAAATGGCATTCTGCAGAAAACATTCCTTTTCCTTTGTTGCTGAAACCTGTGAGGGTCACAGCACCCAGGACAGGCTGCTGGTAGGTGTTCCCCGCTACCCTTCCCTGGGAACAGCCAGACCCTGCGGAGGGCACTAGCTGCTTAATGCTGCAAGTCGGAAGCCTTCGAATGAAAGGGGGGCCAGTCTGAAGGCAGAGGCAGGCAAGGAGGTCCAGGCCAGCGCAGGACTGGCAGGAGGGCAGAGAGAACCAAGCAAGCGCCCTCTCCTCCGCACCGCTCTGCAGCTCCACCTGGGCCTGGGCTGCTGATGTGCCCGGGGAGCTGGGTACTTGCAGGCCCCAGCACACCTGGAAACAGTGGGGTATTCTGTCTCCGCAGGAGGCAGAGCACGTGACCTGGTAACTAAGTTGCTGGCTGGAACCAACCAAATGACCCTGGCTTTTTCTCCCAGTGAAGCATTAGTGTGGGCATAGGGACCACCGACACACCTGGATGCCACTCTCCAGCCACAGACCGCTCCCTCCTGTCCCCCAGACTCGGAGACTAAGGAAACTCAAGGTGGGGGAGTGCAGACTCTGGTATTTCCATATTAAGTCCTAAAATGCAGCCCGGGATCCAGTGCTGCCTTAGAAAGGCACAAAACATTTGGCTTTTTTTTTTTTTTCAATGTGCTAAAAATTGTTTTGTTTTGAATAAAGGAGAAAGATATATAAGGTTAAAAATCCCAAGTCACCACAGCCAGAGACAGATGTAGGAGGTACCCTGGGCTGCTAGGCCCTACCACAGGCTTCTCAGGAAGTCAGGCCAGGACAGGGGAGCAGCGCCGCTGGGGGGTCAGGAGGCGCCTGGTCTCGGGGCACTGCCACAGCTCTCTCAGCCGGCCGGCAGACGACAGCCGTACAAGTAGCTCTCTGCCTCTTCAGTTTCAGGATGGTCACAGGCATGGCTACCCTCCTCCCCTAAAGGGTCAGAGGTCAGCAGGGAATGACACCAGGCGCCCAGTCCCCCAAGTCCCAGGCCCGGGGTGGAAGTGGTGCAAGGCCCAGGGGATGCACACAGTGCGCACTGGCCTCGGTGGCCCAGGGGTAGGGGACCCAGTGACAGGCACCATCGAAGGCCTCCCACATCCATTTCTGGGGTGGGTCTGAAATACGGACCAGGCGCACGGCCCCACTCATCCACTAGGCTGCCAAGTCAGTAGGCGATGTGGGGCGGGCCGCCTGTCTCCCGGCAAATGCAGGGCGTGGCCAGCTACATTTTTTCTCAAGGCTACACTAGGGAAGGGGTGGCCAGAGTGCCTAACAGCTGTGAGCCTGCTGGCCAACAGCTGGCCCGGACGCGGTGTTCTCCAGCTGACTTGGAGTCGATGGGCAGGGCTTACTTTCCCCGTCTGTATTTCCCCATCTCTAACTTTTGTGCTACTTTGTGGAACCAAAGCCACTGGTACTCCCCTTTGGAACCCATCCAGACTTCCCGGGTCACGGTGCAAGCGCATGACACCGTGACCCCTCCGCTCCTCATTTCGGAACCTACACTAAGACACGGAAGGCAGAGTCTGGTGGCCACCCTGCCTCAAGTGCCTCGGTGGGTATCTTTGGATTATTAGGTTACTTCTGTATCAGATGACTCTAGTGGTTTAGAAAAAGTTCTAAGTAAGGCAGCGTGAGACGCCTTGTAACTCAGGGCGGGCTCCAGGAGGGGATACGTGAGTAGATCAGAAGTAGAAGCACAGGGCCAGCAAGTGGCATGGAGGATAGGGCAGCTGGATCCCACACGGCCGGCTCTGTGGTTAGAATCCCGTACCCAGTGGCTTGAAAAACACGCCAGGCCTGTGTGTGCGTGCATGCCCAAAATCCCGAGAGGAGAATGGAGGAGAAGCGATTGTGGCGTGGCCATCCCCCAGGGGGTGAGTCCTTACTGTCCTTCTCTCTCTGGCAAGTACATGCACCCTACCTATAGCAAACTTTAAAAAAAAAAAAAAAAGCAGCAATACTTAAGAAAACGAAAACGTAAAAGCTTTACTATAAGACTCAGAGGAGAAAGCAGTCACACAGGAAAGACACAAGTACATGCGATGCAGATCCTGGCAACTGTCCCAACTACTTACGGCTCCAGTGAAGTAGCTGCTGAGGTACCCAGGGAGGCTTGCCTAGACTATCACCACGGCATGCCTCCCCCACCGGGAGGGACTGGCGCGACAGCGGGGGTGGGGTGGGGGTGGGGGCTGGGGGCTGGGGGCTGGTGGGGAGGCAGGCCGCAAGCCCACAGACTGCACACACTTTCAGCACAAAAACCTGAAGAGAGCCCAGACGTGCACAGGTAGTGGCTACAGCGGGATCTGTGACCTGGTCTCTAAATAAGAGCGAAGGCTGAAGACCTGAGTTGAACGGAGGCTAAGACATGCTGCCCAGGACTGATTAGCTCCGACATGGGAGAGACTGGCCCCGAAGAAAGAGGTAATCTTGGATGCCAAGGCTGATAAAGGGAAGAAAAGGAGGAAATAAACAAATAAGAATTTAAACCCAAGCATTTCCTCGCTGTCCCAGACAGTGCGACGCCTGCCTGTCCACTCAGAAAAGCAGGACGATGGTGGCTTCACTACCAGGTTGAGGAATCCCGTGAAGACATCACTGGGTCTCCGAGACCTGCCGTCCCCGCTGAAGGAGCGCCCTGCTGCCCTGCCTCTCACGCGTCTCCTCCCCCACAAGGCCGCCGAGCCAGGGGTCCATGTTTGCCACTGCGTGTATTTATTCCTTCTTGAGAGCTGGCCGGTGGTGAGGACCGAGGGCGGGGGCGCCTATCTGGGGCCATGCTGCTGGCACGCAGGCTGGGAAGCAGGAGAGAGGGCTAAGTGCAGAGTGTTATGCTCAAGCTCATGAAGGAGCCAGCTGCACTTCCTGTCCTGGGTCTCTTTAAATCTCCTGCATTCTTCTAATGATGTCCTTCTTCCTTAGCTTGAACATTTCCATTTCTTACATCCAAAGGAGCCCCAATGAGGACAATCAAAAGCACAGCCTCGACCACCTTCCACTACCCGCCTTCTTCCATGCATTAAGGGGCTATGCATGAGCCCCAAGGAAGCTTGCTAATGGAGACCGAGAGCAAAGTTTGACAGTGGAGCTTTAAACTGAGAATACTTCAGACTGAATTTCTACAGCTTTACGGCCCAGGAGAAGGACAATGTGTTGCCACGAAGGCTCAGTGTCTCTGATGCCATCCTCAGGCTGCCGTTTAGAGAACCTAGTCCGATCTTCACGGCTGCCTGGCTCTTGGAGGGCCCAAAGACAGGTGCCCAACCCTTCCCACGCCTTCAGCCTTTCCAAGACATGGCATTAGCTGCAGAGGTGGTTGAAAGACTAGAAGACAAATTCCAGATATATGGGGGAAGATGGTGAAAGGTCCCAGCAGAGTGAAAGGAAACCTTCCCAGTAAGGGTTAGGCCAGGCCGTTCAGTGACACCGTCAAGAAAGGCACAGGTTAGAAAGGGGGTGTGGGCAGACGTTTGCTTAAATATCTAATGAATGCCCATGTGCAGCTCAGCCGAAGTACCAGCCCACTCGACTCCACTGAAATACTGAGGGGCGGGCATTCGTGAGGCCTACACCAAGAAACCTCCCAGGCACAACAGGAAGACGACAGGGGGTAAGGGACATCTCAGACTGATTTTAACCAACAGCTCTACAGGAAAAGAGCTGTGAATAAAACCTGGGAAGAACTGGGGCAGATCCAAATGCTACAGATGCCGGGAGATTGTACGGTCCAAGTAGAACCCCTGGTGCCAGCACACCACCACGCGCTGGGGGAGGAACTCAGAGCATGTCTCTGGCACACGAGTCCTCATAAACACCTGCTGAATTGACAGAGGAACTGTCACAGCCAGTCAGTGGCCAGAACACTACTATCCAGCAGACGGCGGTCAATCTGGAGTCAGAAAGGCAATGGCAAAAAGGGGACTGATGGTTCGGGGAAAAAGATCTGGAACTGACTTTCACGATGTGAGGTAGGAGAATGGTCTGCATCAACACCATGGCTGATCGCCTGAACGAGAACCAGACTTGCTGTGCGGCACCTTGAAGGGCATATCCGGCTGGCCCTTTGCTTAGAAGCAAGTTGTGTGACAGAAAATCACGTATAAGTCTACTGTTTGGACCATAAGACACATCTTACTCTTCTACAGAGGAAATACATATCGTAGGTATAAAGAATAGCACCCCTGCCCCTGCAAATGTTTTCTTCATTTTGAGCCCTGGGGATGAGTCCCACTTACAGAGTGACAGGATACAGAGGAGGGTTTAGTGAGAGGGAGGCTGGAGGAAGAGAAAGGCCATCCACAGCAGAGATCACTATTTCCATAAACGTGACCAGGTAAGTGTGGTGATAAGCTGTCCTGTCTCTTGGAAAAAAGCGGAGGTATATCGCAGAGCCCCAGGGCTTCCCACTTCCGGAACCCCTAAATAGTGGAAGAAGGATGAGAGGGGCCTCAGGGAAAGTCTGATGCTGATGGCTGTGAAGCAACGACCCAGCAGGAAGGCAGGTTGTGTAGCATGATCCAGGAAGACACAGAGAAAGCAGGAAATCAGGCTGAATAAACGAGCCTGATGAATTTGAGAAAAAGAAAACAAAGTGGTTTTTTTCTTACCTTATCAGCCATTTGAAATCAGGAGGGAGAAAGGGGCTGGGTTTGACCAAAAGGGCGAAACTCAAAATAAAGCCTACTTCTAAAAGAGCGATCTTTGTTAAATTCAGAGCAGAGTCGAAGATTTAAAACTGCCATACAAATGAAGGATGAAGACCAGGTTACTGGAGCCTCAGCCAAAGGAAAACATAAGAAATTAAAAGAGAGAAATCTTAAAGGATGTGGAGAATATTCTCAGGATGAGAGCCATGTGAAAATCTTCGTGGGCTTGCCTGGCAGCTGAAGGCTCGGACTCAGCGGTGTCCTCAGAGGGCCCAAAGGAGAGTGACTCGTGGGACTGTCCAGCCTTGAAGGCCTGCAGACGATACCTCTGACCGGCCGACTGGTGGTGTGCCTGCTCAACACTGGGATCAGGAACCTCGGTTTCAGGGCTGACTCCAGGAGCCACGTGGGAACTCAATTAGGAAAATAATACTGTATAGAAAAGAATTTCCAGAAAAGGTTTGGACACACTGAACAGGCAAAAGACATGTGGCTGATACCTTCTTTTTTCTTTTTCTTTTTTTGAGAGAGTTTTTTTTTGCTAGAGGTTCACTGAAGAGACAGAAAGACAGAAAGTGAGAAATCACCCCCGAGGGGGGGATGGCCACGCCACAATCCTTTCTCCTCCATTCACCTCTCAGGATTGTGGGCACAAACGCACACGTGCTCCGCATGAATTTTACGTTGCTGGGTCTGGAACTTGACCCTGAGGTCAACTACGTGAGAGTCCAACAACATAACCGTTACACCATCTGCTGGTCTTGATACCTTGTTTTCTTAATAGAGTTTCAGACTGTGGACAGTATCTGTCAAGAAAGAAAGAAAATCTAAAAACAAGATGACTAGACCTGCAAACTGCTGTCAATTTTTCTAGGTCTGTTGTCTAGGCCATCAATACCTAAACGAAATGCAAACAAATGTAGGGGCCAGCCCTACAGCAGGAAAGTACAGCAGGAAAATGTGATGCTCTGCAAAGCTGACCCACACGGGAAGGTTCCACGTTCGCGTCAAGACCTCCAGAGTACACCACTCCCCTCTGTGCCCATGATCCAGGGCTGGGGTGGCTGGGGTGGATAATGGTGTTGAGACTCTACTGGAAACACATTCTCTCTCTCTCTTGCTCTTGAAGGAAAGAAACTTGAAAAGAAAAAGAAAACTGAGAAAACACTACACTGACTTTCACTAGTAAAAGGTAGTCCAGTTTCTCTTCCCGGCCACTTCCCCCACCCTCCGCCCATGTTCAGGACAGCCCCACTTGCTGGTGGCCCATGTTGTTTTTCTGCCAGCAAAGAGATGCTGAGTAGCCACGGAAAATCAGCATGAGGCCCTGAACGGTCCACACTGGGAATATAAATGGCTCTGAGGCAACAGGATAAAACTGAAAGATACAGGAATAGCTGAAGCCCAAAAGAAGAGTAAGAAAATAGTTCCAACTCTGACAAGACTAGACAGAAAGTAAAGCTAAGGGAGGTCATTTTTGTTTGCGTCTAAAGATGGCAGCATGATTCAGATTCTGAGGAAAGCAGACCCACCAAGGAGCAGGATGCCTCCAACAAGGAAGATTACACGCTGCCCGAGAAGCCAGCAGAAGACTCTGGACTGAGGCCCGACGCAGCGGAGGGACGACTGAGCTGTGTTGTCGGCAGGGACTGGCAGGCAGCCCCCGCCAGACTGAACCTTCTCTAAGGAACCTGTGGTCACGCTCACTGCCAGCCTGGCCACGCTGTCTGACCTTAGTGCAGGAGCCTGTCTTGCGGAGCAGTGTCCATTACTGCACAAACATGGCAGCCAGGTGTGGAGGGCCTCAGGGGAAGAGGAAGGCCACGCCACATTCCTGAAGCCGCAAGCCGGGAGAAGGCCGAGTCCTCAGTGGCACCAGTACAGGCAAGGTGCCAATCACCAGCAGAACGCTGTGCTCCCATGGCTGGTACCCTGTTCCTTAAAGGGAAAAGACAAAAATCATTTCCAAACATCAGACCTGGCTCAGGTTTGAAGGGAGACGTCCATATAAGCTAAACAAATTCACTGGGAAGGAAAATGAACAGATAAATCCTCATTGTCTATGTTGCACATCTAAATAGCGTGTAAATGAAGCTTCCTGAAAGCTTTCTGGTATTTGGCCAGAAAGCCATCCTTGAAACACATGTTCTTGACCCTGGGGTTCCCACTGAGCAGAGACACACGACCCGCGTTAGAACACATACCTGGCACCAAGGCAACGGACTCCCACAGACCGCTTTCTGGGGAGGACACGGAATGTATTTAAAGGCCTCTATCTCAAATCAGTCATTATGTAATTAGGATAATGAAAACACCTTACTTTAACAAATTCAGTGTTCTTATAGAAACAGTGCTTTGGAGTGACCAGTGTTAGCGGCTAGTATCAAACCTGATCGGGGTGACACGGCATCGCCACCTATCTGTCAAACAAACCGACAGTATCACACAGAGGAGAGGACATCTCAGAAGCTGCCTGGCCTCAGGAAGGCTGGTCACAGCAAGCCCACTGCCCACCACAGAACATCACGGAGGAGGAAGAGATTCACAGGGGAAAGACCAGAGGGAGGGTGTTCTAAAATATAAGACTTTAGCTATGCACGTGGTACTCTAAGCCACAGGGGAGTGTTGAGGTGTCACACACACTGGGGTTGGGTGTAATACCACAGTAGATGGAAATCTTTAAAGAAGATTCCTTCCTAAACCTCTTGTGCTAATTCCCTGCCTGGGATTAACACACACAGCAGGTTAATCTTATAATCACAGGACATACACAATCACAGAGACTCACACGTACACGCGCGCACGCACACACAGAGACACATCCTTAACCCAACAAAGTCTTAATTTCTCAATCAAGATTTACAGCACAGTGTTTGTTCACTGTTTTCTGCGCTGTTCCCCAGGTAGGTCACCATGTAATAAAACTCCACACCATCAAGTGGGGACTGAAGAACACCTTCATATGTACTCTCGAGACCGGTAAAATAATAAAACATACTAGCTGCTCTGTTTTCATTCTGCTGCTTTGAAATCTTGGAACCACGGATGTGAGATCCCGGAGAGGGTGAGACTGCGTTGTGAAGTCTCCGAAGGAAGCTCTGCCCTTAGATGCTCCTTGAGTAAGCGCCCCTGCTCACTGGTCCTCCACGGCTGTGCAGGGGGGATGTGCTAGGTGGCGACATGGGCGGGAGAGGAGATGGAGACAAACTCCCGGAGGATGTTCTTGGCCATTTCGATGTTGTTGTGGGCAATGACCAGTGCCTTCTGAATGTCCTGGTAGGAGTACCCTTGACTCATGAGGTTCTCGATCTCGCTGGAGAGCTGAGGTGAAGCAGCAGCAGCCCCGCCACCTTGCTGACAGCTACCTGCTCTTCGTTCAGAGTTGATTCTCCGGGGAAACGGTTTAGGGGGCCTCTCGGGAACCTGGGAGTCCTCAGTGAAGTCTAAGAGAAAGAGGGAGAACAAGTTCGCTAACCCAGGCGCAATCCTCACTGACGGCAGTGATAAGAACATGACAGTGTGCTGACATCAGACACTGACTTCCTGTCACTGGTGCACATGCTCCAGGCAGGCGGCTGGACTTTACCAGCTGAAGGAGGTTTCAGGAGCTAGCACCCCCTTAGCAGCGTCAGAGCAGCCTTCTACATAACTGTACACCCGTTCTGTACACAGTGGCCCTGGGCTATCATGCACACACCACCTGCCTCAGACTTTACACTTAGCAAGATGCCTCTACACACATACTTGCCAGCATCATTTAAGAGAAAAATTCTGGAGGCCGGCAAGTGGCATGGTGGTTAAGGTGGCTGGTCTCCCACATGGCTGACTGCAGTTTGAGTCCTGGACCTGGAAGCTTGCTTTCTCACTTTCCCTCTCTCTCTGGTCAACTTCAAAAAAATAAAAAGAAATAATGACAATGAATAAAATTAAAAATAAATAAATAAAAGAAAAATTCTGAAGGAACAGAGAAGACATTAAGCTCCTACAAGTGGGAAAACAGACGGAAATCAGCCTTAGATACAGCGAAGTGTTACCAACCAAGGCTGGGTGGGATCACCGCCTGTCTGGGCAACTGGATGCTGTATATCTTTTCCGCCAGCTGTCCTGAAGGCTGTCTTCAATTTCAAAAGTGACAGCAACTCTAGCTGCCCCCCCACAGGTGGCCACAGGTGCAAGAACAGCAGCCCCAACAGTCAGCCTACTGCTTCAGAGCCAGCAGGCCTCCTTTCCAAGGGGCAGGGTCCAGGGGAGAGGAACGTGAGGTCTGACCCATCAAGCTTAATTACCACCGTCACAAGGCACGGTCGGGAGGGCTGGAAATTCTATCCACCCTGGCACAAGGGGAATCATGGCTTAAAGAAACACCTCGTTCTAAGTCTGGTAGAATCCTGAGAAGCCTGATTACAGGTGACCGCACCAGTCGCCCTCCCATGGCGACGTAGTGTTTAGTCTACTACTTCCACCTACTGACCACTGGGGCTGGGAGGGCATCTCTGAACGTCAGGAGCGAAGCGTCAGTTCACATTAAGAGCCAGGCAGGAAGTCAGGACAAACGAGGTTAACCTGGAGACTCACTTGCTGTGGCATCGCCATCCAGTGACAACCAGCCGAAGGAGGAGCTGGCGTTAGAGATGTCCGAGAGAGTTCGACGGGCCAGCACAACCGGCACAGGTGGCTTAGGGACATCATACCCATCTTCCTCGTTTTCTGACTCTTCTGGCCCAGTGCTAGCGTGGGCTGCAGCCAGACTCCCTTCACCTGAAGAGAAGCGTGTGAAGTTACCGCCTCCTTCTGACAGACGCCACCATCCCCCACGCCCAACTACAGGGCCATGTGTACGGATTCAATAGCCACTGAATGTTGACTGGGGGCCAAACACAAAGTGCGGCCCCGTGGCTAGAGGAAAGAAAGAAAACCTGCACTAACCCTACAATTCTCTTTCATGAGCATGTCAAAGGTTCTAAGGCTCAACTGGGTAGTCACTAATATCAAAGACCCGACTGACATTCTATAGCATCCGATCCACACTTCTGTCTGCATTTCATCTTGGGAGATCAGCCAAAGCGCCCTGGATGTGCAGGCTGCTTGAACTTTCCACTTGGGAAGCCAGTTCACATGGGGACTGAGTATCACCACCCACACACAGAAGCATTTCGTCAGTGCAACGGGAGAGGAAGGGAGCTGCCAGCATGCACGTCCGGGCCATGAAACACAGATGTCTCTCGGCTCTCGGAGGACACGAGGCAAAGGAACTGGCTGTGTGAACTGGAAACAAGTGAGGAGCGGGGCTTTACAGCCTGTTTAGCAAAGTTATTTTACCAACGATTATTAAAAACGATTTTCCACGTAAACTATTATTATTTCATTAGCCAAGTATTACAGGCTTATTCCTGTGGTAGATCAATGGTTTTCTTTTTCTTAAAAAAAAAAAAAAGATATTTGCTATAGGACACATGCGCTTTCCAGAGAGAGAGGGAAAGTGAGAAATCGCACCTCAGGGGAAATGGCCACACCACAATCCCTTCTCCTCCATTCTTCTCTCGGGATTTTGGGCATGCACGCACACATGCCAGGCCTGAGTTTTAAGCAGTCAGGTCTGGGACTTGAACCCCAGTCAACCACGTGGGAATCCAGCAATGTAACCATTATGCAATCTGCTGGTATCATCAGTTACTTTTAAAAATAATTTTTGTTGTTGTTTGTGATAGAGCACAGGTGAGTGCATGAGAGAGAGAAAGAGAGACAGAGAGAGAGAGAGAGAGAGAGAGAGAGAGAGAGAGAGAGAGAGAGAGAGAGAGAAGCATCGTTCCCACAGTCTGGTCACGTGGTGATCCCTGCTTCCAGCTCTCTCTCTGGCTCACCAATCTTGGGCACTTACGTACATGCCTGCTGCATTTCTCGGACTGACTGGGCTGGGGATTCCAGCCGTGGTCACCACGTGGGATCTGGCTTCTCCTGAGCAGCACATTACCACTGTGCCTCTGAGCTGGCCTTGCGATTTTAAAGCAGCAGAGCGGCTACTCACCGAAGGTGCTGCTCTCGGAGATGGACGGTGCTTGGGACTGGATGTTATACATCGCCTCGTACGTACAGCTGTCGACCGGCTGGTCACATTCACATGCACTGAATGGGAAGGGAAGTGATACAATGACCTTCAGAAACAAAGCTCAGTTATCTGCAAACTTATTACCGCTCATCTAGTCACTACCACCCTAGGCCCTGATTCTGTCAGGATAACACACATTCTCTCTCTGCCTGTATCACTAGCAAATGTCAGAAGATGGTCCCCTGTGACAAGCTACAGGTGTGTGTGCTCCTGAGGTTACTGTGGTACTGAGAACACGTAAGTGGAGCTCTTACAGTTACCAGGGGCTTCAACGTCAGGGGCTAGGTTTTCCTTTCCGCTTTACTTCTGGCTGACCAAACCACGTGCAGGTAGCCAGCCAAGCCGGTCAGGGTGCCAAGTGAGTTCTCCATATAAGGTACATGGCCCCAAACGGGCTGCTGTGAACCTACCGGGCACTCTGGGTTGTCTCCAAAGGCCGTTTCAGCTCTGGTTTTTGAAGCCCTACAGGCCTCGAGGAGGGAGTCATATACTCGGAGTCCTCCTCATTCTCACACTGCTCCCCAGGTGGCAGTTTTGGCACAGGAAGAGGTCTAGAAGTAGAATAACCAAAAAAGCAAAAAAGAATTAGCTGGAAAACTTTCACATATGAAATAAAGTGGCTCTGAAACAGACACAGCACAAATGTAATACCACAAGACGCATGCCACCTCAGGGACTATTATTTCTTCTGACCAAGATAGGTCATTAGCAATTTCACTTTCGGCTGCCCAAAGGCGTGGCAACCACACCCAAGATCTGTTATGCTGGGAGAGATCCCTAACGGCAGTTAGCCTTGATCCCCAATAAGTTCCACTGTAGAATTCCAGACCTTGAGCTAGGACCTCAGTTTTTCTTTCACTAGGTGTGAAATAAGAAATAGCAAGCTGTGGGCTGGCAGATGGCATGGTGGTTAAATGTGCTAGATTCCTACATAGCCAATCATGGTTCAAGTCCTGGACCTGGTGGCTTGCTTTCTCATTTTCCCTTTCTCTCTCTGGTCAAATTAAAAAATAATAACAACAAATGAGATTAAATAAGTAAATATTAAAAAAAAATAGCAAGTTGCTGACAATATGCTTGGGAAGATAAACCAAATTTTACTTCTAAAATCTACCTATGCAGGGTAACCCCTTGACCTAGTGGTTAAAGGGAGCTGGGTTCCACTGCAGTTCAAGTCCCAGCCTCAGCAACTTGAAATACATGCTGGGTCCATATGCATGTATGCCCCAAAATCTCAACAGGATGGAGAAATGGAGGAGAAGGGATTGCAATGGACCATCCCCCGGTAGCAGTGTTTTCTTCCTCCCCCTCTCTCTCTCCCTGGTAAAGACAGATGTCCTCTGATAAAGAAAAATAAAAACCTACCTATGGTTTCAGATAGATAGCTTGACAAGCGTTTTCTCATGTATCACCTGACTGTCTAGATACTTTCTCTCCTCATTTTATATAAAAAAAAAAGTCTAACTAGAGATAGAGTGACTTGATTGTTAGCATTAATTCTGGGACTAGATCCCAGATGTTCTGACTCTTACTTCAGAGATCTGGCCTTTATACTAATACATAGCTTTTATCCGAAGCCTTTGAAATAAAACTTCGGCTATCCCACCCCAGGAATGAGGCAAAGACCAAAAGCAACTAACTGTATAAGAAAAACCAACAGGGGAGGCCCGCAGTAAGTGGCTGAGAGAGACCCATCTCATGTGGTCGAACACGGTTTGAATTCCAGCTCCAACAGCGTGTGAAACATGCCAGGAGCCTGTGCACAAGCACCTAAATTCCCAACAGGATGGAGAAGTAAATGGAGAAGTGTCTGTGGCCCGACTGTGCCACATACGGGGGTACTTTCAGCACTTTTAGTCTTCCCCTTTCTCCATCTCTGAGGAGTGTGAAGGCCAATATAAATGGGTAGATAAAGGTGACCGTGACATCACTGACCCTGTCAGGGGTTTCTCTCTCTCCTTCCAGTGTACACACACATGCAATTATTAACAAAATAAATGAACTTACAAAAGAAAGAAATACTGATCAAGAATGTTCTCAAAGGGATTAAAAAACATTCAGGCACAAACTCAATTTAACTCCGCAAAACCTTATGAAGGATAAATATAAAGAAAATCATATAAGGATACTACAGAAAAAGAGGTGTTGAGGCCAGTCAGTGGTATAATGGTTAAGGCAGCTGGATCCCACACAGCTGACTCTGTGGTTTGAGTCCTGAATCTGGCAGCTTCAAAGACATGCCAGGTGCGTGTGTGTATGTGTGTGTGTGTGTGTCCAAAATCCAGAGGGGAGAATGGAGGAGAAAGGATTGTGTGTGGCCAGCCATCTGGAGAGTGATTTCTGTCTCTGTCTCTCTCTCTCCATCTCTCCAGTAAGCGCACACATCCTAGAGCAAACTTAAAAAGAAAACAAAAATTATTTGCCAAGGCACATGTACTCGTGAGAGAGAGAACGAGCAAGCGCAAGCACCCCCCCAGTGGGGTATGGTCATACCACAACCCCTTCTCTTCCATTTTGCCATCTAGTTAGGCCAGTCCTTTATTTTCTTCTTTACACTTTTCTGTGTAATCTAAGTTTTTTATGTCAATTAGCTATTTAAAAAGTACCAACTCCAGGGACCACCAGATGGTTATGTTGGTTATGTTGCTGGACTCCCACATCGTCGATTGCAGTTCAATTCCCAGACCCAGTGGCTTAAAACTCACACCAGGGGACCAGTAGGTGGCGTGGTGGTTAAGGTGCTGGACACTCCCACATGGTTGACCATGGTTCAAGTCCCAGACCTGGTAGCTTGCTTTCTCACTTTCTCTCTCTCTCTCTGTGTCTCTCTCTGGTCAAATTAAAATAAATTTAAAAATTTTTTTAAAAAGAAAATGAACAATAAGGAATTAAAAACAACAACAACAACAAAAAACCCTCACATCAGGCATGTGTTCATGTATGCCCAAAATCCTGAGAGGAGACTGGAGGAGGAGGGATTGCAGAGTGGCTATCCCCCCTAGGGGAGTGATTTCTCTCTTTCTATCTCTCCACCAAGCTATAGGTGCCCTATAGCAAAAATCTCTCTCTAAAACAAACCAACAGGGACCAGCAGTTAGCGTAATGGCTATGTCACTGGACTCCCACGTAGTCGACCGCGGTTCGAGTCCCGGACCCGGTGGCTTAAACTCACGCAGGGCGCGTGTGCATGCGTGCCCAAGATCCTAAGAGGAGAATGGAGGAGAAGGGATTGCAGCGTGGCCATCCCCCTTGGAGGGTCATTTCTCGCTTTCTGTCTCTATCTCTCTCTGTCTGTCTGACGAGCGCACGCACCCTATAGCAAATGCCTCTCCAAAAAACAAACAAACAAATAAAAAGTACCAACTCCAGGGACCAGCAGGTCGCAGGGAGGGTAAAGTAAGGCAGCTGGATCCCACAGGGCCTACTCCATGTTTTGAATCCTGGACTTGGCGGCTTGAAAAATTATACCAGACACGTGTGGGTGTGTGCCCAAAATCCTGAGAGGAGAACGGAGTTCGAGAAGGGACTGCAGTGTGGCTATCCCCCCTGGTGGAGGTGATTTCTCACTTTTCTTCTTTCTCTGTCTCTCTCTGGCAAATGCACGCATGCTATAGCAAAAACTAAAAAAGTACCAACTCCACTTCTCAAATACAGCTTTAGGAAACTTACCTGGCGGCCAGAGAGTAAATGGCATTGGCAGAGGAGGAAGGTTTGATTTTGGGGTGCTCACACTCTGGACCTGCTAACGGGCAGCTATTCATATTCTGAAAAGTAAAAAAAAAAAAAAAAAATTGTTGAAAAGAACCTTCCTGTCACAGCTAAGAATCTCCTCTTACTTACCAAGAAGCTATTCAAAATAACAGGAACAAAAACATAAACACAGACCCACTCAGTGCCACGCTAGGGCTACCACATCTGACAAAAGCATAGTTGCTTTCAGGCTCTGGAGTTCTCAAGTGTGAGGGCTTAGGGAGAGGTCAGTCTGAAAAAAGCCAGGGAAATGGGTTTTTGCTTGTTTTAATTCTAGAAAGACTTGAGTAACTGTCTACATAAATACCATTTGTAGCGTAAATAATCTATGCTGAAATTCAAACGGTCTCTCTACATTGATGTCCCCAGAAGGTCAAGCCTCAGCCACTCTCACTGACTAGCCTGCCTATCCCCACTTCCCCTGCAACCAAGTATGTCCTTCATTTGAGGGTCCCCAATCCCTCAACCTCCCCTTCCCCACCTTCCCAGATTTCCAACGAGCTCTCCACCAATTCTCCCATCGATGGCTCATTTCAAATTCAACATGTCCTTGGTTAGCCAGGTTCAGAATCTAGGGTTGTCACGTGTGTCTATGTGTGTGATTTCTCATTTTTGTGACTTCGAGCCCAAGTGAGTCTTTGCGTCATGCTCTACCAAATCTGGCTGTCCACTTCCGCTCACTGATGGTTCTCTCTCTTGCTCACTCAGCACAGCTACAGTAAAGCCCTCCTACTCTTTAAAACTCTCCCAAGGGGCCAGCAGATGGTGTGGTACTTAAGGCTCCGGACACTCACATGACTGACCACGGTTCAAGTCCTGGACCTGGTGGCTTGCTTTGCTACTTTGTCTCTCACTCTCTCTCTCTGGTAAGTGCATGTGCCCTATAGCAAATTAAAATAATAATAATAATAAAACTATATAATCCTAAAAAAAAGACTCTCCCAAACCCGCCTGCTTCTCCCTCCTTCCTGAATGGCCTTTCTTCTTAGATCAACAAGGTTCTATTGCTTCAGGTCTTCACTCAAGACTGAACCTTCCCTCATGGACCTCCCACTCCAACTCTTACTCTCCCCACACCTCTCCTTGGAGCTGTTTTTCTCCGTAAACACTCATCATCGGGAAGTAGTCTATAATTAACTCACTTCACTGCTTTATTTTTTATATTCTTCCCACTGGAATATAAACTTTGGGAGGGCAAGCTTTTTTGTTGAGAGAGGGAAAAAGTGTATATACACACCAAAAAAACAGCGAATATTCCTCCTAAACCCCCGCCATTCTGAACCCCTTACTATACACTTATACAAAGGACTGCTAACTTGCCTTATAAAAATCTAGTATCTTGCGGCCAACAAGTGGTGTGGTGGTGAAGAGGCTGGATTCCCAATATGGCCAACTATGGTTTGAGTCCTGGGCATGACAAATAAATAAAGAAATGTTACTTTAAAAATCTAGTATCTTTCCGGTCTATCCTGCACCCTATTAGATTAATCTCTTTTTTTAAAACAATAATTACTGCTTTCGGCTCTCAGACATGGGCACACCGCAGAAGGATGTTGTTATCAAAGTCAGAAGCACCCGACACTCTGTTATTGGAGAAACATGCTGATTATATTGCATCCTATGGCTCAAAGAAAGATGATTATGAGTACTGTATGTCTGAGTATTTGAGAATGAGTGGCATCTACTGGGGTCTGACAGTAATGGATCTCATGGGACAACTTCATCGCATGAATAGAGAAGAAATTCTAGCATTTATAAAGTCATGCCAACATGAATGTGGTGGAATAAGTGCTAGTATTGGACACGATCCTCATCTTCTATACACACTCAGTGCTGTCCAGATTCTTACTCTATATGATAGTATCAATGCTATTGACATAAATAAAGTTGTGGAATATGTTCAAAGTCTGCAGAAAGAAGATGGTTCTTTTGCTGGATTTGGGGTCCCAGTAAGCAGCTGGTCTAGCTGGTCTGCTGGAAGTCCCAGCACGCACTGTGGTAAGTTATATCAACATACAGGAACACTGGAACAGAGTGGGCCAGTCTAAAAGATAAGGAGAAATTGATACAAGATTCTCTTTTTGTGCAGTGGCGACTTTGGCTCTATTGGGGAAACTTGATGCTATCAATGTGGAAAAGGCAATTGAATTTGTTTTATCCTGTATGAACTTTGATGGTGGATTTGGTTGCAGACCAGGTTCTGAATCTCATGCTGGGCAGATCTATTGTTGCACAGGATTCCTGGCTATTACTAGTCAGCTGCATCAAGTAAATTCTGATTTACTTGGTTGGTGGCTTTGTGAGTGACAGTCACCTTCAGGTGGACTCAACGGACGACCAGAGAAGTTACCAGATGTAAGCTATTCATGGTGGGTTTTGGCCTCCCTAAAGATAATTGGAAGGCTGCATTGGAGTGATAGAGAAAAATTACGTAGTTTCATCTTAGCATGTCAAGATGAAGAAACAGGGGGATTTGCAGACAGACCAGGAGATATGGTGGATCCTTTTCATACATTATTTGGAATTGCCGGATTGTCACTTTTGGGAGAAGAACAGATTAAACCTGTTAGTCCTGTTTTTTGCATGCTCACTGAAGAAGTGCCTTGAAGGGTGAATGTTCAGCCTGAACTAGCGAGCTAGAGTCATTGATGCAGCAGTTGCTGAGTGTAGTTTTGGCATCTCAACATTTCTGTATTTGAAGTGCTTATTGAATTTTAAAATGACTACTGTTAATATTTTGTACTGTATATTAATTGTGTTAAGTTAATTTTAATAAATTATATAATTATATATATTGTAAAGTAAGTTTCGGGGGGGGGTTCGGTTTTCTTTTATCTTTTTATCTTTTTTTTTTTTAATAGAGTGTGCTGGATGTCTCTACAATTTTGTTCAGATGACTGCAGAACCTGGAAAAGCTGTTGCTGCTATTGATGCATAACATATTGCTATTATTGGTCTTCTTATATAAATATATACATATATACAGATATATATATATATATATATATACATATATATATATAAAATTTGAATTTTTGAAAACTTTAGCTGTGCTGTTAACTTTGGAAAAAGTATCCCAGTTTACTGTGTTGAGTTGGCATTGTACAGAAATTAACATCCATATTGGTTTAGAAACGTTAAACTTAATTTTTTCCCATTTGTACAGGGGTAACACACTGTATTAAATATGTAAGGTCTTATTTACATGGGTTTGATTACAGAAACTAGTAAAGTATTCTCTAAATAATGAAAACAAAATTATGTATTTAATTTAATTTAGTATTATTATTTTTATTTATTTATTTATTTTTAAGATATTTTTGCTATAGGGTGTGGGCACTCACCGGACAGATGAGAAGGTGAGAAATCACCCCCTGGTGGGAATGGCCACATTTCAACCCCTTCTCCTCCAGTCTCCTCTCAGGATTTTTGGCACGCACACACACACATGCCCGGTGTGAGTTTTAAGCTGCTGGGTCCAGGACTCAAACCACTGTCAATTACCTGGGAGTCCAGCAACGTAACCATTAGGCCACCTGCTGGTCTCTGTTGTTATTATTTTCTTAATTTGACCGGAAAGACACAGAGAGGGAGAGTGAGAAAGTAAGCGGCCAGGTCCGAGACTTGAATTGTGGTCAGCTATGAGGGAGCTCAGCACTTTAGCCACCATGCTGCCTGCTGGCTTCTAGATCAATCCCTTCAATCCATCGTTTTGGTTATGTTACTCCACTAATGTAAAACCACATGTCACTCCACAAATGTCCCTCATTTTCTACCAAATAAATTCAGATTCTTTTTGGAGGCAAATTCAAAGTCCTCTAATCCAGTGTTAAAATGCTCCTTTACTAAGACACAAACTTTCTGCTCCATTCCAAATAACCTATTCATTATTCTACAATACCCCTTAGGCAGCTCTGTCATTGTGGCTCTGCTTTTAAAACTATATACGCTTTCCCCAAAATACTTCACATTCAGGATCCACTCTTTCCACACAGCTCTCCCAACTGCTCTACCTGGAAGCACTCTCTCCTTTCTCCCAAACTTACGTGTTTCCTAGTTATATTACTCATGATATTTACTAGAGTATTCACAAGCTGCCCTATCTGCTCTATTAACATGTACACCTCTGAGGGTAGGAAGTCTATTATATTATCTCTGAATCCAATACAAACCCTACAACAAAATTTTGATCCATAAAATATCATCCACAAATATTTGTGTGTGTGTGTGTGTGTGTGTTTAATTTTTTGTTTTAGTTTTGCTATAGGGCATGCACTTGCCAGAGAGAGAGAGAGAGGCAAAGTGAGAAATCATCCCTCAAGAGGGATGGCCACACAATAATCCATTCTCCTCCAGTCTCCTCCCGGGATTTTGGTCATGCACACACATGTACCTGGTGTTATTTTCAAGCCACAAGGTCCAAGACTCAAACCATGCAGTTAGCTGTGTGGGATCCTGTGCCTTCACTGCCATGCCACCTGCTGACCCCACAAATATTTGTTAGCAGGCTAAATAACTTCAAAATTATGACTCACCACAGAGGTATCCAGACTGAATGTGCTTCCAAGCCTAGGCACATCTGCTCTGGGCTCCATTTGTGAGGGCAAGGAGAATGGAAGTGAGTGCCGGTTGGTTAATTCTCTTCCTGTCCAGGGGTCACTGGAGCTTGGGGCAGCTACTGGAACTTTGGGGATTGGCCGAGGCAGCCATGAGTCCCCAAGGCGGCTCGAGGGGACAGGGGGTAATTTGTCCCTGGATGGACATTCGCCTGGTGTACAAGGCAGGGGGCGCCTCTGGGGCCGGGCTTCTGCTCCAACAGAATATGGCCGGTCTGGAGGGGGTGGCGGCGGAAGATCTCGAAGTGTGGGAGGTATCGGCAACGGTTTATCCTTGTGAAGAGAGCCAGGTGCGGCCTGTGGAAGCATGATGGGAGCCATCAATGGAAACCCACCAATGCACAGCAGAGACTCAGAAACCTAGAAATGGACGTGCTTTACCTTAGAAGCTGCTCCAAGCCCGGAAGTACTTGACGGAATAGAGATTCGCTGTTGTAGAAGGTCAAGTCGTGGTGGCACAGGGGGAAGGGAAGCTTGTGGGGCCATGGAGAATGGAGAAGGCGGTCGTTCAACCTAGAGCAAACACAGTTTTTACCAGGCTATGCTTGTTTGAGTAAGTGGCATCTTTCAGCTCCTCCTAACGCTGTATATGGCAAATATGAGGTGAACACTAAATACAACTATCAACAGGCCAGACTTGGGCTTGGGAGGCAGGGAGGGGTCACATAAATCCCTCTTAAAAAACTCAAACTTTGAGCCAGGAGATGGTATAATAGTTATACTGCTGGACTCCCATACGGATGACTGTGGTTTGAGTCTCAAACCCAGTGGCTTGAAAAATCACACCAGACAAGATCCTGGGAGGTGAATGGAGAAGGGATTGCGGCCTGGACATCCCCCCCGCCAGGGGGCGGACTTCTCACTTTCGCTCTCACTGTCGCTGTCTGTGCCCCCTAAGGTAAAAACCTCTTTTAAAAACAAAACAAAAAACCTCACACTGAGGGTTGCAGCACTTCCTGACTATTTTTGTGTCGCCATAAGAGGGCACTGTCCGTCACAGAACCGAGGCAAACATTACCTAGAAACAGCAGTGCCTACACAGGGCTTCCTTGCTTGTGCTTTTTAAAGTACTATCAATACAATTTTCTATCTCCTCATCTCTGTAGGAAGAAATCTTATCAAGATTAAAAAGAGCAACCAGGCAAGTCTATGTCCCAGTGGTTAAGGCGGCTGAATCCCACATGGCTGCACAGTTCAAGCCTCGGACTGGTGACATGAAAGACATGCTGGGTGAATGTGCGTGCATGCTCCAAGTGCCGAAATGCGACAGAGATGGAGGAGAAGGGAATGCAGTGTCCCATGTCCACGGGAGGTTGGAGGGGGCTTCCTTGTTTTCCCACACCTCTCTTTCTAGCCAGTGTACGTGACCTAATTTAAAAAAAAAAAATGCAATACATATAAAAAGAAGGGGGTAGACATTAACCTCTAAATAGACCACCTAGAAAATAATGCTTATGGGGCAGAATAAAGAAAAATCAAAGACAATAAGTTCTCTGAGTTAATATGCTAAAGAAGAAAAAACGATATTTGTAAGCATGAGCTATCAACAATGTCACTAAAAAGTGTCTTGAATCCCTCAGCGAAATGAGTGGTATCAATTTGGTAATCAAAAGGAATTGCTATTTTACACACATCTGTATTATACAAGTACGAAACACCAAGTTAGAAGGAACAACGACAAGGATAGCTGTGGCCATCTCCCTGCTTACAGGGAGATGGAGAATAACAGTCCCCTGAGCTGTCAGGAGAAGCACGCTAAGTCACACAGGTACCACTCTGCATTTGTCTGCATCTGCACTCCCCAACAGGACGTGGTACTGCACTTGTGAAAGGTGACCGACGACACACAGCCTCCTGTCATCAGTGCTGGGTGGCTGCTCCTTGCATTTACTCCTTCAGCTGACGATGCAGCGTGAGCCCTCAAACAGCTCAAGGACTGGGAAGGTCACAAGTTAGTAGTCGGGTGACCTCTCACTTGATCATCACTATACTCTGCTGGTTTTTCCCTGTAAGAATCTCATATCCAAACCTTCCTTCCATCCGACTTAACCACCTCAGCTCTTAGTATAACCATCTTATTACCTCACAAACCCTTCTGGCACCATTATTAGTGCAGCCATCCCTACACACTCACCAACTCAGAGACCGGTGTAACTCCCGACCTTCCCTGTGTGGAACTGTCCTTCCTGCCTTGCTTTCCATCTCAGTAGTCTGGTCCCTGATCCCCAGGGACTTCCCACACCACCTAGCAGTACCACTGGGTTCTGGTGTGGCCCATTCAGCATCTCCTGCAGTTGCTACAAGGATTCCACCTCTGAGCCTTCCTTCCCACTGTTTCCTCACCAGGAAGGCTGCATGTACCCTCATCCAGCTCTGTCTCTCCTTCAAGCGCAGAGGGCTGAGCTAATCAGTCTTCAATTCATGGCTCAAAATAACTGTTCCCTGCAAGGGTCTTTTATTCCAATATACAATAAAGTTCTATGTAATGTTCTTTTCTTTAGTTGCCAGAGGGCATGTACATATGCATGCCAGAGAGAAAGAGAGAGAGAGAGAGAGAGAGAGAGAGAGAGAGAGAATGCACCACCCAAAGGAACATGATCACACCACAATCCTGTCTCCATTTCTCCATCCTGTCAGGATTTGGGGCATGCAATTGCATGCACCTGGTGAGTTTTTTCAAGCTGTGAAGATTCAAACAGTGGCCATCATATGGGATTCAGTGTCCCTTAACCACCAGGCTGTAGGGTCAGCCTATCATGCAATATTCTTTTATCTCGACATATAATAAAGTTCCGAGAAAGGAGAAAAACACAAACAGAAAAAGAATATGTTGGGGGACCAGCAGTTACCGTAATGGCTATGTTGCTGGTCTCCCATGTAGTCGACCACAGTTCGAGTCCCGCACCCGGTGGCTTAAACTCATGCCGGGCGCATGTGTGTGTGTGCCCAAGATCCCGAGAGGAGAATGTAGGAGAGGGAATTGTGGCCATCCCCCCGGGGGGGGGGGGGTGACTTCTTGCTTTCTGTCTCTGTCTCTGCCTTTCTGGTGAGCGCACACACCCTATAGCAAAAACCTCTCCAAAAAAAAAAGCTTCAGGGAACAAACAGAAAGGGAACCAAAAAGCAAAAATGCACTCAATAGCTGAAACTAGAGAAGGCATAAAACTTGGAGCTGAGTATTTTTTCAATCTAGAATTCTGTAACTTGTCAACTGAAGTTTGAGGGCTAAATAGAGGCATTTTAAGATAGTAAAGGTCTCAGAAAGTTTCTCTTTGGCCTGAGCCGGGCGGCCCAGGGCGCCTGTGCTGGGCGGCACAGGGCGCGGGGCTCTGCTTCGCGTGCCGGCTGGGCTTGCGCGGCCCGGCTTGTGCGGCTGGGGCTCTGCTTTGCGTGCCGGCCTGGCCAGGGCTCTGCTCCGCGTGCCCTGGCCGGAGGGCCGGCCGGGCCAGGGCTCTGCTCCGCGTGCCCTGGCCGGAGGGCCGGCCAGGCCGGGGCTCTACTCCGTGTGCCGCGGCCCAGACCGCCCAGCCCCCGCTGCCTCTCCGGCGCTGGGTGTTCTTTGGCCGGGTGGGTGGGTGGGAGGTGGCACAGGGACCGCACGCATTCACGCACTGGGGGCTGGCGCGTGGCCGCCGGGCCTGCACATGGCCCTCAGGCCTGCGAGTGGCCGCCGGGCCTGCGCCTGCGCGTGGCCGCCGGGCCTGCGAGTGGCTGCCGGGCCTGCGCCTGTGCGTGGCCACTGGGCTGGCGCGTGGCTGCCGGGCCTGCGCGTGGCTGCCGGGCCTGCGCCTGCATGTGGCCGCCGGGCCTGCGCCTGCGTGTGGCCCCCAGACCTGCACATGGCAGCTGGGCCTGCGAGTGGCCGCCAGGTCTGAGTGTGGCTGCTGGGCCTGTGCGTGGCTGCCAGGCCTGTGCCTGCACGTGGCCCCCGGACCTGCGCGTGGCAGCCGGGCCTGCGCCTGCGCCTGCGCGTGGCCACCGGCCGCGGGCAGCAAGCTGAAGCCGAAAACAAGTATTAAGAACTTGCAACTATAAGCAACAGAAAGAAACTTTAGCTGTCTTAAACCAATTGAGAAATATATTGTATAGGAGGATTTTCTCTGCCTATGGACAGTGAGAAGATGATGGTTACCAGCCCTGCATTACCTCAGGGGAAAACAAGAACTACTCTACTATTCTTAAGGAAGCCAGATACCCGAGAATGACTCACGTTGCAGATCCCCACAACACCATTCCCGGTAATCACAAGATTGATGCTGTGCCGCATCAACTGATAACCATCTCTACTTCCATGGAGACTCACCTACAATTGCAGAACTGCAAGAGACCCACCCTTAATCCAACCCTGAATAGAATCTGTGTTCCCTATTATTGAAAACTATATGAGCTGATAATTGAAAAAAAAAAAAAAACTGAAAGAACTGGAGGGTATAATAGCAGGGATGGCAACTGCAGATGCTAGAGACAGTATGGGAGAGGTAATGGGAATGAGTAATAGAGGGCGGAAGGGAGGGATTCAGGGAACAAACAACACAATAGACACAAAAATGAAAAGATGTCTGTTGATAATGTATGTGGTAATATCATTGTCTTGACTAATGTACACTGTACTCATGCTGGGAAAAACCATGTTGTACACTGTAAAGATGTGCAATGATAAAAAATATATATATATATCAGCACTCTGGCAAAAGGAGAAAGATCTGAAGATATGATAGTGGAAAGGATAAATGTAGATACCAGAGGCTGCAAGGGAGGGGAGTGGGTGGTAGAGAGTGGGTGTGAGGGGCAAAGGAAAGAAACATTTAACACCAAAAAAATGTAGAGTTCTCTGTTGAAAACTATATATATATATATATATATATATATATGTATATTGTATACATCATAATGAAGACTTTATGTAAAATGTGAATTTAATTAATCTGAGAAAGAAAAATAAAAGACAAAAATTAAAAAAAAAAAAGTTTCTCTCTCACCTTTCCACAGAAAGCTGTTTTGAGAACATACTCAACCAAACAAGAAAGTAAAGTGAGCAAGAGGGAAACGCGGGAGCCAAGAAACAGGCACACCCACAGAAAACAGGCAACAAAGTCCGAGGCTGGGGGAAGCTCGGGGTGCAGGAGCCCTGCACACCTGCGGAACTAGCAGCTGCCAGCATGGGCACCACAGCCGCACTGCACTGTGGGAGCGCTGCTCAGGCAGGTTTTCCTGCGCAGAAGATCACACTGTGAGAGCCTGCAGAGCATGGGGCGGCGTGCTAGTGACAGGTACAAACTGAAAACTAAGGAAATAAAAATAATTATCCCAGGAAAAACAAAAGGTTGTATAAAAAGGCAAAAGTAATTGCAGTGTAAGATATTACTTGGCACAGTAAGGAACAAAATCATTTCTTTTTTTGGGAAAGGTTTTTGCTATAGGGCGCGTGCGCTTGACAGAAAGACAGAAAGTGAGAAATCACCCCCCAGGGGAAATGGCCACACCGCAATCCCTTCTCCATTCTCTCGGGATCTTGGGCACGCACGCGCGCCTGGCGTGAGTTTAAGCCACTGGGTCCGGGACTTAAACCGTGGTCAACTACATGTGAGTCCAGCTACACAGCCATTACGCCAACTGCTGGTCCCATGGAACAAAATGATTTCAATGCTGAATATTGATTTAGAAAATAAAACAAAACAAAAAAATACACACGAAAATAACAATATAGTGGGAGGATAAAGAGTAGGAAGATGGAAAACAGTAAGAGACCGAAATCTTCTTCCATAATATCAGAGGTGAACAGATAACTAATCAAAATAAAGCAATATAAGCAAATTGTTTGAAGCATGGAGGTAGGAAACAGTTTTAAGAATTGAAAAACCTGGGGCCAACAGGTGGCGTGGTGGGTAAGGGCACTGGACTCCCACATGGCCGACTGTGGTTTGAGTCTCAGACCTGGCGGCTTCCTTTCTCACTTTCCCTCTCTTTCTCTCTCTCACTCTATCCCTCTCCAGTCAAACTAAATTAAATCACAATTTAAAAAAAAAAATTTTTTAAAGAACTGAAAAATCTGAATGGGAGTACAGAGAGGAGTTGGAGTCGGGGAGAGAACAGTCAGAGAACCAATTTTCCTTTGAGTCTTTCAGCAATTCTTTTAAACTATGAGAAAATCCATCTGTATTTTTTTTAAAGAATTATTTCATTGAACTTTATTTTATTTATTTATATATTTATTTATTTTAATTTGACCAGAGAGGGACAGAGAGAGAGAGAGAGAGAAAGAGAGAGAAAGCAAGCCTTCAGGTTCAGGACTTGAACCGCTGTCGGCCACGTGGGAATCCAGCGCCCTTAACCACCACTTCGCCTGCTGGCCCCCTCCATGTGTATTTTTAATTTGGATTTTTTTTTTGGCGGGGTGGGGGGAGGTTTTTTCACTATAGGATCTCTGTGCGTTCACCAGAAAGAGAGAAAGACAGAAAGCGAGAAATCACCTCCCAGGGGTGATGGCCACGCCACAATCCCTTCTCCTCCATTCTCCTCTCGGGATCTTGGGCACACATGCACATGTGCCTGGCATGAGTTTAAGCCACCAGATCTGGGACTCGAACCGTGTTCGACTACATGGGAGTCCAGTAACATAGCCATTACACCAACTGCTGGTCCCAATTTGGATTTTTTTAAAGTTTCCTTTTTTTAAAGTTTATGCCTTAGGGTACGTGTGCTCACCAGAGAGAGAGAGAAAGAATAAGAGTGAAAGTGAGAAATAACCCCCTAGGGGGATGGCCACACCACAATCCTTTCTCCTCCATTCTCCTTGTGGGATCTTGGGGTACACGCACATGCACCTGGCATGAGTCTCAAGCCACTGGGTTTGGGACTCAAATTGTGGTCGGCCATGTGAAAGTCCAGCAATGTAACTGCTACACTATCTGTTAGCTCCATGAAGTTGACTTCTTTCATGAGAGAAAGATAAGCCCCCACAATGGGGTGTTCCACTGCAATCCTCCCCACAGCCTTTCCAGTCAGCTAGGATCATGGGCATGCCACGTGTGTCCAGAAGAGACAGGCTGACCCCCTAAAGGAACCAAACTCTGGTCTTCCCCATGGCCCCAGCATGCAGGACACTGCACTAGTACTAGCTTCTATGGCTGGATTCTCACTTGGATTCTTTATTTTTTGCTAGAGGACACATGTGCTCAACAGAGAGAGAGTAAGGGAGAGGAGAAAGCACCCTCATTGGGGAAATGGTTATGCTATTATAATCTCTTCTCCTCCATCTGTCCCACCTTTTGGGATTCTGGGCATGCACACATGTTTCTCAAGCTATTGCATCCCTGACTTAAAATGCAGCATCGGTCATGTGGGATCTAGTTGTCTTAACCACCAGACCATATAGACAACTCTCAGTTAGATTTTTTTTTTTTAAGATTTTTTTGCCATAGGGTGTGTGTACTCACTGGAGAAAGAAAGATATTGAGAAAGAGAGAGAAAAAGTGAGAAATCGCCTCCCAGGAAAAATGGCCAAGCCACAGTCAGGGATAATGGCCATGCCACAATCTCTTCTCCTCCATTCTTCCTTTGAGTTTTTTTTTTTTTTTTTTTTTTTTTTTTTTTTTTTTTTTTTTTTGAGAGAGGTTTTCGCTATAGGGCGCATGCGCTCGCCAGACAGACAGAGAGAGACATAGAGACAGAAAGCGAGAAATCACCCCCCAGGGGGGATGGTCACGCCACAATCCCAATCCCTTCTCCTCCATTCTCCTCTCAGGATCTTGGGCACGCACGCACACACACCCGGCGTGAGTTTTAAGCCACCAGGTCCGGGACACAAACTGCGGTCGACTACGTGGGAGTCCAGCGACATAGCCATTACGCTAACTGCTGGTTCCCTTCCTTTGAGATTTTTGACATACATGCCCACACACCAGATGTGATTTTCAAGCTTCTGAGTCTGGGACTTAAACTGCAGTCAGCCCATGTGGGAGTCCAGCACATTAATAACTATGCCACCTGCTGGCATCCTCACTTTGATTTTTTAAAAAGATGCCTAGGAATAAACCTATCCAAAGAAGTCAAAGACCTCTACAAGAAAAACTATGAAAAACTTTAAAAAAAAAAATGAAAATGACACAAAGAAGTGAAAAGACATTCCATGTTCATGGATTGGAAGAATTAGTATAATTAAAATGTCTATCCTACTCAAATTAATATACGAATGTAATGCAATCCCAATCAAATTACCAGAGACAGTCTTCACAGTTTATAAAAAACAATTTTAGAATTCATCCGGAATCATAAAAGGCCCAGTGTTGCCAAAGAAATACTGTGTAAGAAAAGTAGAATAGGAGGTATCTTACTCTATGACCCCAAAATACATTACAAAGCAGTGATAATCAAAACAGCGTGGTACTGGCATAAAAACAGGTATGTGGACCAATGGAACAGAATAGAGACCCCAATAATAACCCCCAAAACATAAAGCCAGCTGATTTTTGACAAAGGGTACCAGTAAATAGAGTTGGAAAAAGAAAATCTCTTTAGCAGTGAAGCTGGAAAAACTGGGTACCTACCTTGTCACCATTTACAAAAAAATCAACTCAAAATGATCAAAGATCTAAACGCAAGACTTCCAACTATAAAACTACTGGTGGACAACACAGGGGAAACTCATGGAGACATTGGAGTAGGTAAAGACTTCTTAAATAAGACCCTCAGGAGCTAACAGGTGGCCTGGTGGTAAAGCTTCTGGACTCCCACATGGCCAACTGTGCTTTGAGTCTCGGACCTGGTAGCTTGCTTTCTCACTTTTCCTTTCTCTCTCTCTCTCTCTCTCTCTCTCTCTCTCTCTCTCGTCAAATTTAAAAAATAATACTAATAGTCATAAATAAAATAATAATTCTTAAAAAAGGAAAAAGACTCTTAAAGCATAGGCAATAAGCCCAAAAATAGACAAATGGGATTACATCAGGTTAAAAGTTTCTGCACAGCAAAAGAAACAACAATTAGAATGAATTGGCAACCCTTGGAATGGGAAAATATATTTGCAAACTATGCCTCAAATAAGGGACTGATATGCCTGATAACCCTGAATATACAGGGAACTCAAGCAGCTTAGCCCCCACCCCCAATCAACCCAATTAAAAAATAGGCAAATGAACAGAGAGCTTAATAGACAACTCTCTAAGAACAACATACAAACAGCGCAAAAGCATATGAAAGAATGTTCAACATCCCTTATCATAAAGGGAGATGCAAATCAAGACCACAATGCGATACCACTTAACCCCAGTCAGAATGACTAAGATTTAAAAAAAAGCTAAGTGCTGGTGAGGCTGTGGTAAAAAGGGAACTCTCCTACACTGTTGGTGGGAATGTAAATTAGTACAGCCACTGTGGAGGACAACATGGAGGTTCCTCAAAGACCTACAAATAGAACTACCATGATTCAGTAATTCCATTCTGGGGTATCTACCCAAAGGACAGTAAAACACTCAGTTGGAAAAGTGCATGCACATCTATGTTTACTCAGGCATTATTCACAATTGATAAGAAAATAAACCAACACAAATGTTCATGAATAAATGAATGGATTGAAAAGTTGTGGCACATATACTGTATGGAATACTACTCAACACTAGAAAATGTGACCCTGTACATAGAAAGTGGACAAATATGGAAGATTACTAAGCAAAACAAGCCAGACAACGAAAAAGAGGCACTGTATGTGCCCAATCAATATATGTCAAATGTCTACACTCTGTGGCAGAAACTGAGAGATTGGAGAACAGTTATGGAGGAGGATAGGAAAAAGGGGAAGATGAGAGGAAGGGAATCAAGGGTAAAAAGAAAGTGAAGTGAAACTCCCCTCCCCCAGAGGTTTTTGCTATAGGGCACCTGCGACCAGAAAGACAGAGAGAGACAGAGACAGAAGCAGGGGGGATGGCCATGCTGCAATCCCTTCTCCTCCATTCTCCTCTTGGGATCTTGGGCACGCACGCACATGCGCCCACCTATGGTGGGCCATGTGGGAATCCAGTTACTTAACCACTACGCCACCTGATGGCCTTAAGGTATGGATCTTAAAGTGGGAAAATTATCCTGCCCTATTGGCAGACCCAATTTAATTCCATGAGCCCTTAAAAGTAGAGAATTTCAGAAAGGTACAACTGGAAATAGAGGAAAGTAGCCCAGGAGTCAAAGATCACAGCTGGCCCCTACGAGCAGAGAATGCCACCAGCAAGGAACATGGGATCTTAATCCTACGACTGCAAGGAAATAAATCCTGCCAAGCCCAAACAAGTAAGGAAACAGATCTCCCCTCAGAAACTTTGGAAAGGAAAACAGGTCTGCCAGCACCTGGATATGAGCCTAGTGAGACATGCGCTGGACTTCTAACCTACAGAACTAAGAGATCACAGGTCTGTGTTGTTTTAAGTTACTAAATCTGTAGTGATTTATTATGGCAGAAATAGAATATTAACACATGAACATATTTTTTTTCTGATGGACATGTGGGTTGTTCCTTAGTTTTAGTTATTACAAACTGCTGTAAGACTAACTATATCAGGACCAGCAGACGGTTTAATGGTTGTGTTGGGACCAGCTGTTGGTGTAATGGCTATGTCACTGGACTCCTATGTAATCAAGCGCAGTTTGAGTCCTGGAGCCAGTGGCTTAAACTCATGCCGGCCGTGTGTGCATGTGTGCGTGCGTGCCCAAGATCCTGAGAGGAGAATAGAGAAGGGATTGCGGCATGGCCATCTCCCCTGGGGGGTAATTTCTCACCTTTTGCCTCTCTTTGTCTTTCTGGCAAGCGCACATGCCTTATAGCAAAAAACCTCAAAAAAAAAAAAAAAAAAAAAGATTGTGTCACTGGATGCCCACATAGTCGACAGCAGTTCAGGTCCCAGACCCGGTGGCTGAAAACTCATGCCAGGCATGTGTAAATGCATGCCCAAAATCCTAAGAGGACAACAGAGGAGAAGGGATTGCTGTGTGGCCATTCCCTAGGGGGATGACTTCTCACTTTCTGTCTCTCTGACAAATATACGTGCCCTATAGCAAAAATAGCTCTTAAAAAAAAAAAAAAGAATTACATCATTTTTGTACACTTGCCTGAGTATTTTTTTTTTCTGTTCAAAGAGAGATTTTTTGCTACAGGGCACGTGCACTTGCCGGAGAGACAGAGACAGAAAGGGAGAAATCACCCCTCCAGGGGAGATGGCCACATTGCAATCCCTTCTCTTCTATTCTTCTCTTGGGATTTTGGGCATGCATGCACACACACTTCATGAGTTTCAAGCCACCAGGTCTGGGACAGGAACTGCAGTTGATTATGTGAGAGTCCAGTGACATAATCATTACGCTATATGCTGGTCCCAGTCTGAGTATTTTTTTAAGATAAATCCCCCCTCCCCCTCTGGTAAGTACATACACCCTATGCAAAAAACCTGAAAAAAAATAAAGAAAGAATAGTTAATGTGCTAATTCAAACTGAACATTAAACATCTTTTCTTTTTTCTTTTTTTTTTGGGGGGGGGAGAGGTTTTTATTAGAGGGTGCATGCCCTCACCAGAAAGACAGAGACAGAAAACAAGAAATCAACCCCCCAGGGGGGTGGCCACGCTGCAATCCCTTCTCCTCCATTCTCCTCTCAGGATCTTGGGCATGCACGCACATGTGCCTGGAGTGAGTTTTAAGTCACTGGGTTCGAGACTCTAACTGTGGACGACCACATGGGAGTCCAGCAACATAGCCATTACGCCAACTGCTGGTCCCGGACATTAAACATCTTGACAGATGTCAAAATGTCCTTCAAAAAGATGAGACTCACTTATACCCACATCAACACTGAGAGTACTTAATTCTCCATAATGAAGATTATCTGTCTCTAAAATTCTATGACAAAATATAGGTATTTTCATTTCTTTCTTTGCTTTTCTTAAGGTTTTTGCCATACGGCACATGCGCTGGCTGGAGGCAGATCAGAATTCACCCTGTAGGATGATGTCCAGGCCACAGTGCCTTCTCCTCCATTCTCTTCTCAGGATTTTGGGCATGCACACACACACATCTAAGCATGCTTTTCAACATGCTGGGTACAGGACCTGAACTGTGCAGTTGGTGTGTGGGATTCTGCCCCCTCAACTACCATGCCACTGCTGGCTCACAGGATCATAAGTTTTATGATAGACACACTCATGGGTCCCAGAATACCTGACCAGGCCTAGACTACAATGTGTGTAAACTAGGAGAAAGGGTTACAGAATGCAGTCTGGAAAGATTCTCTAGGAGATGAAGAATAAGGTAAATCACACAGAAAATACCAAGACAAAACAGGGAGAAATTAAAAACAAACAAAAATCTTTATTTCTTCGACAAGAGATAGAGATGGGAGGGCACTGCCAACAGATCTTCACGCCATGATCCACTCCCAGCTCCACTGCTCAGGGTGGTCCTGGGATGTAAACCCAGGACCTTTCCCATATGGGCCTAGCTGTATTACCACCAGGCAACCACCAGTCACTCAAGAAGAAATCCCAGGTTGGTTAGCCTTGTGGAGCCACAAAATATAAAATGGTGATGAGTAACAGGCCAAGCTCCTAAAGAGGAGATTGGGCTTAACTCATTAAGTAATGAGGAGTCGACAAAAGCGTGTTGGGCAGAGGAATGAAGTGGTCAGACTTGTGTGCAGATTAATGACCCAGGTAGCAGGGAAAAGAGAGGACGAGCGTCTGAAATAAAGTGAGTTAAACCAACAACCACGTAGGAGATAAAAACCACTCTGGATATTATTGGGCACTGGGGCTGGCAGATGGCATGGTAGTTAAGGGCGCTGGACTCCCACATGGTCAATCACGGTTCAAGTCCTGGACCTGGCAGCTTGCTTTCTCACTTTCCCTTTCTCTCTCTCTCTCTATTCTTCTCTGGTCAAATTAAAATAAATAAAGATAGATAAAATAATTCTTTCTTTAAAAAAATAATTATTTTATTTAACTTTATTTATTTATTTATTTTAATTTGACAAGAGAGAAAGAGAGAAAGTCCCAGGCCTGGGACTCGAACCGCAGTCAGCCATGTGGGAGGGAGTCCAGCGCCCCAACTACCATCACGGCACAACGCCCAAATAAAATAATTATTAAAAAATATATATACTATTGAGCATCTATGATGTGCCAGGCAGTCAGGTGCTAATACAAGAGAAAATTTCTTCCGTATCAAGGAAATGTGTGCCATGAATACGTAAGGATCAGAACTAAAGCCCCCACATGTACTAGAGGCTGTGTTCACTGAAACCTTAAGGACTGCCTTACTCCTAAGATTTGGTGAATAAACCCCTGTGTTACCCTACCGTCTAATTCACTCACTCCCTCTGTCTTTATCTCTCTTTTTTGTAACTGCCAAAGCGTGTGCGTGCTTAACAGAGAGAGATAAGAGAGAGAGGGAGGAAGCAGCCCTGGTGGGAGGTGGCCATGCTGCAAACCCCTTCTCCTCCACTGCTCCCTCCTGTCAGGATTCGGGGCATGCACACAAAGCCCCTAGAGCTGGAACTTGAACCATAGCCATGGGGCCAGCTCACCTTTATCTTTCTCATGTTTACTAGGGATTTTCTAACTTGTTTAGTTTCTACATGGTATTCCCTACCACTTATTTTTTCCCTTCAGGCTTTTTATTTTGTCATAGAGTATGTGCACTCACTGGAGAGAGACAGAGACAGAGAGGGGGAAAGTAAGAAATCACTCCTTTAGGAAGGATGGCCACGCCATAATCCCTTCTCCTCCACTCTCCTGGACAGGCACATACATGCGCCAGCACAATTTTCAAGCTGCCAGGTCCGGCCATGTGGGAATCTAGTGCTTTAAACACCATGCCACCTGTTGGCCCCCTCCCTACCACTTTAATTTTTTTAAAAAGGAATTATTTAATTTCATTTAGTATTATTATTTTATTATTTCTTTCTTTCTTTTTTTTTTTTTTTTTTAAAGTTTGCTCTCTCTCTCTCATCAGAGAGAGACAGAGAGGGAAAGTGAGAAAGCAAGCCACTGGGTCCAGGACTCAAACCACAATTGGCCATGTGGAAATCCAGCACCTTAATTATCACACAACCTGCCGGCTCCAGTATTATTATTTTTAAATTAGACAAGAGAGAGACCTGGGGCTGGGGAGAGCAAGCCACCAGTCCAGGACTTGAACCATGTGGGAGTTCGATGCCTTAACCACCACGCCACCTGCCAGTCTCCACTATACCACGTTTTAATCATTTTAGTTGTTATTTATTTGGTTATTTAGTTCCCCCTCCCTTTTTCATTTAACCAATCTGTTTCTTTTAAAAAATAATTATTATTTCTAGAATTTTATTTATTCACTCATTTATTTTAATTTCACCAGAAAGAGACAGAGAGAGAGAGAGGGACGGGGGGGAGTGGGAAAGTAAGCCACCAGGTCTGGGACTTGAACAGTGCCATGTAGAAGTGTCCAGCGCCTTTACCACCAGTCTGGTGTCCTCCAGAGTGTTTGTTTCAAAGAATTATTTTATGTAACTTTGTTTATTCATTTATTCATTTTAATTTGACCAGGGAGGGCAGAGCAAGAGACAGAGAGAGAGAGGGGGAAATTGAGAAAGCAAGCCACCAGGTCTGGAACTCAAATGGTGGTCAGTCATGTGGTGGTCTAGCACCCTTAACCACCACACCACCTGCTAGTCCCTCTGATCTAAGTTTCTAATGTCAAGATTCCCTTACAAAAAAAAACCAAACAAACAGGTCAGAACAATGTATTCCAGTCACAGTAGCACTCCTCAGAATGAGAGAGACCAGGGTAGGGTGGGAGAGAGTGTGGTGTGAGAAAGCACCCCTGGGGGGGATGGCCATGCTGCAAACCCTTTTCCTCCATTCTCCTCTCAGGATTTCCAGCACGCACACACATATGCTCAGTGTGTTTTTCAAGCCGCCAGATCCAGGACTCAAACACACAGCTGTGTGGCTCTGGCTGCCTTTACCACCATGCCATGGCTGGCCCCAGATCCAATTATTTTATTTCCCCCTCTTTTCCTCTACCAATTCTAGGACTACTATCAAAGTACTCTGATAGTAGTCCTAGAATAGACAGTAAGAAAGTATGCCTTAAAGCAGGAATGCCTGGCTATAGAACCTGGTTTTGATTTTTCCGCCCAAAGAATTATTTCATTTAACTTTATTTATGCATTTATTCATTTACATTTGACCAAAGAGGAACAGGGTAAGAGAGAGAGAGGGAACGTGAGAAAGTAAGTCGCCAGGTCTGGGATCCAAACTGTGGTCAGCCATGTGGGAGTCCAGAGCCCCCAACCACTGTGCCACCTGCCAGCTCCCAGAACCTGTTTTTTTCTGGAGAGGTTTTTGCTACAGGGTATGTGTTCTTGCCAGAAAGGGAGAGACAGAGAGATAGAAAGTGAGAAATCACCCTCCAGGAAGATGGCCACGATGCAATCCCTTCTCTTCCATTCTCCCCTTGGGATCTTGGGCACGCACACACACGCGCCCGGCGTGAGTTTAAACCACCAGGTCCAGGACTCAAATTGCAGTCGACTACATGGGAGTCCAGCAACATAGCCATTACGCTGACAGCTGGTCCCATACAATAGAACCTGTTTTTTTAAATTACTGTGTGACCTTTAGCTAATTCCTTTCCCTCTCTGCACTTGGCTTCATTTGTTAAAAGAGGATAATTACGGTACCTACTCATAGGGTTGTTGTAAAGATCATGGGAGTTAAACGAGCCAAGTGCTTAGAAGGGGTAGCTGTGACAGGAAATGTTCAGTAAACAGCAGTTATTGTCACCCCTTGTAGTTTGATATCAGTCAGTGCCCAGTGGCCTCAGAACACAGCCCACAGTGGACTTGGCCTGTCTCCCTAAACTGTGGCCTCACCTTGGCACCAGCCAACTCCTTCATCATGAAGAGGGAATCGTCAGCCCGCTCGTCGTCGTCCTCGTCATAATTCGGGGAAGGAGCTCCCTCTGCCCCCTGCCGCAGCAGGCCGCCACTCCCTCGAGGGTCAAACGGGTCCACCACGATGGGCTCGGTGCCTTTAATCTCACATCGGCAGAACGGGCAGCCCTGGCCCTCTGACTCCTGTGGAGAATGTAGAGGTGGAAGGGCTGAAAATGTGCACACACAAGAATGACTCACAGTCAGCGCTAATGGAGAAACGAGAAGTTTTGCTCTGCCCCACAGCCAGGTCACCTTTTGTAAAGGATATATATCTGTAAAGGATATATAATACCCCATTTTTCAAAGTGATTCTACAGCTGAAAAAGCGTAGTCTGGGTGCGTACCTGCCAGGACGTGAGACAGGAGGTGCACATGAGGTGTCCACAGGGCTCGATCTTCACGTCCTTGTCATTCTCCGCACATATCTTACACAGCTGGAACGTGGAGCCCATCTCACAGTACAACTCATATTGTTCCTTGGAATAAAAAGGAAGAGACTATGTTGAATAAATTATTGCAGCTATAAACACCAATGAAAAGAAAAAGGAAGCCTATTACTTTCGATACAGATTTTACTCGTATAAAAATGTCACATTAGGGCCCTGGCAGGTGGTGTGCTTGGTGGTTAAGGGCGCTGGACTCTCCTCACATGGCCAACCACGGTTCGAGTCCTGGACCTAATGGCTTCTTTTCTCACTTTCCCTCTTTTTCTCTCACTCTGTCCCTCTCTGGTCAAAAAAATTATAAAATACAATAATTAAAAATAATAATTTTTTAAAAAGTCATGATAGTGGTCAATATTCTCCCATTAAACCAGAAAGTATACGGTCCCATCCTATTCTAAGCTGCATGGTTTAAAGAAATACATATTCAAAATCCAGTCAGCAGTTAAAAGCTAGAGTATCCCGAACACTTAATTGGATGACACCGTCAGTTCCAGAGCATATACAGAAGCGTGGCTCTAGTGCACAGCAACAATAAAGCAAGGCTCACCTGGGTCACCTTGATGTGGTCTTGGGGAGTTGGTTCACATAAGCCTGTCAGGTCGGGATTCTGGTTTCGTCCATCAGGAAACAAATAGCTATAAGAAGAGTAACCAACCTTGGAGAGTTATTGAAGCCAATTTATCAGTGCTTGCTAATACAGACAAATAAAATCTAGGAATTTCTCTAATTTAAAAGGACAACTTTGAGGGGTTGGCAGGTGGCCTGGTGACTAGGGGCGCTGGACTCCCACATGGGCAATTGCAGTTCTACCCGCGGACCTGATGGTTTGCTTTCTCATTCTTTCTCTCTCTCTCTCTCTGTCCCTTTCTGGTGAAATTTAAAATAAATAAATAAAATTAAATAAAATAACTCTAGGATCCAGTAGTTGATGTAGTGGCTATGTTGCTGGACTCCCATGCGGTTTGAATCCTGGACCCGGTGGCTTAAACTCATGCCAGGCGCGTGTGCGTGCGTGCCCAAGATCCTGAGAGGAAAATGGAGGAGAAGGGATTGATTGCAGCGTAGCCATTTCCCCTGGGGGGTGATTTCTCGCTTTCTGTCTCTCTATCTCTCTCTGTCTTTCTGGAGAACGCACACGCCCTATAGCAAAAACATCTCCAATAATAATATTAATAATAATAATTCTAAAAAATAAAAAAGGACAACTTTGGGTAAGTATGAAGATAAATATTAATAATACTTAAAAAAAAATAGAACAGTCCCAAGATCTCCAAACATTGATATTCCTTCTCCAAGCATGAAGCCACAGGCTCGTTTATTAAACAAGGGGATGACAAACTTCTTTTCTAAGGGGCCAGATAACAATTTAGACTCTGCAGGCCACATAAATCAGTGTCACATACTCTTTTTTGGTTTTTATTTTTTAGATCTAATTTTCAAAAAGGAGAAAGTATTATGCTAGCAGGTGGCATGGAGCTTAAGGTGATCAATCCCACATGGCCGGCTGTGCAGTTTGAGTCCTGGACCCGGTGGCTTGAAAATCATGCTGGGCGAGTGTGTATGCGTGCCCAAAATCCTGAGAGGACTAGAGAAGGGACTGTGGCCATACCTCTAGGAAGTGATTCTCACTTTCCCTCTCTCTCTCTCCCCCCCTCAACCGTGGTTCAAATCCTGGACCCAGAGGCTTAAAACTCACATCAGGTGCATGTGCGTGCATGCCCAAAATCCCGAGGAGAATGGAGAAGGCACTGCAGTGTGGCCATCCCCCCAGGGGGTGATTTCTTGCTTTCTGCCTCAGTCTCTCCAGCAAGTACACATGCTCTATAGCAAAAATCTCTCTCTAAAAAATAAATATGGGACCAGCAAACAGTGTAATGGTTATGTCGCTAGACTCCCACATAGTTGACCGAGGTTTGAGGCCTAGACTCGGTACCTTAAAACTCACGCCCGGTGCATGTGTGAGGAGATTGGAGGAGAAGGAATTGTGGCATGGCTGTTCCCCCTTGGTAACTTCTTGCTTTCCATCTCTCTCTCTGTGTCTCCAGCGAGCACATGTGCCCTATTGCAAAAATTTCCCTCCCAAAAAATAAATAAATAAAAGTAGTAAGAAGCCAATTAAACCACTGATATAATCTATTAGGAAGCTTCTAATATCAAACTGCTCTGACATTTGGGGCAGTACCTCTTTCAGCTCCAATACTACCATGGAGGGTGACACCCAAGGGAAATGAATTTTCCTAATCATGTTACAAACACAAAGCAGTATTCTGACACTTGGCCAACTGTTAGTATTTTTAGTGATCACTGACTGATAACCAATTTGAATTCCCCCAAAAATGGCAACCCTAGAATAATATGAACTTAATCATAAATATGAGCATAGGTTGTAAAGGTCAAAGCCTGAAGAAATACTGCTGAACAAAGGAAGTTATGATGAAGGTGGGCGAAGGCCTGGTGTCGGTGGGACATCTAATCACTCTAAAGTTGGCAGTAAAATAACTGGTAACATCTCCTGTTAATTGCTATTAAGCTGTCAGAAAAATCAGGACACATTTTTGCGTAGAAAACATAGAAAAATACATTATGACTTTTCCAACAACCCAATATATTTTTAAATGTAACACAGGCTTGAAAATAAGTTAATATTTGGAAAAGGAGAAAGATAAAGTTTATTCATGGCAATAACTTAAGAACTGGAGAATAATAATTTCACTCACAGAATCCCTATCAAATAAAATCAAAATCCTACAGAAGCTGAAGGTATCAACATAACTTGTTTCCTGAATCGTTTTTTTGAGAGGTTTTTGCTATAGGGCGCGTGCGCTCGCCAGAAAGATAGAGACAGAGAGACAGAAAGCAAGAAATCACCCCCCAGGGAGGATGGCCACGCCACAATCCCTTCTCCATTCTCCTCTCGGGATCCTGGGCACGCATGCACACGCACCCAGTGTGAGTTTAAGCCCCTGGGTCCAGGACTTGAACTGCGGTCAACTACATGGGAGTCCAGCGACATAGCCATTACGCTAACTGCTGGTCCCTTGTTTCCTGAATCTTAATCTGTAGGAAAAAACCTGGAATAAAGCCATTCATGATGAGGTTGTACAGTCCCTAAAGTCATTCGTGATGAGGTTGTACAGACTCTAGAAGACGATAAGCAGTAGGTACTCACAAGCCTTCCCTGAAGCCATCAATCAGTGCTTGGAAGAGAGGTTTGTTGTGAGGGATTGTCTGGAGGATGTTCCCGTCAGCAGTCACATACCCAATAGCCCACTGGCCCAGACGAGTACAGCTCAGCCGGAAGATATAACTGAGAACAGGGAGAGACAGAAGCTTTAATACACATGCTGGCATTAGGGTGGAAGGTAAGAGACAAAAGTCAAAGTGACCAGCAAGAGTAACTTCTTAGGATTGGCCCGACAATGTAGTGCTTAGGGGAACCAGATCCCACATGGACAACCGTGGATGAAGTCCTCATCCAGAGGCTTGAATAACATGCTAGGCACATGTGTGTGCATGCTCAAAATCCTGACAGGAAGAAGGAAAGGAGAAAAAAGTATTACAACAGGACTCCAGCCCACTGGAGATATATTTTCTCTCTCTTCCCGCCCTGCTGTGGCAAATGCATGCACCCTTTGGCAATTAAAAAAAATAAATAACCTTGTGAATGACTCTGGCCAGAAGCAAAGGATAAAAAAGCCACTTTTTATTTCTTTTGCCTTTTATTACCAGAGGGCTCGTGCGTGTCACATGAGAGAGGCAGGAGAGGTGGGGAGGTGGAAAAAGCAGGCCTCCCCACCCATGGTAAATGGCTATGCCATAATCCTTTCTCCTTCGATTCTTCATCCCATCAGGATCCTGGGCACACAGGTGTACACCTGGCATGGAAACCAACAGGGCTGGGACTCAAACCACAGTTGGCCATGTGGGTCCAGCTTCCTCCTCACAGCGGCTAATGCTGAGCTACAGGGCTGGCCCATAAACCCGATTCCTAGGTGGTTTAAAAGCATTTATCAAACCACAGGATCTGAGTAAGTCAACTGTTCTGATAAACTAGCGTCAATCTTATCGCAGAACCTTAGCCAACAGGGAACAAATAAAAGATCATGCTTCTTCTATTTCAGCAGAAGTCACAAGGGAACAAAATCCAGGAGAATAAACCTTCTGCTTTATGGCACTGACCTGCCAGGTTTGTGAATGAACTTCTGGAGCCGAGCTTTCACTTCATCGTAGGTCAGGAAAGCCATGTAACCAGGATGAGTGACAGCAAGGCTGTTCCAGTTCCTGAGCAAGGAGGACCAGGGCTAAGGAAGGAAACGAGGACAGTCACAGATCATACCGCTCAGGACGTACAACCGGTCACAGCCACAAGAGAGAAAATGACTTCAACGATCAATGACTAATTCTCAATTTATTGCCACAGATGCTCACACTGTCATCTTGAAGGAAGACAAACATGTTTGGGCGATAAAAACTTTGAAAACCTAACAGGAAAAAAGTAGGTGTTTATAGCAAGAAACTTAGACAATGAAAGTATTCAAGGAATTGAAAAGCGGCTCTAACCAACAGTAGTGAGAGTAAACGACAAGTGAAAACAAGACAGAGTTTACATGCACACTGAGCTCCAAATGTGCACGCAGGTGTGTGTGTACACTGCAGAAAATACCATCTTAGAGAAAAAAAGAGATGAGTTCTTTTGGAAGCTCTAACACATCTCAATATTACGCTAACTGCTGGTCCCTAACACATCTCAATATTAACAGTAGAGAATTTCGATACAATAAAAGAAGACAGAAACATACGCAAACACCCAAAACAGAAAACTCATAAAACATAGTATACCTATTTTCTGGCTATCCTACAACCAATAAAACGATATAAAACAAATACCCAATAACAAAGAAGGAGATGAGGAGAAGAAAGCAGACTTAAATAAACGAATGGATGAATGACTGTAATTTTAATCTTTTAAAATTTCTGCTTATAGTTTCTAAAATTAATTAAACTACTTTTATAATAGACAAAACCCCAAATGTTATTTAAAAAGCTTTCTCCTTCAGAAAAGTAGCAGTAACCAGTTTAGTCGATTTTTTTTATTATCCTACCTGAAAGAGTCGTGTAAAGATGTCAAATTCAAAAACTGAAATATAATCATTGCAGGTCAGGTCAATAGTGGATTTCAGCGCCATGGCCTCCAGCCCAGAACTGATGGGATGTACTTCATGTAGGGCCTGTCGAAAGCTCTTCCAAGGGACTATGGTCCTGGAGCAGGGATGGGCGTGGGGGTGGGAGGCAAGGCACAGGGTGAGCTGACAGATCATTCCAGGCACGGCTAGAATCCCATCAGGATCTCAAAGTCAATTTCAACTCTCTTAAAGAAGCTAAGCTATATTCGGAACCAAGAACAGAAAGGAGGGAGTAAGGGATATACTTCTTAACCTCGATTAGTAACAAATCTTTTCGTAGTATTCTTCGGCACAAATGAATTCCCATTTTTTGTCTTTCTTCAGCTATTTGTTCTATTAGAGAAGTACCGAAATAGAGATGAGGTGACCTTTTTACTGATAAATGTAATCTGTGGTTGGAACTTGACTATCTAAAAGCTTGTGCTTAGGTTTTTTTAAAGCTCACAAACACTCTGTTCTTAGGGCCAGCCTGTGGCATAGTGGTTAAGTGAGCCAGATCCCACGTGGCGACGGCGCTAATTAAAGTCCTGGCCACAGCGACTTGAAAGACAGTGCATGTACATGTGTGCCGAAATCCTGACAGGATGGAAAAATGGAGAAAGGACCAGAGCACGGCCATGCCCACTGCGGACATTTCTTCCTTCTTCTCTCTCCCCCTTTCTGAGGGCACACACACCCTCTAACAATTTAAAAAAAAAATCAATTGTCTTTTTCGAGGAAGCCAAACTACTAAGGTAGACAGACAGAGGAAATAGGGTTAAGATACAGGAAGAACAGAGTTTTGACAGAGATGAAGAAGAAACTAACGTAAAAATGATTAAACCGTAGATAAGGCCGGCAAACAATAGCACGAAATTTCTGCTTCTTATGGTTTTAAAATAAATACAATCTCATTGCCTTTGTAAAGTTTGTATATTCACCTGCCAGAAAGTAAGAGATCAAGTGGTGTCTTGAATTCTTCCCTAGAAGTTATGAAGTTAAAGTAGGATAGTTAAACTATGCCCTTGCTCTTCCACTAGGAATTTAAAATCACTAATTAGTCTATGTTTTATGTATAAAATATGAATTCTCAAAGAATAAAGGTCAGGTTGGCAGGTGGTGTGGTGGTTAAAGGTGCTGGATTCCCACATGGCCAAACGCAGTTCGAGTCCCAGACCTAGCAGCTTGCTTTCTCGTTCCCTTTCTCTCTCTGTCTCTCTCGTCAAATTAAAAAATAATAACAAAGGTCTCCAAAAAGACATTAGGATCAGTACAGTCAGTTGAAAAGTTTCATTGCTTTCTACCTTTTCAGTTCTTTAATCCAAAATTTCAGGGTATAGAACCAGCAGGTGGTATGGTGGTTAAGGTGCTGGTTCCCACACAGCTGACTCCGTGGTCTGAGTCCCAGACCTGGCAGTATGAAAGTCACACGGGGTGTGAGTGCCCAAACTCTCAAGAGGAGAACAGAGAAGGGAACTGGGTATGGCTACCCCCACTTGGGGGATGATTTCTCACTTTCTCTCTGGTCTTTTTCTGACAAATCACACATTCCTAAGACAAAAACCTTTTTTAAAACATTTCGGGACAAAGAAAAACATTTCTATTTCTATTTATAAACATAAGCTTGCTCATAAACCTATCCATATAATTTAAAACCTCTGTATATTAAGACATGATACAGTAAAATAGACAAGGCACAAACTAGAATATCATATGAAAGCAACTAAGAATATGTATCCTGTAATAAGAAAATGACAAACAATTCAGTAAGAAAACAGGTACATCCGGCCCAGCAAGAGGTGTGGTAGTTAGCGTGCTCGACTCCCACATGGCTGACTGTGGTTAAAGTTCTGGACCCCACAGCTTGAAACACATGCTGGGTGTACATGCATGTGTGCATGCATGCCCCAAATCCCTGAATGAGAAGGGACTGTGGCGTGGCTATCCTCATTTGGGAGTGATTTCTCATTTTCCCTTTCACTGTCTCTCCATTGAACGCATGCACCCTATGGCAAAAACCTTTTAAAAAAAAAAGAGGAAGGAAGGAAGGAAGGAAACAGGTATGTCAAGAATAGGAACAGGCAGGGCCAACAGCTGGCGTGGTGGTGAAGGCAATGGACTCCCATGTGGCAGACTGTGGTTCGAGTCCCAGACCTGCAGCTTGCTTTCTCTCTCTCTTTCTGTCTCGGTCAAATTAAAAAATAGTAAGTAAAATTAGGAAGAAAAAAAAAAAAAAAAGAATAGGAACAGACAAGTCATAATGATTGTGTGTGAAAAACATTTTTTTTTTCTGTTTTTGGAGAGGTTTTTGCTATAGGGCGCATGCGCTCGCCAGACAGACAGAGAGAGACAGAGAGATAGAAAGCGAGAAATCATCCCCCAGAGGGGATGGCCATGCCGCAATCCCTTCTCCTCCATTCGACTCTCGGGATCTTGGGCATGCACGCACACGCGCCTGGCGTGAGTTTTTAAGCCACCGGGTCCGGGACTCGAACCGCAGTCAACTACGTGGGAGTCCAGCGACATAGCCATTACGCTAACTGCTGGTCCCTGAAAAACATTCTTAAATTCCCTTTTCAACAGAGACTATAAAGCAAATATGCTAACAATTCACATGACTATTAGACAAACAGTGGAGCAACTGGAATCCTTGTGCACTACTTACAGGGATATAAACTGTACAACCTCTCTGGAAAGCAATCAGGCAATACTACCTGATGACTCCATCATGACCCAGCAATCCCACCCCTGGGTAAGTAATGAAGGAGAAACTCTTGTACACAAAGACAATAAAGATAGTGTTCACCGCTGCATTGTTTGTGATAGCAAATAACTTGAAACATTAAAGTCCATTAAACATACAATGAATGCAGGGCCAACAGGGTGGCATGGTGGTTAAGGTACTGGACTCCCAGGACTTGGACTGGACCTGGCAGCTTGTTTTCTCACTTTTTCTCTGTCCAAATTAAAAAATATAATAGTAGTAATAAATAAAAATAATAAAAATCAAAACAAATATATAGAACAAATGGGAAGAGTACTCGATCAAAGAGCATAGGTTTCAACTGAATATGAAAAGCTTTATCTCTTTCAAAAAAATGATTAGGGCAAAAATATTTTTTTTCTTAAGAGACCTTTTTTCGCTTTAGGGCATGTTCATTCACCAGAGAGACAGAAAGTGAGAAATCACCCCCGGGGGGATGACCGCACTGTGACCTCGGGACTTTGGGCATGCACACACACGTGTCTGGCATGCGTTTCAAGCAGAGTTTCAGTCCAGGACTTGAACCGTGGTAGACCACATTGGAGTCTAGCGATGTAACCATTATGCTATCTGCTGGTCTCCAAAAACGTGTTAGGGGAACCAGCAGTTAGCGTAATGGCTATGTCGCTGGACTCCCACTTAGTCGACCGCGGTTCGCGTCCCGGACCTGGTGGTTTAAAACTCACGCCGGGCGCGTGTGAGTGCGTGCCCAAGATCCCGAGAGGAGAATGAAGGAGAAGGGATTGCGGCGTGACCATCCCCCCTGGGGGATGATTTCTCACTTTTTGTCTCTATGTCTCTCTCTCTCTGTCTGGTGAGCGCATGCGCCCTATAGCGAAAACCTCTCCAAAAACGTGTTAATATTTACCAAAGCTAGGAAATATCAGGTGGTTTAAAAAGTAATGATGGATTTTACTATGTTTTTCTATAAAAAAATGCATCATGACTTTCTTGACAACCTGATAGTTACACATATACACGTTTTTCTTTTTAAATTTGCTATAGGGCACAGTGGTTCATCAGAGAGAGAGCAGGACAGAAAATGACAGAGAACGTGAGAAAGCACCCCCGATGGGGAACAATCACACTACAATACCTTCTCCTCCATTCTCCTTTTGGGATTTTGAGCACACACACACATTTTTCAAGTCACCATGTTCAGGACTCAAATTGCACAGTGGACCCAGCTCTCTTAACCACCACCCCACCTGGCTGGCCCTATATTCATTATTCTTCTCAAAGCTGTCCCATGTTTTAAGAATTTCATTAATAAAGACCTATACAAAAAACTCCCAACATAAGCTTCAATTAGTTCAAATCCACTATTTGACACTTACTTTTCCCCAAAAGCTTTTCTCCAAAAATCGGCAGCATCTGCTTTAGTAATCCGAAATGTATCTCCTTGAAAGAGTCCACTTGGAAAGATCCCTTTTAGTTCCGCCAACATGTGGCTGAAGATCAGGGACAGTTTGGTAAGGTTTCGCCTACAAATGATCAGAAGTGCAATTGTTAAATAAACACACAAAATTATCTTTATTTTAAATACACCAAGTTTACCATATAAGAAAATAGGAACATTAATATAAAATACATTTAGGGGACCAGAAGGTAGCAGAGTGGTCGAGGCATTGGACTCCCACATGTCCAACCACGGTTCAAGTTCTGGACCTCACAGCTTGCTTTCACACTTTCATTCTGTCTTTGGTCAAATTAAAAAATAGTAACAACAAATAAAATAATTTTCAAAAGACTAAAATACATTTAGAAAGAACCTCTGGCCAATATTCAGAGAGACACAGAATGAGGAAGAGAGGAAGAAATGTGTTGTTAACAATCTACTCTGTGGGCCAGCAGATGGAGAGGTGGAGGTCGTGGAGGCGTGGATTCCCACACACTGACTGCAGTTCGAGTCTCGGACCTGGGGGCTTACTTTATTGCTTTCTCTCTCTCTTTCTGGTGAGTGCATTTGCCTTGTAGCAAAAAAAAAAAAAAAAAAAAAAAAAAAAAAGGATGATGACAAATAAAATCAAGTAAACAATTTATTATTTGAGAAATTTTTTTTAAAAATATGTATTTATTCATTTAATTCCATTTGTTATTATTTTTAAATTTGAACAGAGAGAAAAAAAGAGAAAGTGAGGAAGCAAGCTGCCAGGTTCAGGACTTGAACTGTGGTTGACCATGGGGAGTCCAGTGCCCTTAACCACCACGCCACCTGCTGGCCCCTATTTGAGAGATTTTTTGCTACAGGGCTGTCTCTCGTTGGAGAGAAAGAAAGACAAAAAGCAAGAAATCACCCCCAGGGGGATGGCCACGCTGTAATCCCTTCTCCACCATTTTCCTCTCGGGATTTTGGTCACACATGTACATGCACCCAGTGTTGAGTTGCAAGCTGCTGGGTCCAGAACTCTAACCGTGGTGAGCCATATGGGAGTCCAGTGCCTTAACCACTACACCACCTACTCACCCCAGTAAATAATTCTTAAAAAACAAAAACAAAAACTAATACACTCTGTAATATTATTTCCGTTCAAAGAAGGGTTTTGGAAAATAGTTTTTTTCTAACATCCTATGAAAGTCACAAATATGAGAGAAAGACTGTTCATCACGAGGTATTCCTGCCCCCTCCATTCAAACAGATGTTACATACAGTAATCAGGAAACACTTTTTAACTCGTGTATTTTAAAGCTTTTAATCCTAAATTAATAAGTCTAATAACTCTGAGCATAAAGTAACATAAACAAATTTACTTCTTTAGGATGTATTCAACAAATAAACAGAATTCAACAAACAAGTCCAAGAACTTGTGCGCTGCTGTAACCACTCAACCACAGAATAAATGTCAGAAAAGCCAAAGATAGTACTTCCCGCTTTGTACAGCTACTTTGAACTTTAAAAATCTAGTTGCTATCATGTAACTCATCTAAATTAAAGTTAAATAAAAATTCTCAAAAAGAACTACTTAAGGGGCCAGCAGGTAATGTGGTAAATAAGGCACAGGATCCCACATGGCCAACTCCAAGGTTTGGGGTCTAGGCCCGGGGGCTTGAAAATCATACTGGACATGTGCCCAAAATCCCGAGAGAAGAATGGAGGAAAAGGGACTGCAGCAGTGGCCAACCCTCCTGGGCGGGGTCTTGTTTCTCTTTCTCTCTCCCCGGTGAGTACACTCACCCTGTGGTGAAAATCTTAAAAAACTATTTAAATCTCTAGACCTCTGAAATGTTTTAAGTCAGACCTTAAGAGGTCAATTTTAACAAGGCTGGCAGATGGCATGGTGGTTAAGATGCTGGACTCTTGCATGGCCGACTGCAGTTCGAGACCTGCAGCTTGCTTTCTCACTTTCTCCCAATCTCTCTCTCTCTCTGGTCAAACTAAAAAATAAAATAATAAAAACAAATAATAAAATTTTTTAAAAAAGGTCAGTTTTGGGACCAGCAGTTGGCTTAATGGCTATGTCACTGGACTCCCATGTAGTCGACTGCGGTTCAAGTCCCGGACCTGGTAGCTTAAACTCATGCCCGGTGTGTGTGTATGCATGCATGCCCAAGATCCCGAGAGGAGGATGGAGGAGAAGGGACTGCGGCATGGTCATCCACCCTGGGGGGGGGGGGGGGATTTCTTGCTTTCTGTCTCTGTCTTTCTGGCGAGTGCACGTACCCTATAGCAAAAACCTCTCCAAAAAAAAAAAAAAAAGGTCAGTTTTACCAAAATAACTCCTTTCCTTTGCCTAAAATGAAATTCTAACATCCAAACCACATCAGCATTCTATATAAGTGCACATGCTACTACTCTTTTTAACTATTAGTTAACTTTTTTCTAATAACATCTGTTTAATAGACGTGATTAACACCCCAGACCCTGTGTCTACGCTCAGGTGTGCAGTTGATCACACCGCGTTTATCTTACACGTTCCTGTCAACAGAACAGGACACAGATGCTGTTTAGACACTGCTCTCCCCTGAACCTGCTACTATTACACTTAATTCCCCTTGCCCCAACCATCGGTATTTACATATTCAAAAGTCTATTTTTTTTTTCTTTTTATGGGGAGAAGGGAGGAAGAGAGAAAGTAAAAGAGGAAGAGAGAGGTATTTTGACAGGGTCTTGCCATGCCGTGTCCCTTGCAGTCAGCTGGGATCACAGGTTCACGCCTCGGTGCTTACTGTGTTCTCAGGCTGGCCCAGGACCCAAACCGGGCCATCCATGTAGGTCCAGTCTACTGCCTGTCCCACTCCAACTGGGCCCCAAAGTCTATTCTTGTCATACAAATGCACTACAAAATTTCAAGTCAAACCATGATCGACTATTGATTGCCTAAAAATTCTCCTCTCTTTTTTAATACTATGCCGGAGGGTTACCATCAGTCCTGTCTCTATCTGTACTGGATAAAATGCAGCATCAAATTAACCCAGACTCTTAATCCTGATTTGCAAATTGCTGCTGAAAGCTTTCTAATCAGCTTTTGAACAATCACTTTCAGGTTTTGGCATGTGTCTTCTTTCACTTACAGCAAGGCATTCCTTTTCTAATTTCCTGTTCCGTTTCTGAAGGTACCTAACAAAAGCAATAACATTAATATTCTTTGAAGACAGTCCAAAATAATTCATATACCAAACAGCTCAAGAGTAAGATAAAAATACAGAAATTACCCAACCCCTAAGTCCCATTTTGTGTTTTCCTCCTTGCACTTTAACAGCCTTCAATTACTGTTGGCTAAGACTTAAACCGTTTGCCAAAGAGGAAACACAACTAGACAAGATCAAGAAAATATCACAAATGGATCATGGGACAGTTGAAGTGGACCGCGATCCGTAAACATAAATCATTCCCAGCGAACTCGTCACCAAGTCTTCAGCAGGTCACTGGACACCATCAGTGATTTGAACCTCAGACCTCTACGTAACTTTCTGCCCAATGTTACCCTTAACGATCAGCAAGGGAGAGCCATGATTCCCTCAAGATTCGCTTAACTACGGAGAACCTACCATGGGTAAGGAACTGCTCCACAGTACAGCAGAACAGTGCATGAGAGAGAGAAAATACTTATGCTCTTGGGGTTATCACAGAGCTCTCTCTGAAGAAAACAGGTTTAGATCTTCTTCTTCCTAAACATATCTTTCCTTGGTTTTCCCAGTGTGTTCTCTCTTTTGTTCTATTTGGTTTTATTCTTGTTTTGGCTTTTCTCCCCATCTTCTAAAGAGGTTATTCCCTAAGAATGTGCTCTCTGCTATTTTCCAGTTTTTTCCTGCAAACTCTCTTCTGTTCCTTTGCAATCTTCAGGGCTTCAGAAACTACTCTGCTAACAACTCCCAGGTCGGAGGGCTCAGGACCTTTCCTGCTCCTACCACACTTCACCTGCACGCTAGCGCCGCACAGCAGCAGCCTCAGATCAAACCAATCTTCCCTGCCACAGCTGATCGTCCACCATGGTCCCTATTTCTGCTTTTCATGACACCACCACCTTACTTCCCGTGAGTTCAAAGCCTGAAGAGCCATTTTGACTTATTTCATTTCCTTTGTTCTCCGTGCTGAGTTATTTATCAATTTGCTAACCATCTGTTGCTGAGTCTATTTCTGAATTATGTTCTTATTCGAATCCAACTCCCTGCTACCTTCACCTATCTATACTGTAAATATTCTTCAGTCTCTTCCTATGCAGATCTGGTGCCACCACGTTTAATGGCCTTTTAAGGACAAGGAAAAAATAAGCAATTTTCACAATGTCAGCAGTAAAAAAAATCGGAGCTCAGCTTGGATTTTAAGACTTTCCACTGAGCTGGACTGAACACTCCTTTCCAACCAATTTTTTAGTTCTTCACTAGTATGCTCTAGGCAAACTGTACCTTTCTTATACCTACGCCCTTCTTGGCTTTCCCACATCAGTCTCTGCTTATCTTTCTCAAGCTTGAAATAAGACCTAGCTTACATATCTTTTTTCTTTTTAAAGTTTTTGCTCTAGGGCACGCTCACCAGAGAGAGAGCGAAAGTGAGAAATCATTTTCCAGGGGGGGTGGCCATGCCACAATCCTGTCTCCTCCATTCTCCTCTTGGGATCTTGGGCACACATGCACATGCACCTGTAGTGATTTTCAAGTTTCCAGGTCTGGGACTCGAACGGCAGAGTCGGCCATGTGAAATCCAGCACCTTAACATCTTAATCTCCATGCCTCCTGGTGGCCCCTTAGATGTCCTTTCTTAAGAAGCCAGCTAGACACAGTAAAACTCCAAACTACCTCATCGCTCTCTCTGCAGTTCTCACATGTCATCAGAACCCATGGTGCTACAGTCACCTATATACATGAGCAATGAACCCACCTGCTGTGCATTTACATACATCCCTCTGCACGCAGGGCACAACTTCTAGCCATCTTTATACCTTCAGAAAACGTCTGAGTGCCTGCCTGCTGTGTGCTAGGCTCTGGGGATAAACGCAGCAATGGACAAAACTCCTGGCTGTATGGCATTTATACTCCCACGAGAGACTATCAGGCAGTAGAAAAAGTGCTCCGAGGAATAAGCAGAGTAGAAGAGAGCCCTGCAGCCTGCTGTTTAGGCAGGTGGGCCGAGAGGCCTGCGTGTCCCTTTTTAAGCTGAGTCTGAAATAAAGGCAGGGAGTGAATCTTGGAATGACTGGGCCATGTCGGTATCTTTGGCTCTTCAAACAATTTCCCACTGAAAAGCTATCAGGTACCTAGCACTATCTGGATCCGAGATAAAATATACATAACCAAAGTAATAATGGACGAAAGCGTTTTTAAATTTGTGAAGTAAGCCACAGAAAAGGGAAAGTTATTGACCGCGAGGATGTAATGGCACCGGGTACCTCAGAGTAGTTCAAAGTGCTGACTGAAATAGTCACTGAAAATCAATTTAAGACATTTTCCTACTCAAGGATACATCTCTTCCCCGCCCCCCCCAAAAAAATAAAACCCAGCATACATTTCTTAAAACCACCAGAGCTGTGCACAACAAGTATCACATTTCTTAAAAGGCAATCATGAGTCTACAAAAGGCTGTAGGGTCAAAGCGTGTAACTGATCTGAATTGAAATTCTGTTCAATAACATTTGAAGGCCTTAGGCTCATGGTTCAGTGTGTACAGTGCACAGGGCAGAATTCAGTCAGCAGTATCTGAACATTGTTCTATTTAGAAAAATGAAGCATCGGAATATGTGAGCTTCTTTCTTTTTTTTTTAAGAGAGGTTTTTGCTGTAAGGTGTGTGCATTCACCAGAGACCATGCCCACAATCGCCTCTCCTCCATTCTCCTCTCAGGACTTTGGGCACACATACACACGTGCCCAGCGTGGAGTTTCAAGCTGCCAGATCTGGGACTCGAACTGTGGTTGCTTACATGGGAGTCCAGGAAGGTAACCATTATGCCATCTGCTGGCCCCACGTGAGCTTATTTTAAGGTAAGCAATACTTCTCAGACGCTTGTCAGCAGTTACTGCAATTTACACAATGCGCCCTGACAATTCTCCAAAGACCCAGGAGGTAACACATGGCCCAGGTTTCACAAATGCCCTGAAGGTGATGTCCTGAAGCAGCAGCAGCAGCAGCAGCAGCAGCAAGTAGGTCCAGGTTTCTCAGGGACACAGTGTAAGGAAGGCGTCTGTCCTGTGCCACCCTCAACCACCTACACCCAAGGAACTGCCGATTCTACTCTACAGCTTCCTGCTTCCTCTTCTCTCACAACTTCCCCAAGATCAAATACCGACTGTGTGTGTATTGTCGATTTTTTTTTTTAGAATTATTTTATTTAACTTTATTTATTTATTCATTTAAATTTGACTGGAGGAAGAAGGAGAGAAAATGAAAAAGCAAGCCGCCATGTCAAGGACTCGAACCGTGGTTGGCCATGTGGGAGTCTAGCACCCTTAACCACCACGCCACCTGCCAGCCCTGCCAATTTTTTTTTTTTAATATTTTATTTTAACTTTATTTATTATTATTATCATTATTATTTTCCAGTTTGATGAGAGAGACAGAGACAGAGACAGAGAGAGAGAGAGAGAGAGAGAGAAAGTGAGAAAGCAAGCCACCAGGTCCGAGACTTGAACCGTGGTCGACCATGTGGGAGTCCAGCGCCTTTAACCACCATGCCACTTGCCGGCCCCAACCCTGCCAATTTTTTGTTTTATAGTTCAAGATTGGGGTTGGTTCCTTTCCCCAACCTCAGGTTCTTGGAGCCAATGCACCTTTGTACCTCAGGCCTAATGTAAGGTTAGAGTCTCTTGTGTATTTATTTCAGCAATAAGGAGCTAAGATTTATACATCACCAATATGCAAGCATATTAAAAATTAAATGAGTTCCTGTAATGACTCCTGTTTTAGTTTTAAAAGCAGAAGTATAAATAAGATTTAATGGGAATCATAATCACCATTTCAAGGAAGACAGAAGTTGAAATATAGTCTTTACATGAATAAAGAGATAAACGAAAAATCCCTGAAATGATTTCAACCAGTTATTCACTATTGAATAGACTACTGAAAAGGCTGTCTTATAATTTTTGGCCATACGATACTTTGCAGAGAAAGAGGAAGTAGAAGAACAGAGCATGAGGAGATAAACGAACCCCTCCTCCTGGGAGCGCAGCTAAGTGCTGCCTAGCTACAGTCTTGTGCATGTCTGGACGCTGCAGCATGGCAAGGAAGAGGTACAGGGAGGCCTGAGCTTGACTGGCCGATCCTGAAGGCTGGTGGCAGTGGTGCAGGCCAGAGCCATGGCTGCTCAGGAGGCTGAGGCCGGAGGGCCACAAGCTCTTGGCCAGCCTGGACAATACGGCCGGACCCTGTCTAAATGCCCAGCGCGCTGGTATGTGTCTGTGATTCTGGCTACTTGGTAGTCTGAGGCGGGAGGGTCCTGGCTAAAACCAAAACGAACTCCCACCACCCTTATCCCCCACAAAAGGAAACACATTTACTATCATTTAAAATGAGTTCTGAGTGTAATACCATTCTTTTTTGTTTTAATGAGAATGTTCTAACCCTTCAAAAGTACAGGTAGAGGGACCAGCAGGTGGCGTGGTGGTTAAGGCGCTGGACATTCCCACATGGCTAACCAGGGTTCAAGTCCTGAATCTGGTGGCTTGCTTTCTCAATTCCTCTCTCTCTCTCACTCTCACCCTCTGTCTCTCTCTGGTCAAACTAAAAAAAAAATAAAATGAATGAATAAATAAAATAAAATAATTATTAAAAAAAAAAAAAAAAAAAGTACAGGTAGAGTATTCCTAATCCAAAAATTCAAAATGCTCCAAAATCCAAAATTTTTTAACATAGATACAAAATGGAAAATTCCACATCTGACCTCACAAGACAGGTCACAGCCAAAATGCTATAATACAAAAGTTTTGTATAAAGTTACCTTTGTGCTATGTGTACGGTATATAAATGAATTTCACATGTAGGCCTGGGTTCCATCCCCAAGATATCTCATTAAGTATATGCAAATATTAAAAACCTGAAAACCACCACAACCCCCACCCCCAAATCCCAAACACCTTTAGTCCCAAACATTTCAGATAAAGGATATCCAAGTTTGTTATAAGTTCCAGGAAAGACTGTTCTTGAGAAATGACTATGAAGAGGCTGCTAGGGCTGGACGTCCTGCAAAGCTGATCCATATGGGATGGGTCCCTGTTTGCACAGAGACCCCCGCAAGTACCTGGGCACACGCTGGCCCATGGTCCAAGTGCGGGTGATGCTGGGGGGTGGGTGGCAGTGATGACCCTGTTCAGGGTGCTACTTTGTCTCTCTATGGCTCAAGGAAGAAATAAAGGAAATGAAGGGAGGAAAGGAAGGAAAGAAAGAGGGCCAGCCAGATGGCATGGTGATTAAGGCACTGGATCCCACATGGCCAACTGCACGGTTCAAGTCCCAGCCCTGGTGGTTTGAATAACATGTGGGTACATGTGCGTTGGTGCCAAAAATCCTAAGAGGAAAATGGAGAAGGGATTGCAGCCTGGCTATTGCCCTCTGTCACTCTCTGTCTCTCTTCACATGAGCACATGTGCCCTATAGCAAAATTTAACAAAAGAAAAAAAGAGAGAGTGAGTAAGACAGAGGTCCTCCAGAATAAGTAACAAGACTCACAAAACAATGAGTCAAATATAATCATAAAGATATTCTCACTTATGGTTACACTGATTTTTGTTTATTTGTTTTGAGAGGTTTTTGCCATAGGGTGCGTGTGCTCACCAGGACAGTCAGAGACAGAGACAGAAAGTGAGAAATCACCCCCCGGGGAGATGACCATGCTGCAATCCCTTCTCCTCTCGGGATCTTGGGCACGCACACACACGTGCCGGGTATGAGTTTAAGTTCCGGTTCGGTACGGGACTCGAACCACGGTCAACTACATGAGAGCCCGGCGACATAGCCATTATGCCATCTGCTGGTCCCAGGGTTACAATGTTTTGAAACTGTTTTCATAATCAAAGATAATTTTCTATTTGACAAACATGGCCTGTTTACTCTTTCTATACAGGAATGCTTGAACACAGCTGATAATAATCAAGACTAGAGAGCTCTAAAATGTATTTCCTGATCCACCAACAGCTTTCTGTGTCCTTAGGCAGTTACTGAACCTACTACATTAGATGTGGTATGAAGAAGCTGGAACTGATTACTCTCAAACACCTCTTTCCATCTATAAAAACGTGCAAATTTATGCTTCACTGCTGATTGAAAATGGGAAAGAAACCTTAGCTTCAGCAGTTTAATTTCTTAAGAGGATTATAAAGGAAAGATACAATAGAAAGAAAGCTAGTGCTTATTCTGATGTGATGAGGACTAGAAATTATGTACAGATGCCGAACCAGCAGATGGCGTAACGGTTACATCTCCAGACTCCCACATAGTCGACCACAGTGGCTTAAAAACCTCACGTCAGGCATGGGTGCGTGCATACCCGAAAGACTGAGAGGAGAATGGAGAAGGGATTGCTGCGTGGCCATCCTGCTGGGGGGTGGGGTGATTTCTCACTTTCTGTCTCTCTGGGAAAAAAAATAAATTATGTACATAAAAAAATCATTTTAAAAGTATACTTTCTGGGGGCTGGCAGGTGGCATAGTGTTTATAAGTGCTGGACTCCTACACGGCCAACCATGTTCAAGTCCCAGACCTGGCGGTTTGCTTTCTCACTTTCTCTCACTCTCTCTGGTCAAATTAAAAAATAATAATAATAATTAAACCTGAATAAAATATTTAAAAAGTATACTTTCTGACTAAAGAGAATTTTAAATTCTGTCTTATGAAATTTACGAATAGTTAACTATATGAAACATGTACATGGTCTAAAGAATGAATCTAATCTGCTCAACTAAAATAATGTTATTGACTCCACACTAGGGATTTGTGAAAACCCAGAATGTATAAATTATTTTCCTGAACTTTATAATTTTTGAAGCATAGAAAAATCAACTCAGCCATTCTGAAACAGTATTATGTAGAAATGGTTCAAAGACTCAAAGTTTCTCTGATTTTTTTTTTAAGAGAAGACCAGGTGGTGGTAGGCGGTAGCACAACTGAACGCACAGGGGCAAGTCCAGGTTTGCGTGCTGGGACCTCCGAGCCGTGTGCACGCAGGCAGCGTGCAGAGAGCACACACATGCACCTGGGGTCCAGGCTGGCTGAGGCTGGAGGTGACGCGGCGTGAAGACCCTCTTGGAGGTGCTTGTCCCTCTCTCTTTCTGTTCCAGAATCCCTCCATGGAAGAAATAATAAACTTAAAAAAAAAAATCAAAAAGAAAACAGAACTTGCGTTTAACAAAACAGTAATTCGGTTAACTGTAGAATGTAATCATGGTGGCTGGAAAATTCTACTTTTCTGTATGTCTGAAAAATTTCATTTTGGGAGGGAAACTCAAAATTTAGACCTAAATATATTTTTAACAGTATTTGCATACCCAATGATCCTATCTTTTACAATGGAAAAATTTCAAAAAAGGTTTTAACATTTTTAATATTGGGTCATCAGAAAAGTCGCAACGTGTAGTTTTCTACGCGAAAATGCATCATGACTTCTCCAACGACCCGATTCAAGGATTAACAATAAGCCACGGCGTGTGCTGGAAACACACGCACACGCTGATGCGCTAGGACACTGCTCAAGAGCGAAGTGGTCGCTGCTTTCAAATATTTTATTTTTTCACTGCTACCATTTCAGAGATCAACTGCAGCTTTTCCTATTCATTAAACTCCAAAAACCAAATACACACACACACACACACACACACACACACACATACACACACACACACTGCACACACACGCTCAGAATGCTGAGTGAGAACATACTGAGGTGACATTTGTAACTCAATAGCAGCATCCTCTACTCATAATAATCAGCTTTAAAAATAGATACAACGGAAATTCTTTCCACAAAGCTTCACAGGAAGTCAATGAAGTACTGCTTAACTCTTATCTACTTGAGCTGTTGAAAAAAAGAAAAAAAGAAAACCAACACCTACGAAAGTTCTCAGTCAATATATGGAAACATAGCAATGACTCTTTTAGTAAACACATAATTAAATGTATTTGACACCATATTCATGATCCTGCTTTTGTGGCCCCCAAGTTACAAGGTCACTTGACTACCATGAATCACCCAGCGCGCTGTGAGCTGTCTCTCAGAACTATACGTGAAAGGGGACCCTACCTACCTCGCCGAGTGAATAACGACAGCAGCCCACACTGTCTGACATTCCCCCGCACGTCTCTCAGAGTGATCTCAAGAGGGGCTGGACGGTAGTGCGATGGTAAAACACAACGCTCTGTTGAGGTCGGCCTCGCTGGGAGGTTCCGGATTCATGCGCAGAGACCTCCCCGAGGATGCCGGGCATGTGTGTGCCCATGAGCAGGGGCTGGCTGAGACCTTGTTAAGGGTGCCAGCTCTCTCTCACTCTTTCTCTCTGGCTCATGGAAGAAATTAATAAGCTTTTTATTAAGAAAAAATAAAATCAGTCCAGAAGGTGGCATGGTGGTTTAGGAGCTTGACGCATACATGGCTGGCCAACCTAGCTTCCTTTCTCACCTTCCCTGGCTCTCTCTGTGTGTCTTTCTCTGGTGAGCACATGTCCCCTATAGCAAACTAAAAAACAGTTAGTAAAACTTTTTTAAAAAATGTTAAGAGATAAATGTCAAAGATGCAGGATACCCCTATAGGGAAAATAATTCATCTTAGAACATAGACTCATCCTCCTTACCTCCCTTACATGGCCATCTCCAGCAACTTCCCCAAACAGCTCCGGTAATTCAAACCACTCAGCTTCCATGTCGAAACACTAATAATATGGTCCTCCTTCACTTTTCTCAACCACTCAGGCCTCCCCCAAGTTTCACACTTTGCAGGCCCCTTGCCTTTGGTGATGGTATTGCGTCAGTAGATGCTCCTCTCCCACCCTAAGAATTAACGTGCAACGTACCTCCTCATACCTCGTACCAGACACTTTGCTAAGCTCGGATAGCTCATGTAATGCTTATGACAATGCTTTGAAAAAGGAACTACTAATCCTGCCTTACAAATGAGAAACACTAAATAAAGCCTTAGTGATATTAAGTAACTTGCCCAAGGTAACAGAGCTAGAGCTGCTAAGTGGCAGAGCAGGTCTCGGATTCCAGGCCGGGGCTCTCTAGTGTAACACGTTTTTCCTTCCCAGTGACCCTGGTTACTAAAATCCTCCCCATCCTTCAGTTTTTCTCAAAAGCTATCTCCAGGGGAAGGATGGCCAACTCGCTGATCTACATTTAATGTCTACTCGCAGTTTCTCAACTCCCCACCAGCTCTTGACATTCACAGGCTCCACCACACCTGCTGGCCTTCTCACTACCCCGTGTGGATGACGACTCTTTGGAGGTAGGGCCGGTACTACACGCTTTGTCCCCTGCAGCCAGGAGTGGACTGCCTTCCACTTAATGGGTGAAGAGCTGTAGAACCGAACTGAAAAGTATTCCTTATTTTTTTTAGATACACTTTGAACTTTGGAATACCTTTAGGTTCACAGAAGAACTGTAGAGATAGGACACAAAGTCTCCACACACCCCTCTTACCCAGTTTCGGTTTCCTCTAACAGTACTACCTTAATTATTGTGGGGCGTTGGTCAGAATTAAGAAACCAACATCAGTGCAGTGATGTTGACTACACCCCAGACTTCATTTAACTTTCACCAGTTTTCCCATTAATGTCCTTATCTGTTCCAGGAACCAACCCGGAGGACCACACTACGTATTCATAATCTCTTTAGTCCCTCTGGGCTTGTAGTAGCAGCTTAATCTCTGCTTTCTCATGATGTTCATCGTTCTGAGGAGTACTGCTTAGGTGTTTTGTAGGAAGGTCCTCGATGCGGTTTTGTCTAGTGTTTCCTCGTATTTTGACTGAGGTTACAAGTTTATGAAAAGAATACCAGGGACCAGCAGGTGGTATAATGGTTATGTCACTGGACTCCCACATAGTCGACTGCAGTTCAAGTCCTGGACCCAGTGGCTTGAAATTTCACCAGGCACGTGTTCGTGTGTGCCCAAAAGAATACAGGAGGGTGGGACTGCGATGTGGCCATTCCACTGAGGGAATGATTTTTCACTTTCTGTTTCTCTGGCAAGGTCGCATGCTCTAAAGAAAACATTTCTCAAAAAAAAGAAAACCACTTGAAAATCACTGTGAACATTCAGCAACCATTCACTAGTCACAACATTGTTTTCTAAGGAGTTCAAGAATATAATCAGATGTGAAAGTTAGACACACAGGAGCACCTGTCCACAGTTAAATGTGTATTAGCCTTGTACTGGTTACTGCTTCTAGTACTAGTTCCTTAAAGTGATGTATAAACATACCAGTAATAAAATGCAGAAATCTCAAAAACATCTCATACCTGCCCCCTAAAAATGACAACCAGAACTAAGCACCTTTCAAAGGGGTCAGGTCACTAGGCCAGCAGGTGGCATGGTGGTTAAAGGTGCTGGAGTCCCACAGGACCGACAGCAATTCGAGTCACTGACCTGGTGGCTTGCTTTCTCTATTTCCCTTTCTCTCTCTCTCAGTCTCTCTCTGGTCAAATTAAAAATAATAACAACAACAAATAGAATAAAATAAATAATAATTTTTTTTAAAAGAAAAAAAAGGGTCAGGTCATGAACATAAAAAATAAAATAGGGATCAGCAATTAGCATAATGGCTGTGTCGCTGGACTCCCATGCAGTCGACTGCAGTACGAGTTCCGGACCCAGTGGCTTGAACTCACGCCAGGTACATGTGCATGCATGACCAAGATCCTGAGAGGAGAATGGAAGAGAAGGGATTGCAGCATGGCCATCCCCCCAGGGGGTGATTTCTCACTTTCTGTCTCTGTGTCTTTCTCTGTCTTTCTGGCGAGCGCACACGCCCTATAGCAAAAACCTCTCCCAAAACAAACAAACAAACAAATAAATAAATAAAATAAAAAACACACAGATATAGAGACAGACAAAACAAATTATACTGAGCAGGAGACAGCTCTAATAGAGTCTAATCAAATATGTAGAAAGTCTATCTAGTTACCATTAATAATTTAACTCCTAAGTATGTAACACATCAGACATCAATTTCCATTTAAATATATGGTGTCCCTGAATAAATACAGAGTAGCTACTGCCAATGAGCTCTGCTATTCTCTAAACTGGAATTTTCTCTGTCTGCATGTAAGGAGATGAAAACCAGAGAAATCTTTATCACTGCCATTTCTTCAATATATTTCCCATGAAGAATTTCCTTCTCAAGTTCTAGATTCTGCATCTCTGTAAAACTCCTGTATTAGTATTTTGGTTAGTAATATTTTCTTTTTAAAAATTACTTATTTATTATTATTATTATTTTAACTTTGCTATATAGCACTTGTGTGCTCACCAGAGAGAGGGACAGAGTAAGAGAGAGAGAAAGCGAGAAAGCAAGCCACCTGATCCAGGACTCGAACTATGTTCAGCTATGTAGGAGTCCAAGGCCTTAACCACCATGCCACCTGCTGGCCCCAGTAATATTTTCTTAACTAGTAATTAGCAGCACCTCATCACGTTTAATAGACTATTAAGAAATCATAGGGGCCAGCAGATGGCGTAGTGGTTAAGGTGCTAGACTCCCACATGGCCTTTTGTGACTTGAGTCCTGGAGTTGGGGGCTTGCTTTCTCGCTCTCTCTCTCTCTCTGGTGAGTGCACATGCCCTATAGTACAATAAATTAATAACAAGTAAAATTAAATAATTACTTAAAAAAAAGTATGGCTGAGTAGAAAAGAGCCAATAAACCTGACACACAGCCTGAGCACGGGAGGAGGGTTGACCAAGGGTGTATTAACAAACACTAATACTCTATAATTGCCAGAGGGCATATGTGCTTGCCAGAGCAAGAGAGAGACAGAGGGAAGGGAAAAGCAGGCCTCGATGGGCTTTCACTCTCTTCTCCACTCTCCATGCTGTTGAGATTTCAGCATGCACATGCACGTGCCCAGCGTTTCATTGCTGCTTTTAAAATTTTGCTATATGGTGGTGCACTCACCGGAGAGAGGGGTGTGGCATACTTTTTGTTTTTGAGAGTTTTTTTTTTTTTTTGCCATAGGGCGCGAGCGCTCACCAGACAAAGACAGAGACAGAAAGCGAGACATCACCCCCCAGGGGGGATGGCCACGCCACAATTCCTTCTCCTCCGTTCTCCTCTCAGGATCTTGGGCACGCACGAACACACACCCGGCATGAGTTTTAAGCCACGGGGTCCGGGACATGAACCGCAGTAGACTACGTGGGAGTCCAGCGACATAGCCATTACGCTAACTGCTGGTCCCGGTGTGGCATACATTTTAAGCCACCGGGTCTGGGACTCAAACTGTGGTCGACTACATGGGATCCAGTGATGTAACCATTACAGCATCTGCTGGGCCCCCTAATTGGGACCAGCAGTTAGCATAATGGCTATGTCGCTGGACTCCCACGTAGTCGACCGTGGTTCGCGTCCCGGACCCGGTGGCTTAAAACTCACACCAGGCACGTGTGCGTGTGTGCCCAAGATCCTGAGAGGAGAATAGAGGAGAAGGGATTGTGGCATGGCCATCCTCCCAGGGGGATGAGTTCTTGCTTTCTGTCTCTCTGTCTCTCTCTGTCTGTCTGGCAAGCGCATGCACCCTGTAGCAAAAAACCTCTCCAAAAAGAAAAAAAAAAAAACATGCTCACTGACATTAGAAAAAAAGGAATGACTATGATCTTAAACTTTACAAAGACAAGACAATATTCCATTCATTATTTTATTTTAAATCTAAATAACCTGAGGACAATATCATGAAAGAATGAAGCAGTAAGCGTTAAACCTAATGCTTAGCCTTGGGTTCCAGCCACCTAGATATATTTTATTAGACACTAAGCAGGTCGAGTGCTCTGCATGTAAAAGTAGGCGGAGGGATTAAAGGGAGCGAGCAAAGGAAAACACCAACGGAAGCTTCTTTTTCCATTTCTTTAACAGATTGAACACCTTGGATTTAAACTTTCTGAAGAAATGATATAATTTCAAACTCAAATATGCAGCAAATAAAAGTTAAGGACCGAGCTGTAGGACTGGCGTTCACCTTGTTGCTAAAATCTTCACACCCCTGTGAGCGCCGGGTCTGGCCGGCAGTCGCTGGCTGTGCCTGCTGCAGCCTGGCAAGGACAACATTCTTGTAGCCGGCTTCTGAGTTTCTTCTCTGAGATGTTCTCATTTAAATGCAGTTGTAGACTTCACGAGTATGACAGTTTTAAAGCAAATCTCGGCTGGCAGTGCAGAGCACGGGATCAGAAAAGGCTTCTGCATTCTACTTGCCATCTCTGCCTACATCTCTAGAATGTTCTGGCTTTCTGCAAGGTCTCACAGATTCTTTGGGAGGGTATCTTCATACTTGTGATATCTGCAAAATCAAACCTGTCTCCTATCAGAAATACTTTAGGGGTCAGCGAGGCCTGGTGGTTAAGGTGGCCGGATCCCACTTAGCCAACTGTGTGGCTCAAGTCCTGGACCTGCCAACTTGAGAAACACTGTGGGTGTGTGTGTGCCCAGAATCCTGAGAGGAGGGGGACATGGAGAAGGGATTGTGGCATGACCATGCACCATGGGGAGTGCTTCTGACTCTCTCTCACTCTCACATATGCCCTCTAGCAAATTAAAAAAAAATAAAAAGAAATATTTTGAGTGAAATTTTCATTATGTAAATTCATTACCCTGCAATCAATCACAGGAGTAAATGTTTTTGTGTTCAGAAGGCCAGTCTATTTACGAGATGTTTGAACTTTAAGTTTATGTACTGTATTAATTTCTTCTTTTTTAAAAAATTTATTTTCAGAGGGTGCTCACCAGAGAGACAGAGAAAGTACTCCTTAACAGGGTGTGGTCATGTCACGATCCTTTCTCCTCCACTTCTTCCTCTATCAAGAATCTGGGCACGTGGGCACACATATCCGGAGTGTTTTTTCAAAGCCACTGAGGCTGGAATTTGACCGGTCAACCATGTGGGATTTGGCTCCCTTAACTACTGCTCTAGAGAGCAAGCAGGTCCTGCAGTTTACTGATTGTAAGATGCTTCGAGTATGCCTCCATAGAATCACTTCTGTAATAGGAAATGAAACACACAGTCACTATTCTTTTACATTCAAACAAAGAAACCAGAGTTGGGAATAAAGATACCGGAGACCGGTTTTTCAAAAAAAGGCTATAACACTTACTAGCTACATGGACTTATTTCAATTCTCTGAACCTCACTTTCCACATCTGTAAAGTGAAAAATACTGTCCTTACATAAAGGCAAAGGCCACGTGATTGTGCCAGTCAATAAATACACAGTGCTTGCCACACTGATGTGCTCAACGAATGTGCAGTGAGGGCAGGAGCGACTCGGAGAGACTAAATTGGTTTTGAACATTTCAGGCACACAGCAAGCACACGATACATACTGACTGTATCTGAATTAGACTACATCCCAAATTAAATTTTGACTGGGACTTCTGCTTTCATGCAAAATGGAATTACAGGGACTGGTTTTATCCTCACAACTGAAAAGAACTTTAACACTGGACAAAATATGTGAAATAATCATTTTCAGACACTGGACACCAGGCAGCAGAAGACAGAGACCCCTGAGAGAGAGGAAACAAATGAGGTGAGCCCATGACTGGCCTAGTCACTGCCTGGAGTGTTTCCAGGTCTCAGCACTGGGAGGGGAGCCCAGGCAGATCCGAGGGTCTCTCTGGGTTCAGGAAACTGAGTCTGGAAAAGCCAAGGCAGCTGGAGTACTGACTGTGGAATGCCAGACGGAGCGAGCTCACAGGGAGCGTTTGCTCTGCAGATCCACAATGGGGACCGTCCCAAGTGTTCAGTTGAGCCGTGATCAGCCCTAGAGACAACCTGAGGCTGGGGAAAGAACTACCTCAAAGAAATAGAGGGAGGACCAGCAGATGCCTTTATGTTATGTCACTGGACTCGCAGATGTCCGACCACAGTTCGAGTCCTAGACCTGGTGGCTTAAAATTTACCTGGGCAAACATACATATGTGCCTAAAATTCCCAGGTGAGAATGGAGGAAAAGGGATTGTGGCATGGCCATCCCCTCTCAGGGGTGATTTCTCGCTTTCTGTCTCCTGGCAAGTGCACATGCCCAGTAGTAAAAAAATCTCTCTTAAAAAAAAAAAGTAGAGGGAATAATCCCTAGTTTTCATACTGGGACAGGAAAGCAAAAATATCTTTTAATTCAATAGGCACTGTGAGACACTCACCCTAGATTAAAGGCTGCTCTGGTCCTGCCTAACAAGGCTTAAAAGACTATTCCTAGTAGCATAATGGTGTGTCCCAGAACACAGTTCAAGAATATTTACAGGGGCCGGCAGGTGCTGTGGTGGTTAAGGTGCTGGACTCCCACAAGGCCAACCATGGTTCAAGTCCCAGACCTGGCAGCTTGCTTTCTCACTTTCTCTCTCTCTCTCTGTCTCTCTCATCAAATTAAAAAATAATAATAATAAAACATAAATAAAATAAAAGTTCTTTTAAAAAAGAATATTTACAAGAATACAAAAGCATCCAAAAAGTAAAATTAACAATGTATAAAATCCAATAAAAAAATACCAAGTATGCAATGGGGCAGAAAATGTGCCTCTTACTTAGAATAAAAACAAATCAATACGATTAAATTCATGAGTGACACAGATGACAGAATCAGCAAACCAAGATATCAAGTCAGTTACTCTAACCATATTCCACATGCGCAAGAGAACAGAGAAGCACTTGCACATGTTACATACGGAAGATACTTTCCAAAGCTGAAGAAAACCAAGTTTTAGACTGAAAAAGTACAGAGAGCAAATGATAATCCTCTCATTCCTCTTTCCCAAGCCCACAGGCAACTTTCCTAATCCACATTTTGGAGCCTTTTGCTACTGAACCCTCACTCTAAGTAGCTGCCACCTACCCACAGGATCTGGCATCCTTACTGACATGCACAATGTTTCAGCCACAAGGGAAAAAAACGAAACACTGCCCTACCCTTCTTGAGAATTGCAAAATGGCATAGGAACAGTACAAAATCGTGAAACGGCTAGTGTTTGAGATCAGAAGCTGCACCAAATGACAGCAGTATTAGTCACTTTCTTTTCCCTTCCATTATATTTTCTACTCCTTTTAATGCGGTGATAGTATTTAAAAAATATGTAAATCAATACGGGAGTACTTGAAGTGTGGTGAACACCCCCTGGGAATCTTTCAATAGGTCCGCAATGTTAAAATCATCCCCATGGGACTGGCAGGTGGCATGGTGGTTAAGGGCACTAGATTCCCACATGGCTGACTGTAGTTCAAGTTCCGGACCTGGCGGTTTGCTTTCTCACTTTCCCTTTTTCACTTTTCCTTTCTCCCTCTGGTCAAATTAAAAAAATAACAACAACAAATGGAAATAAATAAATATTTTTAAAATCCTGTCCATGATAATCCTAAGACCATGCACATTTTCCACTGCGCTGATGTCCGCAGTGATGGCACTTGGGCAACCACAGGGAAGGCTGCTGGTACCTTTGCTTGACTCAAAACAGTAGCACCCCACTGTTCCATGTGACCTGCGGTCCTGGACCTGGTGGCTTGCTTTCTTACTTTCCCTTTCTCTCTCTCTGCCTCTCTTCTGTCAAACTAAAAATAATAACAACAAATGAAATTAAATAAATAGTTCTTTAAAAACTATTACTATGGTGCTGTCATGATAATACAATTGTCATCCACGAACACTGAATATCTTTCTACTTATTTTTATCTTCTTTAATTTCTTTCAGTAATCTTTTGTAGTTTTCTTTCTTTCTTTTTTTAAGAATTATTTATTTTCCTTATTTTTCAGTTTTGACCAGAGAGAGAGCGAGTGAGCAAGTCTTCAAGTCTAGGACCTGAACCACGGTCAGCCATGTGGGAGTCCAGCACCCTTAACCACCATGCCACCTCCAGCCCCCTGAACCCATTTTCTTATCTGTCAAGATAAGCACTGAGTATTGACTCTGTTTAGGTTCACCGAGCTTGACCATAATCAGTTGCAAGTTTTTCTGGATTGTCTTTCTGAATCTATGCTGTTACCTAAGAAGTATCACATATTTTTTGTTTTTTAAAAAAGAATTTGTTGGGGCCGGCTGGTGACATGGTGGTTAAAGGCACTGGATTCCCACATGGCTGACCACAGTCTGAGTCCTGGACCAGGCAATTTGCTTTCTCCCTTTCCTTTTTTCCCTCTCTCAAGTTAAAAAAGAAAAGAAAAATTTTGTGAAGTTATATATTCACTGTAGAAAATTTAGAAAGAAAACTAAAACTGAGGCCAGCAGGTGGTGTGGTGGCTCAGGCGCTGGACTCCCACATGGCCAACCGTGGTTCAAGTCCTGAACCTGGTGTCTTACTTTCTCTCTCTCCCTTTCTGTGTCTGTCTTTCTGGAGTCAAATTTTAAAAATAACAATAATGATAAGTAAATAAAATTACATAATTCTTTTAAAAAGAAAGAAAACTAAAACTATTTCTAATTCTAATCCCTAGAAACAATTGCTGTTGGTATTGTGATATCTATCATTCCTTCTAAGTTTTTTTTTTTTTTTTGAGAGGTTTCTGTTATAGGGCACATGCACTATCCAGACAGAGAGACAGAGACAGAAAGCGAGAAATCACCCCCTGGGGGGATGGCCATGCCGTGATCCCTTCTCCTCCATTCTCCTCTCGGGATCTCGGGCACACATGCACACACACCTGGCCTGAGTTTAAGCCACTGGGTCCAGGACTTGAACTGCGGTCGACTACATAGGAGTCCAATGACATAGCCATTATGCCAACTGTTGATCCCGCTTCTAAGTTTTTCCTATATTCTAAAATGCTCTGTGCAAAAATAGGATCTTCCTAATTATATATACAATTCTATAGCCTGTTTCTTTAATTAATTATTCCTTATTCTTCATGAACACAAATATGCAAATATTTTATTATTAATTATTATTTTTTAATTTGACCAGAGAGAGACAGAAAGAGAGATAGAGAAAGTGAAAAAGCCAAGTCACCAGGTCCAAGACTCAAACCGCAGTCTGCCATGTGGAAGCCCAGTGCCTTAACTGCCATGCTACCTGCCAGCCCCTGCACCATAGCTTCTATTATTTATGTAACTGGTCTTTTGGTGCTGAGTATTTGGCTGTTTCTAGTTTTCCTCATGACAGACAACATCTTGATGAATGGCTCTTTAGCTGTATTTTAACCCAAATCCTTGATCAATCCTTAGTCAAATTCCTCTGGGTGGATACACTGAGCAAAATTCTAAATCTTGTAATATAAGCCATACCCCAGGAAGGCAAGGCCAGCTCCTCTCCTGCCACAACCACATATGGGAGCACAGAACTCAGCTGCCTGTATCCTCTTTTTAAACACTGATTATGAATACATTTTCTGTTTCTGCCACTTCTAGAAGCCAAAAGAAAATTATTTTGTATCTAGCAAACTGGATTGTTCTTTTAATATTCATATTGGCCTTTTGCATTTCTTTTGGTGGATTATTCATTTCCTTTGCCAATTTTCTATCTGGAAAAGGTTTTTAGTTTTTTCCCTTTTAAAAAATGTTCTTTATTGGCTTTTTAAAATTAATTTATTTTTCTTAAGAGAGAAAGAGATACAGACAGACAGACAGACATAGGGACAGGGATCCCCGACAGGGTCTTGCCACAGCACGATCCTCCCAGCAGCTTCCTAGCCAGCAAGGAGGACTCCTAAAATATCTCAAACCTGGGGCTGGACGTTGGTTTGGAGGTAAAGCTCAATGCTCTGTGAGGATGAACCACAAGGGAAGATTGTAGGTTCATGTCTGGACACCACCCTGAGTACTCCAGGCACACATGCACCCATGATTCAGGGCAGCTGAGCGTAGAACAAAGCACCAAGACCCTGACAGGGCTGCCTATCTGTCTCTCTCACTCATGGGAGAAATAAGTAAATAACTAAACAAAAACCTTGGGCCGGCAGGTGGCATGGTAGTTAAGGCGTTGGACTTCCCACATGGCCGACTACAGTTTGAGTCCTGGACCTGGCAACTTGCTTTCTCACTATTCTTCCTCAAGTCCCAGACCTGGTGGCTTAAACTCATGCTGGGTGCATGTGCGTGCGTGCCCAAGATCCTGGGAGGAGAAAGGAGGAGAAGGGATTGTGACGTGGCCAGCCTCCTGGGAGGTGATTTCTCACTTTCTGTCTCTCTGTCTTTCTGGCGAGCACACGCACCCTATAGCAAAAACCTCTCAAAAAAAAAAAAAAAATCTTAATAATTCCAGTTTAACTACATCTCAAAAGGCAGACTAATTAAAGTAGAAAAGTTTAATCTTACTTCCCCAATGGAAATAAGCCAGTTTTTAAAATTAACTGCACTTTATAATCCCATTTGGCTTCTACTGTAACTTCCTGTGCACAAAGGGAAACAGGTGCGAAACCCAGAAAGATCAAAGTCAAGAAAGAGGCTTATGGTTTTTGCTTAATTCTTTTTTTTTTTCATAAAAACTAAAAGAAATGAGGGCAAATTTATCTTCCTGAGTCTCTGAAACTCTCCCTAGAAAAAAGTCATGAAGCGACTGTATTATATAGTCATGCACTGCCTAATGGGATTATGTTTTGAGAAAATGGTCATTAGGCAATTTCATCATTGTGCAAATATCACGGTTTACTTACAGAAATCTAGGTGGTCTAGTGTACACGCTTCTTATGGAACCAGCACAGAATAAGCGGCCCATGATGACCGAAACAGTATGCAGCACGTGGCACCAGATACACTTACGTACACCCATGAAGAATACGAAGGGACTGGCTCCTCAGCACCCTGCTCAGGAATAAATTCTCTAATGCGCATGGCTGTAAAGGAACAGAAGTGCTCCTCAAGCCAGAGGTGATTAATTTAGAGGCACATACCTGGCTTACACCGGTAAACACAGTACTTAAGCTTCTCTTTTCAGAACTGATTAGTCAAGAGCTATCAAATGCTTTATACCAAGCCAACCTCAGAACCAGAGCGAGGAGTTAGATCGGCTATAGTAGAAACTTGTCAGGGACGAATCGGGGTGTTGTGCAGTCCAAATTTTCCTGCAGTTCACAGATAATGATCTGCACTGAGAATAGAAGTTAAGACCAGAAGAACCCAAGACAGACGGAGCCCTACCAGCACGTCAGTCTTGCTTTTGGCTTCTGTGAGGCTTTCCTGCACTCTGCCCTAGTAAGACATCAGTGTCACTGGAATTCCTTCAGGTTCCGTGAGGCTTTCCTGCACTCTGCCCTTGGTAAAACATCAGTGCTCACTGAAATCCCACAAGTCCACACATCTCTCCTGAGCTGAAGCTGTGAAGGCTAGTTTTCTGTTAACAACTGAGATTCTTTTGAGGCCAGCCCAAGGCCTAGTGGTTAAGGGAGCTTACCGCATCGACTGCATGCCATCCACTGCATGGTCTGAATCCCAGCACCGGTGGTGGCTTGATAAACACACCAGCAGATGTGCGTGTGTGCCCTGAATCCCGAAAGGATGAGGAAATGGAGAGGGGATCACAGTATCCATCTGCACTAGGGGGATGGTTTCTTCCTCTCTCTCTCTAGCTCTTTGGCCAGCATGTATACCTCTGGCACACACACACACACAAAGATTATGTTTGTATATTTTATTTAACTAGATATCAATCATTGTTTTCTCTTTTTTTTTAAAAAAAGTATCTGTTCAACTTTATTTATTATTGTTATTATTTTAGTTTGACCAGAGAGAGAGATAAAGTGAAATAGCAAGCCACCAGGTCCAGGACTGGAAGCACAGTCAGCCATGTGGGAGTTCAGAGCCCCAATCATCACGCCACCTGCCGGCCCCGATCTCAGCTATTCTGAAACCTCATCTACCCCACAAAGAAAAGCCAGGAAAGATGCATAGAAGATATCTACTATCTTTTCACAATTACAAACAACAATGAATAAAGAAATGGCAGAGCACTTCCTAAACCTGTTAGAGGGCAGTCACAAAAACTCCATAGTTAACATCATTTTCAGTGGTGAGACTGAAATGTTTCCTCCTACTCCCAAAAAAGAAGAAAGTCCACTCTTGCTATATCTATTCAACATAGGAAGTCTAGCCAGGACAAGCAGGCAAGAAAAAATAAAAGGCACGCGAAAGGAAAGAGGTAAAACTCTCTAAATGCATGTGACATGATTCTGTATATAGGAAAGCCTAAGGAATCCACTAAAAAAAAAAAAAAAAATATATATATATATATATATATATATACACACACATATATACATACACACACACACACACACACACACATACACATACACATACAAACACATACTATAGCCAATAAATGGGTTCTGCAAGTTGCAGGATTCAAGATCATCACATAAAAATCAACACTATTTCGGTACCAGCAGATGATGTAATAGTTATGTTGCTGGACTCCTATGTAGTCAACTGCGGTTTGAGTCCAGGACCCGGTGGCCTGATACTCAGGCTGGATGTGTGTGCGTGCGTGCCCAAAATCCCAAGAAGAGAATGGAGAAGGGATTGTGGTGTGGCCATTTCCCCAGGGAGGTGATTTCTCGCTTTCTTTCTCTGTCTCTGTCTTTCTGGCTAGCATACATGCTCTATAGCAAAAATCTCTCTTAAAAAAAAAAAAAAAGAAATCAACAGTATTTCTATAGAAATACTGAGCATTGAACAATTTATTTACAACAGCATCAAAGAGAATTAAATACTTCATAATGAACTTAAGTAAAATACTTGAACACTGAAAACTACAAAAGATTATAAAAAGGAATTAAGTAAAATGTAAATAAATGGAAAGCTATTTGAAGACTTAACATTGTTAAGAGGATGGGCAAGGGCCAGCTAGGTGGCATGGTGGTTAAGGTGGCTGGATCACACATGGCTGACTATGCAGTTCAAGTACCAGACCTGGTGGCTTGAAAAACCCACCAGGTGTGTGTGTGTGTGTGTGTGTGTGTGTGTGTGTGGTATGTGTGCATGCGCACATGCCCAAAATCCTGAGAGAATGAAGGAGAAGGGCTTAGAGTGTGGCCAATGGCCTAGGGGGTGATTTCTCACTTTCCCTTTCCTCCTCTGTCTCTCCAGTGAAGGCATACATCACACAGCAAACTAAAAAAAAAAAAGATGACAGGCCAGTTGGTGACATGGTGGTTAAGTCATCCGGATCCCACATGGCCAACTGTACCATGCAATCCTACATCCAATGGCCTGAAAAAAACACTGGGCAGATGGGCAGATGTGACCAAAATTCCAAAAAGGAGGCAGAAGTGGGAAGTGGAAGGAGAAAAGACTGTAGCCTGACCATTCTCCATGGAGGCTGCTTTCTCACTTTTTTTCCTTCTCTGTCTCTATGTATCTTTGTCCCTCTCTGGCAAGTTCACACAGACTCTGGCCAAAAAAAAGGCACTGTTAAGATGGCAATACTCGGGAACCAGCAGTTAGCGTAATGGCTATGTCACTGGACTCTTGCGTAGTCGACTGCAGTTCGCGTCCCAGACCTGGTGGCTTAAAACTCACGCCAGGCGCGTGTGCGTGCATGCCCAAGATCCCGAGAGGAGAATGGAGGAGAGGGGATTGCGGCGTGGCCATCCCCCCTGGGGGGTGATTTCTCGCTTTCTGTCTCTATGTCTCTCTCTGTCTGTCTGGCGAGTGCACGTGCCCTATAGCAAAAAACCTCTCCAAAAAAAAAAAAAAAAGATGGCAATATTCCTCCTGGCAAGATTATCCTTCATATGGGAAGAAAAGACAAAAACATTATCAGATAAACAAAACCTTAAAGAATTTACCAGCACCAGACCAGCTCACCAAGAAGTTCTGAAGGGAGTGCTTACCAGGAAAACTAAAGACAGACTCACAGAAATAAGAGTACAAAAAACAACCATGAAAATGGCCAACTTAATGATAGGGACAAGTCTGGGAAGATCAATAACAACATTGAATGTTAACTTCCAGAATTTAAATGGAAAGATCAGACTACAGCAACACTATAAATTCAACAGAAGAGAGATTAATTACATGAGATTTCATATGATGAAATAGAATTTTAAGGCTTTTGACTAAAACATTACTAATTTTCTTCTATGCTTTGGTTTCCAGATTTAAGGATTTTTTTTCTTCTTTTGAGCTGTTGAGCTGTTCGTCAATTTGTTAAATTTTTTTTGGAAACTGAAATATAAACTTTTCTCCCTTCCCAACCCCTCTGGAATTGGAAAATATCTGTAAGTATTCTTATTTTGTGGCAGAATGGTTATTTGCATAAGTTCAATAACATCTGTTGCCTTGCATCAGAAAGTGGAGATGCTGATTAAATCAATTAGTATTCTTATGGGGCTTTGTGCAAATAACAGGCCAAATTGAGAATAAATTTATTTATTTATTTATTTATTTAGTCAGTCAGTCAGTCATTTGCAAATAAGTTAGTTATGCCTCTCTTTGGTAAAAAGGGGACAGAAGAGAGGAAAAAAATGCTTCAGAAGAAAATTATAGTATAGGGGGACAGCAGGTGGAGTGGTGGTTAAGGTGCTGGACACTCCCACATGACCAACCATGGTTCGAGTCCCGGACCTGGCGGCTTGCTTTCTCACTTTCCCTCTCTTTTTGTGTCTTTCTCTGATCAAATTAAATGAATGGATTAAAAAATTAATTAAATAATTCTTTTTTTAAAAAAGAAAGAATATTACAGTATACTTATTACTAGATTTTAGTTTTGTTCATACCTGTTTTTTGAGTGTGTAGTATCTACCTACTATTTGAACAGAATCCTAACCTTTTAAATAAATTTTTCTTTTCTTTTTTTTTTAAAGAATTATTTAACTTTATTTATTTATTTATTTATTTTTTATTATTTTGACCAGAGACAGACAGAGTGAGAGAGACAGATGGGGAAAGTGAGAAAGAAAGCCTCCAGGTCTGGGGCTTGAACCACAATTGGCCATGTGGGAGTCCAGTGCCCTCAACCACCATGCCACCTGCCGGCCCTTAAGTAAATTTTTCTTAACATTTTTTAAATTTTTATTTATTTCGGACCAGCAGTTAGCGTAATGGCTATATCGTTGGACTCCCATGTAGTCGACTGCGGTTCGAGTCCCGGACCCGCTGGCTTAAACTCACGCTGGGTGCGTAGGCGTGTATGCCCAAGATCCCGAGAGGAGAATGGAGAAGGGATTGTAGCGTGGCCAACCCCCCTGGGGGGTGATTTCTCGCTTTCTGTCTCTCTGTCTCTGTCTGTCTGGCGAGTGATCACGCCCTATAACAAAAACCTCTCAGGGACCAGCAGTTAGCGTAATGGCTATGTCGCTGGACTCCCATGTAGTCAACTGCGGTTCGCGTCCTGGACCAGGTGGCTGAAAACTCACGCCGGGCGTGTGTGCATACATGCCCAAGATCCCGAGAGGAGAACAGAGGAGAAGGGATTGCGGTGTGGCCATTCCCCCTGGGGGGTGATTTCTCGCTTTCTGTCTGTCTCTCTGGCCCTCTCTGTCTGTCTGGCGAGCGCACACGCCCTATAGCAAAAAAAAAAAAAAATACTCTCAAAAAAATTGATTTATTAAAGTTGAAACTGCTTTTCTTGAAATTAAAAATACATTAAAAATAATAAAATATCTATTTTATGACTGTAGTAAGCTATATAGTCACAGCTAGGTGCTGTTTTTATAGTATGTTCATTCTACTCACTGAGTTTTATGCCTAGAGTCAGACATGTGTCCACAGATTTGTATGTATCAGCTGCACTTAATAGCACTTGCTATTGAAAGTATTTAGATTAAGATCTTTTGTGAATCAATAAAATATGAAATAAAGAATACTATGTAATAATGTTCTAAAAAGAATTATTTATTTTAATTTATTTTGTATTATTCATTAATTTGACCAAAGAGAGAAAGAGAGGAAGGAGGAGAAAGCAAGTCACCAGGTCTGGGACTTGAACCACAGTCTACAGTGCCTTAACCACCACGCCATATGCTGGCCCCTTTGTTCTCATTTTTAGAAGTTGTTTGGCTATCCTATGACCTTTGCATTTTAATATAAATTTCAGAATCAATTTGTCAGAATCTACCACAAATAATGCCTACTGGGATTTTAATTAGGATTGTACTGAATCTATGAATCAATTTGGGTAAGGTTGATACAAGTATAGTCTTAAGATCCACGAACCTGGTACATTTAGTCATTTATTTAGATCTTTAATTGTTCTCGGCAGTGATTTGTAGTTTTCGGTATACAGGTCTTCAACAGCTTTGTTGCTAAATATTTCATTTTTTTTATGCCATTGTAAAAGGTATTGTTTTAAATTTTTAATTCCAATTTTTGCTGCTAGTCTATAAGGCAGAAATGATTTTCGAATCTTGATCCTGTATCCTGGAACATTACTAGATTTACTTAATAGTGCTTTTTAGCTTTATCTAGAGTCTTTGGGATTTCTAAATAGACAATCGTGCTATCTGTGAATAAAAACCATTTTACTTTTCTCACACATACACACACAAAAAAAGACAGCAATACTCCTAGAATGATCTACAGATTTACTGTATAGTACCTAGCAAAATTCTAGCTGCTTTTTTTTGCAGAAATTGACAATCTAATCCTAAGTTTACACAGAAATGCAGAGAACCCAGAGTAACCAAAATAATCTTAGAACACAAAAAACAAAACGTTGAAAGATACACACTTTCTGATTTCAAAGCTTTACTACACAGTAATCAAGAAGGCGTGGCACTGCTGACACAGTAATCAAGATGGGTGGATATGTAGGGTTAATGAGACAGACTTGAGAGCCCAAGCTCAGCTTCTGTGACAGGAGATAAGGCACTGCTGAGCAAGCTGGACTCATATGGAAAGGCTCAGGGTTTCGATCCCACGTTGACGAGAACATACCGATAGGCACACTCATGATCCTGGCTGGCCAGAGGCAGGGGGAAGGATCACAGCGTGGCAAAACCTGGTCTAGGAATGCCCCTCCCTCTCTCTCCTCCATGAAAGAAATTTCAAAATTGAGAAAGACCCAAAGAGTTGAGAATCCAGAGATAGACTCTTCCATATATGGTCAATATATTTTTTTAAAGAAGTATTTATTTTATTTTATTTATTCATTCATTTATCTTAATTTGACCAGAGAAAGACAGACATACAGAGTGAAGGAAAGTGAGAAAGCAAGCCATCAGGTCCAGGACTCGAACCGTGGTCGGACATGTGGGCATGTCCGGCGCTTTAACCACCACGCCACCTGCTGGCCTTAATATATTTTTGTTTTTGTTGTTTGTTTCAATTTGCTATATGGCACATATGCTCACCAGAGAGAGACCGGTCTAGGGAGGGGGTGGGGAGTGAGAAAGCAAGCCACCAGGTCTCAACTCGAACTGCGGCCGACCATGTGAGAATCTAGCACCTCAACCACCATGCAACCCAATGGCCCGATCAATTTATTTTTGACAAGTCCACTCAACAAAGAAATGACCATCTTTTCAACAAATGGTGCTTGGATAAGGGAATAGCAACATGCAAAAGAATTAAGTCAGACCAACAGCACATACTATGCATAAAAACTCAAAATGGATCAACAATATAAAACTCTCAGAAAAAAAAAAAGACAGGCATACTTTTGATGACCTTTGACTTTTGAATCAGGCAATATTTTTTTAAAACCACAAACAAAAGAAGAAAAAAATAATGGTCTTCATCGAAATGAAACACTTTCTGGGGCCAGCAAGTGGCATGGTGGTTAAGGCACTGGATTCCCACAAGGCCCACCACTGATAAAGTCCTGGACCTACCAGCTTGTTTTCTTTTTCTCTTCCCGCCCCCCTCAACTCCATCTCTGGCGAGCACATAAGCCCTGCCGCAAACTAAAAATAATAATGATTAATTAATTAATTAAATGATTCTACAAAAAATTAAAACATTTTCTGTTCTTTTTCTGAAAAGATGACAATGGGAGTTTTGCAAGTCATGTATCTGATAAGCGTCTACTACCCAGGTTTAAAACATCTGGCTGCAGGCCAGTGTGGTGGTTAAAGTGGCTGGATCCCACAGGGCCAACTGCACAGTTTGAGTCCCAGACCTAGCAGCTTGAAAAACATCCTTGCGTGTGTGCATGTATGCCCAAAATCTTGAGAGGAGACTGGAGGATAAGGGACTGTGGCATGGCCACCCTCCCGGGGGTTGCTTTCTAACCTTCTCCCCATCCTACAAGCATATATACTATAGCAAACTTAAAAACAGGGGCCAGCAGTTGGATAATGGCTATGTCACTGGACTCCCAGGTCGTCAAGTGCGGTATGAGTCCCAGACCCGGTGGCTTAAACTCACACCAGGCTCATGTGCGTGTGTGTGTGCCCCAGAGGAAAATGGAGAAGAAGGGATTGTGGCATTGCCATCCCCTCTGGGGGTGATTTCTCGCTTTCTGTCTCTTCTGTCTCTGTCTTTCTGGTGAGCGCACATGCCCTGTAACAAAAACCTATCAAAAACAAAACAATAATTTGGTTGTGGATCTGCAATTGCTTCAAGCTCTTTAGTCACCAGATGGTTTGTAAGAGGGAAGATGTAGATGAAATCTTGACCATCAAAAACACAGACATCCCAAGGTGCTTTGCTTGCTCTGGTCAAACTGTACTGCTTCCTGCTGGCTAAAGACACAATTGAAGCTGCCCTGGCCAATTAGAAACCAAAACAGGAATCCAAGGAAGGGGATGTGGAGGAGAGAGCTCTGGCCAGCCAGTGGCCTGGCAGTTGAGGCAGATGGATCCCACATGGCTGACTTCGTGCTTTGAGTAACAGACCGAGTGGCTTGGAAAATACCTGCACATGCCTAAAAATCCTGAGAGGAGTATAGAGGGGAAGGGACTGTGTCGTAGCCATTTTCCCTGCGGGTGATTTCTCACCTTCCCGCTCCCGGCTCCCCGTGTGTGTGTGTGTGTGTGTGTGTGTGTGTGTATGTCTAGCAAGCACACACACTCATCTGAAATCTATTAGGTTGTCAGAAAAGACATGACATATTTTTCTATGCAAAAATGAGTCATGACTTTCTTGACAACCCCATGTGTACTCTAACATTACATATAATTTGTAAAAATATGGGGACCAGCAGTTGGCATAATGGCTATGTCGCTGGACTCCCTTGTAATCGACCATAGTTCGAGTCCCAGACCCAGTGGCTTAAACTCATGCCAAGTGCATGGTACATGTGTGCCCAAGATCCCGAAAGGAGAATGGAGGAGAAGGGATTGCAGTGTGGCCATCCTTGGGGGGTGATTTCTCGCTTTCTCTCTGTCTCTTTCTGGTGAGCGCACATGCCCTATAGCAAAAACTTCTAAAAAAAAATTATAAAAATATGGTTATACGGATATGCCCATAAGGGAGCATCAGAGGGAATAAAACCAACATGGAGCCAAGCAGTGGTGCCCTGGTGGTTCAACTGGACCCAAATGGGAAGGTCTTAGGTTCACACCCAGGGATTTCCCTACACACAACAAGCTTCCCCATGCATGGCCACCCATGACCGGGCTAGCTGAGTCTGGGGCTGGACCGTGGCAGGTGGATCCTGTTGGGAGGGGTGCATATCCTTCTCTCTCACTTTCTCTCATAAGAAATAAACAAATAAACTAAAATTCACATTTAGGAAGGGCAAACTATATACTTCATTATTCATTGGGTCCTGGCAGTCTCACTGATATACAACCTCATATACTAATCTAACAAAATAATGAAGTAATAAAAACACTAAATACTAATGTAATAACAATGATGATTAAAATGATAAGATTTACCACTTACTGCTTTAAATGTGCCAATCAGAGTCTAAGTATGCTGAACAATTTAGTTACTCATTCAATAACTCCCAATAATTCTAGAAAAAAAGTACTACTGTTAACTCATTTTAAAGATGAGGAAACTGGGCTGGCAGGTGGCATGGTGGTTAAAGGTGCTGGATTCCCACGTGGCCGACTGTGAGTCGCAGACCTGGAAGCTTGCTTTCTCACTTTCCCTTCTCTCTCTCTCTCTCTCTGACTCTGTCTGGTCAAATTAAAAAAAATAATAACAACAGCAAATGGAATAAAATAATTAAATAATTTTTAAAAATAAATAAAGATGAAGAAACTGTAGGATCCCAAAGCTAAATAAGTGGCAAAATTAAGATTTGAATGTGGCAGTTGCTTTCAGAAGCTGTCACTTAACCAGTATATTATACAGCCTCTCAGTGATAATTAAACAATTGGTGATAAAAAAAAAAATTAAAGAATGTTCCATATGTTCTTGGAAGACAGGAAAGTCCGTAATTTTATTTCACTATAAAAATGGTCTTCAAAAAATTGTTCTGGGTCTGATCCAGATACCACACGGCAACCTTGGTTCAGAGTCTCCACCCAGTGAGCCTAATACACTCCAGGCAGGCAGGTGAGTGCTCCGGATCTGAAGGGCTGGAGGACTGCAGGCTGTGCAGAAGGCAGGCTGAAGGCAGGCTGTGGTATGACCAGAGCCTACGGAGGGCGCTCCTCTCTCAGTCTCACTCACACATGTGTGCACATGAGCTCTATCATAAAGAAAGAAAAAGACTTGTACAAAAACAACACTGTTCTATGATACCGATCATCAATAGAAGAAGGCCATAGGTCAAAGAAGAGACTTTTACAGTCAGACTCCAACCTGTATTTTCGGCTTATCTCCCTCCCTCCAATTCTAGCCAGACCAGACTTCCCACGTTCCTTAAACTGCAGAGTCTGCATTTTCATGTCATGCTGTCAAAGGCCTTTTCTATCTAGAAAATTCCTACTTATTCTTCAAAATCTAGTTCAAATAGCATTCACTCTATGGCACCTTCTCTAGTGCATGTGGTAAAACTGTTTCCAGAGCATTTTGTTTTCCCTATGTTCATGAACACATTTGTCACATTGCATCCTATTTGCATGCTTAACTTTCCTTTGCAGGCTCCTAGAATCACACATATGGCGAACCAAATTTTAAAGTTCTGGTACCTAACAAATTTAAAATTATAAAAAAAAAAAAAAAAAAAAAAAAAAAAAAAAAAAAAAAAAAAAAAAAAAAAAAACCTCAGCCATGGGGGCCAGCAGATGTTGTAGTGGTTAAGGCACTCCACTGGACTTACACATGGTTGACTGTGGTTCAAGTCCCAAACCCAATGGCTTGAAAATCAAGCTAGGCATGTGTGCAAGCATGCCCCAAATCCTGAGAGTTAAGTGGAGAAGGGATTGTGGTGTGGCTATCCCCTGCAGGGGGTGATTTCTGACTTTCCCTCACTGTCTCTGTCTCTCTCTGGCAAGTTCATGTGCCCTACAGCAAAAACCTTAAAAAAAAAAAAAAAAAACCCTCAGCAATATGGGGCCAGCCAGTGGTATGGTGATTAGGGTGGCTGGATCCCACAAAGCCAACTGCCTACTTCAAGTCCCAGATGCATGTACATGCATGCCCAAAATCCCAAAAGGAGGGAATAATGGAGGAAGAATTGTAGTGTGGCCATTTTCTCCAGGGGTGGGGGTGGGGTGTCACTTTTCCTTTCTCTAGCAGGAGCACAGGCACTCTAACAAATTTCAAAAAAACAAACAAAACCCTCAACAATATAAATGACTATTTAGCAATGAGGTTCATCTAGTCAAAGTTTTATTTTAGCAGGCCCAGAAGGTGGCGAAGTGGTTAAGGCACTGGACTCCAACATGGTTGACCGTGGCTCAAGTCCCAGATCTGGTGGTTTGAAACTCAAACTGAGCACATGTGCATGCCCAGAATTCTAGGAGACTGGATGAGAAGGGACTGCAGTGTGGCCATCCCCTCAGGGGGTGATTTCTCACTTTCCTTCTCACTGTCTCTTTCTGTCTCTCTAGTGTGCACACGCTAAAAAAAAAAGTTTTATTTTAGCAAAAGTCATGAAATTTAAAGATGTGAAAGGAATAAAGTTCATTTTCACATATACCATAAGTTACAAATGTTCTTACACATTGAATTCAGTCACCAGAAATCTTTGTTATTGCCAGGGGGTATGGGTGCCCACCAGAGAAACACATGAGAGACAGAAAGTAAGAAAGAGGGAGAAAGCACCCCCAGTGGGGCGTGATCAGGCCCTTCTCTATGTCTCCATTCTGCTGGCATTTGGTGCACTCAAGCATGTGCATCCAACATGCTTTTCAAGTCACTGGAGTTGGGATTCAAACAGAGGTTCGCCATATGGGATCCAGCTCCCTTAACCACTGGGCTACAAGGCTGACCCAGTCACCAGAAATCTTTTTAAGAAGAAAAGATTGATATTCTGGGCTAAGTGTGAGTAAGGTGCAGTTAAAGAATTATGAATAATCGGGACCAGCAGTTAGCGTAATGGCTATGTCGCTGGACTCCCACGTAGTCGACCGCGGTTCGCGTCCCGGACCCGGCGGCTTAAACTCACGCCGGGCGCGTGTGCGTGCGTGCCCAAGATCCCGAGAGGAGAATGGAGGAGAAGGGATTGCGGCGTGGCCATCCTCCCTGGGGGGTGATTTCCTGCTTTCTATCTCTCTGTCTCTCTCTGTCTGTCTGGCGAGCGCACGCGCCCTATAGCAAAAACCTCTCCAAAAAAAAAAAAAAAAAAAGAATTATGAATAATAATGTGAGTAAAATTTTTTAATAGGGTTGTGAGAATTTAAGCCAACAAAGCTGAAGGAATGGTAAAGAACAAGAGTATGATTTAGTAGATTACTAAATGATAGTGGCATGATTTAGAAATTCCTGTTATTCCTAATCCAAGTAACTCCTCAGAATAATTTACTCATTACAAGAATTCTAGTGGAATATATATTTTATTACTAGTTCTTGATGAGTTATTTCCAATTGGACAAAACCAAAGACAATTATATCCATATGTTTTTTTGTTGTTGTTGTTGTTGTTTTTTTTTTTTTTTTTCCTATAGGGCATGTGCGCTCGCCAGACAGACAGAGAGAGACAGAGACAGAAAGCGAGAAATCACCCCCCAGGGGGGATGGCCACGCCACAATCCCTTCTCCTCCATTCTCCTCTCGGGATCTAGAGCACGCACACACAAGCGCCCGGCGTGAGTTTTAAGCCACCGGGTCCAGGACTCAAACCGCAGTTGACTACGTGGGAGTCCAGAGACATAGCCATTACGCTAACTGCTGGTCCCTCCATATGTATATTGAGTCATCGGGAAAGTCATGATGTATTTTTGCATAGAAAAACATTAAAAATACATCATGACTTTCCTGATGACCTAACGGTTTATTTCTCTCCCAATACATAATTTATAACAACCAAGCTAATATGTAGCCTATAGTTTTTAGTACTGAAATAGTACAAAAGAATAGTAGCCAGGACCAGCAGGTGGCGTGGTGGTTTAGGTGCTGGACTCCCACATGGCCGACCACGGTTGAGTCCCAGACCTAGTGGCTTTTCTCACTCTCCTCTCTCTTTCATTCACTCTCTCTCTCTCTCTCTCTCTGGTCAAATTGAAAAATAATAATAAATAAATTGAATAAATAATTCTTAAAAAAAAAAAGGGAACAGTGGCTCCTCAATTTTCACTGAATTAACTACATTTGCCTCTACCTATTCTACTAAAAAGTTACTTTTACCTACAAAGAAAATGTCATTTCCTTTTGCTTCATTTAAAAACAAAAAAGAAAGAAAGAAAAATGGACCAGTCCCCTCACCTACTGGTTAAGAGAGCTGGATCCTACATGGGAGGAGAAGAAATTGTGACATAATCATTCCCTACTAGGGGGATACTTTCTCCTTTTCCTCTCTTTCTCTCTGTCTCTTTCTGGTGAACACACATGCCCTCTGGAAATTTTTTTTATAAAGTTATCCAGGGGCCAGCAGATGGCATGGTGGTTAAGGTGCTAGACTCCCACATGGCCAACCACGGTTCAAGTCTTGGACCTGGCAGCTTGCTCTTTCACTTTCTCTCTCTCCTTCTCTTGCCAAAATAAATAATAATGACAACAAATACGAGACCAGCACATGGCGTAATAGTTATGTCACAGGACTACCACATAGTCGACTATGGTTCAAATCCTGGACTCAACGACTTAAAACTCACACTAGGCACATATGTGTGCGTGCCCAAAATCCCAAGAGGAGAAGGGACTGCCGTGTGGACATCCCCTAGGGAAGTGATTTTTCGCTTTCTGTCTCTCTCCAGCGAGTACACGTGCCCTATAGCAAAAATCTCTCTAAAAAATAATAACAACAAATTAAATAAATAAGTAAGTTTTGAAAAGTTACCCAACTGTCAGCTAATTTTTTTCCTATTACCCCATACATAAAATCTACCTAATATGCTACAGCTTCTGGCAAGATCTGACTTGTTTTTACTCTAAACCTCAATTTAACCTCACCCTTCTTTTTTTCATACTTTCACCTACCCAAAAATTCTCATCATCTTCAGGGTCTCCAAAGGACTGACAGCCTCTAAGTCATTTTCATGACTAGAAGCCATTGATTTTTCAGAGGTAAACAAATCCATCAAAACTAGGGATAGCCCAATGTCCTCCAAGACAACCTTTTTCACGTAAAACGCACCTTTAAAATCATATGTCAACTTTCCATTCCCGATAACATAGAAATGAAAACCAACTCAACTATCTCTATGCGTTACCCATTCAGGCAGTCACAGACCTGAATTAATATCTGTGTAGTATTTCTCCATTACCTAGGCTGAGAATTCTCCTCATACATTCGTTCTTTTCCCTCCTTGAAGAGGCTTATGGTCTGCTTAGTTTTCTTCATCAAATTCTCCATGAACACCCTAAAATATTCATTTTCTCCAAGTGTCTCCATCTTCCCCTCATATCTTGACAAGATAGTACGGAGATGCTGGTAGGTATCTGGCAGGAGGTCTAAGATATAAGGTGGGCTATTCTTTAGCGCCAGCTTTGGGTTCTGACACAACCGCACCACCTGCAACAAAGGGAAAAGAAGGGCTATTACTTGGAGAACCTCAAGGGCAATTTCCTTTTTTAAGTTAAAAAAGTTATGCTCTTTTGCAGAAATATGAAAAATGCATGAGGATATAAGAGACATAATCCCACTGCCCATAGGCGATCACTTCACATTTCTACTGGTCCCCCCAGGTGGGTTCTTAAAACCCTGTGAGACTAATTGTACAAACAAGTTGGACCACACAGCTGCGGGAGGGAACAGCCACAAATGCCTGAACGTGCTAGATGAAATACGGCAAGTTATTTTTAAATACACAACTGACCCCACAATAAAGAAAATTCCCAGGGGCAGAAGTAAAGGACACTGATGCCCTAGGATGTGAATCTCTGTAACCCAGGAATTTAAGTTTTAACCACTAGCAGAGAGCAGAAGAGAGTCTGTGGGTCCAGTAAAACATCGAGTTGAACAGACACACCTATTTCTGGGACCAGCATATGGTGTAATGGTTATGTTGCTGGACTCCCATGTGGTCCAGCGTGGCTCTAGTCCCAGACCCGGCAGCTTAAAACTCACGCCAGGCTCATGTGCATGCATGCCCACAATTCCAAGAGGAAAATGGAAAGGGACTGCGGCATGGTCACCCCTACCTTCGGGGGTGGGGGACAAAGTGACTTATCGCTTACTGTCTATCTTTCTGGAGAGTATACATGCCCTATAGCCAAAATAAAAACTCTCTTGGAAAAAAAAAAGAAAGAAAGAAACAACTATTTCTTCCCATATAAATGCAGGATGCTCAGAATTTTCCTGGTAATTGTTTTTCTCATTTTTACTCTCAAGTATTCCAGGTTCTTACATTTTAAGTAGGTCTCTTTTAAAAGAATGTATAGTGGACCAGCCCATCCTAGTGGTTAAGGTGGCTGGATGCAACGTGGCCAACCCTGCCATCTGAGTCCCAGACCTGGTGGCTTGATAAACACACCCGGCACAAGTGCATGTGTGACCAAAATCCTGAAGGGAGAGAGAAATAGAGGAGATTAAGGCGTGACTGACTATGCCCCATGAGAGGGGAGAAGCTTTCTCACTTTTCCTCCCTCTCCCTCTCTCTCGGGCAAGTGTATGTGCCCTATGGCAATTTTAAATACATACACATACATACATACACACACACACACAAATAAAACTGGATCTCAAAAATCTAGTTATTCAGGCCAGCCTCTAGCTCATGAGACTCCTAAATTACTGGGAATACAGACACACGGCCCATATCTGGCCTTTGAGCTGGATTGGGAGTCAAACCCAGGCCTCCCACTTGGTCCCAGCACACACATCAGAGTCTATGCAGCACACACCACTGCAGGTAGACCTAACAGTCTTTGTTTTCCAACTGGTAAGGAGTTTGGTCCACTGTGTGTTTGTTACAATGACTGATAAAAACTAACAGAACAAAAAAGTTCCAAAATAAACCCACATACACATAGACCCTTAATTTATGACAAACGACTGTTATTTCCCCAAAACAGTAGTGGGACAAGTAGGTATCCATTCTGGACCAAAAGAAAGTTGCACTAAACTCTAACTTTACACTACACCAAAATTAATTAACTAATTGCAAAAGAGCTAAAGAATGCCTAAATGAGAAAGGAAATTAGGAAGCTTTAAACAATACAAAACATTATCTGTATCACTTATGTCAGAGAAAAACTTTTTCTTTTGCAGAATAAGCATAAAGAAAAATAATAATTTCTACTACTTAAAAATATTAATTAAGGGGCCAGCAGGTGGTATGATAGATGGAGCTCTGAATTCTCAAATGGCCAACCATAGTTCAAGTCCCAGACCTGGTGGTTTCCCTTCTCAATCTCTCTCTCTGGTCAAACTAAGAAATAATAATAATAAATCAAATTTTTAAAAAATCAATTAAGTTCTACTTCTATTTATATGGGGGCTGGTGAGTTACGTGGCTGTTAAGGCACTGGACTCTCCCACAAGGCCAACCATGGTTCGAGTCCCGGACCTGGTAGCTTGCTTTCTCACTTTGCTCTGCCTCTCTCTCTCTCTCTCTCTCTCTCTCTCTGGTCAAATTAAAATAATTGAATGAATAAATAAAACTGAATAAAATAATTCTTAAAAAATGTATGCAAATATGTTATACATACTTCAACCTCCTATCTCTACATTCTTGATAAACTGAACCCTTCATCAATAAAAATAGCCCAGTAACTTTTTGTCTGAAAGTCTATGTTTGGGGGCCAGCAGATGGCATGGTGGTTAAGGTGAACTCCCACATGGCCAACTACAGTTCGAGTCCCAGACGTGGCGGCTTGAAAATCATGCTGGGCACATGTGTATGCACGCCCAAAAGCCCAGGAGGAGAATGAAGGAGAAGGGACTGCAGCATGCCACCCCCCTGGGAGGTGATTTCTTTCTCTCTCTCTGGAAAGTGCACACACACTATAGCAAAAACTTAAAGGAAAAAAAAAGAAAAAAAAAAAAAAAGACCGTGCTTTAGCTAAACCAACTTTCTTGGGTTGGTGTTCACATGGTACATATCGTTTTCCATTCTTCTATTTACAACCTTCCTACATGCTTACATTTAATGTGTGCCTCTTCGTACAATAAATATAGCTGGTTCCCTTTTAAGTCATTCCGACGAATCTTTATTTTAATTAATTATTTCTGTTTACACTTGCTCTATTATGAAGCTGCTATTTTTGTAAGTGAAATATTGGCAATTTCATATGGCTCACTTATTAAGTATGCTCCCTCAAAATTAACAATGAAATATAAGCCGTCTTCAGTAAGTTTATGAGAAATACATATTGCAAAAAAACTATGCATGAATTTAAAAGAAACCTGTACATTAACTCTATTTTTCCACAAACTTTTTGAAGTTCCTTCGTAATTTACTATTTGTTTTCTATACATCTCACTTTTACCTTCCCTTTCTTGCCCTCTTTAGCTTTAAGCATTTTTTCCCATTTTTCTCCCCCATCAACTTGTCAAAATACATTCTTCTACTAGTCTTTTAATGGTTATGTTAGTGATTATAACACGTATAAATGGACTTCAAAAAGTTCATGGAAAATGAAACTAAAGGGTAAAAGTATAAACTTTATTTCTCAACACAAGCTCTACCAAGTCAAGGTACATTTATAAATGTTGACGCCTGCCATTTAGCCCACTCCTGAAGAACTGAGGATCCCAGATATTTAACCATGTCAATTGAACAAAAATATTGATAGGTATCCTTTTATAAACAAAAAGATGTCAGAAGGAGTCAAATCGCGACAGCAAGGTGAAGACCTAATGATTTCCCATCAAAACGCTCACCAAACTGCCCTTGTCCGAAGAGCAGAATGAGCATGAGGAACACTCATGTAGAAAAGGGCTCTGGTGAAGCTTTTCTGGGCGATTTACTGTCGACGCTTCAGCTAAACACACTTGAGAACGTTACACTTTCTCGAAGCACTCGCTTACTAAGCAGATGTTACCATTCTTTGGCCCTCTAGAAAGCCAAGAAGCAAAATGTCTTGAGCATTCCCCAAAATTGTTGACATGACCTTGGGTTTTTTTTAAATTAGGTGCCAGAAGGGCATAGGCATGTGCTCTCACCAGAGAAAGACATGAGAAGACAGAGAGGGAGGGAGAGAGAATGAGAGCAGGGACTGCGGTGGGGGGAAGCACTACCCGATGGGGTGTGATCACAACACAGTCCTGTCTCCACCACTTCTCTGTCTTGCCGGGATTCAAACCAGCTCCCTGAACCAACAGGCCACGGGCCAGCCACAACCTCAGTTCTTGATCAGTCTGCTTTGCTTCCACCAGACCCCTTCCACCTCTTGGTAGCCACTAACTGTGTTTCTTTTCAGGATCAACCTGGCAAGCCATCTTACATTCCTTCAAAGAAAAGCTTTAGAACCTTTTTCCTTTTGAAGTTTATTTATTTCCTTCATGAGGTGGGGGAGAAATGGTTCCCCCCAGAAGAGTCCCCACGCCACAGTCCACCCCAGTCTCAGCTGGCTGGGATCACGGTGTGCACAGGTGGACCTGGCACACTCATGTAGGTGCTGGGACACAAACTCAGGACCTTGCCCATGTTGACCCATTGTGTTACCACTGCACAGTGCCAGAAATGCATCAAGATCTTGATTCTATTTGTTAAAAATTTCCATTGAAAGCTCTGTTCTTTTCTGCAGCTGGTTTGGGGACAACAGTTTTGGTCCCCATCAAGCAGGAAGTTTGCTCAGCTTTCAAATTTTTGGTCAGAATTGTGTAAGTTGAACCAACTGAGCTGTCTGTGGTGTTAGCACTTGTTTCTCCTGTCAATCATTGGTCCTCTTCAATTAAACTACAAGCAAAATTAATTTATTCTTCATGAGTAGATGTGAATGATGTTGCTTCAACATCGTACTGTCCCTCCTTAAAATGAATTATCCATTTGTCGGGGCTGGCAGGTGCTGTGGAAGTTAGGGCGACTGAACTCCCACATGGCTGATCTCTGTTCGAGTCCCAGATCTGGCAGCTTGCTTTCTCACTTTTCTTCTCTGTCTTTCTTTCTCTGGTCAACTTCAAAAAATTAAAAAATGACAATAAACAATATTTTTTTAAAAATGAATTATCCACTTTTAAACTGCTGACTTACTTGGGGCATAAACTTTTCATAAAGCATTAGAAATTTCACCATTCTCTCACCCAAGCTTCATCATCAACTTGATGTTTATGTTTGCTTCGAACTTAGCAGAATTCATGTCACTCTAATACAGGCTCTTTTCAAACTGATGTCCTATCCTTTTTACTGCCTAACCTAGATCTTATTCAGACAAATTATTACAAGTATTTTGATGTGAAAACCCATTTGAAATCTATGTTTCCCATGAACTTTCTAAAAGAGTTCCATGTCCCTCATGTAAAATTAGTACTTTTACCACTTCTTAAACAATGCAAAGACCTTGGAACACTAACCATTGACTCTCTTTTCAACTTACACGCTATCACTATTACATACCTTAATTCTGCATATTGTTTAAAGTCCACATCATTACTCTTATTTTTATCTTATACAGCCAATATTCAGTCATATTTACCCACGTAAGTGTTCTTAACAGTGCTCTTTATCCATCTAGAATCATTTTCCTTAGCTTAAAGAATATCCTTCAGTATTTCCTTTAGGGTAGGTTTGCTGGCTACAAATGTTCTGTTTTTGTTTGTCTGAAAGCATTTTTAAATTTTTGTATATACTTTTTACACTGGATAAAGATTAGTAATTATTTTCTGACCGTTCTGGGACTTGAACAGCTGAGTTGACCATGTGGGACCCAGTGCCTCAACCACCAGACCACCTGGTGGCCCTTGACTAAATTTCCTTTCTCTTTTCTTTTCCTTTTTTTTTTTTTAGGTTTTTGTCATAGAGCACAGATGCCTGTAGGAGAAAGACAGAGAGAGGAAAAATAAAAAAGCACCACCTGGGACCAGTAAATAGCATAATGGTTACGTCACTGGACTCCCATGGAGTCGACCGTGGTTAGAATCCCAGATTCAGTGGCTTAAAACTCATGCCAGGCGCATGTGTGTGCGTGCCCAAAAATCCCGAGAGGAGAATGAAGGAGAGGGACTGCAGCATGGCCATCTCCCCAGCGGGGTGAATTCTCGCTTTCCATCTCTCTAGTGAGTGCACATGCCTTATAGCAACAAACAAACAAAAAAATCTTTTATTAAAAAAAGGGGGAGGGATCAGCAGTTAGCGTAATGGCTATCTGGCTGGATTCCCATGTAGTCAACTACAGTTTGAGTCCTGGACTTGGTGGCTTAAACTCACGCCAGGCGCATGTGCGTGCATGCCCAAGATTCCGAGAGGAAAATGGAGGCGAAGGGATTGTGGCATGGCCACCCCCATGGGGGTGATTTCTCACTTTCTGTCTCTGTGTCTTTCTCTGTCTTTCTGGCGAGCACACGTGCCCTACAGCAAAAACCTCTCAAAAAAAAAAAAAAAAAAAAAAAAAAAGAAAGAAAAGAAAAAGGAAAAAAAAAAGGGGGGGGACACCCCTATGGGGGATAGCCATGCCACAATCCTTTCCCCTCTCCTGTTCTCAGGATTTGGGGGCACACAAGTACATACACTCAGTGTGATCCTCAAGCTGCTGGGTCTGAGACTCCAAGCACGGTCAGCCATGTGGGAATCCTGTGCCCTAATTATTACATCACTTTCCGCCCCTAAATCAATGTCTTAACCTCTGAGAGCCTCACTTGTTTTAGCTGTAAAAACAGGGCTAATACCTACTTCATAATAAAAAGCTTATGAAAGGCCTGCACCATTTCTAATAAAACGAGCCCCTGAGAAGTTAGTTCTCCTCCCCATTTCCAAACATCTTAGCCAGGCTTCTCTGCAGAGCCGGCATTTATCCCTGCTGGCTGAAAACAGAACAGCGGACCTCACACTGCCCTCTGATGATAACCAGGAACTGGTTACATTACTCCTGCCATCTGGCCCACACCACAGATACCTGCCCAGTCCCACATGGTCTCTGGTAACCAAGGAATAGGGAAAAGGCAGCAGGCAATGCAAGGACAGGGTGACAAAAATGTACAAAAGCAATAACTGTCCATCCCATCGAAGGTTCAAATCAAGTATAGCTCTCAATAAAAAATATTTACATTTAGGGGTTGGCAGGTGGCGTGGGGGTTAAGGGCGCTGGACTCCCACATTGCCGACCGTGGTTTGAGTCCCAGACCTGATGGCTTGCTTTCTCACTTTCCCTCTCTCTCTTTCTCTAGCTCTCGCTCTGTCCTTCTCTGGTCAAATTTGAATAAATAAATAAATAAATAAATACATAAAGTTAAATAAAATGATTCTTTAAAAAAAAATTAAAATATTGTATAAAACCACCTTCAGACTATAAGTATAAGGTTTATATAAAATATAAAAGACGGGACAGCAGATGGCATGGCAGTTAAGGCACTGGACTCTCAAATGGCCAACCACTGTTTGAGTCCGGGACCCAGTGGCGTGAAGATCATGCTGGGTGCATGTGCATGTGTGTCCCAAGATCCCAGAAGGAGAACGGAGAAGGGACTGTGGTGTAGCCACAGAAATCACCTCCTGGGAGGGGGTGATTTCTCACTTTCCCTCTTTCTCTCTCTCTCCAGTGAGCACAAGTACCCTATGGCAAAAACCTAAAAAGAAAAAAAGTGATCCCAGATCCCACATGGCCAACGGTGCAGTTCGAGTCCCAGACCCGACAGCTTGAAAAACACTGGACATGCAAAAAGCATGCATGCTCAAAATCCAGAGAAAAGAATAGAGAAGTGACTGGGGCATGGCTATCACTCTCTGGGAAATGATTTTTTTCACTTTCCTTCTCTCTCGGTCTCTCTGTGGCAAGTACATGTGCCCTATAGTAAAACAAGAAAAATAAGTGACTTTGTCAGGTTCATTTGTAGATAAATGTCTGCTTTTCTCAAGATCTTTTTGAGATTAATCATCACATGAGTAGGGAAAACCACTCCACTCTAAGTCTTTAACTTTAGAACACTAGCACACACCATAAAGAAAACATACAGGCAGACCGATTCTTTTGATTGTAATATCCTTTGGAATGGAAAAAAAAAAAAAAAGCTCTAAGTATTTATAGCCTAAAAAAAAAAAAAAGGTTTCCTAAAGGTTTGTGTGAATAATTCAAGTCAATAGTTAACAAATACCAAAGCCAAAGTTACTTGGTGAATTTTAAACCAGTGGTCATAGCTAACCTCCAAAGCACAAGCCTGCATTCTGAACTTAACACACATTCATCAAAAATACTGAAAGATACCTTCCTGTTTAGTCTGGCCTCCATTTGGCCCACTGGATTTTGTTTTCCAAGCCCTGCAGTAGCAAAAATGGCTGCCTCTGTTTACTCCTGCATGCACGTTTGCAGCATCACCCAGGGCCGTGGCGGTGGCAGCGTGCTGTGCTCTGGGAACCAACAGATCCTCCCCTGGCTGCCACAGCCTCCGCTCAGAACAGCCTCCTCACCGGCCTCACTCCCTTTGCTTCTGCTCCATGCTCAACAGAAAAAAAAAATCTGGGGATTGTTATGACCACAATAAAGAGGAGTAAAGCTATGCTTAAAAACTGCTAAATGTTTAAATAGCGAAAAGTTACAGAGGACAGGGCCTAAGCCGAATTGTGTTCTGAACAAAGACTCTTTTCTAACAGTAAGGGATTTGCATCTCTAATTAGGCAGAAAAATATAAGCATTTAGGACTATGAATGACAAAGTATTTCTATCTCTGTAGACCCAACTCATCAAGGAAATTTTTTTTTTTATTGTCAGAGGACATGTACGCTTGTCAGAGACAAAAAGAGAGAGGAAGTACCCTCCAAGTTAGGTGTGCTCATGCCACAATCCCTTGTCCAATTCCCATCCCTTTGGGATAGAGGTATACACCCGTACCCGATGTGTTTTTATTTTTATTTTATTTTCAGAGGTTTTTCTTGCCTTTGGGCATGTGCGCTCACCACTAGAGAGACAGACAGACACAGTTGAGAGGGAAAGTGAGAAATCACTGATCAGGGAGAAGCCAAGCTGCAATCCCTCCTCCTCCATTCTTTCCCTGGGGTCTCGGGGCATGCACATACGGCCAGCATGATTTTCAAGCCACTGGGTCAGGGACTCGAACCATGGTCAGCCATGTGGGAGTCCAGCGACATAACCACTATGCCACGTGCTGGTCCCCACAAAGTGTTTTTCAAACTGCGAGGGGCCAGGATTCGAGCCCCCACCACCCCCATCAGCCACCGCACTGCCAGAAGCATTTTTCATTTCAAAGTTTTCCATCTTTAAAAATAATAAAAGAGCTGTAGTCTAACAAGTGCTCGGTATATGCTGCTACACGTAAAATGACATACAATACTTGGTAACTGCTTAAAAAGAGCCAGCAGTGCTTCAGAGAACAGGAGGCGGAGGGCAAAGGAACCAGCGTGCTCACTGACGTTAACTGTCTATCTGACCCCGGACAGTTTCTATTTTTCTGAGAGATTTTTACTACAGGGCATGTGTGCTCACCAGAAAGACAAGAGACAGAACGCGAGAAATCACACCCCCCCCCCACCCACCCCCGTCCACCCTCCACCCCCGTGATGGCTACGCAGCACTCCCTCTCCTCCATTCTCCTCTAGGGATTTCGGACACACCCGCACACAGGCCTGGTAGGTGGGCCGGAGACTAGAACCAGGGTTGACTACATGGGAGTCCAGCAACATAATCATTACACCATCTGCTGGTCCCAGACCCTGGGCAACTTCTTCACCTGAGTTTCATAGCTGCCTCTGTAAGTCAAAGATTTAAACTGATTTCTTTTTTAAAGTACCTCAAAAGTTTCAAATGTTTGAAACACCTAAGAAAGCTGAAGGTGCTTAACAGTCTTAAAAGTGTAACAGTGAAACTTTTAAACAAAAACAACTCAGTGTTTGTCAATGACAAATGAGAAAGTTACACCTTTTATAAGAAATGTATCATCACTAGATGACTGCCCCAAGAAAAAAAACCTGTTACTTTTAATTACTATTCTCCATTATTGATTGATCAAAACTCCATTCACGTTCCTGAATGGTAATTACTACATAACAGTGCCCAAATACTGACCGATGGCATTTATTAAAAACATCAGGCCACTTACAACTCCTTACCAATCTCACTACTTCCACTTATCACATAAATTGTAGGAAAAAAATCGGTAACAATGTATGAAATTAAATAACTGGCAGGTTTGACAGCTTAACCATGCAATTTTTTTTTTTTTAAGTTTTTGTCACAGGGTACAGGTGCTCACTAGAGAGAGAAGACAAAGACAGAGAGAAAGTGAGAAATCACCCCCCAAGGGGGATGGCCCCTCCACGATCCCTTTTCCAATCTCTTCCTGGGGTTTTGGGTGCACACATGCCCAGTGTAATTTTCAGGTCGCCAAATCCGGGACTCAAATCACAAACACATGAGAGGCGCCCTAGCCACACCACTTGCTGGCCCCACCCGTGCGATTTTTACACACAGATTCTACCTTTCTTGTTAAAGAATTGTTTATTTCACTTTGTTATTATTAAATTCACTATAGGACACATGTGCTCACCAGAGACAGAGAGAAAGAGAGAGAGAGAGAAAGAGAGAAAGTGAGGAAGCAAGTCACCAGGTTCAGGACTCAAACTGCAGTCAGCCATGTGGGAGTCCAGCACCCTAACCACCACGCCCCCAGATTCTACCTTTTATCTAGAGTTATCAATGTAACTTAAAGCCAAATACTTAGCATGAACTAGAGATGAAATGATTTCAGCATCACTTTTTTTTTTTTTTGAGAGGTTTTTGCCATAAGGCGTGTGCACTCGCCAGACAGAAAGACAGAGATACAGAAAGAGAGAAATCACCCCCCCAGGGGGATGGCCACACCGCAATCCCTTCTCCTCCATTCTCCTCTCGGGATCTTGGGCACGCACGCACACACACGCGCCCGGCGTGAGTTTTAAGCCACTGGGTCCAGGACTCGAACCTTGGTCGACTACATGGGAGTCCATTACACTAACTGCTGGTCCCCAGCACCACTTTTGAATGCCACACATGAAGTAAGACACAACTGTGGACTAGGGTACTGTATTATAGAGGAGCCTGCTTCGTCTGAAGTCTCCTCACATTTCAATCCCCCTTCCTGTCCTGTTCCCTCAAAGAGTAAGTACCAGTTTGCCTCATGATACACACAGAAGACTCCAAGAGCCCTTTGAGTACCTTGGTTGTACCACACAGATTGGACTTACAAACACTGGGTCGTCTAACTCTTCAACACCTAGCCTACAGTTTGTGTTCAATAAAAATTTGACTGTGGGAAGGTATCAACAATATTTTCATCTAAGGTGGGACCAGCAGACGGTGTAATGGTTACATTGGTGGACCCCCACAGTCAAATACGGTTCAAGTCTCGGACCCACTGGGCGGATGTGCATGCATGCCCAAAATCCTGAGAAGAGAATGAATGAGAAAGGGTTGTGGTGTGGCCATCTCCCATGGGGGCATGATTTCTCACTTTCTCTCTGGCAAGCACATGTGCCCTAAACCAAAAATCTCTTAAAAAACAAGTGGCATGGTGGTTAAGGATGCTAGACTCCCCCATGGCTGACCACATTTTGAAACAAATTAAAATAAGTAAATAAATAAAGTTAAATAAAATAATTATTTTCCTTAAAAATAATTTTAAAATCCATAATTTAAAAAATAAACATCCCATTTATTCATTAAGAAACATGTAACACTGGCAGGTGACATGGGGCACTTGACTCCCACATGGCCAATCACAGTTTGAATCCCAAACCTGGTGGCTTGCTTTCTCACTCTCCCTTTCTCTCTCATCAAAAACTAATAAATAAATAAATAAATAAGAGAAATAATTCTTTAAAATATACATGTGTGTATATTTATAGGCTAGCCAGTGACGTGGTGATTAAGGCGGCAGGATACCACATGCCAATTGAGCAGTTCAGCTCCAGACCCAGTGGATTGAAAACCACCAGACATATGTACACGCATGTGCAAAATCCTGAGGAGCTTGGAGAAGGGACTGTAGTGATGGCCAGCCCTTGGGGAGGCGTTTTCTCTCCTCCCTCCTCTCTCTTTCTCTCAGTCTCTTTCCAACAAAAGCATGTGTCTTATAACAAATTGAATAAAAAATTCTGTATACCCTTATTTATTTCTGTTCGTGATAGAGTGGAGCATGCACACATGCAAGCAATAGAGAGCAAGAGAGAAGAGACAGCTCAGTAGGGCCTCTTCACATCGCAGTCCCTTCCCCCAGGCCTCCAGCTTGTCAGGATCGTCACTCCGCACAAGTGTGTTTTCTGGCTGACCAGGGATCTGAACCCATGGTTGGCCCTGTGGCCTCCAGCACTGCAATTCAGCTCACTATTGACTATAACACTAGGCTGGACCAAAATGTGTATTTTAAAGTATGAATTTCGGGACCAGTAGATGGCATAATGGTTATGCCCCATGTAGTTGACCTCGGTTCGAGTCCTGTGCCTGGCGTGAGTTTTAAGCTTTCTCCCTTGCCCCAGTACATATACCTTCTGGCAATTTAATAAAAGGGGGAGGGGAGGGTGGCTAGCCAGTGGCATGGTGTTTAAAGTGGCTGAAATCCAACCAGCCAACTGGATTCTTTGAGTCCAGAACTCAGTAGCTTGAAAAACATGTCAAGTACATATGAGTGGATGCCCAAAATCCCGAAAGGAGAAATGGAGAAGGGATTTGTGGCATGGTCAACCCCCATGGGAGGTGCTTTCTCACTTTCTGTTTGTCTCTCTCTCTCTAAATCTCAGCTTCTTATAAATTTTGAGATGTCTGATGTATCAGCAGGTGAAATGACTAACACTCCGCAATATAAGAAGTTATTAGTACTTGGCCACCAGTCTAGTAAGTGAATGCTAGAAAGTCAAGCACTTGCTAAAGCTGACAAACCATTCAAAGGCAATGGTATCCACCCACCCTTCCCAAAGCCATTTAGGGAAAGGAAATGGGGGCCACCCCCCAGCCTAGCGGTCAAGCTGGATCTCACATGGCTTCCGTGGGTTCAAATCCCAGCCCTGGCAGCTTGAAAAGCAAACTAGTCACATGTGCATGTGTGCCCAAAATCCCTAAAGGATAGAGAAGTAGAAGAGAAGAAACTGTAGCAATACCATGCCCCATTGAGGTCCCCCCTCCCACCCACTGCACTCCCTCGCTCACTCTCTCTCTCTGACAAGCAACTTAAAAAGAAAAAGAGAAGACAAGAGAAGAGAAAAGAGCACACCCCTAACTACAGATAGGGAATACCTTTTTGGGGGGGGTAGTCATTTGAGGGATGAGAGTAAAACGGGACTTTTACATTTTATTTTTGTGTATCTTATGATTCATAAATTATGTTTTTCTCAAAGAGTGCTACAACTATATACTGCTGTTCAAAATATGTCTAAAAAAGGAAGCAGCAGTGGGCTAGCTGGTTGCATGGTGGTTAGGTGGTTGGATCCCACATGGCAACTGCATACTTTTGAGTCCTGGGCCTGATAGCTTGAAAAACACACCAGGCACACATGCGGGCATGGCCAAAATCCCAAGAGAAGAATGGAGAAGGGCTTGCAGTGCGTGGCTGTCCCTCCAGGGGTTACTTTCTCACTTTCTCTCTGTCTCTCTCTCCAGTGAGACATATACACATGTCCTATACCAAATTTAAAAAAAAAAAACAAAGAGGGAGGAGGCAAGAATTAGAAGTTGGTCCCACTCAGCGAAGCACCAAAGAACTGGCCTCATTTCGTGCCTTCCTCCACATCAGATCCAAACGTCACTGTGTTGTGAAAAAGTGCCCAGGAAGCTAGCGTGCTAAGCACGACTCAGCATCCATTTCAAAAGCTGCAGAGGGGGACCATCAGTTAGCGTAATGGCTATGTCGCTGGACTCCCACATAGTCGACCACGGTTCGAGTCCCGGACCCGGCGGCTTAAACTCACGCCGGGCGCGTGTGCGTGCGTGCCCAAGATCCTGAGAGGAGAATGGAGGAGAAGGGATTGCGGCGTGGCCATCCCCCCCTGGGGGGTGATTTCTCGCTTTCTATCTCTCTGTCTCTCTCTGTCTGTCTGGCAAGCGCACGCGCCCTATAGAAAAAACCTCTCCAAAAAAAAAAAAAAGCTGCAGAGGGAGGAGGCCAGAGTCACTGCTAGTTCTTCTGAGAGAACGAGCAAAAGAGAGACCGAGCGAGAGAGAGAGCAAGCCACAGCAGGGGCCAAGACAGCTGTCGCCCTCATCTCCTCAACACCTGCACCGCATCCCAGCTGAGCACTGCCAATGCGAGCATTTGCACCCCATCCCCTCCTCTGGAAGCTGCTGCAGGAAGGAACAGTGTGGGGACAGAGCTGAGGCTGGCTTCCAGTCCTCCTGGGTGTCTACTCCCACCTATTTCCTTCCAGCACAAAATGTGCTAATCATGAAAACATTTCACAATGACTTGCTTGTTATAATCCCCTTCTTCTTACAGACGAATGTAGATCAGAATTAACAACTCCATTGCAAAATGTGATTGAAATTTAGGTCAGTTTTCAAACTAATACTTAGTCTAATTTCCCTTTAATGTCCCTGGTTAATCATTAGGGAAATGACTTTTTCATAGTATAAATGCTATCGTGTGTTTGAATGGAACACGAACTGCTGAGGGAAAGGCTCGGGGACCAACCTGACCATGATTATTTATCAGGTTCGTTACATGCTTACTGCTGGCTAACAACATTAAAGACAGGTCTTCTGCGCCAAGAGACTCTGACAAGTCCAACAAGTCACCAAACGGCAGATGATCCTCTTCCCTCACCTAATTTACTTTCCATTGTTGTTGCTATAGGACACGTGCACTCACCAGAGAGCATGGCAGAGAAAGAGAGGGAAACTGAGAAATCACCGCCCCCAGGTGGGAGTGGTGGCCACACCACAATCCCTTCTCCTTCATTCTCCTCTCCCGATTTTGGGCACATGTACATGAGCCAAGTAATTTTCTTTCTTTCTTTCTTTCTTTCTTTTTTTTTTTTTTTTTTTTTTGAGAGGTTTTTGCTATAGGGCACATGCGCTAGCCAGAAAGACCCAGAGAGACAGAGAGACAGAAAGCGAGAAATCACCCCCCAGGGGGGATGGCCACGCCGCAATCCCGTCTCCTCCATTCTCCTCTTGGGATCTTTGGCACGCACGCACATGCGCACGGCATGAGTTTAAGCCACCGGGTCCAGGACTCGAACCCCGGTCGACTACATGGGAGTCCAGCAACATAGCCATTATGCTAACTGCTGGTCCCAAACCTGGAGTAATTTTTAACCCAGAGTCCAGAACTCGAACCATGGAGCCAGCTATTGGGCTCCAGCTGCCTTCACCTCCGCACCACCTGCTGGCCCTTAAACTTACCTTTATCTTACACAGCTTTCAAACTTTCTCTCACTAACCACATGAAATATTTAACTGACTCATGTGTCACAAGGAATTATAAGGAATCTTACTTCCTTTGGTAAGTTCCTCATAGGCATGGAAACAAAGCCGCAGGGCCAGCCTGGTCACATGGTGGTTAAGTTGGCTGGATCCCACAGTCAAGTGTGAGTGTGAGATTTGAATCCCAGACCCGGCAGCTTGAAAAACACACTGGGCACATGTGTGGGCATGCCCAAAGTCCCGAGAGGAGAGTAGAGGGGAGGGAACTACAGCATCGCCATCTCCCCTGGGGGCTGTTTCCTCGCTTTCTCTCCCTCTCTCTCTGTCTCTCTCTAGTAAGTGTACGTACCCTATAGCAAATTAAAAAAAAAAAAAAAGGAAAAAAGATGCAGAGGAAGGAGATCCAGGTCTAAAAGAGGAGTTTTACAATGACTATATACTGCTGGGGCCAGCAGATGGTGTGGTGGTTGAGGCGGCTGGACTCCCACATGGCTGACCACAGTTTGAGTCCTGGACCTGGCAGCTTGCTTTCTCACGTTCCTTCTCTCTCTGTCTCTCTCTGGTCAGCATCAGAAAAATAAAATAAAATGAAATAATGATTACAATGACTATATACTGTCTTTATAAGGTAAAACCACTGTAATTCAGCACAGAGAAAGAGAGAGAGAGAGAGAGATTCTCTACCAGATGCACCACCCCCAATTAATCAGGCAGAATCTAAGAAGTGCCTTGGTTCTGAGGAGCTTCGGTTTGGGGGCGGGTGCAGTTGGGAGAAAGATATGTCAATAAAATGAAATTTCAAAGTGTTAAATGCTACCGTAGACAGTATGAAGTAGGTATCATGGGAAAATAATGTGTATATGTCTCTGTGATCACCATGCAAAGTAACCAACCAGCACACAGGATTTGAACAAAAATGAAGCCTTAACTTAAAAGTAGAGAAGAGAGGGCCAGCAGGTGGCAAGGCGGTGAAGGCAGCTGGATCCCACATGCCCTACTGTGCAGACTGAGTCCTGGACGCAGCAGCTTGAAAAATACATTGGGCATGTGTGCGTGAGTGCCCACAATCCTGACAGGGGACTGCAGCATGGCCATACCCCCGGGGGGTGAGTTCTCTCTCCCCCCCCCACCCCCGAGACATGCCACTGACTTGTACACTAGTTAAACATGATAGTACCATCCCGAGAGAATATCTACTCTTCTTGAATGAGGAGGAGGTGACAACAGATGGCTTTTGTGTACATGCATAGGTCACTTTGTAAACAAATCATTTCTGCAATTGAGACTTTTCTGGACACCTGAGAAGGTAGTGCATGAAAGAACTAAGTAAGAATTAAGAGTTGAGGGTCAGCAGGTGGTGTGGTGGTTGAGCGTGCTGGACTCCCACATGACTGACTCCAGTTGGAGTCTCAGATCCAGCAGCTTGCTTTCTCACTTTTCCTTTCTCTCTGTCTCTCTCTGGTCAAATTTTAAAAAGAAAAATTGAATATATGAGTAATTTCTTTAAAAAAAATATTAAGGGTTGAGTAATCCTGAATTCCAAGTTGGGTTCCCTATTAACTCAATTATTTAATCTGAGCCTTTGAATCATCATCCGTAAAATGGGGATATAACAGTAAGAACTAATACAAAAAATCAGTTTATTTAATTAAAATAGATTCCCACCTCCGTAGACTTTCCTTTCAGTTATTACTTTAGGGCACACAAAGCAATTTAATTTAACAAATACTTACAAAGTAAGTACCTACAATATAGAAAAGAGACTGTAGGGACCAGCAGTTAGTGTAATGGCTATGTCACTGAACTCCCATGTAGCTGACCGCGGTTCGAGTCCCAGACCCGGTGGCTTAAACTCACACCGGGTGCGTGTGCGTGCGTGCCCAAGATCCCGAGAAGAGAATGAAGGAGAAGGGATTGAGGCCTGGCCATCCGCCCTGGGGGAGTGATTTCTCACTTTCTGTCTCTCTGTCTCTCTGTCTCTCTCTGTCTTTCTGGCGAGCACATGCGCCCTATAGCGAAAACCTCTCAAAAAAAAAAAAAAAAGAAAGAAAAGAAAAGAGACTGTAGTGTAACCATTCCCCAGGGAGGTCGCTTTCTCCTCTCTTCTCTCTGGTGAACTACTGGCTCCCTCTGACAAAAAATCAGCACCTTAATGTTTAAATGATGTAAGCTAATTAAAAATAAAAACGTAGTACAGAGCCAAAATACTACTAGTGTGATGTTCTACTTCAGGACTGGACAAATTATAGCCTGTAGCTTTTATTTTTCCCACACACATCTGCAAGCTAAGAATGGCTTTTACATTTTTAAAAAAGGCTTAACAAAGAATATAGGACTGAAGGCCAACCTGTGGTATGGTGGTTAGGTGCTGGATTCTATAACGGTTGGCCATGGTTCAAGTCCCGGATCCCATGGCTTGAAAATAACACCGGGTACATGCGTGCCCCAAATCCAGAGAAGGTAACTGAGAAGGGACTGCAGTGTGGCCATCCTCCCAGGGGACGATTTTTCACTCTCCCTCTCTGTTTCTCACTGGTAGGTGCACTCATCCTATGCCTAAAGTCTAAAAAAAAAACAAAAAACAAAAAATAAGCCATGTTTATGTGCATGCCTAAATCCTGGGAGGAAAACGGGGAAAAGAATACAGTGTGGCCATCCCTTCAGGAGTGCTTTCTCTTCTCTCTCTCCCTCTCCCTCTCCCTCTCCCCCACCTTCCCCCCCCCCAGCACATGTACCCTATAGCAAAAAACTAAATAAAATAAAAAATATATATATAAGACTGGACCAGAAGTTGGCACAATGGCTATGTTGCTGGACTCCCATGCAGTAGACCATGGTTCAAGTCCCAGACCCGGTGGCTTAAACTCACACCGGGTGTATGTGCATGCGTGCCCAAGATCCCAAGAGGAGAGTGAAGGAGAAGGGATTACTGCATGGTCATCCCTCTGGGGAGTGATTTGTCGCTGTCTGTCTTTCTCTGTCTTTCCAGCGAGTGCATGCATCCTATAGCAAAAACCTCTCAAAAAAAAAAAAAAAAAAAAAAAACCACCAGGCACATGTGTGTTGGGGGAACGTCTGCATCATGCATGCCCCAAACCTGACAGAGCAGAGAAATGGAGAAGAGGCTGCGGTGTGACGCCTTCTTCCATTAGAGGGTGCTTTTCTTCCTCTCCCTACTCTCTTTTTGGCAAGTGCACAGGCCCTCTGGCAAATAAATAAAGTGTAAATTATCCATTATTGGAGGTCTCTCTGTTGACCTGAACCCCAAAATGCCCTCAATGCCTCAATCTCCATACATCCATGATTTGGGGAGAGGAGGACAGTAACAGTTTCCAGTGCTAACTCAACCAACTCATTGACAGGTTCGAATAATAGCCATCTGGCTTCAATAACACAGATAAAACAGGTATGAGAAGATGCCTTAGAACTTAATTCATTTTTTCTTTTCTTTCTTTTTGGTAGAGGATTTTTGCTTTAGTGCTCATGTACTCCTGGGATCTTGGGCAAGCAGCACACACACACCCGGCATTGAGCTTCAAGCTGAGTCCAGGACTTCAACTGCAGTCAGCCATGTGGGAGGCTGGCCACATAACAGCTACGCCATCTGCTGGACCCTAATAAAAGTGTGGGACATCCGCGGACTGGACAATAAGCTCTTCACCACTTATATCATAACCACAGGGAGTTTAGAAGGTATAGTGACACATGTAACACCGTCAACAATAAAAATAAGGTGAAAGGAGCCAGCTGGAGGCGTGGTGGTGAAGAGGGCTGGATCCTGGGAACCAGCAGTTAGCACAATGGCTATGTCGCTGGACTCCCACGTAGTTGACCACGGTTCGTGTCCCGGACCGGTGGCTTAAAACTCACACCGGGGGACCAGCAGTTAGTGTAATGGCTATGTCGTTGGACTCCCACGTAGTCGACCGCGGTTCGAGTCCCGGACCCGGCGGCTTAAACTCACGCCGGGCGCGTGTGCGTGCGTGCCCAAGATCCCGAGAGGAGAATGGAGGAGAAGGGATTGCGGCGTGGCCATCCCCCCTGGGGGGTGATTTCCTGCTTTCTATCTCTCTGTCTCTCTCTGTCTGTCTGGCGAGCGCACGCGCCCTATAGCAAAAACCTCTCCAAAAAAAGAAAAAAAAAAAAAAAAAAAAAAAAAAAAAAAAAAAAAACTCACACCGGGCGCGTGTGTGTGCGTGCCCAAGATCCCAAGAGGAGAATGGAGGAGAAGGGATTGCGGTGTGGCCATCCCCCCTGGGGGGTGATTTCTCGCTTTCTGTCTCTATGTCTCTCTCTGTCTGGCGAGCGCACATGCCCTATAGCGAAAACCTCTCCAAGAAAAAAAAAAAAAACTAAAAAAAAAAAAAGAGGGCTGGACCCACATGGCTGACTATACAGTTCCAGCCCCAACTTGCAGCTTAAAAAACACTCGGGGCGGGGTGGTGTACGGAAAGGAGAACGGAGAAGGGATTGCAGCAGCATGGCCATCCCCCAGAGGAAGTGCTTTCTCACTCTCCTCTCTCTCTCCTCCCCACCCTTCCAGCACACACACCCTCTAGCAATTAAGGAAAAAAAGGTAAAAACAAGAGAACACCCTACGTTCAAAACATCAAAGGTAAGAGAGGTGAGACCTGAAAACACTACAGAAGTATTCAGAAAATCCAGAAAGCAGCATGCACGTGTCTGAGTACCACGCAGACACGCTCGCTTCAGCACCACTGGTAACCCATGACCTGGCACACACAGTGCACTGATCCACCTCACAATAAAGCACCCTCTCCGCACTAGGGCAGAAAAGCTAGAAGCCCGCTTATCTTGAAACCACCAACACTGGAAAGCATCTTGCCTCAAACTTGGAGTTCTCTTTAGACTTCCAGTTCAATTCTACAGAAGTCAAAATCCAACAAGGCATACTTGAAAGATAGGAAGGTGCTGGGCCGGCAGGTGGCATGATGGCTGAAGTGCTGGACTCACATGGCTGACCGTGGTGCGAGTTCCAGACCTGGCAGCTTGCTTTCTCACTCCTCCAACCTCTCTCTGTGTCTCTCTGGTCAAATTAAAAATAACAATAACTACATTAAATCATTTTTTTGAGAGAATATTGCTATAGGGAGCATGCAGTGGCCAGAGAGACAGAAAGAAAGGAATTACCCCCCCAGGGAGAGAAGGCTGCGCCACAATCCCTTCTCCTTCATTCTCCTCTCAGGATTTTTGGCACACACACCCAGCATGAGTTTTAAGCTGCTAGTCTGGGACTCGAATCGCGGTCAACCACATGGGAGTCCAGCGACAACCATTACACCACCTGCTGGTCTCAAATAATTTTTTAAAAGAGATATGAAGGAGTAAGACTTTTTTTTAAGAATTATATTATTAAGCTTTCTTTCTTTTAATTTCACCAGCGAGGGACAGAGTGAGAGAAAGAGAGAGACCGAAAGTGAGAAAGCAAGCCACCAGGTCAGGGACTCGAACTGAGGTCAGCCATGTGGGAGTCCAGCACCCTTAACCACACCACCTGCTGTCCCCAGGAGTAAGACTTAAGGGTGAATTTTTATTTGGACTATTTTGCACATTAGTCCTATAATTTATCCTGTATTTATTTATTTTGCTAGAGGGCATGTGTACTCCCCAGAAACAGAGAGAGAGAGAGAGAGAGAGAGAGAAAGAGAGAGGAGTGCCCCCCAACAGAGAACGGTCCACAGATGCAATTCCCTTCTCCACCTCTGAAATACCTTCTCTAACTCTCCATCTTTTCAGAATTTGGGTGGAGGGACCAGCAGTTAGCGTAATGGCTATGTCGCTGGACTCCCACGTAGTCGATCGTGGTTCGCGTCCTGGACCCAGTGGCTTAAAACTCACACTGGGCGCGTGTGCATGCGTGCCCAAGATCCCAAGAGGAGAATGGAGGAGAAGGGATTGCGGCATGGCCAACCCCCTGGGGGGTGATTTCTCGCTTTCTGTCTCTCTGTCTCTCTCTGTCTGTCTGGCGAGCACACGGGCCCTATAGCGAAAAACCTCTCAAAAAAAAAAAAAATGAATTTGGGTGGACACAAGCCCAGTGTTTTTCAAGCCACAAGGTCTGGGTCTCAAACTGAGTGGGAGGGATCCGGCTGCCTTAACCACTAGACCATGAAGCTGGCCCTATAATTTATCCATTAAAAACAGATTTTATTTGGACTATCTTGTAGACTAGAGCTATTTATAATTTGTCATTTATTTACAGAAATACAGAAGTTGAATTAAAAGTTTATTTTTTTACAGAGTGATCACTATTCAATATTAATTTTGATACACTGCATCCACATATTTTATATGAGAAACTAATTTTGAAAGGAAATTTTTTTTCTATATCAGAGGAGCCTCTTTAAGTTCATTTTTTTTTTAAAGAGGTTTTTGCCTTAGGACGTGTGGACTTGCTGGAGAGACAGAGACAGTGAGAGGGAAATCACTCCCAAAGGAGATGGCCTCGCTGCAATCCCTTCTCCTCCATTTCCCTCCCTCCGAGGATCTTGGGCACGCATGCACGCACGCACACTCGCTCACTCGCTCAGGGTAAATTTCGAGCCGCCAGGTCTGGGACTCAAATTGCAGTTGGGCCACATATGAAAGTCCAGTGAGGTAACCACTATGCCATCTCTTGGGTTCCCTTTTAAAGTCTTTTTTTTAAAAAAAAAAAAAAAAAATTAGTCCTTGACTTCAAGAATTTTTTTTTCCCTTTAACTTTATTTATCACCATGATCATTTTTTTTTTTTTTCAGTTTGACCAGAGAGAGACAGGGAGAGAGAGAGAGAAAGGGAAAGTGAAAAAGCAAGCCACTGGGTCCAGGAATCAAACCACAATCAGCCATATGGGAGTCCAGCATCCTCAGCCACCACATTACCTGTCAGCACCCCTTTTTAAGTTCTTAATGGTAAATTCATAAGATGCAAATGTACAAACTTCAGAGTTTAAATACTTTTGGTATTTTTTTAAAGATGTCAAAACATTTACAGTTTCATTTACACACCTAACTTTCTGTAATGGTTTTATTAAAAAAAATTTATTACTTTATTTAGCTTTATTTATTTATTTTTAATTTGACCAGAGAGGGACAGAGAGAGAGAGAGAAAGTGAGAAAACAGGTTGGGGACTCGAACTACAGTCAATGTGGGAGTCCAGTGCCCTTACCCATCACGCCACCTGCAGGCCTCAGTTTTATTACAATTTCTAGTAATCAGTACACCACCACCAATATAATCAACATACAGAAACTATGCCATTCATTACAATTATTTGACAAGACAAAAACCAACTCTGAAACCACTGGTATGCACAGCGGGAGTGTTAATTCACATGCAGGACTTATTAAGCATTTCTACAAGCATATTACATTCGCCAAGTGCTTCATAACCATTTTACTAGCTGTTTCTAGTCCAAAACAACCCATGAAGAACTTTAAAGAAGAGGAACCTAGACCCAGAGAGGAACCAAAGAAAACCAATTTTACCCTGGAGGAAATAACAACATTCTCTTTTAACACACCAGATCCTTCTAGTCACTTTTCATCCACAGTATGAATTGTCCCAAAATAAATTATTAATATGGAAACTGAATTCTAATAAAGCGTTGGATTGCTTCAACACTATGTATATATAGACACAACAATACGGAAGTAAAATTCTCCCAATCACAAATTCGAACTGCCTAATATCAAGAAGTGTTTTTTTGCACTTGCTTAAAAAAAAAAAAAAAAGTCATCAAAGCTCATTGAACAAGCTTAAAGTCATGTCCTGTACTAAGAAGTCGGGTCCATTCCAAAAAAGCCGATGCCAGCTAAAAGCAGCCTGTGTAGGAAGTTAGGAAGAAGTTCGAATTGGCTCCTGAGCACGCCCCGTCCATCCATCGTTCAGAAGATAATGGTTCTAACCAGAACTGTGGTTTAATCAGTGCATATCTCAGCACCAGCTGATGGATCGCGTCCAGTGTTTAGGAGGGCAACAAAACGCTCGAGCCAGCGCTGGGCGTGGAGGAAAGTTCCTTCCCGGGCCCATTTAAACATCTCCATCTCTTTAATCTCGGTGTCACATCTTAGTGAGAAAAAAAAAACTACACGCTAGAGCACAGTTTGCCTGCGGGGTTGTCCGACCCCAGGTCCCTCCCTCAATCAGAGCCCAGAAGCGTAATTCCCCAGTTAGATCTCGACTAGCCAGCTCCGAGTCCTGGCCGGTGAGTCCGACACTCTCCCTCGCCCACCTCCCCACTACCTCCCAGGGCCATTGCAGTGACCCACATCCCTACACCCTGCACGGCCCCAAACTCTGCAGCCCCATGAGACTTCCGCTCCTGTGGCTTCCCAGTCACCCTGCACCCCAGCCCCCACCCCATCTTTGTCTGGTCACCCCAAACACCTCCACGTCCCCTTACTCCCCGCGGCCGCCCTTCCCCCACCGCCGACCCCCACCTCCCCAGCCTCTCCCCGCACCCGCAGCTCCCCAGCCTCGCCCCCCTCTCGCCCGGTCACCCCAGCTTCTCGCCTCCCCAGCCTCGCATGACCCGTCCCCTCCCCCCGCTTCCTCTGTCCGTTCCTTCCCCTCCCTGCGGCCCCTCCGCCCACGCCCACCCTGCTCCCGCCGCTCCTCCGCAGGCCTTTCACCTTGTCCATGAGCTTCCAGCACTTCTCCACCATCTTCTTGTCCACGGTCCCCGGCGGGTGGGGGCTGAGGTGGTGGTGGTGGTGGTGCGGCTGGAAGGCGTCCTTCATGAGCCCGATCAGGCCGCCAGAGCCCGAGCCCCCCGAGCCGCCGCCGCCCCCGGCCCCAGAGCTCTTTTTCACGTTGCCAGCCATGGCCCGGGGAGGGTTGGGGGCCCGGCGGGTCCGCCGGCTCCGCTCGGCTGCGAGCAAGAGAAGAAGGAGGGCGTGAAGGAGGGGCCTCTCCCGGCCGCCGCTGCCGCCGCCGCCGGCTATCGGGGCGGAGGGAGGAGCGGCCGCGGGGAGGGGAGTGGGCGGCGCCGGCTGGGCCTGGCGCGCCCCTTCCGAGGGCGCAAGCCCGGGGCGGGCGGAGCGCGCGGGGCGCGCGCCGGGGACTGACAGGCTGACCGGCGAGCTCGGGGCGGCCGGAGGCCGCGTCGGCCCAGGGCAGTGACCCTGGACTGCACCACCCCGCGGGTCGCCCGCGTGCCCACAGCTCCCTGAAAGCCGCGGCCAAGTTTCCGCGCCGGCCTCCCACAGCCCCTACCCCCGGGGGCGGGCCGGGGCGGGGCCAGCGGAACCTTCGTGCCGGCGCCCTCTGCTGGAGGAGCGGGGGAAGGAAGCGCGCGAGGTCCGACGAGGAGTTTGCGCACTGAACGGAAGCCGAGACCTCCATGTTTCTTGCGGGCTGGACGTTGGCGCCTGAGTGGGTCATTGACGCGTGAAATTAGACAGGTAGCTCTGCAAAGAATCTTAACGTCATGTGTTTTTCCCCACGCCTGACAAAGGAGGAAATGGAACTCAGAGTTACTTGCTTCTTCGCACTGCGAGACAATAGTGGGACAAAGGGAAAGTTCTTTCTCCACTCCCTGGTGTTTTAACTCTTCAATAAGACACGACCAGGAACAGGAATGTAACTGGGGGTTGTTCGAGCCTGATTAGGCCCAGCAAGGCTTGAGACACTCGGGCCTCGAGCTCCTCCTCCAAGACTTTAGCCTCTTGAAAACAAGGAAAAGCACTTCCTTTTTATTCTTCTGAAAACTGGTTTCTTTTCTGGGAACTGAACTCATCCTGACCAGAGCCTTGCGCAGGTGGGCACTGTCAGCAAAAGGTCCCGCCCACAGAAACTGGACAGCTGGGGGCCTGGGTCCACCCAGGAACAGAAATGCTGTTCCCTGTCGCTTCCACTTCCCTAATCGAAAAGTTCCGTCGGAAGCACTTTGAAAATAGGAACTTCTCTTCCAAAGAAGGAAGTGCCCTGCCCTCATTTGCTAACTCTGAGCCTCAGCTTTGGGAGTTGGCAGGGTCAGGTGAGTCAGTAAGTACTCAGTTCCGCCTTTCATCCCCTGCCTGGCTCTTCCACCAAGCCCTTCCTTGACTGATTAGGGAGTAAGTATATCACCTGAGTTCCTGTAACAGGGGAAAGTATCTTAGAATCAAAGCCCTTTCTGCCAGACATCCTAGGTGTACAGTTCAATCGCCTTTATCTAAAACTGACTTTGGAATCAACATTCTCATTTTCTTCTCAGTAGAATTTCCTGTTACCGGTTTCTACCTAGAAAGAGAAGAATCTACCAGGGCAATAATCGAAGCAACACTCTTAGATTGTTGTCAAAACTTTGGACTTCTAGTGCCACCATCCTAGTGGTAGACACTCCTCTCCTCTGGACTATTGAAACCTTTTCTTGCCACCTTCAACCCACACCGCCACCATATCCATCCTAAATATAGTTCTGATAATATCCCAAAACAAAAACAAACAGAAAAGCAAACCACCTTAAACACTCCCCATTGCCGCCAGAATAAAATTAGTAGTCATGATCCAACTCTAAATGAAACTACCTTGCAGTTTTATATTATTCCCTGGTACATATGTTCTATGCCAGGTGACTCACCAAGTCATAAAATACCACGATTCCTTCTTTTCTCATCACCATTACTCAGAGTATGTTCTTTGCTTAAAGCATGCTCCCAAAACCAAATCCATTCTTCAACTCATGTAAAATACTGTCCTCCTCACCAGACACTCCAGCTAGAAGTAATCTCTCCCTCCTCCAAATTCCCATAATCACAGGGTGCATGCCCTTGCCAGAGAGAGAGGGAGAGGAGAAAGCATCCCCCATGAGGCATAATCATGCAGTCGCGATCTCTTCTCCATTTCTCCCTCCTTTCAGGATTTTGGGAGCACACAAACGCACTCGGTGCATTTTTCAAGTCACAGGCGCCAGGACTCCAATCCTGGGGTCAGCCATGTAAGAAACTTATCTTAAGTGATTCATTTTCAAGAATAACTTAACAAAAATTGCTTAACCACTTTGCACATGTGACAACCCCAGGAAGTACGCATTCCTGAGAAATTACTGAACAAACAAAACCCCAAAACAGGTCACCCTTGAAAAATGACTTCTCAAAATGGTGGCTGGTCACCAGCCCTTCATTCCTTTTCATTTCCTGGTTCTTCTCCCTCCTCAGGACATTTGGCGGGCCTTTTTCGCGGGCTTGTCCAGAGCCTGTGCCTTTCCTTCAGACAAGAGAGAGAAGGGGACAATAAATACCTAATAAGGGAACAATAAAACTTAGGCGATGTCCTGGAAGGTCATATACCCCAAAGTACTCAGCCAATGAGGAGCTGGGGGAGGGACTTGCGCACTAGGGAATCAATTGCTTTCTGTAACCAGTTTGGGTGTGTCTGTCCATCAGACACCTGACCTTGCAAGACCGCCATTAAAGTCTCACTTCACCATACTTGGTGTCTCTGTGTCCATTCTTTGGCATTGGAGGGCTGAATGCATTTCTCACAAGCCATGTGGGGTCTAGTGCCCTTAACCACCAGGCCTCAGGCTGGCCCCATAAACATTTCTTTCTTACAGCTGCCACATGTTAATTTACACTACACGGCCTCCCCAACCTTGGAGTTTCCACGGTATCTAGCACAGTGTGGGGGCACACAGGTATTTTTCACAGTGAAATCCTAGATTTTTAGGAGTACAGTAAGATTGAATTTGTGGGGGCCAGCATGTGTTGTGGTGGTTAAAGTGCCAGACTCTAACATGGCCAACCACAGTGTGGGTCCCAGACCTGGCAGCTCACTTTAATACTTTCTCTCTCTTGCTCTCTCCCTCTGGGGAGTGCACATGCCCTATAGCAAAATTTTACAAATAATAATAATAAATAAAACTAAGTAAATGATTCTTTTTTAAAAAAGAAAATTATGCCCAAAATCCCAGGAGGAGAATGGAGGAGAAGGAATGGCCATGCGCCTTGGAGCATGAGTTTTCACTTTCTCTCTCTCTGGCAAGTGCATGCATCTTATGGAAAAACAAATGAGAAAACTGTGAATATGTGTTATGTTCTTGTCTAGGTATACATTACACATCTTTGGTTTAAGGTTTCTTTTTTTTCCAAATAATTTTTAAATTTAATTTTATTTTTTATTATTTTTATTTTTATTTGACTAGAGAGAGACACAGAGAAAGACACAAAGTGAGAAAGCAAGCTGCCAGGTCTGGGACTCAAACCACAATCGACCATGTGGCAGCACCTTAACCACCGCGCCACCTACTGGCCCCAAAATTCCAGTCTGCATTACCTTCAGTAAGTTCTGCATAGCATGGGGTTGCATACCACACACTTTGTTCCTGCTGCTGTGCCGCAGGCCACATTCCTTCTAATGTGCAAATGACTGATCTCTCACATCTGAATAAAGGAGAAATAATGACCCTTCTCCCTTCTACAGCTCTTCAAAACACCCAAGTGGGTGAGGTCATGGTCAATGAAGACAGAATTCTACTGAAATAATCTTTCTTTTTGTTGCTTCTGAACTGAGGTTAACAACAACAATAAAAGATTGACCTCTTCCCCCCCCCTGTAATTTTTATTTGGCTTGTTTTTGAAAATGTACTAGACATGGGGTTGAATTGTTAATCCTTTCCACTCCAGGTTATACTAGACTCATCTTGAATCGCATGATGTGATGAGTGATATTTTTCTTATCCCACTTTACCTTCTCCCTAGACCACACTCCTCCTTACGTTGGTTGACAACATATTCATGAAGTATGAGACCAGCAGGTGTCATGGTGGTTAAGGTGCTGGACACTCACGTGGCCAACTATGGTTTGTTAGGCCGAATTAGCATATGTTAGGCTGAGTTAGTATAAGCCAAATTAGCATAATTAGCACATGTAGGCTAAGTTAGTTTAGGTTAATTTAACGTAATTAGCATATGTAAGCTAAGTTAGTTTAGGTTAATTTAGCGAAAACACCCTTGGTAGGGCCGCAGGCTGAGTTAGCTTATGTTAGGCCAAGTTAGCATATTCACCGCCATGACAGGGATTCAAAGATGGGGCACAGGAATTCGCTAATTAACAGACAGGAATTCGCGAGTTAACAGAGGAAGGGCAGGTCTGGCTGGTGGCAACAGGATGAACAAACCTGAAGGCCCCAGGGAAGATTACCTACCTTAACTGAGAGTTCTTATCTAAATTCAGGCGGGCAATAACAGATAATTCCTAACTACAAATGGTCCCTCCTTTGTGTGCTGTAAGCTACGAAAAACTGCTAATAAAGTATCCTGTATTGCCTCCCGAGCTATAAAAAGCCCCTCGTTCCTAGGTTCGGGGCCCTTGTTGCAACCCGCTGCATCAGGCATTAACTTGGACCCCAGCTAGCTGGAAAAATAAATGTCTCTTATGCAGTTGCATTGACGTTGCCTTCTCTGCATCACCACCGGATAAATCTATCTTTGGGCCTTACAGGTTCAAGTCCCAGACCTGGTGGCTTGCTTTCTCGCTTTTCCTCTCTGTCTGTGTGTATGTCTTTCTCTGGTGAAATTAAAATAAAATGAATGAATAAATAAACGTAAAATCAATAATTATTTTTAAAAACATATTTATAAAGTAAATGCTCTTCTGAGACATAAGTTGCTTGTATTCTGTAATTTCTACCCTCGATACATCATTCCACGCCATCACCATAAGGAAGCCACGAATCACTCTGGAAGAAGTCCCCACACAAGCTTCTAGGTAAGGACAAGGACAAGAAGCCTCCAGCCCCACAGTTCAGGGGGTTCTGGGGGGAGAATAAATGAAAAACATGCTTCGAGATGAGAAGAAAAGTATTCTTTGGATTTGGGGTGTACACAAGGTTAGCCAGACAAGGGTCACAGGAGCTGTGAGCTCCTGTAAGCCAGGCACACCTGGCTCATCTCTGCACTCCATAAAATGTTCAAAGGGTCAAAGAAGTACCCTGGGGCCACCAGATGGTGAAGTGCTTACATCGCTGGACTCCCACATGGTCGCAGTGGTTGGAGTCCCAGACCCAGTGGCTTGAAAAATCACACTGGGTGCGCATGTATGCATGCCCAAGATCCCAGGAGGAGAATGGAGAAGGGATTGTGGCATGGCCATCCCCCCTGGGGGGGGGGGGGCGGTGACTTGTCTCTTTCCCTCTCATTGTCTTTGTCCTTCTCTCCCTCCCCCGCATGCACCCTAAGGCAAAAACCTAAAAAAAAAAAAAAAAGAAGAAGAAGAAAAAAGAAAAGAAGTACCTTGCATCCACCAAGTTGATGAATAAACATTAATTGGCCTCCCTGGAATCTGCCTATCTCCAGGCGAAGACTTCATTTCCAGTCCTCTGACGTTTGACCAAAAACGTGGAGGGGTGCAAGGATGGAAAGAAGTAACTGAAATCTGTGGGTCCCGTATCCACAAGAAGAAAAGCCCTGAAGTTTCTGCTGCTTTCGTTCTAGCCAGCGTGGTGCCAGAGATGCAGGTGACAGACGGGTGGCAAGGCTCCAGGATAGCACAGGGCTTGCAGGGAGGGGCAGTGCTGACAAGAACAAGACATCCGTCGTACTCTTCCCCAGATCTATCTGTCCAACCGTTTGCAGCTGCAGCAAGGTGGTAGCAAGAGTCCCCAAAAAGGAGTCACCCTCAACACTACCCAAATAAGTCATGTAGAAAGAAACGTTTGGTAGACCTGAGAGAAAGTCAAGAACGTCCACTAGAGGGCACCCGATGCTGCACGGAGCCTCACACAGTAGTTACTCAACACCTGAAAATGAACCACGGGAGGGAACAGAGGGAGTGAGGTAATAGACCAGGTCCCTACCAGAGAAGTCAGCCATGTAAATGCACCATTAGAGCGCAGGCCTTTCAGGATCTATAAAATCAAAGATTTAAAGACCAGGAAACCAAGGTTGAGCAAATAGCTTGTTGAAGTTTACCTACGTTTACTTCAGAAGGGGGAGAGAACTGATGTCTCTCCTTTCTTTCTTTCTTTCTTTCTTTTTTTTTTTTTTTTTTTTTTTTTTTTTTTTAAGAGATTTTCGCTATTGGGTACATGTGCTTTCCAGAGAGACAGAAAACAAGAAATCACCTCCCGGGGGCATGGCCACACGGCAATCCCTTCTCCTCCATTCTCCTCTTGGGATCTTGGACGTGCATGCATACGTACCCTACATGAGTTTTAAGCCACCAGGTCCGGGACTCAGACCTTGGTTGACTACGTGGGAGTTCAACAACATAACTATTATGCCATCTGCTGGTCCCTCATTCTCTGATTTCTAACCAGGGCCCTTTTCTCACCGTTTATATTGTTTTGGATTAGCACCCAGGAGTCCATGGGGCCACCAGTGTCCTAGTTCTCTGAAACGGGAAACTCTCATGACTCTTGAATGTATTTCCCTCATATCTCCACACACTGGAATGCTTTTCTGAAGGAGATCTTCAGGGTTGCTTTTCTTTGTTTTTTAGGTTTTTGCTACAGGGTATGTGCACTCACTAGAGAGAGTGAGAAATCACCCCCCAGGGCGATGGCCACACTGCAATCCCTTCTCTTCTCTTCTGTTCCCCTCTCAGAATTTTGGTCACACATACACACACACCCAGTGCGATTTTTTTCAACCTATCCGGTCTGGGACTTGAACAGTGGTCAGCCATGTGAGTTCAGTGCCTTAACCACCATGCCACCTGCTATGTCCCCCCTTCAGTTTCTTTTCTTTGTTAAAGAATTATTTAACTTTATCTATTAATTCACTTTTTTTTTTTTTGGAGAGGTTTTTTTCGCTATAGGGCGCGTGCGCTCGCCAGACAGACAGAGAGAGACATAGAGACAGAAAGCGAGAAATCACCCCCCGGGGGGATGGTCACGCCGCAATCCCTTCTCCTCCATTCTCCTCTCGGGATCTTGGGCACGCACGCACACGCGCCCGGCGTGAGTTGGAAGCCACCGGGTCCGAGACACGAACCGCGGTCGACTACGTGGGAGTCCAGTGACATAGCCATTACGCTAACTGCTGGTTCCCTATTAATTCACTTTTAATTTGACCAGAGAGGGTCAGCGCAAGAGAGAGAGAGAAAGTAGAAAGGAAGCCATCAGGTCTGGAACTCATACCTCAATCAGCCATGTGGAAGTCCAACGCCCTTGAACACCTGTCCCTCCACCCACCCCCACCCTGCTTCAGTATTAAGCTTATTAATGTCATTTGGCTGATGAGGTCTTCAAAAAAGGGATGTCAGTTGCCCAAGATGGCTACCGTCAGGCTTTTCCTCTGTGCCAGCAGGACAGTCCCATCTCAGATGTACACATCTGTGGTTTGTAAGTCTCCATAACTGCAAGCAGTGCCTACATGGAAGTGAATCTTAGTTCATCAACTCCAAAGCCCTTTCTCTTCAAACCACACAGGATCTGGGGATAAGGGTGAACTGACCCTCCTTGGTATTGTACCGCCTTCCTAGGAAGTCCGTGTTTCTGGTTGTCCTGACAACATGCAGCCTCCAGAAACCCAACCTTCCAGTTCTCAGTGCCCAGAGGGAGAGAAATTTGCCACCCTGGATTGGCTCCCAGGACTCGGGCTCCTCCTCAGGCTCCAGCTGGTTAGGCTTCTCTCTTGCTCCTCCTGAGAAGGTCACTGAGCAGGGGGGCCCAGCACCATCCAGAGACGACCCTACTGGTAGGAAGAGGCAGAGTAAGGAAGAAGGGGGCCCAGTACAGAGATTTCTTTTCTCTCAAAAAAAGGGTTGAGAGGAATGACTGCGTCCGTAGAGTCTGACTGCTGGAGAGTGACAGCGCTGTCCTCCTCACAGACCACAGCTCCGCCCACGATTCCTAGGAAACCAAAAACTGAAGCTTCTGGAAAGTGTAAGAGACGAGAATTCTGACTCTCCTGAGACTCCTAGTTCAGACCAAGGATCAGGAACGCATCCTCGTGTCCAAACCTTTTTACAAGGTCCCTTCTCTCCCCCAGGACAGCAAGGAGATGCCACCTAAGTCTACAGAAAAAGGGAAGCGAGCTGGAGCGTGGAAGAAGAAAAGGACCTCGGGTGCTGGTGAGTCGGTGTGTGGAGGTGGGCGTCCCTGCCCTGGCATGGAGACTAAGCAGAGGTCCACCTGGAAGAACCCAACCCTCTGCAGAAGATGGAGCTTCTCTTCTCCTTTTATCTTTTTTTTTTTTTAATTTACCAGAAGGTGCATACACTTGCCAGAGACAGAGAAAAGGAGAAAGCACCCCCAATGGTGTACTGCAACTCCTTCTCCTCCATCCCTCCCTCCCTTCAGGATTTTAGGCATGCGCATAAACACGCACCTAGCATGTTTCTGAAGTCACCGGGTCCAGGACACTCGAATTGTGCAGTCGGCCATGTGAAATCCATCTTCCTTAACTACTAGGTCATGGGGTCAGCCCAAGATGGAGCTTTCTTCTTTTTCTCTTCTTCTTTCTCTTTCTCTCTCTCTCTCTCTCTCTCTCTCTCTCTCTCTCTCTCTCTCTCTCTCTTCTCTCTTTTTGATTTTGCCATAGGGCACATGAGCTTGCCAGAGAGAGAAAAAGAAGAAAAGTAAAAAAAAAGAAAAAAAAATCACCCACCCCCTCCCCAGAGGTGATGACCACACCTGCAATCCCTTTTCTTCCATTTTCCTCTTGGAATTTCGGGCACGCACGCACAGGCAACTGGTGTGATTTCCGAGCTGCTGGGTCAAGGGCTCACACCTGTGTCTGCCATGTGGGAATTCAATTCCTTAACCATGCCACCTCCTGGCCCCAAGGTGGAGCTTTTTTTTTGTTTGTTTGTTTTGTTTTTTTGTTTTGTTTTTTTGTTTTTGACATAGGGCACGTGCAATCGACCGAGTGAAGGGAGAAATCGCCCCCTAGGGAGGATGGCTATGCCACAGTCTTTCTCCTCCATTCTCCTCTAGGATTTTGGGCACCATGCACTTGCGCCTGGTATAATTTTTAAGCTTCAGGGTCTGGGACTCGAACCATAGTGGACCATGTGGGAATCCAGCACCTTAACCACCATGCCACCTGCTAGTCCAAGATGGAACTTGCTTTCATTTTTTTCCTTTTCTTTTTTTCTTTTTTAAGAATTATTTACTTAATTTTATTTATCATTTTTTTCTTTTAAATATACTACAAGGCACGTACACTCACCCTGGGGGAGAGGAGGAGGGAACTGAGAAAGCAAGCTGCTGGGTCTGGGACTCAAATTGCAGTCAACGAGGTGGTGATCCAATGCTTCAACCCTCACATACCTGCTGGCCCCAAGATGGAGCTTTCTTAACCTCCTCTTCGCATCCTTAAAGCCAGACTCCATGAAGCTAAGGAATTGAGGAAATGGTCACCTACACTCTCCCCTGAGCCCTGTCTAGCTGTGCCTTCTTTTTTAAATTTATTTTTTAATGATTATTTTATTTTATTTTTGGAGAGGTTTTTGCTATAGAATGTGTGCACTTGCCAGAGAGACAGAGAGAGACAGAAAACAAGAAATCACCCCCCAGGGGGATGGCCATGCTGCAATCCCTTCTCCTCCATTCTCCTCTTGGGATCTTGGGCACGCACGCACACAAGCCTGGTGTGAGTTTAAGCCACCAGGTCCAGGACTTGAACCATGGTCGAATACATGGGAGTTCAGCGACATAGCCATTACGCCAACTGATGGTCCTTAATATTATTTTTTAAATTTTTTTCAGAGAGAGACACAGAGAGAGAAAAAATGAGAAAGCCACCAAGTCTGGGACTCAAACTGTGGTTGACCATGTGGGAGTCCAGCAACTTAACACCACGCCATCTCCTGGTCCCTTGCTGTGCCTTCTTAACAGCTGTGTTCCCCACATTCTGAGTACCTACAGAGTGCAGGGCAGGGAGGACTCTGCCAGCAGGGGTCACCCACTTAGTGGTCCTCAGATCTCAGCAGGAAGTCCAGGGTGTAGAGGACGGAGGGGAGGGAGGAGGGCCAAGGGCAAGACCAGCTCAGTCTCTGTGGACTTGCCTGGCAGATGTGGAGGCCGAGTCCAAGCACAGGCTGGTGGTGCTGGAGAAGGAGCTGCTCCAAGACCGCTTGGGTAAGAGGGATTAGGGCTGGGGCCACAGAGATGGTAGTGGGGCATTTCTGTACCTTGGGGCACTGGAGGGTTGGAGCTATGAAGGGAGGAGCTAAGCCAAACCCTGACCATCCCCCCAGTGCAAAGGGAGTGGGTGGTGAGGATTGGTGAGGGAAGCTATGTTTTAAAATATTATTTTATTGGGCAGGCAGGTAGCGTGGTGGTTAAAGCACTGGACTCCCATATGGCCAACTAAAGTTCAAGTCCTGGACCTGAAGTCTTGTTTTCTTACTTTCTCTCTCTCTCTCTCTCTCTAGTAAAATTAAAAAATAATAATAATAAATAAAATTAAATATTTTAATATTACTTTATTTTATTAATTTTTATTTAATTTGCTATAGGACACATGCACTCACCAGAGAGAGACACAGAGAGAGGGAAAGAGAAAAAGCAAGCCTCCAGGTCCAGGACGCAAACCTTAAACACCATGCCACCTGCTGACCCTGAGAGAAGTTGTTTATTATTTTTGGGGGGAGGGAGAGGTTTTTGCCAGAGAGCACATGTGCCCACCAGAAATAGAGACAGAGACAGTGAAAAGGAAAGTGAAAAATCACCCTCCAGGGGGGATGGCCATGCTGCAATCCCTTCTCCTCCATTCTCTTCCTGGGATTTAGGCGTGCATGCACATGCGCACAGCCTGAGTTTCAAGCCTTGACCTCCAACCTTGGCTGGCCATGTGGGAGTCCAACAACGTAACCACTATGCCATCTGCTGGCCCCTAGAAGTTATTTTTTAATAGCCAGAACATGGAGAGTTTTTCTTAGTAGTAATGGAGTGCCCTTGAGAGTCTAAGAAATCAAAGAACCCATGGAGGAAATGAGAGGCCGGATGTCCTGCTTTCAGGCATCAGAGCTGGGCAGAGTCCTTCAAGCCCCTGGAGGCTGATTCAGAGGGACGCCCAGCCAGTCCTGAGGGCGGCTCTGGGACTTCTCAGCTCTAAGGAGGGATGAGATGCGACGAGCCAGGGCTGCTGAAGACCAGCTGAAGCAGAGGCTGCAAGGGCTGGAGGCTGAACTGGAAGAGGCCCGGAGTGAAGGGAAGGCCATATACGCAGGTGTGTCATGGCGTGATGGGCAGGAGCCAGGGGCCTAGAAGAGGGCCAGAGGACACAAGGAAGAGGGCCAAGGAGGGCTTCTGACCACTGGGCCTCGTCCCAGCCTCCCCTGCACAGCGCGGATCAGGCAGGTTCTCGAAGGAACCAAAGGAAGGCCTTGGCCTCAGGCAAGAACCTGCTGCCAAGTGCTTGATGCCCTATGGGAGTACAGAGTACAGTCACAGCCATTACCCCAGTCACCCCTTGGGAGTGAGTGGAGAAGGCTAGAACCCCCATCCTGAGCTGGCATGGGGGAGGGAAGACGGCTTTCCTGTCCCTGGCCCAGGTTCCCAGGGTGTCCCGGCCTCTCAGAATCAGAACCAAGATGGCCTTGATACTCCTGTCCCGCTGCACCCAGTAGCCTCTTGCCCACCCACAACTTCCTTTCTCCATCTCTCCATCTCCACCCGGGGCTCTGGCCACCTGCTGCCCCACCTCAGAGATGAGTCGCCAGTGCCGGGCTCTGCAGGAAGAGGGGAAGGCCCGCAGCAGGCAGCTGGAGGAGGAAGTGAGGGGCCTTCACGAGCAGCAAGGTAGGTTCCCCACCCGCCAAGCCCTTTCTCTTCCAGGGGCACTGACAAGGGCCAGCACGAAGGTGTGGACTTAGGTGCTTCTCCCCAAGCGCATTCTGTCTGGTCAGATCACTTTGCCCGCTGTCACCCCCACTGCAGACAGGCGCAGAGGCTCACGATGGCAAGAACCTCTCCATCAAGAGCTAGGTGTCGGGACCAGCAGTTAGCGTAATGGCTACGTCGCTGGACTCCCACGTAGTCAACTGCGGTTCGAGTCCCAGACCCGGTGGCTTAAACTCACACCGGGCATGTGTGCGTGCATGCCCAAGATCCCGAGAGGATAATGGAGGAGAACGGATTGTGGCGTGGCCATCCCCTATGGGGGGGGTGATTTCCTGCTTTCTATCTCTCTGTGTCTCTCTGTCTGTCTGGTGAGCGCACGCAACCTATAGCAAAAACCTCTCCAAAAAAAAAAAAAAAAAAGAAGAAGAAGAAGAAGAGCTAGGTGTCTCACTCCACCTCCCCTTTTTCTCAGTCTCTCCAAATCCAGCCCTTGCTCCTCCCACTGCTCTGTCTCTCACGAGCAAAACACATTCGCTCGTAGTTTAACTGATTTTTTAAAAAATTCACTTCTTCCATAAATGAGAGAAGGTAAGAGAACACTCCTGACGGGGGTCTTCTCTCTCTCTTTTTCAGGATTATTTATTTATTTTTATTTATTGTTATTCTTCAGTTTGACCAGAGACAGAGAGAGAGAGAGAGAGAGTAAGAAACCAACCAAGCCGCCAGGTCCAGGACTTGAATCACAGTTGGCCATATGGGAATCTAGGACCTTAACCACCATGCCACCTATTGGCCCCTTAATGGGGTCTTTTTTTTTTTTTGGAGAGGTTTTTCCTGTAGGGCACGTGCGCTCACCAGAAAGACAGAGAGAGATAGAGAGACAGAAAGCAAGAAATCACTCCCCAGGAGGAATGGCCACCACAGCAATCCCTTCTCCTCCGTTTTCCTCTCGGGATCTTGGGTACACATGCACATGTGAGTTTAAGCCACCAGGTCCAGGACTCAAACCATGGTCAACTACATGGGAGTCCAACGACATAGCCATTACACTAACTGCTAGTCTCATCGGCCCCTTAATGGGGTCTTGACATCATAATCGGCTCCAGCCCTCAGACAACCGTGGATCGCGGGCAAGTGTGTGCTTGGCATACTCAGGGAGGTCTCCAGACTTGAACCAGAAACTTTCCTACACGGGACTGCCTTACAGAATGTCTTGTTTTACCACTGTGCCATCATCTAACCCCAGTTTAGCTGATTTTTAAAAAATTATTGGGACCAACTGGTGGTGTAGCGGTTAAGGTGCTGGACTCCTACATGGTCAACCGCTGTTCAAGTCCCAGACCCAGCAGCTCGCTTTCTCACTTTCCCTCTCTCTTTCTCTCTCTCTGGTCAAATTAAAATAACAATAATAATAATAATAATAATAGCAACAAATAAAATAAATGATTCTTTTAAAAAATATATTTTTATGGGACCAGCTGATGGCGTAATGGTTATGTCACTGGACTCCCACGTAGTTGACCGTGGTTCAAGTCCTGGAACCAGTGGCTTAAAACTCACTCCGGGTGCGTGTGCGTGCGTACCCAAAATCCTGAGAGGAGAATGGAGGAAAAGAGATTGCAGCGTGGCCATTCCCTCTGCAGAGGTGATTTCTCTCTTTCTGTCTCTCTGTCTCTGTCTCTCTGGCGAGCATATGCACCCTACAGCAAAAATCTCTCTTAAAGAGAAAAATATTTTATTAATTATTATTATTATTTTAAAAATTGCTATAGGGCATGCACATTCACCAGAGAGAGACAGAGAGCAAGAGAAAGGGAAAGTGAGAAAGCAAGCCACCAGGTCTAGGACTTAAACTAACGGTCAGCCATATAGGAGTCCAGCACCTTAACCACTACACTACCTGTTGACTCCAGTTTAGCTGATTTTTACAATAAAACTAAAGGGAATTGTTAAACATATTTACTTTTTTTTCAGAAGTTTTTGTCTTAGAGCAAGTGTGCTCACTAGAGAGAGAGAGACAGAGACAGAGACAGTGAGAGGGAAAGTGAGAAATCACCCCCCCCCCCAGGGGAATGGCCATGCCACAATCCTTTTCCTCCATTCTCCTCCTGGGATCTTGGGCATGCACGGGCGCGCGCGCGCCCACACACACACACACACACACACACACACACACACACACGCCCGGTGACAGTTTCAAGCCACCAGATCCAGGACTCACACTGTAGCCGGCATGTGAGATTCCAGCGATGTAACCACTACGCCATCTGCTGGCCCCAAATGTATCTACTTTTATATCTTCAAGGACTAACACCTGCTAGGACACAAATCCCGTAACTATTTGCTCAATAAATGAATAAACCCTCCAAATAAGCCAAAAATGGAAGAAACAGGAAGCCTTTGCTTTTCTTTCCTCTTGCTTACAGGAAAGAGTTGAGACATTCATCATGACATGGGAGATCTTTCACAACTTTGTCCTCTAAGTTTTTCATTGTTCTTTTATCCTAAAATAGTGTGTTTAGTTGCACATACACAAAACCTACTCATCTGTCACGTGGCCTCCGGGTTCCTCTCCTGATCTTTGTCGTTTCTCAAATCCAAATTCAACCAACATTTATGGAGCATTTCCTGTACGACTAGGAGCTTTGCCATCTATTTATTATTATTTTTAAATTTTGCCATAGGGCCCATGAGCTCACCCGAGAGAGAGAAAGAAAAAGTGAGAAAGCAAGCTGCCAGGTCCGAGACTTAAACTGTGGTTAGCCATATAGGAATCCAGTGCCTTAACCACCACGTCACCCTACCCCAATTATTTTTTTAAATTATTTAATTTTATTTATTCATTTGTTTATTTTTAGTCTGACCAGAGAGACAGAGCGAGAAAGAGAGAAAGTGAGGAAGCAAGCCGCCAAGTCTGGGACTTAAACTGTAATCCGCCACATGGGAGTGTTCAGCACCTTCACCACCACGCCACCTGCTGGTCCCATCATTATTATTTCTTAAGTTTGCTATAGGGCACGTATGCTCACAGGAGAAAGAGAGAAAGTGAAAAAGCAAGCCAACAGGTCCAGGACTCAAACCACAGTTGGCCATGTGGGAGTCCAGCATCTTCACCATGCCACCTGGCAGCCCTTTATTTATTCATTCATTCATTCATTCATTCATTCATTCAGAGATTCTTGTTTTAGGGCATGTGTGCTCACCAGAAAGGCAGAGAGACATTAAGTGAGAAATCACCCACCAGGAGGGATGGCCACACCACAATATTCCCCTCCATTATCCTCTCGGGATTTTGGGCACGCACACACATGTACCTGGCATGAGTTTCAAGTCACCGGGTCTGGGACTCAAACCATGGTCGGTCACATGGGAGTCCAGTGTCTTTATCCCTATGCCACCTGCCGGCCTCTCCAGGTTTATGTTTAATGGTCACCACCAGCCCGTAAAGTATATATCATTCTCTCCTAAAAGATGAAGAAGTGTGGCTAAGAGAGAGACATGTCCGAGGTAAGTAAAGTAGTAAGTGACCAGACGGTTTTATTATTATTATTGCCAGAGGGCACATGTGCTCACCAGAGAGAGGGGGGAAAAAAACACCCCTCAGTGGAATGTGGTCATGCCTCCATCTCTTTCTCTCCATTTTTTCCTCCAGTTAATATTCTGGGCATACACACACATGCACATGCATCCAGAGGGTTGTGTTTTGTTTTGTTTTCCAAGTTGCCAGAATTCGAACCCGCAGTCAGCCATGTGGGATCCGGCTCCAATGCACAGCATTTAACCACTGAGCTACAGGGCCAGCCCCCCATCTCTTGTCCCAAGCCCATGATACCTGAGTGAAACTTCAGCTCTTTACAGAGCTTGGGGAAAGTTGCTGACCCTGGGGGAGTCCAGAAGGATCCCACTCAAGGTCTCCATTCTAGGTTCCTTTGGGGACTGCTCAAGGGTAGAGCCTTTGTCCTCTTTATCACCCTTTGTCCTCTTCTGTCTTTTTGCCCTGCCCCCTAGAGGCGTGCCAGAGGGAGGCTGAGGCTGCGCAGAAAGAGGCTCAACAGGCCCTCGGAGAGCGGGACAGGACCCTGGCCCAGCTCAGGGCCCACGTGGCAGACATGGAGGCCAAGTACGAGGAAATCTTACATGTAAGCACCACCCTCTGGAGTCCAGCCACGCCAGCACGCAGCACTTCGTGCCCACTAACTGACCCACCACCCAGGGGTAAGGAGGAGTGTCTCCACAGAAACCTCTGGTCTGGGGTAAGCAGAAGGGATATCATTGTGCTACTCACCCAGTTTAGGAAAATACAGGCCAGAAAAGCTTACAAAGCACCCTGGAGCAACATCCACTCCTGCCCTCTCTCCCTGGGTGCTGAAAACGTGGTGTCTGCAGGGCAGCCTGGACGGGCTCCTGGCCAAGCTACGGGCTATCGAGCCTCAGTGGGACGGGGCTGCGCTGAGACTCCACGCCCGGCTCAAGCAGCAGCTGGGCCAGTTTGGACTCAACCCCCTGGATCTTTGAGGCTGCCAGCCTCTGCCTCCTCTCGGGGACACGCTGAGTTCCTGGCAATAAAGTATCTTGATGTAGGAATCAGCAGAACTGTGGACTGCGGCCGTATGGCAGAGGGGAGGCTCCCGTGGGAACACCAGGGCTGATCCATGATTCCAAAGACCGGAACGCAGGGAGGAAATTTCACGAGATCTCAACTCCTCTCTTGCAGGAGTCGGGTCCCAATCCTTGAGCTTGGAGCCCTTTGATGCCATCCGACCACCACCTTTGCCTCACCAACACAAACACAGGCAGCCAGATTTGTGGGGAAAGGCCATTTCTAGAACAGACACAGCAGGGACCAGGCTCCAGCCCCCTGAAACCTTGGGTGCCCACAGAGAAGGTCTCCAATTTCTTGCATTCCAGCGAGGAGCTTGGAGTCACTCCTTGGTCAAGTTCCAAATGGATTTCATCCTAGTCAGCCCCACACCCGACCCTCCTCAGGCAGAACTTCATCCTGAGACACAGCTCTGCAAAGCTCCCCCGTGAAGGCCTCCAGCTCCATTGGCGCCCACCCGCGGAGCCCCCACCATGCCCTTTGCTGGGAGGTGGACCATGGGAAGGCAGGGGCCTCTAGCAGTCCTGTGATCGGTCCCAGTCCTGGTGATCTGGCTTGGCTCCCGGCTGAGAGCGCATCCCTGCTCCCACCACCTCGGCCTGGAGAGGCACCGGGCAGACAGGGCTGCACAGAACAGGGACTACAGCACATCTGAGTCCAGAGCCCAGCCCTGTGCAGAGAAAGGAGAGAGGTCATTCCAGGACTAGATGCATTTCCTTCCCCTGCTCGCCTGCTCTGGATTTCTAGGGATGGGACTGGTTCTGTGGGTCCTGTGTTTCCACCCACTTCGACCTAAAATCCCACCTTGCGCAGCCCACACTGCAGCCCTCCTCCCAGGCCGGCCTGCTCTTTGTCCTCACCTGTTCAGACCCTGGAGGGATCCAAGCATCCACGCCCTGCGGAGGCCGAGCTGCCAGCGTCAGGCGGAGGGGGGGCTCGGCCTCAGCCAGCTGCTGAAGCCTTTCTGTGGCACCCTCTCCTCCTGTGGGACACCCATTCACCTCCAGAATCACGTCTCCCACTTGCAGTCCCGCCCGGGCAGCTGAGGCCCCTGGAGTCACCTGCAGTGTGGGGGGATATGGAACAGGGACCACCATGGAGAGGTCTGCCTGGCGCTCTGAGGCTCTGGGAGATCGCTCGGGTGGCAAACAATGGAGAAGATCCAAAGTCCATGGGGCATCAGTCACCTGGGAGATGTAGGGGTGAGGCCCACTGGCCACGTAGCTGAGTCGGAAGCCATAGCCACCACCGGGCCCGGGGTACAGGGAGTACTGACGAGAGCCGAGGGCAGCTGTATCTTCACCTGGTGGCTCCTCGGTCTCCACCAGAGCGGTTAGACATGTGTCCTGGGGAGGGGTGGCAGCCTCTGCGCTCTCTAAGAAGAGGAGTGGGGACAGGCGAACCTGCAGGAGTGAAGAGCCCGTTGTTGGGCCTGCCCGGCCTCTTCCCCCAATCCCCGCCCCCTGTCCCAGCGCGCACCATGTTAAAGAAGCGGTCAGCTTCAGGGTCTACGACAACGAGGGAGACACAGGTGCCCTGCGCTCGGATCCTGGACACCGTCTCTTCATGGCCCAGCCCTTCCACACTCTCCCCTGCAACAGCCACCAGCCGGTCCCCAGCTCGCATCCCGGCCTTCTCGGCAGGCAACCCCGGGTCAACATCCCACAGGAACTGCCCTGTGATGGGACCAGCAGTTAGCATAATGGCTATGTCACTGGACTCTCACGTAGTTGACCGCGGTTCGAGTCCCAGACCCGGTGGCTTAAACTCACACCGGGCGCGTGTGTGTGCGTGCTCAAGATCCCGAAAGGAGAATGGAGGAGAAGGGATTGCGGCATGGCCATCTCCCCTGGGGGGTGATTTCTCGCTTTCTGTCTCTCTGTCTCTCTCTGTCTTTCTGGCAAGCGCACGTGCCCTATAGCAAAAACCTCTCCAAAAAAAAAAAAGGAACTGCCCTGTGACACACACACCCTCAGAGCTCCTCTCCGAGCCACTCCCAGTGCCACCCCAGGCCACCAGAGTCCCAGGGCTAGGGCTCAGACATTCCTATGTGCACTGAGAGACACTTGTGAACCCAGCGCCAGGCCCACCTCCCCACCTACTCCCAGGGCTCCCACTCACCGAGGCGACCTCCGAGACCCTTCTCCTCCCGGAGCAGGAACCCGAAGCCCCGGGGCCCTTTCTTCAGGTGAAGACAGCGGGGCTTGGCGGGCAGTGCCCAGCCTTCTGCCAGGGGTGCAGCCAGGGGCATTCCCAGCTGGTGACACCGTTCCTCCACCTCTGGCCCTGCCACCAGCAGGGTCACCTGCTTTCCACTCTGCTGAAGCTATGGGGAGCCCGCAGGGTGTCAGCATCAGCCACCCAGGTAGGAAGGGGAAAAAAGCAGGCACCTCCACAGCCCCTCGGCCCACACACAGGAAGGAGGCCTTGCGGGGCGGACCTGGCACAGACTAGAGGGAAGGATGGCATGGAGGCAGTGGGGGGCAGAGGTTCGGTGTGGAGGGAGGTGTCTGCGTCCTGAGTAGGGCCCGGGTCTAGCCGGGTGGAGGGGCAATGGAGACAGCCATCATACCTTCTTACTGAGTTGGTTATGAGTGAACTTGTCCACACCGACTCCATTCACTTCTAGCAGTCGGGCCCCAGGAGGCACCCCTGCACGCTCAGCCGCCCCTTCGGCACTTAGCACTAACCAGAAATGACCCTGGTTTCCTGGAAGCAAAAAGAAAGGGAGAAAGGAAGGATGGGAGGGAGGGAGAGTAAGAGAGAGAGAGAAGGAAGGAATGGAGAGAGAAAAAGAAAGAGAGAGAGAGAGGGAGAGAGAGAAAGAAAGAAAAAAAAGAGATCAGCAGTTAGCGTAATGGCTATGTCACTGGACTCCCATGTAGTCGACTGCGGTTCGAGTCCCGGACCCGGTGGCTTAAACTCACACCGGTTGCGTGTGCGTGCATGCCCAGGATCCCAAGAGGAGAATGGAGGAGAAGGGATTGCGGTGTGGCCATCCCCCCTGGGGGGTTGATTCCTCGCTTCCTGTCTCTCTGTCTCTGTCTTTCTGGCGAGTACACGTGCCCTATAACAAAAACCTCTCCAAAAAAGCAAAAGGAAGAAGAGAGAAGGAAGGAGAAAAGCAAGTTCCAATCTGCTGCCTGCCCAGAGCAGGGGCTGGGACCCCACCACCACCACCATCACGCTGCCCACCCTCTACACTCACCGTGGGTGACACTGAAGCCAAAGCCACCGTTGTCTTTCACTATGTGGCACAGCCGGGGCCGGACCTCAGGGCCTAGGCTAGGGCAGAGGAGGGCTCCGCTCCCCAGTTGCGCTTGGGCCACATCGTGCACGTGCCGCGCCAAAACGGTCAGCAGCACGCGAGGGCCGCTGGCCCGGATGTGACGCACCACCTACGCGGAGGGCGTGGTCAGGCTCAGGCTGGCACCCCTTGCCAACTCCCAGGACCTCTTGGGAACCTGCATGGAGGTGCCGTCACCCAACCTTTCTGACCTGGGTCCTTGTAAATTCTGGGGTGTGGGGGAGAAGTGAGGCTCTGCCCCAGGGAGGTGGCCAGCCAAGTTCTCTCCCGGGTGCCACGGGACGCCCTCCTGCACCACAGGGTGCTGGCCCGGCCTCACCGTCACGTAGTCCTCGTGCTCCACGACGTTGCTGTTCACCCCCAGGATCCGGTCCCCTTCCTGGAGACCCTGGCGCTGGGCTGTGGTACCTGGCTCCACCCTGCACACCACGTGCCTGGTCCTGCCCAGCTCCTGCCGCAGGTGGAAGCCGAAACTTCTCCCCTCCTCTTTGCTCAGCAAACAGAAGCGAGGCCGGTGCGAGCTCAGAGAATCTGATGGTGGGATGGGCAGCAGAAAGAGAGGGAGAGGGGCATGGCCCTGTGCAGGACCACTGTGGGCCTGGCAGGCCCGGCCTCCTGTAGGGCCTGGTGGGCTCCTGCCTGGTTAGGTGCTGAGCAGAGTGGCTGGGACACAATGAGCCCCCAGCCCCCTGCTGCCTCCAGCCTCTGAGCCCCCCAGAGGCGGTGTGCTGGCCCCCACAGAGAGGGTGACTGTACAGCTAGGGTGTCTCCCGGGGAAGGGGATGGTCGTGGTGGGTGAGGGAGTCACCAGAGGGGTTGTGGTCTTCAGCCAGGGAGAGGACCGGGTTGTCTACGCCCAGCTTTGGGTCGAACTTGAACTTCCTGCAAGGAGACACGGGAAGCAGCTAGAAGCCGGGGCTGGACTTGGATCCCAAGCTCCGCTTCGGTGCTGATGGCGGCTGAAGAACTTCCCACCTTCCCCTTGCCCCACCCTCGTGGCACTTACAGAATTAATGAGGCTGTGTCCTGAAGATCTACTGGGCGAAGAAGCGGGTGAGAGGAGGAGGGGCGCCTTCTTCCCCGCAGACGCAGACGCCTCCTCCACACCATAAACTGAAAAGGACTTAGGGGAAGCCCCAAGCGCAGGACCCACCCCTCTGTTCTGCTCCCAAAAGGTCTTCCCTTCTCACTGCCATGACGCACTCAGTGACACTGGGTTCCCCTTCCTCCCTCCCCTCTCCCAAGTCCCTGCAGTCTGAGCAGAGCAGCTCAGGATGGGGCCAGGAAGACATATCAACTCACCTCTTTCCTCCTAACTTCTATTTGCCTCGGAGCTCCAAGCCTCAACAACAAGCGTGCCCTGGTCCCCGCCTCCAAATCTGCCCCCTGGCTGCCCCGAAGTCCCCTCCAGAGGATTTTCCCCAGCCTCCTACCTGTAGCTGCTTCCATGGTTGGATCAGCAACCCAATCCTCAGAGTAGGGACAAGGTCCATCGCAACCAGATGACCCTCCCACCTGTCCCCCTCAAGTCCCGCCTCCTTGAAGACGCAGTCGTGGAAGCGATGGGGTAATGGTTAACGGGGATGAGAGTCTTATCCTCCGAGGAAGTGTGAGTGTTCCTCCTGCCCCTTCCTTGGGCCCCGACTTCCTCTGGAGACTGCAGATGACCCAGCTAGCCCTCGTACCAGGAAAGGCAGACTGCTGGCCACTGATTCCACACCACGGGGTACGCAGCAAAGGCGTGATAGTTCTCTGGCTCGGAATGGCTGGCCCAGCCCCACCCCTATTGCCTTTGAACCTAGTGCCCAAGAACTTTCCTTGGAATCACCAGGCAAGGAAGACGAAGCCACAGTAGGTGGGAGACATAGCTTTTTATTAGCAGCAAGTCGGGTCCCCCTGTCCCTAGGGCCACTGAGCCATCAGTACCGTTGTGGTAAAGGGGCAGGAGCGCAAGAAGGAAGCACCAATGTGAGGGCAGCCTCAGTGTCCTCGGGTGAGCATAAGGCAGGAGGGGCAGCCCCCACACCTCTTGTGGGTGGTGACAGCCCTGGCCCAGGAGACGTAAGTGTGCCCTTAGGCAGCACCGTCAGAGGCTCCTGGAGATGGAGGACAGGCGAGGTTGGTGGCAGTGAGACAGGGCCACTTGGGCACCAGATGCCACGTCCTTCAGTCCTTCTGGCTGAAGACAGAGGAGGTACGTTCCATCTCTAAGCTCGGAGCATCGACTCACCATCTTTGACCCTGGAAACTCCTGACTTGGGAGCACTGGCTGGATGTTCTGCAGGAGGGCAACTGGCGCCGTTGTGCCCACTCCTTTGCCTCTAGCTCTAGAAAGATCTCTCTAGGAGTAGTGCAAGCCAGGAGACCGTAGGAGTGCGAGGGGATTGAGGCCAGTGGTCACACAGCTAGGGACCTGCGGGTGCCGTCTCAGCTTCTAGGACCTCCCAGCTTTTCGAGGAGAGCCCTGACCTCACCCTCCACTCGCAGCAACTGGGCCTTGCGCCAGGGATTGAGGGTGGCACCACGGCTGTCATCCAGGTCCCGCAGCAGCAGCTCAAGGTGGCGCCGGACCCGGGCCCGATCCCAGCTGTTGAGGTTCCGCCGGACTTCATTGAGGATCACGGACCAGTACTCGGACACTGCTGTCCCTTCTGTCAGTGATGTCACAACCCGGGCCCTACCTTCAGTGGTGCCTCCCAAGTCCCGCAGGACCTGCCGGCCCTCTGAGCTCAGCTCATTGAAGTAGAGGCTAGCAGAAGAGAGAAGAGTAGACGCCATTCAGCAAGGCTCTGAGAAGGAAGGCCCAAGGGCAGAGGGACAGCCATGAGTCCACAACTCATCTGACTGTGGACTGTGATGGGGTCAGCCAGAGAGGGAGGGCAGTGGCTAGCGGGAAGCAAGGACTGCCACCAGAATTTGTGGGACCAGGGATGCGCAGCCCCTAGGAGAAATGGTGGCAGGGAATAGGGGCCAGGCAGGGCGAGTCACAGAGGGGATAGGTTGGCTCAGGAGCGGGCTGACAAGGATCAGTTAGAAGTTAGGAATGGAGGACAGGCACCAGGCCTAGGCCTAGCAGGCTCCCTAGAGTACGAGGGGCACAGTGGGGAGAGGGAAGGAGGACTCCAGGCCGGGGGTGATGGGACAGGGACAGGACTCACTGTAGCAGCTCCAGGGAGGGGTGCTCTCGGGCAGCCTTAGCCAGGGCCAGGGCCGCTGCGTCACCAGCTCCATTGTAGGCCACGTTCAGCTCCTGCAGTTGCTGGTTGCAGCTCAGCTGGGTAGCCAGCAGCTCCAGGCCCTCATCCCCGAGGCCCGTGTGCAGCAGGGACAGGTGCGTCAGTGAGGTGTTCCCGGCTAGCCCCTCCATCAGCAGGGTGACTCCCGCCGCCATCAGCGGGTTGTTGGACAGCCTATGGCCACAGGCGACCCAAAGTTATGAAGGCTCACTGCAGGTGCCCTGCACTGGGCACGAGGGCTGGGAACACAGCATCCACAGCCTGCAGCCAAGCAGAGCTTGAGGCAGAAACTGGGCCAAGGGGTGGAGGGGGACAGGTGTCTGGGTTCCTGGTAAATCCGTCACCACTTGGGAGCAGCTATTGAGAGCTTAGACTTAGGGTCAGCCTTGTGCGGCTGCAAGGAGACCTCTGGGAGGGGATGAGTGGCACTGTCACCAGGCCGTGGTATCACTCCACCCTCTCCTGGACCCCCAGGTGATTCTAGCCCCCTGAGCAGCTTTCCTAGCACCTATGACAGGTGGCATCTTCCCCTGCCCTGATGTGTGTGAGGATCCCATAGTGGCTAAGGCGCTGGACTTCCCCCAGATGCCTCTTCCATGGCCATAAGCTGGAAGGACTTGGGGGAAGCTCCAAACGCTGGACCTACCCACTCCATTCTGCTCCCAAAGGACTTCCCTTCTCACTGCCATGACATACTCAGCGACACAGGGTTCCCTTTCCTCCCCTCTTCCAAGTCCTTGGAGGGGCAACCATGGTTCAAGTCCTAGACCTGGTGGCTTGAAATTCACGCTGGGCCCACATGTGTGCTCAAAATCCCAACAGGGAATAGAGAAGGGACAGCAGCACAGCCATCCCTTCCAGGGGTGATTTCTCACTTTCTCTATCTCTCTGTCTCTCCAGTGAGCGCACATGCCCTATAGCAAAAATCTCTCTTAAAAAAAGAAAAATAGAGCCTGGGGTAAGGGGAGCAGGACAGGGCCCGGCCTCCCACCTCCTTTGCTACACCACAGGTGGGCCTGTGGCCGGTATGTGAGGCAGAGAGCTCACCCTTGACCTTAGCTGGCCACTGCCAGGATGGTCAGAGCCTCCCCAGCCCCCTCCCGGGGACTCACCGCAGGGTGGTGACTTGGCACTGGTCATGCAGCAGCAGGTCTCGGAGGTCCCTGCAGGCCTCGGGGCCCAGGCTGTTGAGTTGCAAGCTGGAGCAGACGGTGGCCAGAGGGGAGGTGAGAGGCCAGGGAAGGAGCTCAGCCTGGAGTCTGGCCATCTGCTTCCCTTTTCTCTCCAGCCTGCCTCCCTCAGTCCATCCTGCCCTCCTTTCTTAGTGCTGTCACCTCCACCCACACCAGACTTTCCCCATCGCACCGCCTGCCCTCCCTCAGCACCCTGGGGGGCTCTCTAACACCTTGCCCCCCCCCATCTCCTTCAGACCTGTGCATGTGGGTGGGCCCTTACCCCAGCTTCCGGGCACGCAAGAAGACGGGCATGAGTGTGCGCAGCCCGGCAGGGTCCAGCTGGCAGGAGGCCAAGTTCACCTCATCCAAGACATGCCTGCCGCTGCCCAGGACAGCTGCCACCACTGTGCACTTGAGGGGAGTCATGCGCACGCCCGCCAGATTGAGCTGGCGCAGGGAGCTGAGCACCTCAGCGGAGAAGCGCTGGTTCTGGAACTCGTAGTGGAAGAAGAGGTGGTCGAGGAGCTCGGTGGGAGGCAGCACCCGCCGGCCTATCTTGCCCAGCCTCTTCTTGATGGCCTGGGCGTTCTCCAGGGCATCGAGGTTCTTGATGGGACAGCCGAGTTGAGCCAGCATGGCCCGGTTGTGGGCAGAAAGAAGCCCTCCTATGAACATGGGGAAGAGCTCAAAGACCTCGTCCTCGGGGGGCTCGTCGGGGTGGCGCCGGGGACCCTCCACGCCCAGGATGCTGGCGCCCATCTGGTCCAGGACATCGTCGTTGTAGTAGTCCTCCTCTCGGAACATCTCCAGCACCATGGCCTGGGCCACGGCCTCTCGGCTCTTACCCACCACACGCCCGAACACTCGAGGGACCACCTGGGAAAGAAGCAGGGAGGGTCACCACGGCCTCCAGTTGCCTGCTCAGCCTGCAGGGCTTAGTGTAAGGTAACCCCAGCCTGCTACAGCCTCTGTTGCGCCTCGAACTCACACCTTCTGTGGCTCCCCGCTGATAATATGCCGGACTCCAAATATTCACCTGGAATGTGACACTTTCCATGATCTGGCTCCAATCAGACCTTTTCAGGGTCATATCTCAATGCTTGTTTTATGTTCCCCAGACATTAGGAACTTCTATTTTTTTAATTTTAATTTTAAAATTTTTAGAGAGATTTTTGTTTATAGGGTGAATGTGCTCACTGAAGAGACAGAGAGAGACAGAGATGAAAAGCAAGAAATCCTCCCCCCCGGCGGTTGGGGGGGGATGGCCACACCGCAAGCCCTTATCCTCTGTCTGCCTCTTGGGATCTTGGGCACACGTGCACATGCGCCCAGTGTGAGTTTTAAGCTGCTGGGGTAGGAGTGCAGCTACGTAACCATGACACCATCTGCTGGTCCCAGGAACTTCTTTCTTTTCCTCTAACATCCCAAGCCTTCCTGAGCCCAGAAGGTGGTGGGAAGGAATTAGTACATGCAACACAGCTGCTTTGGGACCAGTCCATCACCATCATCCCCGTCATCCTTGTCACAGCAAGTATGACTAACCTGGCTCCTCCCACTGCGAGGCCTGCAGGATTTCGTCCCTGGCTACTGCAATGCTTTAATCACCAGGCTCTTGCCAACCACTCACTCACTCTCCTGCTGTTCTTTCTCTTTATTTTTTTTTTTCATTTGACAGAGGGCATGTGTGCTCACCAGAGAGAGAGATAGAGAGAGGGAAAGACAGAGGGAGAAAGCACCCCCCGGTGGGGCATGGTCACACTGCAACCCCTCCTCCGTTTCTCCGTCCTGCCAGGATTTGAATGTAGGCACACACACACACACACACACACACACACACACTGTGTTTCTCAAGCCTCCAGGGCCGGGAATCAAACCACAGTCAGCCATGTGGGATCCAGCTCCCTTAACCACTAAGCCATGGGGTTAGCCTCATCTTCCTGACCGGGCCAAGGTTTCTATTCCTTCAGTGCCTTCGTGACGTCACCGCTCTGTGCCTTTCCTCCCAGTTCTCTTTGTGGCTGATCCAGCAGGGACCAGATAATGCCCTCCACAGAGAGGCTTTTCTGACCCTGCAGAGCAGGTGCCCCATGCCACACCCTCAGAACACCTGCGACTTTTCTTTCTGGGCATTTGCCATAATTTTTCATTATATAGGGACACTGGGGTTTTTAATGTTCTGGCTGTAAAACGGGAAAGGGCAGAAACCTGCAGTTTCATGAACTGATTTTTCCTCAGAATCTAACACGTTGCCTGACACACAGCAGGCACTTACGAAGAAATGAATGTTGGTGGAGGGTTGTGATTTACAGTGGTGCTTTTTTATTTTTTCCCCAATTTGCCAGAGGCTGTGTGTGCTTGCCAGAGAGAGACAGAGAGAGAGCACCTCCCAGAGGGTCGGTCAGGCTGCAGTCCTTTCTCCATCTCTCCTCCTGTCAGGGTTTTGGGCACACACACACACATGCACATGCACCTGGCATGTTTCTCAAGCCACTGGGTCCAGTTGACCACGTGGGATCTGCTCCTTTAACTACCAGGCTGTGAATTGGTCCTGTGGTGGTCCTTTTTTTTTTTTTTTTTAAAGAATTATTTATTTTATTTTATTTATTATTTTGTTTTAATTTGACCAGAGAGAGAAAAAAGGAATGTAAGGAATGTAAGGAAGCAAGCTGCCAGGTCCAGGACTCAGGACCTGAACCTCATTCAGCCATGTGGGAGTCCAGTGCCTTAACAACCCACCACCTACTGGCTGCCCTGGGGTGGTTCTTAAAGGAAAGATGAAACACCCATTCCTCTGACAATGAACCATGAGCTCATTTTGTGACACTGCTCCAATGTCTGTTTTGTTTTTCACTTTGTATATGTGAGTTTTCTGCCATGGAGCTGAGAGTGCCCCTCCCTCCACACTAAGCTGGTGACAGGAACAGAAAATTCACGGAGGAAACTGAAGCCATTGGTCAGGAAGAAGCAGACCAGACCAGTCCTCTCTTCCTCCAGGGCTTGGGGGTGTGATGCTAACAATTCTGGTACCTGGGGGGCTTTCTGACTCTCACCGGAGACCATGGCTCATCACTGCCATCCAGACAGGGCAGGCATAGCCTGGCAGGTGGCCTCAGAGGCAGCTGGCCTCCCCGTAGGAGGCAGTAGGGTGAGAATAGGTGGAGCTGCTTGAACCTGTTTTTATGTCTGACAAGCAACTAAACAGCACTTACCGTGCTGGGGCCCTGAAGACTAAATCACGCGACCCTCATATTAAGCCAATGAAGTAAGTTTTATTATTACAACCATTTTTTTTTTGGAGAGGTTTTTGCTATAGGGCCCGTGCGCTCGCCAGACAGACAGAGAGAGACAGAGAGACAGAAAGCGAGAAATCACCCCCCAGGGGGGGTGGCCACACCGCAATCCCTTCTCCTCCACTCTCCTCTCAGGATCTTGGGCACGCACACACACACACGCCTTGCGTGAGTTTAAGCCACCGGATCCGGGACTCGAACCGTGGTCGACTACGTGGGAGTCCAGCAACATAGCCATTACGCCAACTGCTGGTCCCCATTATTACAACCATTTTAAGGAATTTGAGGCATAAGAAGTTAAACACCTGGGGCCAGCAGGTGGTGTAATGGTTAAGGCGCTGGACTCCCACATGGATGATCATGCTTCGAGTCCTGGACCCAGCAGCTTAAAAGTCATACCAGGGGCTGGCAGGTGGTATGGTGGTTGAGGGCACTGGACTCCCATATGGCTGACTGCAGTTCGAGTCCAGAACCTGGTAGCTTGCTTTCTCACTCCCCTCCCCCATTTTGTCCCTCCCTGATCAAATTTAAATAAATAAATAAAATAAAGTTCAATAAAATAGGTTTTTTTTGAAAGTCATACCAGGCACATGTACATGCATGTGTGCCCAAAATCCTAAGAGGAGAATGAAGGAACAGGGATTGAGATGTCGCCGTCTGCCCTCAGGGGTGATTTCTCACTTTCTCTGTGTCTCTGACGAGTACATCCCCCCTAAACCAAAAATCTCTCTAAAACAAAAACAAAAACAAAACAGGGACTAGCAGATAGCATAATAGTTATGCTGTTGGATTCCCACATAATCAACTATAGTTCAAGTCCTGGACATGGGGACTTACAACTCACACTGGGCATGTGTGTATGCCTGCCCAAGATCCCAAGAAGAGGATAGAGGAGAAGGGATTGCGGCATGGCCATCACCCTCAGGGGGTGATTTCACTTTCTTTTTTTTTTTTGGAGAGGTTTTTTGCTATAGGGCGCATGCGCTCGCCAGACAGACAGAGAGAGACATAGAGACAGAAAGCGAGAAATCACCCCCCCAGGGGGGATGGTCACGCCGCAATCCCTTCTCCTCCATTCTCCTCTCGGGATCTTGGGCACGCATGCACTCGCACCCGGCGTGAGTTGTAAGCCACCGGGTCCGAGACGCGAACCGCGGTCGACTACGTGGGAGTCCAGCGACATAGCCATTACGCTAACTGCTGGTTCCCAGGGGGTGATTTCACTTTCTGTCTGTCTCTGTCTCTCCAGCAAGTTCATATGCCCTATAGCAAAAATCTCTAAAAAAAAAAAAAGATAAAAGTTAAGTAACTTATCCAAGGTCACACAGTACTGAATCCCTGTTATTAACCTTTAAGTTTTGGTGCCTATAAAGAGGGAAAGTTGAGGTTAGCCCCATGGCTTAGTGGTTAAAGGAGCTGGATCCCATATGGCCATGTGACTTGAACATCCTAGACCAGGCGGCCTGAAAAACACACCAGGCATGTGTGTGCTCATGGCACTGACAGGAGGGAGAAATGAGAAGGGACTGCAGCCTGACCACGCCCTATTGGGCGGGGGGGGGGGGGGCGGGGGTGCTGTCTCTGGCAAGGGCACCGGCCCTTTGGCAAATTTCTTTTTTAAATTTTTTTGAAGAGGTTTTTATTATAGGGCGCGTGCGCTCTGCAGACAGAGACAGAGAGACAGAAAGCGAGAAATCACCCCCCAGGGGGGATGGCCACGCCACAATCCCTTCTCCTCCATTCTCCTCTCGGGATCTTGGGCATGCACGCACACGTGCCTGGCATGAGTTTTAAGCCACCGGGTCCGGGACGCGAACCGCAGTCGACTACATGGGAGTCCAGCGACACAGCTATTACGCTAACTGCTGGTCCCGCAAATTTCTTTTTTTAAAAAAGAAAAACTTTTGGGGCCAGCAGGTGGCATGATGCTGGACTCCCACATGGCTGACCATGGTTCGAGTTCTGGACCTGGTGGCTTTCTTTCTTGCTTTCTTTCTCCCTTCCTCTCACTCGCTCTGTCCCTCTCTAGTCAAATTAAAATAAAGTTAAATAAAATAATTCTTTTTTTAAAAAAAGGAAATTTGTTCAGATTCTGCCAGCACCAGGGCTCTCTGCTCCTCAAAATGAGTGCTAAAACATTCCTAGAGAAGACAAAGCTTACCCAGCAAGGCACCACAGCTCGACCAGAATATCCACAATACAGTGTAGTGAGAACACGGGGCTCAGAATCCCAAAACCCTCTGTCTCAGCTATTCTGCTTGATCTTGGGTACTTCACCCATCTGAACTTCAGTCTTCTCTTCTATAAAATGGTCCACAATGGAACCAGCAGATGGCTCAATGGTTACGTTGCTGGACTTCCACATAGTCAAATGCAGTTCAAGTCCTGGACCTGGCAGCTTAAAATTCATACCAGACGCATGTGTGTGCCCCCAAAATCCTGAGAGGAGACTGGGGAAGGGATTGTGGCATGACCATTCCCCCTGGGCAGTAATTTTTCACTTTCTTTCTCTGTCTTTCTAGAGAGGATATGTACCCTATAGCAAAAAACTCTCTAAAAATAAATAAGGATCCATGACAATATTTCATCCAGGATTGCCACAAAAACAAAAGCAAAAATCTTGATAAAGCTCCTGGCAGACATCCGCAGAGCGCCTCCCTCCATCCCTCAAGAACTCAGTGCAGCGTCCTGCTCACCGCCGTCCTCAGGCCTGTAATTCGGTCTCTAGAGCAGACCTGCACCTGGGATGGACTGTCCTAAGCCAATTACCAACGCCATTCATCCTCCCAGGATAAATGAATAAAATGGCATCTGCTTTATAAACCTAGCTCTGCTGATTGAGTTAGGGTGAGTCATGAGCCTAATCACCTATGGGAAACAGATGCAATCAAGTTCCTGGACCTGCAAAGCAGAGGACAAACCCGAGACCATAGTGATCCCTGCCTCCTAGCAACGAAGACCAGAAGGAAAGATGCAAAACCGAAACCATTGTTAGGGACCCCTGTGTCTGCACCCTCAAATTCCCCTCCCAGTTTTCCCAGGGGCCCCAATTCTCACTAAAAGCCAAACTGCCCAGAGCTGAAACCAGAGCCAATGCAAGGAGCAGCAATTTCCTTCTGGAAGAGGAGCAAGGTGAGGAGCCCCGCGGGCTGATGGCCTGGGGTTCTGGGCAGGGAAGGAGCAAGGGTGGGGTCCTGGGGCTGTTACCTTGAGCAGGTTGAAGAGCAGCGGCAGAGCCCGCAGAGGCAGCAGCTTGGCCACGATGCTCAGCACCAGGCTGACGTCCTCCCCTACCCGGCCCACCAGCTCGGTCACCTCCTTTCCCACCCGCTGCAGGGTGGTCTTGCGCAAACCCAGCACAATGTAGAGGGCGGCCAGGTACTCCTGCATGGCCTGCACTGTGAACACGAAGGTGCCAGGGTGCCCCGGCTCCACACACGGGGCCAGAAAAAACCTCAGAGCATCCCGGCAGAAGACATGCAGCAGCTGAAACTCCTCTTCCGTCTGAATGCCGGCCTCCAGGCAGCCACGGACATCCTCTTCAGAGAAGTAGGTCTTGCGGGAGGACACCCCGTCGTAGGCTAACTTGCCCATGGTGCGGGCTGCATAGGCCATCAGGGACAACTTGGAGGGGTCGGTGCTGTCCAGTGTTTCCCCGCTGAAGTTGAGGCGCAGGAAGCTGGTGTAGATGCTGGTCAGGGTCTGGCCGGCAGGTGTCGGGGCGTGCAGGAAATGCAAGGTGGCGCAGACGAGCCAGCAGTAGGAGGGCAGGAAGCAGGCCGCGGCGATCTGGTGATGCCCCTCCAGGTTCCGGGAGAGCATCTGCACCAGGCTGTCACGTTGAGCGGGTGTGACTGAGACGCCCATGCCCCCATACCCACAGTCTGGCTGGTTGAAGCGGAGCTGGAAGTAGAGCTTCTGCAGGTTGGTATCAGAAAAGCCACAGATCTCGCCATAGCGGCCCACGTACTTGCTGGGGATGCGGCCGATGGCAGAAGGCCGGGTGGTCACCAGAATGCTGGCCTAGGAAGCACATGGTTGAGGGTTCAGAAAAACCTCAGCGCCCTGACCTCCTCAATCCCCAGGGAGTCCCTGAAGAGTACCCAAGAAAAAGAGGAAGATGACAATGCTAACTAAGGAGGACTGAACACCGGCTACAACTCAGGGCACTGTGCACTTTCCATGCCATCTCTCCCTTGATGAGTAGAACTCAAGAAGAAAAGGAAGGGACCAGCAGGTGGCATAATGGTTACATCACTAAAGTCCCACATAGTCAACTGAAGTTCGAGTCCCAGACCTGGCGACTTAAACTCACGCCGGGGTGTGTGTGCGTGCATGCCCAAGATCCTGAGAAGAAAATGGAGGAGAAGGGATTGCAACATCCCCCTGGGGAGGTGGTTTCTTGCTGTCTCTCTCTCTCTCTCTCTCTCTCTCTGTCTCTCTGTCTCTTGGGCGAGTGCCTGCACCCTATAACTCTCTTAAAAAGAAAAAGAAGAAAAGGAAACAAGTTGGGGAAGTTAGTGAACTGCTTGGGGTCACACAGCTGAGAAGTCAGGGCGCTTGAACTCAGACTAACCCAGGGCCTATGCTCCTGCCCAATAAATGTGTGAGCCCAGGACACAAAAAACCTAGGGGGACGTCAAGAGGCCCCCACCTCAGGCAGCATGTATTTGCGCAGCAGGTTGACGACGATGGCAGCTGGTGCCTCTGGCTCCTCAGGGTCACTGCAGAGCCCTGTGCTGGCCAGCCGGAAGTCGAGGTTGAGACGTTCCAAGCCGTGCAGCACGAAGAGGAGGCGGGACCCAGCAGCAGCTAGTGAGGGCAGCACCTCCTTCAGGGGCGTGTAGCGCTGGGCCACAAGCTGGCACAAGGAGGCCGGGGCGGGGCCCAGGGATGACAGGTCCTCACAGGAGAAGGGAATGAGCAGCTCGAAGGCTGGCAGCCGGCCGTAACACCAGTCCAGGACCATCTTGCGCACCAGCGTGCTCTTGCCCGTGCCCACCGTCCCGTACAGCACCACCGTCTGCACCCGGCGCCCACAGGCATCAGGGTCAAAGAGCTGAGACAGGGCCAGCGGAGGCAGCCCAGCGGGGGGCGGTTGATGCTCCAGCGCCAGCTCAGCGGACGGGCGGAACAGCTCATCAGGGGAGCTCTCGCGGATCACGGGGTCAACGTGGACAGTGTCTAGCGCAAAAGTTGGGCCAAACTGGCGCTCCTCCCTGGGCAGCCGGCTGAACCACTCGGCCAGGTTGTGGCGGTGCCGCTGGATGGCTTCTGCATGGAAAGGCAAGGGAAATGCGTCAGGGAAAGCCTGGCGGTAGGTGCAGGAGCTGAGGGCCAGTCACCACGCTGGTCGGGTCAGGCTGCGGTCAAGACATGACACCCAGGGAACCAGCAGTTGGTGTAATGGCTATGTCGCTGGACTCCCACATAGTCAACCACGGTTCGCGTCCCGGACCCGGTGGCTTAAAACTCACGCCGGGCGCGTGTGTGTGCGTGCCCAAGATCCTGAGAGAAGAATGGAGGAGAAGGGATTGTGGTGTGACCATCCCCCCTGGGGGGTGATTTCTCGCTTTCTGTCTCTAATATCTCTTTCTGTCTGTCTGGCGAGTGCACGCGCCCTATAGCAAAAATCTCTTAAAAAAAAAAAAAAAAAAGACATGACACCCAGAGATGCTGGGGCCCACAGTGGAAGTACAGACAGTTCAGCAAGTTGGGAACCTCTATAACAGAAAGTGGGGAGCCCGTGGAGTAATGCCAGGCCTGGCCGACAGGTTTTATGGTTCTCTGTGTGTAGTCGTCACCCGACTGCTAGACCCAACGTCTGTTGAAGGTAGGGACGGCGCGTCTCTCAGGCTGTGTACACAGTAAGTGTACATGGCAGGAGTGTTGCAGGCAGGGGTACCTAGACAGATGGGAGGGCGGGGCCCCTGAGGAATGGTGGCAATGCTTCCTCCACGCCTCCTGCACGGTGCTGCTCCCTCCAGCTCCCTCTCCCTGCTGGGATCCCAGCCTGCCCCTTTACCAGCGGCAGAGGTGCTCCGGAACAGCTGTCCTTGCCTCCCTGGTGGAGGCCCACTGTCTGCTGAGCTTCCATGGTGGCGTATAAGAGCCCTGGGAACAAGAGGGAGCAAGCTAGGGCTCGGAGACTGAGCTCAGCCCCAGGCCCGTCTGCACGGCCCAGCCGGGACTTCTGGCTTCCCAAGAGTGAGGCCCCATACTGTTGAGAGCCTTGACTGACTATCACACCCTCCACAGGGGCAGAGGCTCACTCCACCCACTTCTCACAGGTCCTCCCCCCTCTGACCACTGACTTCTACTGTACAGGATCTCAGCCAACTTCCTCCCAGGCCTGGGAGCTGCCTCTGTATCCTCCCCTCCCCTCCCAGCCCCAAACCAAGCCCCTCCCCTAGGGGATCTGAGCTAGCTCCTTCCCAGTCTCCTGTGCTGTGCCCAGACGCAGCTTGGGTATAACACCAGGCCTCACCTAGTGGGCCCAAGAGGGCGCTCTCCTTTAATGAGTGGACTCCAGTGGAACAGGAAAGGGATCCATTGACCTAGAAGAAGATAATAGCGTCTATAGGGACAGCAGATGGTGTAATGGTTACATTGCTTGGACTCCCATGTAGTCGACTGGTTCGAGTTTAGGACAAGGTGGATTAAAACACACCGGGCAGGGACCAGCAGTTGGTGTAATGGCTATGTTGCTGGACTCCTATGTAGTTTTGCGGTTTGAGTCCCGGACCCGGTGGCTTGAACTCACGCCGGGCACATGTGCCATGAGTGCCCAAGATCCTGAGAGGAGAATGGAGGGGAAGGAATTGCGGCGTGGCCATTCCCCCCTGGGGGGTGATTTCTCCCTTTCTATCTTTCTCTGTCTTGCAAAAACCTCTCCAAAAATAAACCACACCAGGCGCAAATGAATGCATGCCCAAAATTCCAAAAAGAGAATAGAGAAGGGACTGCAGTGTGGCCATCTCTCTTGGGGGATGATTTCTCACTTTCTGTCTCTCTGCAAGCATATGTGCCCTATAGCAAAAAATCTCTCCAGAAAAACAAAAACAAAAACAAAAATAGCATCTACAGATCCCATCTGTATTTTCACACCAATGCACAAAGCCCAGGTCTACACCAGCTCGCCCCATGGGCCGCGCATACCATGCACTGCCCTCTACAGCAGGTACCACACATACTCTGTGTGTGATCATTTGATTCACATTCATTCCTCCCCCTCCGTGGAACAGTGACCACTTCTTTTTCTGTTCACAATTACTCAGATATACCTAGAACCTCACACACGGTCTAGCACACAGCAAACTTCGGTTAAATGAAAAAAGAAATCCATGTTTCTAGACTTCAACAGCTACACGGCACCATCTGGATCCCACAGAGGAAGAGAGAGGTAGAAACAGAAAGCCCTGCCTCCTGCTCACCTGATGGCTGGGGTGCTCTTCTGAGGCCAGAGCCCCAAGGGGCCCTGAGCAAATGACGTCCCCACCTCATCCTGGGAGAGGTCAGAGTCTGGGGGCTTAGCATCACCTTCTAGCCTGCTTCCCTGCAAAAAGTGTGTGAATGGATCACCACCACCACCCCCCTTGCCCTTCCCACGACTCTTCCTTGGCCCACCTGATGTGGGTCAAGGAGGGGCCTCCCTTCCCAGAGAGGACATGGCAACATTGCTGAGGCCTTGGCCGGGCTCTTAGCTCCGCCCCCTCCTATAACCCCAACCCCAGCGTCATCTTGTCTTCTACCACCGGTTGTTCTGTCCTGAAGTGCCACAAACACCTTTCTCCTGAGTTCCAGCCTAGTAAACTGCTTTAACTGTCCTTTTATTGCTCGGCTGCCAGCGAGCTCAGAGAGCAGTCCTGTATTCAATTTCAGTGGCTTTTCTGAGCGTAGATTTTCCAGTAATAATTATCCACTCCCTTCTGCTGTGGTTGCCTAGCTATCAGGTCCTTTGAGCCGAGATTTAATGGCTTTATCATTTTATCATCTTGTGACTTTTATGTAAGCGGCCTTTGAGGCCGGCATGAATAATAAATAAAAGAATAAATGAACTTCCTACTTGACATCTCCATATGGATATCCCGCCAGTGCTTCAAGCTTCACCATGCAAAATCGAATTCACCATTCCCCATTCCGTTTTAGCTACTGCAAATCTTCCAGGCACACAACGTACACTAGAAACCTGGCCTGTGTCTTCATACCCTTCTCCCGCTTCTTAGGGAGGTCCCACAATCACCACTTCCTCCCCACTGCTTCCCCTGCCCGTCCCTACCGCCCTAGAGCCAGCGCAGTCGATCCAGGACATACAGGACCTCTTCCCCGGGGCGGCCTGCCGGTCTCAGCCCATTCCAGAGCAGTGTGTCTGCACTTGCCCCCAGCCTGCAGCCATTCCCAGGCTCCACTGCGGTCTTGCTGACTTCCCTAACTTTGTTCAGACACCTTCCTCCCATCCAATCTGTTCAGATGCTACCTATTCAAAGGTCTTATCTTCTGGGAAGTCTGGCCCGAGCTCTCCAAGCTCCCTTTAAAGGGAGCAGGCTCTCTTTTGGTGCCCGGTCTTCTGATCAGAGCTTTTCAAGCACGCAGGGCACCAGCAGGAAGAATCCGCTGCCCTGGGTGCCTGCCTTGCCATGGCTAACCAGTAGAGGGACTGCTGGGGTGCCGGCTGAGCTCAGAGAGGCACCCCAGGGGCTGGAGAAGCTGGAAACCTGGAAAGCTCAGAGAAACTGGTTCAGGGTTAACAACAGCTCCAGGGGCCCTGAATCAATATGGGATTCTCTGCCCATCGCCCAGGTCTCCAGAGCGCTGAGAAGCAGGCGCACAGCAGGGAAAGCACAAGGGTGGTATTCGGACAGGCCCGTATCTCCCCCACCGAGCTGGGTCCCAAACAGCTCTCCTACTTTCTACTGGCTTCGGGACCAAGGGGGAGAACCTGCAGGAATGCCCCCCACTTGGGTCCCAGCTCCGTCCTGCTTGTCCCGAGCGCGAACTCCCGGCAGACTTTGCCCAGACTCCGCGCGCCCCGCCCTTGACCTCCGCCGAGCGCAGCCTCCCACCCGGGATCCGAGAGGCGGCCGAGCCAGCTAGGCCTTTACCCGCTGCAGCCCGGGCGGGTCGGCGGGTTGGACGCCGGCGTCTCCGGCTGGCTCCCAGAGTCCCCGGCTTGCTCCGCGGCGCTGCGCTTTCTGCCCGCCCCCGCCCGCCGGCCTGCGCAGAGCCCAGCCCGCCCTGGCATCCGGCCCTGACTGCGGGCACGGGAGACAGAACCGACAAGCCCAGGCGCTCGGGCCCGCGTGGTCGTGGGGGGAGAGGTCCGCTCGGGGTCCCAGGTGCCCAAAAGTAGGCGTGGGGCGGGGCGGGGCGGGGACTCCCTTGCCCCCGCCCCTCCCTGCCCTGCCGCCAGGACTGCTCTCTGCCGGTTCCCAAGGCCGGGCACATCCAATGACTTCGCCCAGGCCGGGCTTGTTGAATGCCCATTTTACAGGCGAGAAAACTCAGATAGGTGAATGGACTAGCGCAGGTTGACCCAGTTAGGAAGTGGAGGAGCCAGGCCTGTCTTCGTACCTCATCCCCCAACACCCCCCTACCCGCTTCGTGGACACTGGTCACCGGGGCACCTTTCCCTCAGTACTTCATCTCCTCGGCCTACCTCCAGGCAGGGACTTGTGCCTAAGTCCTTCTTCCGTGCTCCCTTCTGTACCTGGCCCTCTGCAGACCCCAGGCCATCTCTGCTGGCCTCTGAGCACTTTGGTCAAGAAAAGAGGAAGAATGGGGGCTGAGGGACAGCCCCTCCCCAACCCTGCTTTTCTTGTCTGACACCTAATCATGGCCTAACCCTGGGGCTTCTGGTCCTCAAAGCGCCCAGCCTTCTCTCTGTGCTTCCACCCAGGGCTCAGACCAGGGGCCGCCCACCGCCCACAGCCAGGGCATGCCCCCCTCTGAAACAGGTGTGTAATGTGAGCAGAGGACAGGTGTGCACGCAGGACCTCCTGGAGAGGCTCCCAGGGCGGCTGGATCTCTTTCCTCCCTCGGGTTGAAGACTCGCAGGTTTTACTTTTCTTTCTTTCTCTTTAAATAATTATTTCATTTAACTTTATTTTCACTTGACCAGAGAGAAATAGAGCGAGAGAGAGAAATCAAGACACCAGGTCCAGGAATCCAGCCATAGTTGGCCATGTGGAATTCCAGCGCCCTCAACCATCATGCCACCTGCTGGCGTCGCCCCCTTGTTTATTTTTATTTTTATTTTTTTGTGTGTGGAGAGGTTTTTGCTATAGGGCACGTGCACTCGCCAGAAAGACAGAAAGAGACAAAGAGACAGAAATTGAGAAATCCCCCCCCCCCAGGGTGAATGCCCATGCCGCAATCCCTTCTCCACCTTTCTCCTCTTGGGATCTTGGGCATGCAAGCACACGTGCCCGGCGTGAGTTTAAGCCACTGGGTCCAGGACTCAAACCACGGTCGACTACATGGGAGTCCAGCAACATAGCCATTACATTAACTGCTGGTCCCCCCCCCCCTTTTTTTTGAGAGAGAGTTTTTGTTTGTTTGTTTGTTTTTTCACTATAGGGCATGTGTGCTCGCAAAGAGAGAAAGACAGAAAGCAAGAAATCACCTCCCAAGGGGGATAGCCACATCACAGTCCCTTCTCCTCCATTCTCCTCTCGGGATTTTGGGCACACACACATGCATCTGATGTGAGCTTTAAGCCACGGGGTCCGAGACTCGAACCATGGCTCAATGATGTAACCATTACACCTGCTGGTCCCAGCACTTTGGTATTTCATGCAGACATATGTTTATTCATTGAATGTTTGTATTGGCCTAGAGCTGAGCACCCAGGCCCCCAGGTCAGGCCCAGCACAAGGCCCTGGACTGCCAACCAGGCATGCAGCACCAGATCAGGGCAGCTCCCCTTTGGGGGGCCAGGCCCAGGCTTACCATGAGAGCTGACATCAGAGGCAGAAACAAAGCTATGGAAAGCCCAGAAGAGGAAGTTACTAACTGCCTCCAGGAGAGGAGGTGCCCTTTGAACTGGATCTTTAAAAGTCAAAGGAAGGAAGGGGTATATTGCAGGCTGCAGGGGGAATGCTGCATTGCATTATTAGAAGTTCTTCCTGGGGAACAGGAGCGGGAGGGGAGGGGAGGTAGAGCTAACTTACGAATGTAGGTTGAGGTGTCATTTGGGGCCTGGGGGACTCCTCTAGCTTCACCTCATATACCTAGCCAGGCAAGACAGTCACGGGGCTGCAGCTACTGGCCAGAGCTGAGAGCAAGCTGTCCCCTCCCCTCGCCCGTGGATCTGACAGTCATCATGTAGGTTTTATTAATAACCTGTAATTTGGCCTCTTGCAGACAAGAGCACTGTGAGCCATGCTGTGGGCATGTCCTCTGTTGCCCGATTTCAGGACAAACGCCAGGTGCTTTAAGAACAACAGCATGGGGACCAGCAGATGGTGTAATGATTATATCGCTGGACTCACATTGCCGACCTCACGTCCGTCAGGCGCATGTACAGGCGTGCCCGAAATCTCGAGAGGAGAATGGAAGAGAAGGGATTGCTGTGTGGCCATCTCCCCTGGGGTGTGTGTGTGTGATATCTTGCTGTCTGTCTCTCCAGTGAGTGCATGTGCCCTATAACAAAAATCATTCAAAAAAAAAGAACCATAGCATGGAGAATGGTCTTGGTCAACTCTGCCCTGCAGTGCTTTGCACAGACCTTGACACAGAGAAGCTGGTTGGGCTAAAGAAAATGATCTTGGGGGTCAGCAGGTGGCAAGATGGTTAAGAGGTGGTGGATCCCACCTGGCTGACTATGCGGTTCAAATCCAGGACCCAGTGACTTGAAAATCATGCTGGGCATGTGTGCATGCATGCACAAAATGCCAAGAGGAGAATGAAAGAAAAGGTATTAGGAGGATCAGCAGGTGGTGTGATGGTTAAGGTGCTGGACATTCCCACATGGCTGACCTCGGTTCGAGTCCCAGATCTGGTGGCTTGCTTTCTCACTCTCTCTCTCTCTTTCTCTGGTCAAATTTAAATAAATAAATAAAATTATTAAAAAAGGTATTAGGGCATGGCCATGCACCCTGTGGGGTGCTTTCTCACTTTCTTTCTCACTGGCAAGCACACATGCCCTATAATAAAACTAAATAAAAAAGAAAGGAAACAAATGATCTTGGGCCAGCTGGTGACATGGTGTTGAGGAGGCTAGATCCCACATGGCAAATAGCATTGTTAATGTCCTAGACTCAATAGCTTGAAACCTACCAGGCACATGTGCACATGCATCCATGCCCAAAACCCTTAGAGGAGAATGGAGGAGAAGGGATTGCAGCCTGGTCATCCTCCCTGGGGAATGCATTCTCACTTTCTCTCTCTCTCTCTTCCTGTTTCTCTCTTGTAAGCACATGCACCCTGCAGTAATTTTTTTAAAAAGAGAAAAAAAACAAAACAAAACTGGAACCAGCTGATAGCGCAGCGGTTACATCACTGGATTCCTATATGGCCGACCATGGCTCAGTCCGGAATGGTAGCTTCAAAATCACGCAAGGAGTGTGTGCATATGTGCCCAAGATCCCAGGAGGAAAATGGAGAACAAGGGATTGCAGTGTGGCCATCTCCCAGGGGAATGATTTCTCTCTTTCCCTCTATGTCTGTCTCTCTGTCTCTCTCTCTTTTGCCCTAAGACAGAAACCTCGTTTTTTTAAAAAATATATATTTATTTATTTTTATTAGTTGTTATCATCTTTCTTTCTCTTTCTTTCTTCTTTCTTTTTCCTTCTCTCGTTCTCTCTCTTTTCTTTCTTCCTTCCTTCCTTCCTTCCTTCCTTCCTTTCTTTCTTTCTTTCTTTCTTTCTTTCTTTCTTTCTTTCTTTCTCTCTTTCTTTCTTTCTTCCTCTTTCTTTCTTTCTCTTTCTCTTTCTTAAGTTTGACCACAGAGAGACAGAGAGACAGAGAGAGAGAGAAAGGGAAAGTGAGAAAGCAAGCCACCAGGTCCAGGACATGAACCTCAGTCGGCCATGTGGGAGTCCAGTGCCTTAATCATCATACCACCTGCTGTCCCCAAGGCAAAAAAAAAACTCTTAAAAAAAAGAGAGGAAAAAAAAAAACTCTTAAAAAAAAAAGAGAGAGAGAGAAAGAGAAGGAAATAAGCTGTGTCCAGGCAGGAAAGCACTGAGGGAGGGCGCATTTCAAAGCATACTTAGACAAGCAGAGTGCGTTTATGCCCCCGCTCAGCAGGTTAGTAGTCTGGTGGGAGGAATAGCAGGCGAGTCCCATTATCTTGAGAGCTTGCTCAAGTCATTTCTCTACGCCTTAGTCTTCTTTTCTGTGAAAGGAGGAAATGATGATACTCCTCCTGGCAGCCTCAGCGGCTGCTTTAGGAATCAAGAGCACTCTGCAAATATGGGAGCCACTCCACAAAGGTCCTCTGTGCCCGAGAGGCCCTCGCTGGTACCAGAATGGCCATTCACCTTCTTTAGCTCCTGAGAGAACCTACACATGTCTGGATTTATACACGTTGAACCCTTCTGGGAGTATTTACATTTTAGAGAAAAAGTAAAGATGAAAAATCTTTTTTTTTTTTTTTAGAGGATTTTGCTATAGGGTGCGTGTGCTTGTCAGACAGAGAGAGACAGAGAGACAGAAAGCGAGAAATCACCCCCCCAGGGGGTATGGCCACGCCGCAATCCCTTCTCCTCCATTCTCCTCCTGGGATCTTGGGCACACACGCACACGCGCCCGGTGTGAGTTTTAAGCCACCAGGTCTGGGATGCGAACCGCGGTCAACTACATGGGAGTCCAGCGACATAGCCATTACGCCAACTGCTTGTCCCGAGATGAAAAATCTTAAGAAAGACTATCTATTGGTGGAGTTCATGTCCTTTGACTTATATTTTTTATTGTTGTTAATGAAGTTTAAATTTTGGGGGGCCAGTAGGTGGTGTAGTGGTTAAGGCATTGGACTCCATATGGCTGAAAGAAGTTTGAGTCCCAAACCTGGCTGCTTGCTTTCTCTCTCTCTTTTAATTTTTAAAGAGATTGGGCCAGCAGTTGGCATGGTGGTTAAGGCGCTGGACACTCCCACATGGATGCCCACGGTTTGAGTCCCAGACCTGATAGCTTGCTTTCTCACTTTCTCTCTCTCTCTCTCTCTCATCAGATAAAAATAAATTAATTAATAAATAAAATTAAATAATAAATAATTCTAAAAAAAAAAGAGAGAGAGAGAGATTTTTGCTATCAGGCACATGCATTCTCCAGAGAGATAGAAAGCAAGAAATCAGCCCCCCAGGGGTGATGGCCACACCGCAACCCCTTCTCCTCCATTCTCCTCTTAGGACTTTGGCCATGAACACAACCCCCCTCCCCCACCAAGTGAGTTTTAAGCAATCAGGCCCAAGACTTGAACCATGGTAATTACGTGGGAGTCCAGCAATGTAACCATTACACCATCTGTTGGTCCCGTCTGGTTGCTTTATCCCTCTCCCTCTCTCTCTGGTGAATGCATGGGCCCTAGAGCAAATTTTAAAATCATCATAAGTCATGCTAAATAATAATAATGCTTACATTTTTTATTTGTACCTTTTTTTGTTTTTAATTTTTAGTTTGCTATAGGGTACATACACTCACTCGAGAGAGACACAGAGACCAGGGGGAAAGTGAGAAAGCACCCGGCAGGGAGATGGCCACACTGCAGTGCGGTCTCCACCATCCTCTTGGGATTTCTGGCATGCACACATATGGCCAGTGTGATTTCCAAGCCGCTCGGTCCAGGACTCAAACTGCACAGTCAGCCAGGTGAGACCCAGCTGCGCTGGCCACCACACCACTGGCTGGCCCTGTTTTTAGCTTCTAATTCCATTTTTTCATGAAGCATTTTTCTCTATTGCCAGAAGGCACATATGTTTGCCAGAGAAGGGGAAAGAAAGTATCCCCCAGGAGTGTGGTCACATTGCAATCTTTTTTTTTTTTTTTTTTTTTTTTTTTTGAGAGGTTTTTGCTAGAGGATGCATACGCTCTCCGGAAAGACAGAGAGAGACAGAGAGATAGAAAGCGAGAAATCACCCCCCAGGGGGGATGTCCACGCCGCAATCCCTTCTCCTCCATTTTCCTCTCGGGATCTTGAGCATGCACGCACACGCGCCCAGCGTGAGTTTAAGCCACCGGGTCCGGGACGTGAACCATGGTCAACTACATGGGAATCCAGCGACATAGCCATTACGCTAACTGCTGGTCCCAACATTGTAATCTTTTCCTCCGTTTCTCCATCCCATCAGGATTTGGGGGCATGTACACATACATATTCAATGTGTTTTTCTTTCTCTACTTTTTTTTTTTTGTGTGTGTGTGTGTGTGTGTGTGTTTTGCCATAGGAAATGTGTGCTTGCTGGAGAGAGACAGAGAGAGAAAGTAAGCAATCACACCCCAGGGACCAGCAGGTGGTATGGTGGTTAAGGTGCTGGACACTCCCACATGGCCAACCATGGTTTGAGTCCTGGACCTGGTGGCTTGCTTTCTCACTTTCCTTCTCTCTCTCCCTTGTCTCTCTCTCTGGTCAAATTAAAATAAATGAATGAATAAATAACATTAAATACAAAATTAAAAAAAAAAAAGAAATCACCCCCCAGGGAGATGGCCATGCAGCAATCCCTTCTCCTCCAGTCTCCTCTCAGGATTTTGGACATGCACACACATGCATGCAACATGATTTTCAAGTCCAGGATTCAAACCAAGGTTGGCCATGTGGGAATCCAGCACCTTATCGCCCTGACACCTGTTGGCCCAGGATCAGGCTCTCTTAACCACTAGACCATGGAGCCCACCCAAAAGTGTAATACAGCGGTCTTCTGTACACATTCACTGTCTCGCTGTGGGTGGGCCTGGCCGTCCCTGCCACAGGCTCCCTGAAGCTGACCTACCTGTTGCCAAATGCTCCGGAGACCCCCTTGCAGCCTGTGGTTTCAGGTGGGAGGCCCACACACGTTCACACTGCTTACTGTATAAATATAGGTTTTATTAATAATGGGTGAAACCCCACAAATACAACCCGCATCTCTGTGTGATGGACAGAATCTGGCAGGGTAAGGGAGGGTAGAGAGGTATGTGTACAAGAATAAGGAGAAAAAGAGCCCTGGGGGAAGGGAAATCAGTAGAATGAGCCAGGACCAGCAGATGGCATAATGGCTACATCGCTGGACTCCCTTGTAGTTGACCATGGTTCAAGTCCCATACATGGAGGCTTCAAACTCACGACAGTTGCATGTGCTTGCATTCCCAAAATCCCAAGAGGAGAATGGAAGAGAAGGGCTTGTGGCATGGCCAACCCCCTGGGACGTGATTTCTCACTTTCAGTCTCTCTCTCTCTCTGTCTCTGTCTCTCTGGCAAGCACACGCACCCTATAGCAAAAATCTCTTTAAAAAAAAATAAATAAATAAGAAGAAGTAGAATGAGCCTGGACCCACCAGGAAAGCCAGACATGTTCTACATGTGTCTGCCACCCTAGTGCCCTGGGCAATGCTGTGCTCATACCCTGGGGCCACCTGCTGATGGGAAGGGGTGGAGAGATGAGGACAGGAGTTTCAGCAGCAAGCAGCTGAGGAAGGGGTACGGAAAAGAGAATGATGCCAGCCTGGAGCACAAAATGAGGGCCGGGGGTGGCGATGGCCAAGGCCACACTGTGCCCGTGCTTGTGCTTGTTTTGGGTCCTGAACTCCAGGGAGCTAGTGCCCTGTGCCACCCCTGGCTGGGGAGAGAGGGGAGATTGAGGGCAGACACCTGCAGGTCCTGGAGACACCCAGGGCAGCGCCAGTCTCACCCTTCAAGTCTCCAGAGTGGGATCCCAAGAGGAGCTGGCACTGCCCACCCCGCAGCACGCACCCCACCACCCCATCACTCCCCCGTGGGCCAGAGGGTGGCGAGTGTGGGGCGGAGATTGCCTGTTCACACGTGTGAGCCTACAGCGCTGGGGGTGGGGGTGGGGTTGCAGACCGTGCATCAGGAGCAGCGAGAGGGGAGGGCTGGGTCACCCCTTGCTCAGCCCCAGAATAAAGTGCATTCTCCAGGTCCAGTGGCAGGTGGGAGAAGAACACAGACATTATTGCAGAAGTGCCACCAGGCCCGCTCTCCCCCAGCAGTAATGCAGAGAGGGTACTGGGCCTCCCATGACCCCAGACCTCTCCAATCCCCGGGACTGGAAGAGGTGACCCAGACAGAAAGCCCAGCTTCTGTCCACACCAGCCAGGCTCTGGGGAAAAGAGGAGAAGGAAGAGACTTCCAGAGTCCTTCCCTGACCCAGTCCAATGTCGTAATGGGACTTCCAGGGGACCCCACCAGGGCCCAGCCCTGGGACTCCAACCTCATAGCAGCCCAGTTTGCAAACACTTGTGTGGTGGGGACCCCCAGAGGGGGCCACTTTGGTCAATTTTAAGTGGGGGCCTGGAGGCTCCCCAGCAGACAACAGAGGGGAGTGCCGCGGACAGGAAGGAAGTGCAGCCTCCCGGTGGTCTTCGCATGCAGGTGTTGGAGAGATTAGGGAGGAAGCTACAAACCGCATCAACCTGGGAAGACTCCTGGGCCTGGTGGAGAGGGCTGGAGCCCCTGTTCCCAGGGCCGAGGCTGGGGGTCCAGTCCAATCTGCCAGCCGGCCCATGGAGGAGCTGAGGGAGGGGAGGGTGACTACACCAGCAACTGATGCCCAAGTCTACGAGGTTAAAACAGTCCCAAAGGGCTGGGGCTGGGGGCTTCCTGCTGCGGGGGCTAGGGCGCAGGCCAGGGCAAGGCTCTATCTCTCTGACTTGACCCGGTAGCGGAGTACAAGGTATGCCAGCAGCCGCAGAGCCAGGAAGAAGACGCCTAAGACCAGAAAGTCCATGTAGAGCTTGGCGTCCTCCACGTCCAGTGCTCGTAGGATGCTCTGTGGCTCCCGGAAGGGGCAACGTTCCTCTAAGCATGTCAGATCACCTCGCTCCATGCCATAGATGGTCAGGATCACACCCTCGAAGCCATACCTAAGAGGGCAGGGCCATCAGAGTGGGATGCAGAGCATAAGGTGCCCGCTGCCTGGGAAGATGTCCAGCCCAACCACAGGGCTCCCATCCTGGGGGCACCTAGGGGACTCTGCCCAAAGGATGGTGGGACAGGTGCACAGCCCAGGAAGACCTGGGCATGGCCTCCTGCAGGGAGGAGCTAGGGCAGAGGGGAGGGACAGACGCTGACCTGACGTAGGAGAGGTAGGAGCTCCATTGCAGGTAAGTGGGGATGGTCTTGAAGCTGACAAAGAAGCCAGAAAACAAGAGGACAGGGATGGCGGTGACTGGGCCCACAAAGGTGGCAACCTGGAGGGAAGGAGAAAGGCCAGGAAAGACTCAGGACTGGGGTGGCCCCAGGGTTCCCCACAGGTTCATCTCACCTATTTTGCCAACCCCTGCTTCTGCCCAGGAGACCCTGTTCCCCCTTGGGAATCCCCACCTGCCAGCCCTCCCACCTGCAGAGAGTTGGAGGCAGCTCCAATCAGCAGTCCCAGGGACTGGGCCACCAAGGCTGTGGCTGTGGCCAGGGCAGAGAAGAGCAGGAAGCGACTGGTCTCAGCTGGCTGGCCCGTCATCCAGTACACGATGCTGCAGTACACCACGGGGCACACCACCTGAGGAGTGGGCATGAGGCTGGGCAGCAGATGAAGGGCCATGGTGGCCAAGACCCTCCACTCCATCCCAGCACCTGACCCACAGTACCCTATGCCTGGCCTCCACACTCTTGTTCACACTGTCCCCCACAGACGGACACGTCTCCTTTCTCCTGACTATATGACCTCCTTCATCTTCCTGTCTGGCCTTTTCCAGTAGGCCCACTCTGACGTGGTTCAGGCATGGTGGCTTCTCCCTCCTCTGAGCCACTGAAGTCCTTCCCAGTGGCACCAGCTTATCCCTCATATTAGTAGTTAATTAACTCTGTTTTTGTTTTGTTTTGTTTTGTTTTGTTTTGTTTTTGAGAGATTTTTGCTATAGGGTGCGTGCGCTCGCAAGAAAGACAGAGAGAGACAGAGAGACAGAAAGCAAAAAATCACCCCCCCCAGGGGATGCCCACGCCGCAATTCCTTCTCCTCCCTTCTCTCAGGATCTTGGGCACGCACGCACATGTGCCCAGCGTGAGTATACCATTACACCATCTGCTAGCCCCAGTAGTTAATAACTCTCTATAGAAGAATCTATTTCCCTGGGACCAGCAGGTGGCGTGGTGGTTAAGGTGCTGGACACTCCCACATGGCTGACCAGGGTTCAAGTCCTGAATCTGGTGGCTTGCTTTCTCACTTCCTCTCACACTCTCACCCTCTGTCTCTCTCTGGTCAAATTAAAAAAAAAAAAAAAAATGAATGAATGAATAAATTAAATAAATAATTTTTTTTTTTTTTTTTAAAAAAAGAAGAGTCTATTTCCCCATGGGACTACCAGCTCCTGACACAGGGACTGAGTACAAGGGTGCCCGACCAAGAGGCACCCAGAGGCCAAGACCTAGCTCACACTCTTTCCATGACAGCACGCACCCCAGACAGTGTGATAAACACCCTGAAGAAGAGGCTCCCATTTCTTTTCCTGAGAAAGATTTTTGCTATAGGGCGTGTGCACTCACTAGAGAGACTGAAAGATAGAAAGCAAGAAATCACCTCCCCAGGGGATGGCCATGCTGCAATCCCTTGTCCTCCATTCTCCCAGGATTTGGGGCATGTGCCTGGCATGAGTTTTAAGCTGCTAGGTTCAGGACTCGAACCGCAGTTGACTATGTGGGAGTCCAGCGATGTAACCATTAGACCGTCTGTTGGTCTCAGGGGCTCCCATTTCTAATTGCCCAAAGGTGCCCTGAGGTGGAAATGGGGTGGTGGTGACAACAGCAAAAATCAGTTCACAGTGGTTGGGCACTTAGCACAGACCACGTCCTATTTTAAGGACTGTCCCTGGATTAACTCATTTCTTTCTCACAAGCAATGCCATAGCAGGTGCCAGTGCCATCCCATTTCATAGGTGGGGACACTGAGGCAGAGAGAGGTTGGGCGACTCATCAGAGCCTTGCAGCTAGCACAGGGCAGTGAGGCGGCAGGGCCTACACTCTGCCTGAGTGCCGCTAGTAAGACTGACGGAGTCATCTGGAGGTTGTCATTGTCATCATCTGTGCTGTCAGTTGTTCCCGCTGGAACAAAAGTTCCACAAGGTCATGACCGCATCAGTTCATGGCCATATCCCTGGCGCCTTGTGTGGGGCCTGGTGTGTGGTGGGATCTTATCTCCTATTTGCTAAATGAGTAGAAGGCATGAGAAGAAGGCCGATGATGAGGTTGATGGAGGCCAGCAAGCACAGAACGGGAGGACCGAGGTGGGATGCAGGCCACGGGCAGGCGTGGGCAGAGGCTCACCTGGAAGGGCACGTCGGCCATGGTCTTGGCCAGGTAGTACGCTTTGAGGCTGTACCAGTAGTTGAGGTGCTCCCTCATGAAGACCGCCATCTCTAAGGGGACTGATGACGCCATGCAGGCAGATTAGGCACGCCCTGCCCCCTCCCCATGGCCCGGGCTCCCGCCCCCCACAATCCAGGCAGCTCAGCTCACAGGTGAGCACGGTGGGCATGAGGGCAGCGAACATGAGGAATAGCATGGAGAAGAAGAGGCAGCCGGTGTTGTTGAAGACCTTGCTGGCATCGTCGCCGATGTGCAGGTAGAGGAGACCGATGAGCACGCCGATCACCACGTGGGATGTGAACCGCAGGTGGGTCAGGACCTGGGGGCGGGGCGTCATCACCAGGAGAGGGGCAGGCCACAGGGCAGCCGTACTGGGGGAGGAACTAAGCCGCCCTCCCAGGACTCAGCCCTGCAGGAACTCGGGGGCTGTCGGGGTCCTCACTCCCATCCCAGCGGCTGGGCTCCCACAGCCCCAAAGGGCAGGCCTAGCTTGGCGCCTCACCGTGTCCCTGAGGATGGACAAGAAGGTCCTCTTGAAGAGGATGCAGAACTGTGTGAGGGTGCTGGTGGCGAAGGTGTGGCTCTCAATAGTGTCCACGTCCTGGGAGGGGAAAAGTGGACAAGTGAGCTGACTCCGCCCACCGCTCGCCCAGTTCAGGGAGCCGGTCCTCAGGGGAGAGGTTCCCTGGTCTAGGGAGGGTCCTCCACACGGAGTTGTGAACCTGGAGGCCAGGCGGAGGACGACTCAAAGCAAGACACGAGGGGCGTGGGGGGCACTTAGGAGGGAAGAGATGAAAAAGGAGTTAAGGACGTTCATGGTCCCTAATAACAGATCAGTCACTTCCTCTTTTTTTTTTGTTTAATTTGCCAGAGGGTGCATGTACTTGCCAGGTGTGGGTAGAGGTTTGGGGAGAGGGAGAAAGCAACTGCCTACGGGGCGTGGACCACAACCCCCTCTTCTCATTCCTCCACCCTGCTGGATTCGGGCACGCACACACATGAGGCCCAGGGTGTTTTTCAAGCCTCTGAGGCCATGATTCAAACTGTGCAGTTGGCAGCCACGTGGGACCCCACTGCCTTAACACCAGGCCATGGAGCCGGCCCTGATCAGTCGCTTAATCCATTAGAAAACATTAACCCTCAGGGCATAATTCCTCTATGCCACCCATTTCACAATAATATTATTTAATCATGATAATAATGACAATAACTAACTCTTCCACCTTTTTCTTTTTTTTTTTAATTCAGTTTTTGCTATAGAATGCCATGAGAGACAGAGAGACAGAAAGTGATAAATCACCCCCCCCCCCCCGGGAAGATGGCTGTGCTGCAATCCCTTCTCCTCCATTCTTCTCTAGTGATTTTGGGCATACACACTCATGTGTGCCCAGCATGAATTTCTTTCTTTTTTTTTTTTTTTTTTGGAGAGGTTTTTGCTAAAGGGCATGTGCACTCACCAGAAAGACAGAGACAGAGAGAAACAGAAAGACAGAAAGCGAGAAATCACCCCCCAGCCACACTGCATCCCTTCTCCTCCACTCTCCTCTCAGGATCTTGGGCACACACGCACACGCGCCTGGTATGAGTTTAAGCCACTGGGTCCAAGACTCAAACCGTGGTTGACTACATGGGAGTCCAGAGACAGTCATTACGCCAACCACTGGTCCCGCAGCATAAATTTCAAGTCCCTGGATCTAGAACTTGAACCATATAGTCGGCCAGGTGGGATCCAGCACCTTAACCTCCACGCCACCAGCTGGCCCACATTTCCAGTCTTTAAGGGCTATAATATCTCATTTAAGGAAGAGAAGCGGCTCTAGACTAACACCTGCCATATGAGCTACAGGGCTAAGAGCTTTTTTTTTTTAGGGAGATTTTTGCTATCGAGTACGTGCACTCACTGGAGAGGCAGAGAGGCAGAAAGTAAGAAATCGCTCCCCAGGGGCATGGCCAATGCAGTCCCTTCTCCTCCATTCTCCTCTCAGGATTTTTGGCACGCACGCACACACATCTGGCGTGAGTTTTAAGCTGCCAGGTCCAGGACTCAAACTACAATTGACTCCAGTGACGTCATCATTACACCATCTGCTGGTCCCAACAGTTCTAAGAGCTTTACGTGATGATTTCACGCATACGTATGCACAGGAACCTGTGAGGCAAGTATTATCACCTCCAAGCTGAGGTCACAGTTAGCACCCTGGCCAGCCAGGCTGGCGGTGTCAACTCGCACACTAGATGTGCACTGTCTCAGCACCTCGGACAGCATGGGTGCTCCAGAAGACCCTGCTGAGTGCGCGAGGACACCGAAACACACAGAGGCTAAGCCACAGGCCTAAGGTCACACAGCTCTCAGCAGCAGGTCCAGGACTGGCTCTGTTGCAGTGGTTAAATGCTGTACTGGGAGCTGGCTCCCACAGCACTGGCCTGGCCCTGTGGCTCAAAAAACGCACCAGGCACATGTGTGTACCTGTCCAAAATCTTGGTGGGAAGGAAAAATGGAGGAAAGGGATTGTGGTGTAGCCTCACCCTGTGGGGGGTGCTTTCTCTCTCCTCTCTTGCTCTCTCTGATCAGACATGTGCCCAAAATGAAGAGAAGGGAAGGGAAGGGAAGAGGAGGAAAGGGGAGGGGAGGGGAGGGGAGGGGAGGGAAGACATAGTAGGTCTATTCCAAGTCCTGGTTCCTCCTAATTCTCAGTGGTGATGATATCTCTGGGGACAGTCTCTTTGGCAGGCCTTTTTCCATGGTCCAGTCTTCCCTCCCCCACTCTGCCCTCTGCACTCGCCACCTCTACTCACCGGAGGACAAGGGGGGCAGGGAGAAGGGACCTCGTTCTTCTCAGGGCTGCTCTTCTTCTCAGCCATGGCACAGAGCCCGTTCTGCACAGCCCTGAACAGCATAGGGTTCAGGTCTCCGTACTCGCCGGAGGCCACCTCGATGACTAGGGGACAGAGTGGAGCATTCAGCTGGGACTCACCTTGCAGAAGACAGTAAGAGCTTTGCCCCAGAAGGCCTGAGTGCCTAACCCAAGCCGCCAGTCAGACCCACTGCTGTACCCCAGGCTCCACCACCAGACCCCACTCACTGAAGTCGGCTGGGTTGTGGTATGTGGGACAGTGCAGGCCGAGCCCCTTCAGGTATGGGATGAGGTTGGTGACCACACCTTTGAAGATGCACTGACCCTGGCTCAGGATGTAGAGCTGAGCAGAAAGAGCAGGGTGAGGATGGCACAGCCAGCAGGCAGGGCCCCCTCTGCCCCTCCAGGCCAACCTTCTCTGAGGCCCAGAGACACCCACCTTATCAAACATTTCGAAGAGCTTGGCACTGGGCTGGTGGATGGTGCAGATGACGGTGCGGCCCCCATGGGCCAGGGACTTCATGAGGGACACCACTTGGAAACAAGAGGCACTGTCCAGACCACTGTCCAGAGAGAGGCCACCAGGAGGCCCAGTGAGGTGGGCAGGACCAAGAGAAGGGAGAGGCTGGGGTGGGGCGGCTGCTGCGAAGAGGGTGGAGCTGGTGGGAAGTGGCTGTCCTGGTCACCCTCACATCCTGTGCTTATAGTACGTGAGGTAGAAGGGGCACGTGGGGTGGAGGGCAGCATTCCAGCAGAGACACGGTGTGGGCAGAGCTGAGAGGCATGGGAGTTACCAGCCGCTCAGTGTTATCAGAGCATAAAACAGAGGACAGGAGGCTGGAGCAGTTGCTTCAGACCAGGACCTTGTAATTCACTGGACTTTTCTGAGGACAACGGGAACCATCGCATGTTTCTGAGGGGGGCAGTGGGTAAACTTGTCTTTTAGGAAATTTTCTCCGGGGGCAGGTGGTGGCATGGTGGTTAAAGAGCTGGGTCCCATCATGGCCAACTGTGCTGTTCAAATCTTGGACCTTGCAGCTTGAAAAACACACTGGACACACATACATGTGTGCCCAAAATCCCCAAATGAGAAACAGAGAAGGGACTGTGGCATGATCATCCGTCATGAGGGATGTATTCCCGTTTTTCCCTCTCTCCCCCTCCCTCTGTCTCTGTCTCTCTCCAGTGAGTGCATGTGTGCTCTAGCAAATTAAAAAGAAAGGAAGGGAGAGAAGGAGGGAAGGAAGGAAGGAAGGAGGAAGGGAGGAAAGAAGGTCGTTCACTCTGGCTGCGGTTTGGAGGAAGACTGGCTGGGTGAGGCTGGAGGTGAGGAACAGAGAGCCTATTGGTGAGGTCATGAACTAAACACTGGCACTAGGGGCGGGCAGGGTCAATCTGAGAGATACCGTGAGAAGTAGGGTCAACAAGACTGGGTGACTAAGACTGTGGGGGCCAGGAGGAGGGAGAATCATCCAGGGGCCAGCAAATGGCAGAGTGGTTAAAGTGCTGAACTCCCGCATGGCTAAACGTGGTTCAAGTCCCGGACCCCTCATGGCTTGAAACCCATGCCAGGTGTGTGTGTGTGTGCGCACGCGCACGCGCGCGTGTGCCCAAAATTCTGAGATGAGAATAGAGGAGAAGGGACTGCAGTGTGTCCATAAACCTAGGGGATGATTCCTTGCTTTCTGTCTCTCCATCTCTCTTGCACCCTATAGCATTAAAAAAAAATTTTTTTTAAGGCTAGTCAAGTGAAGCAGTGGTAGCAAAAATCTTTCAAAAAAAATATAATAAAATGGACATCCAGGTATCTGCCTGCCTGGTTGAGGGTGGAGCTGCTCTCAGCAGCAGGAGGGCCCAGGTGGAAGTGAAGGGGTCAGCCCTTAGCTGGGCCCCAGGAGCTGCAAACAGAGGCTCTGGTCCCAGGCTGGGGCAGACGCAGCCTCCAGGCTGGCTCAGAGATGAAGTGGGGGGCAGGGGACAAGAACTACCTGGTGGGCTCATCGAAGAACATCACAGGTGGGTTGTTGACCAGCTCCAGGGCGATGGCCAGGCGCTTCCTCTGCCCTCCGGAGAGCAGGGCTGTCCTCGTGTGGGAGCAGGACATCAGGCCCAGTGCTGTCAGGATCTCCGTTACCTAGCCCCACCCCCACCCCAGGTCAGCTTCAGAGTGCTGCTTCCGCAGGCCCCACCCGATCCTCAAAAGCATCTCCCTTAAGTCCATTGTCCCCACCTTGGCCCCCACTCTTGTACCCCCAACTCAGGGCTCCAGAACTCAATCGAACCACGAGGGCCCCACTTCACTCACCAGCTCCTTCTTCACCTCTTGTTTTTCACTCAGCTTTAGGTTAGCGGAGACCTGGGCCCCGAGAGCGGGAGAGAAAAGTGTGTATGGGAGGGGCACTGCCTTGGCCCCTCAGTCAGTGGGGATGGGGACAGCAGACTAAAGGGGGTGGTGAACAGGGGTTGCGGCCCTCACCATCATGGCTTCCAGCACCGTGAGGTGGGGCAGCAGCATGTCCTCCTGCATGATGTAGCAGGACATCTTGCGGAAGGTTCTCAGCTCCCGTGGCCTCCCATTGACTAGGATCTGTCCCTTCATTCCAGACTCCCTGTAGAGACATTGGTTATGCCCGGCTAGCTCAGTCAGTAGAGCATGAGACTCTTAGTCTCGGGGTCATAGGTTCGTGCCCCACGTTGGGCACCACTTGCCAGGTTCTGTTGAGCTGAACACATTTTTCTGAGTGGGGAAGGCTGTGGATTAGAAATAAATGCAATAATAAACACACAAAGACACGCAAGTATAGAAAAGCGAGGATTGGGTGAGCCCAGCTTCTCTGATGGAGAAGTTGTGACCACGAACTGGCCTCAGGTTTATTCTTTTAAAGGGCAGAAAATGGGGGAAGAGGAAATGGAATGCGAAGCCAGTTGGTTTTGGATGTAGATCATCTGAAGATGTGAAAACAACTGGCACCATGTAATTTCTCTGATCTTTTTGGGGGCGAATCTGATAAACACATGTCACTTCCTTTAGCCTCATACTGCCTGGCAGTATTGGGTATTGGGTATCAGCAACAGGAAGATGGCTGGGTAACAACAGGCAGATAGCGCTTTTGTATGGAAATGCTCTCAATAGCCCTGCTTGCGCAGTTCACCAAGCGCATTTCTGCACGCACCTAAAGGTCACACCACGTTTTCTCAGATTGCCACTCTCCACAGTTAGGGACTGATGGGATTGCGGGGAGGAAGGGTCCAAGCTACTTCAGAACATCTTCTCTGCTCCCCAAGGTCACCTGCTTCCTGGGCCCTGCCCCAGCACACCCGTCCTCACCTGTATCCAGCCAAGATATTCATGAACGTGGACTTGCCAGCCCCAGAGGGGCCCATGATGCCAATCAGCTCCCGGCGGCAGAATTTACCGGACAGGCACTTGAGGAGGGTCTTGTAACCTGCAGTGAGGGAGGAGAAATTTGTGGTGCAGGTACAGTGAAGGGAGGCACCCCCAAAACTCTTATATTAAAAAATCATTTATTTAATTTCATTTGTTATTATCACTATTATTTTAATTTGACCAGAGAGAGACAGAGAGAGAGAGAACAGGAAAGTGAGAAAGCAAGCCACTAGATCTGGGATTGAACCATGGTCAGCCATGTGAGAGTCCAGCACCTGCCGGCCCACCTCCAAAACTCTTAGGGCCCATGGCTATTTGTGAAATAGGCAGTCTCTACTCAGTGAGTTAGGATGGGGGGACGACCCTCAGAGCCCCAACTAACAGTTGCCCATCTCTTCTCATCCTGTCCTGCTAGAAATCACCACTACCAATGTCAAAGTACCAGAGGTGACCATACCCTCTGCAGGTTGGGGAAGCACGCATGGAGAGGGCCACTGGGGTTGTAGGAGATCCTATAGGAGCCCCTGGTCTTCTCTAATCACACAGTCACTGTTTCACCCCCTCCAGGAAGATGTTCCACTGACCTAGCCGGGCTGGCTGCTGTCCCCCATATTCCCATATGCTAGCATGTTTGCTACTGATGTGCCTGTCACTCATCCCCCACCCCAAGCCCCCTTAGTCAGTGAGCTCCCTGGAGGCAAGTCCTATATCTTATTCATCCTGGACCCGCGGCAGACTGTCTGGCATACAGCAGGTGCTCAGTAAGTGTTCCGTCAGTGTGCCTGCCCAGAGCTTCTGCTTCGTTCTGGAAAAGCCTTCTTTTTTGTGAGCTCTCTGCCTACTGGGCTCGTCTTTCCAGCCCCTAACACAGCCCAGTAAAATCTCACCTTTCATTCATTCACTGGGCAGCAGCACATGCATTAAGAGCACCGGTTTGGAGTCAGGTGGATCTGTGTGCAAATTCTGGCTCCACACTTACCAGCTGTGTGACTTCAGGCAAGTTGCTTAACCTCTCTGAGCTTCAGGTCCCTCATCTGTAAAATGAGGATGATAGTACCTATCTCATAGAGTTGTGGTAAAGATGGAATGATGTGATATTTGTAAAGTGTATGACACAGTGTTTGGCACATAGGGTGCATTTAGAAAGTGACATTCTACCATTAATTCTATTTGACTTGATATCTACTATACATCAGGCTCTGTACCAGACACTGAACAACAACAAAAAAAAAAAAAAATGAGGAAGGCACAGTTTATGCATTCAAGAAGGTAAGATGGATGGACAGGAAAACATCTATGACCTGAAGAAAAATAAACTAAGGGTATAAAGAGAAGTACAGATAATACACTGTAAGAATGCAGAAAGTGGAATGGATGACTGGAGGGGTAAGGGAAAATCAGGAGTGGCTTCATGGAAGAGGTGTTCTTTGAGTTGCGCCTGGAAGGATGAGCAGGATTTCAGAAGGCAGAGGGAAGGCACAACCTCTCCAGGTTTGGGGAGGAACAGCTATATAAGCATATATGTGCATGTATGTATGTGTGTGTGTGTGTGTGTGTGTGTGTGTGTGTGTGTGTAATACAATCCAGAGGACAGACAGGGGCAGAGCCTGCCTGGAGTGACCTAGTAAGACATGTGGGTAGAGAGGGAGGACATAGCCAACAAGGAGGGCCAGCCTGCTGGGCTCAGTAAGGGGGGACCCCAAGCCCTGCCTAGCCCTTTGCTCACTATCACTTCCTGCTGACCACCGTGGAGCCAGCTCCCTCCCTCCCTCCCTCCCTCCCTCCTTGGCAGATGCAATGGAGGGAGTCCAAGTTTAACCAGCACCCAGCTGTGCCCTGGGCCCCACTGTCCTCTGGACATAGCCCATCAGAAGAGGGGTCAGTTCCTGCTTCCTGGCAGGTCCCAATCACACCACCTCCCTGAATAGTGCTAACAACATGGATGGGGCAACTGAAGCCCAGAGACACCCAGTGACTCATCCACGGTCACACAGCGAGTTCTTTACTGGGAGAGGGAGTCATGGGTCTCCACCCTCTGCCTCTGCTTCAGTCACCCGCACTATCAGTCAGGAAGGCATCTGGTGCTGTGTGCCGGCTGGGGCCAGGCTCAGGAAGTGATTCCTTTTGCAAGGGAACTGGCAGTGATGGACCTTCCCCTGGTTTAATCACAGCCAAGCTCTGGTTGAACACTGCCGCCTAACACAACATCATCTTACACTTGCCTTCCACGGCCACTGCCTCGGCTGAGCCCCACAGCAAGCCTGCTGCCACCAGATTCGATGACATCATACGTCCACAGCATATGACACAGTGCATGGCATGTGGAGTGCATTTGATTATTAATTCTACCGGACAGATGCTTGCTATCTACTATAGGCCAAGCTCTGTTCCAGTAACTAAACCGAAAAAGGAAAAATGAGAAAGACATGGTCTCTGCATTCAAGAAGGTCATAGTTTAGGTAAAACAGATGGACAAGAAAACACCCACAGTCTGAAGAGAAATAAAATAAGGGCCATAACAGATCATATGCTGTAAGAATGCACAAAGTGGGATGGATGAGGTGGAGGGGCAAGGGGAAATCAGGAGTGGCTTCATGGAAGAGGTGGCCTTTGAGCTAAGCCTTGAAGGATAAGCAGAATTTCAGAAGGCAGAGGGAAGGCAGAACCCCTCGAGGCTGCGGAATACCTACTGTGTACATCATCCCTATTTGCAGATGAGGAAAGCGAGATCAGAAGAGGGCGAGCAGCCTACCCAAGGGCACACAGCTGACAAGTGGCTAGGGATCTGCATCTCAGGGCTCCTGTTATACTCACTGCTAGCATGGAAGAGGCCGGCCAGGCCTTTGTAACACTGGCCTTCTCTAGTCCTGCCTCAGTTGGTAACTCTCTGCAATTTTGTCAAGTCACTTCATCTTCAGGGCTTTGACTCCTCATCTATAAAAGCAGGATATTGGGGCCAGCAGGTGGCATGGTGGTTACGGCACTGGACTCCCACACGGTCAACCACAGTTTGAATCCTGGACCTGGTGGCTTGCTTTCTCACTTTCCCTCTCTCTCTTTCTCTCTCTGGTGGCATACCCTACAGCAAATTAAAAAATAATAATAATAATAAATAATATTCGCCTTTTGGCCAAAACCGCCATCTTCCAGTAATTCACCAAAATGAGGAACACAAAGGGAAAGAGGAGGAGCACCCGATATATGTTCTCTAGGCCTTCTAGAAAACATGGAGTGGATCCTTTGGCAACATACATGCGAATATACAAGAAAGGTGATATTGCAGACATCAATGGAATGGTACTGTTCAAAAAGGAGTGCCCCACAAATGTTACCATGGCAAAACTGGAAGAGTCTACAGTGTTACCCAGCATGCTGTTGGCATTGTTGTAAACAGACAAGTTAAGGGCAAGATTCTTGCCAAGAGAATTAATGTGCACATAGAGCATATTAAGCAGTCTAAGAGCGGAGATAGCTTCCTAAAAGGTGTGAAGGAAAATGACCAGAAAAAGAAGGAAGTCAAAGAGAAAGGGACCTGGGTTCAACTGACACACCAGCCTGCTCCACCCAGAGAAATCACTTTGTGAGAGAACCAATGGAAAGGAACCTAAGCTACTGGAACCTATTCCCTATGAATTCATGGGTGTTAAAAATGAACTATTCTGGGGCCAACAGGTGACGTGGTGGTTAAGGGCTCTGGACTCCCATATGGCCAACTGTGGTTCAAATCCTGGACGTGGCAGCTTGCTTTCTCTCTCTCTCTCTCTCTCTCTCTCTCTCACTCTGTCCCTCTTTGGCCAAATTTAAATAAATAAATAAAGTTAAAAGTTAAGCAAAATAATTCTTTAAAAAAATAAATAAACTAATTTATGGCCTATAAAAATAATAATAAATAATATTCAATAAATACTTCTTTTTGAAAAAAGCAAGATATTAATATCTCCTCCTGAGGACTTTTAGAAAACATGTATTGTATTAAGTAAGATGATTAATAGTAATTTACACCAGAGTGTTTTGGAAAATCGGAAGTGTCATATGTAACTAGGGGCAGTTGGTGACAAATCCTTACTTCTCCCTCTCTACCACCCGTTTTCCTCTCTGCCCATCCCTGGTAGCTTTCTATCTTCTAAAGAAGGGTTGAGGGATTCAGGAAGAGCGAAGTCAGAGAAAAGCGGGCCGGGGGCAGAGAGGCGGACAGAGATGGGAGGGACAGAGGAGCAGGGCAGGGCTGCCAAGATGGCAAGATCAGAGGGAGAGAGGCCCCGGTCGGGGGCCAAACTGTGGCCCGTGAACTGAAGCAAGCAGCGAGCTGGCCCATCCAGCCACATTTGTGTTTTATCTTCATTTCTCCTTAAAATCATGAGAAAACGAGAGCACAAAGGAATTAACAACCATCTCTCATCTTGCCTAGAGCTGGCCCCAGAACTGAGAGAGGCTGCTTAAGGGTAGGGAGCCCAGGTGCCTCAGTTTCCCTCTGCTCAGGCCCTGTGTTGCTTCGGTCACTCATGGGAGTGAAGGTGGAGAACGTGAAGCCAGCTCACGCGGAGCCCTGCCCTGAAGCACCTAAACTAATTTCCAGAACCTCATAGCACAGTGTCCCAGCTCCACCCTGGCCCACACCGGGCTCTGGGAAGCAAATCCAGCTTCATCCGCAGCTCAAACTGGCCAGGGTAGGGGATGCTGGGGATGGTGACAGAGGAACATGTCTTGAGGGACCGGAGACCAAGGAGGTGGGACTGCTGTCCCAGGGAAGTGAAGAGAGGCAACGAAGACGGTTCAGAGAGCTGGAAAACAGGGCTTCTGGTCGCAGCTCTGCCACTCATTAACTGTATGACAATGGTCAAGTTGCTCACCTCCCTGGGCCTCAGTTTCCTTATTAGTAACAGGGGATGACCTCTATCCTGCCAAACCACCACCCTCCCTTCTTCAGAGGGCAGGGCAAGAGTGGAGCAGAGTGAGGGGACCAGGAACAGCTTTAAAAATAGGTCCGAGAGCACTGCTCAAACAGAACTGCAGACGCGGCCCCCTACTTTCTCCTATCAGCCCTGGCAAGCAGGAATCCTCTATAAAAACAAAGAACTCAGTCGCTAAGCACCCAAGGACCAGAGGTCGGGGGACTTGCAGAACAGTGACACCCAGGCCTCCCGGTGCTCCTGGAGAGGCAACTCAATGGGGCCCACAGCTGTCCCCTACCCCGTTTGCGCCAGCAGGGCCCCTCCCGCACGGAATAGGACAGCTCCACGAATTCGATGTCCACGGCGGAGCGCTTGGGCAGGTGGGAGAAGCGCTGTGCTTCGGTGATGTGGTTCTCCACCTTCTTCAGGTGCGTGGTCAGCACAGGGGGCTCCGCCCCGTCCTCCAGCGCCACCGCCATGGCCACAGCCCCGGGCCCTAGGCCACAGCCCACGGCCTCCAGCGCTTTCTCCGCCATCGCACCGCGGGCCTGCAGGGAGATGGCCTGCTCAGTGGGGGGCAGACCCCCAGCCCAGCTCAGAGCTGCGGGTTTGCTGGTGCTACCCCCGCCCCCACTTCCAGCCTCCTTCTCAGGGCAGATCGGCGACTGTTTGCACCCCACTCCTCGCGGGCTGGGCATCTGCCCGCTTCGCCCCCCACTCTGCACGGCGCCGCTCAGTCCCGACCTTTCCTCTGTCCGGGGGCAGCCCAGCCCCAGCCCGGCCCCAGCCCAGCCCCAGCGCGGCCCCAGCCCGCCCCCTCGAAGCCCTCCCGCTCCTTCCTCCCTGAGGCTCTAATCTCCTTACCCCGCAGGCCAGCAGCCCCTGGGGACTGGATGGAGGGGGCGGGGGCAGCCTGCGGAGGCTGCCCGCTAGGAGGTCGGGAGCCGGGGGAGCGCGTGGTGGACCAGGGGGAGGCGGAGGGAAGGCGGCTCCCGGCCTCCTGTCGCGTCCTCCTTTCCGCATCCCCGGGCGCGACGCCTTGGCCGGCCCCTCCCGCCAGCGCCCCTGGGCCGGCGCGCCCCGGGCTCTCCCCAAACACCGGAGCACCACCCAGACTCAAAACCCCGAGGCCAGCTGGGCGCCCTGGCCCCGGCCCCCATCTCCCGCATGCCGGTCACCTTGACGCGCCCCCAGGCCGGTGCGGGCCCGCGCCGCCGCGGGAAGGGGATGGGGACTCGGGCGCTCCTTACCTGCCTCGGGCTGCGGCACCCGCGTCCCGGCTCCCGGTCCCGGCGGCTCGGGCCGGGGCGGGGCCGGGGCGGGGCGGCACAAGAAGGCCGGGACTCGGGTCAGAGATGACAAGGATGGGGAGGGGCGGCTGGGGTCGCGTCCTGACTCCGCTTGGCTGCGCACACCCGGTTCCCCGAGCCTGGTCCCCGGCGCTGTGTCCTCCCGAGCTCGCCGGGCGACTGCGCTCTCCTCCCGGCGACTGCTTGCGGGTCCCGCTGCTCTTAAAGGGCCCGCACCGCCCCGCAGCCCGCGGGAGGCGAGGATGGCGAGGGCGACAGCCGCACCGGTGGGGCAGAGCGGCACCCAGGACAGGGGCTGGCGGCGAAGGGCTGACTTGTGGGCAGTGAGGAAAAGAGAGCTGACGTCCCTCAGGGGGACAGATCCCTGGAAGACAGGCCAGACAATAGGGGAGGGGAGCGCAGATTCCATCACTTAAGGGATCTTGAAGCTGTCAGTCTGCTCGCGCACACACACACAAACACACACCCCATCGATTTCCCCCAGTGCTAGCCCTTGAGCTCAGGCCTCCTCCCACAACCCCCAAACTAGGTGCAAAGGCTTTTGAAAAGGCAGGAATCTTGGGACATTGAGCAATCCTTCCCGGACCTGCCATTCACACTGGTTACGAAGGGACAGAGGATAGCATTAAGAAGGAAGGGCAGAGGGTAGCCGCTTCGCCAGAGCCTGCAGGCAGCTCCAAGGTTACAGGGTAGCCAGATCTCAGCCTGCTCGGTGGAGAAATCCTCATTCACCCAGCCAGATCCGGGCCTGAAAGTCGGGCCCTTGCACACGTCCAGGGCTCACAGACGGCCTCTAGCATCTTCTCACACACGTGTGCACTCTGCTCACCCCACAAGCCTTCAGACAGGTCCCCAGAGCGCACGTGGGGCTTTCCCCTGCTCTGCCCCTTTCTCGGCAATTCTTGGCCGGTGCCGGTCCCAGCCGCTGTGTCTTCAAGGGGTAAGTAGGTTAGCCAGCCAAGACACGTGATCTGAGCTTTTAAGTTCCCACCTGTCACACAGCGGAGCGATGGGAGGGGAGGCGGCTGGCGATCGTCCTGCCCCACTGCTGAGGCTTCTCCCTACTGCAGCAGAGAGGTTACTAGCAGTCAAACCCCCCCCACTCCCCGCTGACCCCCTTCCCAGTCTCTCCTCAGCCCTGGAGGCTGGCGGCCCCTACAGGACATCTCCAGGCCCCATCTTAACCACCAGGCTTATGTGACTTTTGGATCCAGACTTCTCTCTTCCACAGCACCACCATTCTTTTTTTTTTTTTGGAGAGGTTTTTTCGCTATAGGGCGCGTGCGCTCGCCAGACAGACAGAGAGAGACATAGAGACAGAAAGCGAGAAATCACCCCCCAGGGGGGATGGTCACGCCGCAATCCCTTCTCCTCCATTCTCCTCTCGGGATCTTGGGCACGCACGCACACGCGCCCGGCATGAGTTGTAAGCCACCGGGTCCGAGACGTGAACCGCGGTCGACTACATGGGAGTCCAGCGACATAGCCATTACGCTAACTGCTGGTTCCCAAGCACCACCATTCCTCAGGTTAACCTCCAATGCTCCTCTGCAAACTCTCCCGCCCCCAATAGTTGCATTTACTGAACAGCTACTATGTTCCAGGCATTATCTAATTTAATCTTCACAATATTGAGGTAGCTTTACAACCCTTTAGAGATAAAGAAACTGAGGCATTGGGAGGTTAAGCAATACTCCCAAGGGGACACATCTGGCAGGTCAGAGAGCAGAGCTTGAATCCCAGCATCCCTGCTTGTACCCACTCTGTTAATTGGGTCTCTCAGAACCTTATTCCCAAATGGACTGTTGAAGCAGAAGCACCTCCATCTTTGAACATCACGGTATTCTTGCTTCCTCCTTTTGCCCAGAGTCGCTTTGCTGGGACCAGCTCGGCATGAACACGTTTCTCTGAGTGGGGAAGGCTGTGGATTAGAAATAGATGCAATAACAAAACACGCAAAGACACACAAGTATAGAAAAGCGAGGATCGGGTGGGCACAGCTTCTTTGATGGAGAAGTTGCTACTAGAACCAGCCTCAGGTTTATTTTTTTAAAGGGCAAAAAATGGGGGCAGGGGAAAATAGTATGCAAAAGAAATAGGGAAGAAAGAAGGAATGCAAAGAAAATAAGAGAGGAGAAATCAGAATGCAAAGCCAGTTGTTTGGGGATGTAAATCGTCTAAAGATGTAAAAATGACTGGCGCCATATAGTTTCTCTAATCTTTTTGGGGAGACAATCTAGTAAACGCACATGACTTCCTTTAGCCAGATATTGGGGTACTGGGTATCAACAACAACAAGAAGACAACCATTGACAACAGGCAAATACTGCTTTTGTATGTCAATGCTTCTCAATAGCCCTGCTAGAGTAGCTTACAGAAGCACCTATCTGCATGTGTCTACAGGCCACATGTTTTAATCACATGTTTTTAGATGGGCTGCTCTCCACAGTGATTAACAGCCCTACTGTTTTTGCTAACCAGCCTGAAATCCTTTGGTTTGGATGTTCCTCAGCAATGTAACCACCAATCACCAGAGCCCGGCCCAGAGCCATGGGAACTGTTGAAGATCTAGAGAGTGCACTTAAAAATTATTAACCTGTCTTCCTTTCTCCGCCATCATGGTGTGAGCGGTCCACTCGGTTCTTCGCTATATCTTCTCACAAGACTTTCAGAATCAAGTGGTTTCTGGCCAAAAACCAGAAGCAAAATCGTCCTATTCCCCAGTGGATTAGAATGAAAACTGGTAATAAAATCAGATACAACTCCAAGAGGAGACACTGGAGAAGAACCAAGCTGGGTCCATGAGGAACTGGACAGGATGTGGCCCACATATTTATGCTGTACCAGGGTCACTATGGTCTTGCCACCTCAAGCTGAAAATGGTCACCACTGACTGGACACTTGTGTTTATTGGGAAAAAAATGATGCTTCACCTTGTCTCTAAGTTCTGCATTGGTAGGTTGGTTCAGTAATAAATATCTGAGACCTTTGAAAAAAATTATTAACCTGCTCGGGGCCAGCAGGTACTGTGGTGGTTAAGGGTGCTGGACTCCCATTTGGCCAACTGCGGTTCACGTTCCAGACCTGGCAGCTTGCTTTCTCTCTCTCTCTCTCTCCCCCCCTCTGGTTAAATTGAAATAAATGAATGAATGAATAAATAAAGTTAAGTAAAATAATATAATAGTATAATAATAAAAAAAAGCACTGTAGGGACCAGCAGTTGGCGTAATGGCTATGTCGCTGGACTCCCATGTACCCGACCACAGTTCGAGTCCCAGACCCGGTGGCTTAAACTCATGCTGGGCACATGTGCATGCGTGCCCAAGATCTCGAGAGGAGAATGGAAAAGAAGGGATTACGGCGTGGCCATCCCACCTGGGGGGTGATTTCTCACTTTCTGTCTCTCTCTACCTTTCTGGCGAATGCACGTGCCCTATAGCAAAAACCTCTCCAAAAAAAATTAAAAAACACTGTAACTTTTATCTAGACATGTAATTCTTAATCGTTAAAAAAAATTATTGGGGGACCAGCAGGTGGTGTGGTGGTTAAGGTGCTGGACACTCCCACATTGCTGACCAGGGTTCAAGTCCTGATTGGTGGCTTACTTTCTCACTTCCTCTCTTTCTCACTGTTACCCTCTGTCTCTCTATGGTCAAACTAAAAAATAAATGAATGAATAAATAAAATAAAATAAATAATTATTTTAAAAATTATTAACCTGTTCTATTCAGCTTTTGTAACTGCTGTTGCATGGGAACCCAACTCCCTTTCCGTTGCATGGGAACCCAACTCCCTTTCCTCTCCACCCCCTCCTCATTTTCCATTGTAATCACCGTGAGAACTCAGAAATTATGGTGATTTTGCCTTTTCTTTCTTTCTTTCTTTCTTTCTTTCTTTTTTTTTTTTGAGAGGATTTTGTTGTAGGGCACGTCCACTCACCAGAAAGACAGAGAGAGGCAGAGAAAGAAAGTGAGAGGGGCCAGCAGGTGGCATGGTCATTAAGGTGGCTGGACTCCCACATGACTGACTGTAGTTCGAGTCCCAGACCTGGCAGCTTGGTTTCTCTCTCTCTCTCTCTCTCTCTCTCTCTGGTCATCTTCAAAAAAAATAAAATAATGACAATGAATAAAATTAAATAATTCTTAAAAAAAAAAAAAAGCAAGAAAGAAATCCACCCACCACCACCACCACCAGGGGACCACACCACAATCCCTTCTACTCCATTCTCCTCTCAGGATCTTGGGCATGCACACACATATGCCCAGCATGAGTTTAAGTCACCGGGTCCAGTACTCAAACTGCAGTCGACTACATGGGAGTTCAGCGACATAGCCATTATGCTAACTGCTGGTCCCAATTTTGCCTTTATAAGCACCTCTCCTTTCACTTGGGGCTGCAGTCTTTGAGAGACATGAGTCCTCCCGTGAGCTGCTGGCTTAATCAATAAAATGCATTGGCATTTTATATCTGACTATGTCTGGATGTCCTCTTATTTCTCGCTGATTTGGCGACAACAGAACCTCCCACTTTCCTGGCAAAGGAATGGCTGCATTTATTGAATGGCTGTTCTGTGCTCAGTACCCAGCACAGATACAGTATCTGAGGAAGGGGCCAGGCTTGCCTCTTTCTCCTCTGTATGCCTGGAATTTGTATTTAAAAATGCACTCAATAAGGACCAGCAGTTGGTGTAATGGCTATGTCGCTAGACTCCTATGCAGTCGACCACGGTTTGAATCCTGGACCCAGTGGCTTAAACTTATACCGGGTGTGTGTGCATGCCCAAGATCCCAAGAGGAGAATGGAGGAGAAGGGATTGTGGTGTGGCCATCTCCCCTGGGGGGTGTTTTCTCCCTTTCTGTCTCTCTGTCTCTCTCTGTCTTTCTGGCGAGGGCACACATTCTATAGCTAAAACCTCTCCAAAAAAAAAAGAAAATGCACTCAATAAATATCTGTCATCTGAACCAATCCTCACAACTTTATGAGGTTAATATTACCTCCCTGTGTTCCGGATAAGGAGACGGGACTAAGACATGTTCAGTGCAGGCATGAGGTCACATAACCAAGGACTCAAATCCAGGTCTCAGTGATGACTCTAAGCTATGACTCTGTCTTACTGTGTCAGACTTCCTCATTATTGAGCACTGTTGCCTTCTGGCTTTATAAAGCAGACCTAGCCCTGAGCCAGAAGGTGGCACAGTGGTTAAGGAACTAGAGCCCCACGTGGCTGACTGCAGTTCGAATCCCAGACCTGGCAACTTGAAACTCCCACTGGGTTCGTGTGTGTGTGTGTGTGCTCAAATTCCCGAGAGGAGAATGGAGAAGGGATTGCAGCATGGCCATCTAATCAGTGCGGGGGTGGGTGGTGATTTCTCACTTTCTGTCTCTCTGGCAAGCATACATACCCTTATAGCAAAAATCTCTAATAAATAAATAAAATTCTAAAAAATAAAGTAGACCTAGCTCCATTCTCCTGAGCAGGCCTTTCTCGTTCTGGTGTATGGAACATTTCCAACACAGGAAACAAGGAACGAGGCCCACTAGGGTAGACCCTGCCCGTTCTAGAAGTACTCCCCCTCCCACCACATGTCCCTCAGGATGGACCTTTAACTCCCAGAAACACACACTTCTAACTCCTAGAATAGATGTTATCGGGCAGGAGCAGGGGTTCCCCAACTTCCCTACACTTTGTACCATCTGGCAAGCTTGCCAGAACGCATTGCTGGGTTCCACTCCCAGAGATTCTGATTCAGTATCTGGGGTGGAGCCAGAGAATTTTCATCTCTAAGTTCCCAGGTGACACTGAGGCTGCTAGTCCAGGAAACACACTTGGACAACCACTGCCCAAAAGAATGTCTTTCCTTAGTCGGATCTCGCCATCCCCAGAAAGGACTCCTATTTCCCACAAGGCCTTTCCCTCAATGCCCAGACGGCCCCCCCTCCCCTGAGATCCAGCCTCCTCTTTCTCTACAATCCTGCACTCCCCCCAGACTCCCTCATCACCCCCCACCAGGACAGAGGCTCTATCCAGGGCAGACTCCCTAGACCCAGTCACGTAAGGGTTGACGATAATTGGCTTAAGAGCAGCAAGTCAGAAACAGAAAATTCTCATCTCAGCTTAGTGCCAGGAGCTAATCTAACAGACACAGGCCGCTCTGGGCAGGATTTGTGGGGAAGCAGTTGGTAAGGAGCTTTATGGGCCGATGAAAAAGGAGGGTACGAGACCTATGGGAAGTGCAAAGGAACTCATTTGGAGACTTTGTTGGAACTGCTCCCTCCATGTCGGGTCTCTCACCAGCGTGCCTCTCACCAGCGTGCCTCGTTTGCCCAGCCTGACAGTCTCATCTCCAGAGAGGATGATTTTAAAGTGTATTGTCCATTAAAGGACCCTCTGCTGGCCACCCAAGGAGATGCAGTCCAGGATCTAGTGAAAGAAGAGACTGCCGGAGCTCTGTCAGCTGGCTCCGTGGTCCCCAGGACACAGAAGCAAAGCCTACCATGTCTCCTGCGGTTCCCCAGGGCATGCAGCAAGAGCAGGCAGAGATCAGACCAGTGGCTCCAGAGGGGACTTACTAACCTCCTTCCTTTTTTCTTTCTTTCTTTTTTCTTTCAGGTTTTGCTATAGCGCCTGTGCACTCACCAGAAAGAGAGAGAGAGAAAGTGAAAAATAGCATGGTGGTTAAGAGCACTGGACTCCCACATGGCCAACCACAGTTCGAGTCCTGGACCTGGCGGCTTGCTTTCTCACTTTCCCTCTCGCTCTTGCTCTCACTCTGTCCCTTTCTGACCAAATTAAAAAAATAAATGAATAAGTAGATAAATAAAGTTAGATAAAGTAAGTATTTTAAAAAAGGAAAAAGAGGGGCAGGCAGGTGGCGTGGTGGTTGAGGTGCTGAACTCCCACATGGCCGACCACGGTTCTAGTCCCAGATCTTTCTTTCTCTTTCTCTCTTTCTCTCTCCCTCTCTTTCATCAAATTAAAAAAATAATAATAATAATAAATAATAAATAAATAAATAATTCTATAAAAAATAAAAAAAGGAAAAAGAAAACCACACAGGGCACATATGCTTGGGTGCCCAAAATCCTAAGAGGAGAATGGAGGAGAATTGATTGAGGCGTGGCCATCCCCCCGGGGGATGTTTTCTCCCTTTTCCTCTCTCCCTCTCTAACATAACATAAAATCAAGCAATACCAAAGTGAATTTTTTTAATTGCCAGAGGATATATGCACTTGCCAGAGAGAAAGATAAACCAAAAGATAGTGCTTTCTCCCCACCTCCTGGTGTGCTGTGGTCACTGTGTGATCTGCTGTCCTCACTTTCTCCACCTTGCTGAGTGTTGGGGGCATGTACATGCACACACGCTTAGGGAGTCCTTCAAGTCACAGGGGCTGGGCTTCAAATCACAGCCAGCCACTTGCGAGCTGCTGCCTTAACCATACACAATGAGGCGGGGGTGCTGGGTGACCAGACCCAATACCCACGATGGTTCTTGTCCTGCGCTCATGAGGAATTACAGGTAGGGACACAGAGGACAGGAAGCAGAATTTACTAGGGAAAGAGAAAAGGCTTCCAGGGTAGTGGGAGGGAACCCAAGTGGGTTGCCGAAGAGGGGCTGGAGGCAAGGGGTTTTTGTCTAGCCATCTGAACAATGGGCTAGCTCTCGGATAAGGAAGTGGGCTTTAGGAAATGGTTACTTGGTAGTCTGAGTGATTTATTACCCAAATCTTGGTGGGGCCAGCAGACCATAGTGTCCTGGACTTCTGGTTAGAATACAGTTACTGAGGAGGATGAGCAGATGGTGTAATGGTTACATTGCTGGACTCCTACATAGTTCACCATGGTTCAAATCCTGGACCTAGCCATTTAAAACTCACCCGAGCAGATGTGTGCATGTGTGCCCAAGATCCAGAGGAGAATGGAGGAGAAGGAATTGTGGCCTTCCCTGCTGGGGGGTGATTTCTTGCTTTCTGTTTCCCTCTGGAAACACACATGCCCTATACCAAAAATCTCTAAAAAAAAATACAGTTACTGAATAGAAACTGTTGCCCTTAGCTACAGTTCCTTTGAGTTTCAATGCCGCCAGCTTTTGACTGTGAAAACTTACCCACTGTGACTCCATCTTGGCCTTTCCCTGTCTGTGTACTCAAGATCTCTATCTTCTGCCTTACTAGCCAGGACTCATAAATTCTTTAGAGTCATGGAAAAGGGGCATATATTGTATATTAATCAGACCATAGAGGAAAAATACAGAGACTTCATTACAAAGAAAAACATAGTGACTTCCTTTTGGGGCTCTTATCCTATCTACCTGTGAATCTGACTCCTATCTCACCATGACCTAGTACTTAAGGGAGCTGGATCCCACATGGCCAATGGCGGTTTGAATCCTGGACCTGGCAGCTTTCTCTCTCTCTCTCTCTGTCCTTCTCTGGTCAAATATTTTAAAATAAATAAAGTTAAATAAAAATACACACACACACCAGGTACATATAGGTGCATGTCCCAAATCCTTTTTTTCGGAGAGGTTTTTGCTATAGGGCTGTCCCGTCCCTGTTCGGGCGCCACGTGTCCCGTTCCTGTTCGGGCGCCACGTGTCCTGACCTGGGGGTACAATTGAACAGGTCTCCTGAGGGAAGGAGTGAGAGCCGGGTCAAGCGGTGCAGTGTCACAGCACAGAGACAACACAGTGTCTTCAGTGTCATCTGTTTATCGTGGGCAGCACGGTACAGCATGGAGACGATGCAGTGTTACAACTCTTCAGGGTCGTCCGGAGACGATGTAGTGTTACAACTCTTCAGGGTGTTCAGGGTCGTCTGGAGACTGTGCGGTATTTCAACTCTTCAGGCTCTCCAGGGTCATCATCTGGCTACTGTGGGCCAGGCATCGTGGTTATATACACGCTGGTGGGCCGTGATTAGTTGTAAACGGTGGGCTGTGATTGGTTGTAAAAGGTGGGTTATGATTGGTTGCTTTTGGACCAATCATGAGGTGCCGGATATGCAAATCTGAGGGATTCTAGTGGCCAATCAGAGCAAGGTTTCGAAGGTCAGGTTTTTTTTGGAGAGATTTTCGCTCTAGGGCGCAAGCCCTAGCCAGACAGACAGAGAGAGACATGGAGACAGAAAGCAAGAAATCACTCCCCAGGGGGGATGGTCATGCCACAATCCCTTCTGTTCCATTCTCCTCTTGGGATCTTGGGCACGCACGCACACGCGCCCGGCGTGAGTTTTAAGCCACCGGGTCCGGGACGCGAACCGCGGTCGACTATGTGAGAGTCCAGCGACATAGCCATTACACTAACTGCTGGTTCCCCTAAGGTCAGGTTTTTTGAAGGGAACCAATCATGGCAATTGTTTTGCTCTCTGAGAAACCTCAGCAGACTCGCTGGTGTGCAGCCTCCCACGTAGGGCGCTGTGCGCTCTCCAGACAGACAGAGAGACAGAGAGACAGAAAGTGAGAAATCACCCCCCAGGGGGCATGGCCATGCCCCAATCCTTTCTCCTCCATTCTCCATTCTCCTCTTGGGATCTTGGGCTTGCACACACACGTGCCCGGCATGAGTTTCAAGCCACTGGGTCCAGGACTCAAACCACAGTCGACTACATGGGAGTCCAGCGACATAGCCACTACGCCAACTGCTGGTCCCTTCTCATGTCTCAAATCCTGACAGGATGAAGAAATGGAGGAGAAAGGATTGTGGCATGACCATGTCATGCTGGGGGAGTGCTTTCTTCCTTCCATCTGTATGTCTCTGGAGAATGCATGCAACCTCTAGCCAAAATGTGTGTGTGTGTGTGTGTGTGTGTGTGTGTGTGTGTTTGTAAAATATAGAGGACAAGTAGGTAAATAAAAGTTAAAAAGGAAAGGAGACACCCTTTTGAGTAGGGAGAAGAAAGGGGTGGGAGTAGATACAAATTTAGTTTGTAGGAGGCATGAGCGGGATTTCATGCTTAGTAGTCTCTATTTCCTTCATAAAGCAGGATCTGAAGTTTTTGAGAGGTAACCTGTTGGATTAAGGAGATTTAAAAGAACGCCATTTTTTTTTTCTTTTTTTGGAGAGGTTTTTGCTATAGGGCGCGTGCGCTCGCCAGACAGACAGAGAGAGACAGAGAGATAGAAAGCAGGAAATCACCCCCCAGGGGGGATGGCCACGCCGCAATCCCTTCTCCTCCATTCTCCTCTCGGGATCTTGGGCACGCACGCACACGTGCCCGGCGTGAGTTTAAGCCGCCGGGTCCGGGACTCAAACCGCGGTCGACTACGTGGGAGTCCAGCGACATAGCCATTACGCTAACTGCTGGTCCCAAGAACGCCATTTTAAAAATGCCATGAAGAGCGATAGGAGTAGCTCAAGAGCTGAGCTGACAACCCAGCCGCAGCTAAAGAGCATGATCTGACTGCGGTAGCTTCAGCACAACCACCCAGTATTCTCTGTAGCAGATATCAGTCCCACTGGGACGAACACAGCAAACGCACCACTGAGTGGATCCCCCACGATGGCCTGGCACAAGGACATGACTGCACAGGCCAGGGAGCAAGGCAGCTGGAGCAGCTGGAGAGGGAGAAACTGGGAGGCTGGAAGGTCATAGTCAGAATCAGACCATTGGAGATTGCAAAGAGGCTTCTGAAGATTAGCGGGCTGAAAGGAAAGGTTGTAGTCAGAAAGGCAACATTTAAAAATTTTAAACATGTGTGTGTGTGTGTGTGTGTGTGTGCTTGCCAGAGAGACACATCAAGAGAAAGTGAAATCACCCCCTGGGGGAATGGCCACATCACAATCCCTTCTCCTCCATTCTCCTCCTGGGATTTTGAGCACAGATGCACACACGCCCGGTGTGAGTTTCAAGCTGCTGGGTTGACCATGTGAAGTCCAGCACCTTAACTACTACACCACTTGCTGGCCCCATATTTATTTTTGTAAAGATGCATGCGCTTACCAGAGAGAGAGACAGACAGAGAGCCAGAAGAGAAAGCACTCCACCCATGGGGAATGGTCATACCACAATCCCTTCTTCATCTCTCCCTCCTTTTGGGACGTTGGCCATGCATGCACACATGCCTTGTGTGTTTCTCAAGCCACTTGGTCCAGTTCAGGATTCAAACCATTTCAGAACACAAACCATGCAGTTGGCCATGTGGGTCCAGTTGCTTTACCACCAGCCACAGAGGCAGTCTGTAAAGGGAACTTTTTTTTTTTAAAGAGAGATTTTTACTATAGGGCATGTACAATCACTGGAGAGACAGAGACAGATGGAGAGAGAGAAAGCGAGAAATCACCCCCCAGGGGAGATGGTCACGTCACAATCCCTTCTGCTCCATTCTCCTCTTGGGATTTTGGGCATGCATGCACACATGCCAGGGCGAGTCTCCAAGGAGGCTATGTGGGGGTCCAGAGCAGAATTACAGAAATAGCTGCTGACTAGAGATAGAGGCCATTGGCATAGAAGAGACTACGGAAAATAAGGCTTTGTTTTGTTTTTATTTTTGACAGAATTACCTATTTTATTTATTAGTATTTTTAAAAACCAGAGAGATGGGGCGATTAAGAAAGCAAGCTTCCAGGCCCAGGGCTTGAACCATGGTCGGCCACGTGGGAGTCCAGCGCCTTAACCACACCACCTGCTGGTCCTGAAATAAGGCATTTTGAGCATCTACTAGCAGCTGCCTTTCTGCTCCTAGGAATGGTGTGGGCCCTGTGTTGGGGGGAGTATAGTCCCAGAGAAATGCTAGGCAGACACCAGATCTGAAGCTGGTTCCATGTGAAAGGTAAAATCAAATGTGATCTCGGCAGGAGTTTCAGTTCTAGGGGAAAGGAAAAAGAGAGACACAGGAGCCAGCAGGTGGCGTGGTGGTTAAGGGCACTGGACTCCCACATGGTGGACCGCGGTTAGAGTTCCAGACCTGGTGGCTTGCTTTCCCACTTTCCCTCTCTCTCTCATTCTGTCCCTCTCTGGTCAAATTAAATAAATGAATACATACATTGGACCAGCAGGTGGCGTGGTGGTTAAGGCGCTGGACACTCCCACATGGCTGACCACAGTTCTAGTCTCAGACCTGGTGGCTTGCTTTCTCACTTCTCTCTCTCTATCTCTGTCTCTCTCTGGTCAAATTAACATAAAATGAATAAATAAATAAAATTAAGTAAAAATAATTCTTAAAAAATAAAAAAATAAATACATACATAAAAAGTTAAATAAAATAATTCTTTTTTAAAAAAGAGACAGAGACATGGACAGAAAATCTCTGCATTGCATTCTTCTTTATTTTTAATTTATTTATATATGTTTTAATTTGACCAGAGAGGGACGGAATGAAAGAGCGAGAGAGAAATCAAGCTGCCAGTTCTGGGATTCAAACCGTGATCAGCCATGTGGGAGTCCAGCTCCCTTAACCACCACGCCACTCACCAGCCCCTGCATTGCATTCTTCAGCTTTGGAGAATTGCTCATTTTCTTCCTTTCTTTAAAGAAGTATTTATTTATTTAATTTAATTTATTATTATTTTTTTTAATTTATTTTTCTTCTTCAATTTGATGAGAGAGAGAGACAGCTGCCAAGGCCTGGACTCAAACTGTGGTCAGCCATGTGAGAATCCAGTGTCTTAACCACCACGCCACCTGCCGGCCCCTATTATTATTATTTTTTAATTTGACTAGAGAGAGAGGGAGAAAGAGAAAGAGAGAGAAGAAAAGTGAGAAAGCAAGCCACCAAATCAGTTTACCTTGTGGGAGTCCAGCACCTTAATCACCACACCACCTGTAGCCCCCATTTTCTTATCAAAAGAAATGGCAGGACCAGCAGATAGTGGAATGGTTATGTTGCTGGACTTGTATGTCAACAACTTTGGTTCAAGACCCGGACCCGTTCGCTTAGAACACATGTACATACATGCCCAAAATCTTGAGAGGAGAAAGGATTGCACGGCTACCCCCTGGGGAATGATTCCTCACTTTCTGTCTGTCTGTCTCTGTCTCTCCGGCAAGTGCACACGCCCTATAGCAAAAATCTCTCTCTAAAATTTAAAAAAAATTTAAAAAATGAATCGGACCCCACTGAGGTAGATAGGGTAAGGGGCCCAAAAGGAAGTCACTGTGTTTTTCTTCTTTTTTTGGAAAGGTTTTTGCTATAGGGCGCGTGCACTCGCCAGAAAGTCAGAGAGAGAGACAGAGAGACAGAAAGCAAGAAATCACCCCCCATGGGGGATGGCCACACCGCAATCCCTTCTCCTCCATTCTCCTCTTGGGATCTTGGGCATGCACGCACACGCGCCCAGTGTGAGTTTAAGCCACCAGGTCCGGGACTTTAACCACGGTTGACTACATGGGAGTCCAGTGACATAGCCATTACACTAACTGCTGGTCTCGTGTGTTTTTCTGTTTAATGAAGTCTCTGGGATCTCTGTGTTTTACCTCTATAGTCTGATTAATGTAAAATATATACCCCTTTTACATCTCTCTAAAGAATTTATGTCTCCTTGCTAATAAGAGAGGAGATAGGGATATTAAACACATGGACAGGATTAAGGCCAAGATGGAGTCACAGTGGCTAAGTTTTCACAGCCAAAAGCTGGCTACATTGGGACTCACAGTATCTGTTGCTAAGAGCAACCGTTTGTATTTAGTAACTGTATTCTAACTAGAAGTCCAGGACACTATGGTCTGCTGGCCCCACCAAGATTTGGGTAATAAATCACTCAGACTACCAAGTTACCATTTCCTAAAGCCCACTTCCTTATCCAAGAGCTAGCCCATTGTTCAGATGGCTAGACAAAAACCCCTCGCCTCCAGCCCCTCTTCAGCAACCCACTTGGGTTCCCTCCCACTACCCTGGAAGCCTTTTCTCTTTCCCTAGTAAATTCTGCTTCCTGTCCTCTGTGTCCCTACCTGTAATTCCTCATGAGCACAGGACAAGAACCGTCGTGGGTATTGGGTCTGGTCACTCAGCACTCCCTCAACGGGCCTGGCACATCTCTATATTCTTTCCCACCAAAGATCTAGGGGCCTTACTCTATCAAATATTCCCTCTCAGGGCCAGCAGGTGGCGGATGGTTAAGGTGCTGGACTCCCACATGGCTGACTACGGTTCTAGTCCTGGATATGGCAGTTTGAAACTCACGCTGGGCACATGTGCGTGCATGCCCAAAATCCCAGGAGAATGGAGAAGAGATTGTGGTGTGGCCATCTCCCTGGGGGATGATTTCTCACTTCCCCTCTTACTGTCTCTGGGTCAAGCACATGTGCCCTATGGCAAAAAACTTTAAAAAATAAAAAATCCCCTTTCTTTTACTTTTGAAATCTCCTTTTGGGGCCAGTAGGTGGCATGGTGGTTAGGGTGTTGGACTCCCACATGGCTCACCAGTTTAAATCCTGGACCTGGTAGCTTGCTTTCTTGCTTTCCCTCTACCACTCTGTCTCTCTCTGGTCAAATTAAAAAATAATAACCACAAATGGATTAAAATAAATAATTCTTTAAAAAAAATTCCCTTGCTTTAACCTTTGAAGTCTCCTTTCATCAGCTTCCTCCCCTTAGCCTAAAAATACACTACGTTCTCTTTTCCTTAGGAGGTTAACTTTAAGCTTTCTGAGGCCAGGGGCACTACCGCTCCTGTCCAAGTTCCATCTGCCTACTTATCCTCCATGTTCATTCCCTAGCCAACAAATCCAAGCTACTTAGCATGCAGAAAGTTTTCACCATCTTCCCCATCCTTCCCAGTCTTAACTCTGTACTGTCATGAAAAGCAGTACGTTCTTCATTTGATTCCTGATCCTGACCCATTTAACATTCACTGCCCTTATTCACTAGGCCATAATCTTACAGAAATGAAAGATTTTCTTCCCTGTGACTATTTTTCCCTCTTGTCACCTGAGAGAATCGTTTCTTTTATAGCTACTCAGTTCTGTAGCCTGCTCTGGGGTTGTGGACATGCCCCAAGAGAAAAGAAGCATGGGGGGAGAGATCAGCAGTTAGCATAATGGCTATGTCGCTGGATTCCCATGTAGTCGACCGCAGTTCGAGTCCCAGACGCAGTGACTTAAACTCACGCAGGAAGCGTGTGCGTGCGTGCCCAAGATCCTGAGTGGAGAATGGAGGAGAAGGGATTGTGGTGTGGCCATCCTCCCTGGCGGGTGATTTCTTACTTTCTGTCTCTCTGTCTTCTTGGCAAGTGCACACGCCCCATAGCAAAAACCTCTCCAAAAAAAAAAAAAGAAGTATTGGTTTTAATTCTTGGGTCACTTGCCTTGTCGTCCCCCATCCCCTTTATAGAAGAGGAAGACAGGCTGTCTCATTAATCTTCAGACACCACAGTGCTGGAACGAGGGCTGACTCCGGATGGAAGTAAGGTGGTCAAATGAGTACTGCCACCGTCCTCTCTCCAGAGGTCCCCTCTCACCCACCGCCAGACTCCTCCACAGCATTCTGGCTGCCTAGATACGGCCAAGACAACCATCACTCCCAGTCTCATGCTTTCTATGTCACCTGAGCCAGGGCCCTAAGTCATGCTTTCTTTCTCTCTGGGGAGTACATGTATCCTCTGGCAATCATTTTTTAAAAAACACTGAAATTCTGGGCCAGCAGGTGGCGTGGTGGTTAGTGGTACTGGACTCCAGTGGCCAGCCACAGTTCAAGTCCTAGACTGGTGGTTTGTTTCTGGCCAAATTTAAATAAATAAATACATAAATAAATACATAAAGTTAGAATAATTCTTTAAGGAAAAAAAAAAAAAAAACACTGAAATTCTGTCAACACAGAAATCTAGTTTTTGCAGAGCAAAAACACCATAATCAAAACAAATGAAAAATTGGGGAAAATATTTGCAACTCATATCATAGACTAAGGGATTAACTTCCTTAATAAATGCAAAATCTCCACAAATCAATATATGTATTTTTATTTTCAAGGAATTATTTTCTTTAACTTTATTCATTATTATTATTTTTAAATTTGACCAGAGAGGGACAGCATGAAAGAGAGAGAGAGGGAATATGAGAAAGCAAGCCTTCAGATCCAGGACTTGAACTGTGGTCATCCATATGGGAGTCCAGCACCCTTAACCACTATGCCACCTGCCAACCCCAATATATGTATTTCTTTTTCTTTTTTTTTTTTTTTTTTTGGAGAGGGTTTTGCTATAGGACGCGGGTGCTCACCAGACAGACAGAGGCAGAGAGACAGAAAGCGAGAAATCAACCCCCAAGGGGGATGGCCACGCCGCAATCCCTTCTCCTCCATTCTCCTCTCGGGATCTTGGACACGCACGCACACACGCCTGGCGTGAGTTTAAGCCACCGGGTCCGGGACTCGAACAGCGGTCGACTATGTGGGAGTCCAGCGACATAGCCATTACTCTAACTGCTGTTCCCATATGTATTTTTAAAAGGGTTGGTCCAGGAGGCTGTCGGGGCTAGTGTCAGGAAAGACCTAAAGATTAGATTGTAAGACAAGAAAATAGAAGCCATGTTTCGAAGACCTGTATTACAGGTACTTCGTCAGTTTGTAAGACATGAATCTGAAATAGCTAGCAGTTTGATTCTTGAAAGATCTCTGAATCGTGTGCAGTTACTTGGGCGAGTGGGTCAGGACCCTGTCATGAGACAGGTGGAAGGAAAAAATCCAGTCACAATATTTTCTTTGGCAACAAATGAGATGTGGAAATCAGGGGAAAATGAAGTATACCAAATGGGTGATGTCAGTCAAAAGACAACGTGGCACAGAATATCAGTATTCCGGCCAGGTCTCAGAGATGTGGCATATCAGTATGTGAAAAAGGGGTCTCGAATTTATGTGGAAGGCAAAGTAGACTATGGCGAATACACGGATAAAAATAACGTGAGACGGCAGGCAACAACAATCATAGCTGATAACATTATATTTCTGAGTGACCAGACCAAAGAGAAGGTGTAGAATGGATGATTCTCCTTTGGCCGTTGCTTGGTACAGTCTCATTTCCAAATCATGTATAGTCTTTATAATTTCTGAGGAAAAGAATTAAAGTACTCTTTTTATAAAAAAAAAAAAAAAAAAAAAAAAAAAGGGTTGGTCCATAACATGATGGTTAAGAGAGCTTGAAGCTGGATGGTTGGCCATAGTTTGAGGCCTAGCAAGGTGACTTGAAAAACATGGCAGGTATGTGTGTATAAATGACCAAAATTCTAACAGAATGGAGAAATGGAGAAGGAACTGTAGTGTGACCACATCCCATTCGGGAATGCTTTCTCCTCCCTCTCTCTGGAGAGTGTAAGTGCCCTTTGTCAAATAAAAATAATTTAAATAGTTTTAAAAAGAAAATGAATAAATGGGGTACCAAAACCTTTTCAAGTTTTAGAGCCTTTTAAAAAGTTTTTTTGGGGGGCCAGCAGGTGGTGTGGTGGTTAAGGATGCTGGATTCTCACATGGCTGACCGCAGCTGGAGTCCTGGACCTGGTGCCATGCTTTCTCACTCTCTCACTCTCTCTGATCAAATTAAAGATATATAAATACATAAAGTAATTATTTAAAAAACAAGTTTTTTGTGGGGGCCAGCAGGTGGCATGGTGGTTAAAGGCACTGGACTCCTACATGGCCAAAACCATGGTTCGAGTCTCAGACCTGGTGGCTTTCTTTCTCATTTTCTCCCTCTCCCTCTCCCTCTCCCTCTCCCTCTCCCTCTCTCTCTCTCTCTCTCTCTCTCTCTCTCTCTCTCTCTCTCTCTCTGGTCAAATTGGAGAATAATAATAAATAAAGTTAAAATAATTCTTTGAATAAAAGGTTTTTGGGGAGGGCCAGCAGGTGGCGTGGTGAAGGGCGCTGAACTCCCACATGGCTGACCACGAATCAGTTCTGGACCCAGCGGCTTGCTTTCTCACTTTCCACCTCTCTACCACTCAAATATAAATAAATAAGTAAATAAAGTTAAATAAAATAACTCCCCCCAAAAAAGTTTTTTTGGACCAGCAGATGGTGTAATGGTTATGTTGCTGGATTCCCATGACTGACCAGTCTGAGTTTCAGACCTAGTGACTTGAAACTCCCACAGGGCATGCGTACACCTGTGTGTGTGCATGCGTGCCCAAAATCCCAAGAGAATGGAAGAGAAGGGATTATGGTGTGGCCATTCCCCGTGCCCACCCCCCCCCTCAGGGTGATTTCTTGCTTTCTGTCTTGTCTCTGTTTCTCTGGTGAGTGCAAGTGCCCTATAGCAAAAATCGAAAAAATATCTTTTTTTTTTTTTTCCAGTTTTTATTGCCAAGTGGTGCCTGCACTCACCAGAGTACACGCACCCCTCCTCCCTGGAGGTATGGTCACACCACAATCCCTTTTCTCCATTCCTTTCTGTCCGGATTTTGGGAAGGCATGCAGCATATGGCCCCTGGGGCCAGGATTCAAATCACGGTTATCCATGTGAGATCTGGTTCTCAATGCACAGCTCTTAGCTGCTGCAATAGGGGACCCGACCAGGGTTTAGAAAGCCCTTAAAGTCATTTGGGGTTGGGCAAAAAGATCTTTTTCTAGGTGAAGACTTTCGTGATCCCTTTCCCAGATAATACTGCCTCCTCCTATTTTGAATTTTCTAGATGTACCCCAATAAGCTTCTATCATCCCTTACCTAGTCTTTCTCTACTGAACTCCCTCCAGAGCAGGTGTTTATTCAACTTCCTCTCCTTAGTACCTGTGCCTGGACCACAGCAGAACTCAGTAAACGGCTGACAGAATGAAGAGAAGGTCCTCGGTTCATGTCTGGAGACCTCCTTGAGCACACCAGCACAGGAATGCCCGTGACCCATGGGCACTGGCAGAAGCTGGGGGTGGACCGCGTTGTGACCCTTTTGGAGATGTTCTCTCTCATTCACTCATGGAGGAAATAAACTTAATAAAAGGTCTAGAAATCAGGGTCAATTGGTTAAGGTGGCTAGACACCACATGACCAAATGCATAGTTCCAGTCCTGGTCCCAGTAGCTTGAAAGACACGCTGGGCATGAGTGCCTAAGTGCCCAAAATCCTAAGGGAAAATGCCCATGGGGGTGTTTTCTCACCTTGTCTCTTACGTGAGCACATGCACCCTCTGGTGAACTAAAAATAAAGACCTAGAAATCCTTTTAGGGCAGTTTCCGGTCCCTCTAAGACTGTTGAAATTATTTCTCTGCCTCTCTAGAGTGGCAGAGACCATGAGAATGGATACAGGGACTGACAGATAGCTGAACAGGCCTGAGCAATGGTTCTTTACTGCAGAGGTTTCAACTTGGGAATCTAATCAATTCTTTCCTTCAGGAAAAAAAGGCACATTCTACCTTCATTTCTAGCTTAGTTCCTGAACCCCTTTAGCACTTGTCACTCCCTGGTAGGCCCCCCATCCCCCTCCCCAGCTTGTGTCCCAGTCCCACAGGCTCACAGGTCTACTAGGAGGCACTGGGTTCTAATGGAGGCAGAGGGTGAGCCCAGCTCTTGTCCACGCCACAGCACTGCTACTGCCCACTCATGCCAAATGCCCAGGGCCTCCATGGAGACGGCAGATGCTCTGAGAAGAAATGGAGAAGTCTCACCCAATGGAGGGATGTGACACTTAAAAACAAACTACTCTAGTAGTAAAAGGGAAATGAGCCTAATTATTCAGCTCTTCTAGATGGCTATTGCTCCTCCTTACATAGCCCATGCCACCAAAATGAAGAAATGAGTAACAGGGTTGGCAGGTGGTGTGGTGATGAAGGGCACTGGACTCCCACATAGCCAACTACAGTTCAGGGCCCAGACCTGGAGGCTTGCTTTCTCACTTTCCCTCTCTCTCTCTCTCGTCAAATTAAAATAAATATTTTTAAAAAATTAAAAAAAAAGAAGGATCAGCAGTTAGCATGGCTCTATCGCTGGACTCCCACGTAGTCGACCGCGGTTCGAGTCCCAGACCCGGTGGCTTAAACTCACACCGGGTGCGTGTGCATGCGTGCCCAAGATCCCGAGAGGAGAATGGAGGAGAAGGGATTGCGGCGTGGCCATCCCCCCTGGGGGGTGATTTCTCGCTTTCTGTCTCTCTCTGTCTGATGAGCACCCGTGCCCTATAACAAAAACCTCTCAAAAAAAAAAAAAAATTTTAATTAAAAAAAAAAATTTTTTTGAGAGGTTTTTGCTAGAGGGTACGGGTGCTCAGACCGACAGAGGCAGAGAGCCAGAAAGTGAGAAGTCACCCCCCAGGGGGGATGGCCACGCCGCAATTCCTTTTCCTCCATTCTCCTCTCGGGATCTTGGGCATGCACGCACACGCGCCCAGTGTGAGTTTTAACCCACCGGGTCCGGGACGCGAACCACGGTCGACTACGTGAGAGTCCAGTGACATAGCCATTATGCTAACTGCTGGTCCCAAAATTTTTTTTAATTTTTAAAAAAGAGTAACAGGGGCTGGCAGATAGCATGGTGGTTAGGTAGCTGGACTCCCACATGGCAGACCATGATTCAAGTCCCAGACACAGTCTCACTTTCCCTCTCTCTCTGGTCAAATTAAAAAATAATAAAATTCTTGGGGGAAAAAAAAATGAGTCACAATCTACAAGTTTCTTTTATTACCAAAACCAAATGTAACACACACTCTCAATACCGTCCCTGAGGAAATCATGAAAGTCCTTGGGGGTCATAAGACAAACCCTTAGCAGAGAAATGGCTGCTTGGTTCTCAAAGCCTTGGCTGGTGGTGAGGAAAGGGACCAGTTATGTGTCCTCCCTGGGCCCAAGGATCCTGACGATGGGATAGAAGGGGGCTAGACGGTGGTGTGACAGCAAAACACAACACTCAGACAGTGACCCACGTGAAGACATTCCAATTGGCGTTTGGAGACCTCCCAAGGCACACCAGGAATATGTACCCATGAGGGAGGCTGAGGCTGGGGTGGACAGCAGCGTCAAGACTGCTGGGGCGCTGGCCCTTGCTCCACCTCTCTGCTGCTCTGGCTCATGGAAGAATAAATTTAAAACAACTTTTTCAAAGGAATGGAAATGAGTTGACTAAGGATTTCATCACCGCCCAGCATGTCTAGGGTTAGGGTTAAGCTGTGAACAGCCCCGGCAACAAGAACAACATCTGAGATAGCCGTCAAGACCCAGACTCTCCAGGATCTCTAAGACACAGTCTGGCAGAAAAGTAAGTCCTTAGAGTCTGCAGGGTGACGCAGGTCCAGGCCACAGTGGACCATGCTGCTCTCAGCACCAACTCCTAAAGGCATCCATTGGCAAGGGCCGCCCACCAAGGGCACCGGCACCCACCTGGCTCAAGCCCCAGGCCCCGGGGCAGGAATGGGCAGGCTCTGCAGCTTTCACACCGTCTGGCCCTAGGGCTCTGCAGATATTCCTTGAAGTTGTTCCATGAGGCCCCCAGAGGGCGGCTCAGGGGCTTCAGACAGCACATAGTAGACTACCTCCCGCTGGCCTTGGGTGTTGGTCTGATTCACTACATGGATGATAGGGCTGGCATTGTCCTGAGTGGCTGAGAAGGCTGTTCCCTCCTCGCCTCTGCCCTCCTCTTCCTCTTCCACCTCATCCTCAGGTCCTGGCTCCCCTGGCACCGTTTCTAGAATGATGCTCTGCAGGCTGCTCTCGATCAGTGCTGCTCCAAGGCCCGAGCCTTCCTGCGGTTGCCGCAGCAGCTGCTGCGTCAGCTCCACACTCTCGTAGCGCACCAGCTGCAGCCGCATGTAGCCATCTTCGTGCTCCCTGTACCTGGGGAGGGAGGAGGGTGGGCAGCAAGGCTGGGTGGGAGTGCGGCCACGGCCTGGAGACTGGCAAGCTGAGGGACAAATGTGAGGAGTGGAAGGAGGCCTAGGAGTCTAAGTGACTGGGTTGACAAAAAAAGTCTTTATTGGAATATGGAGAACAGGCAGGAAGGAAGGAGCACTATTCAAAATGGAGAATTTGGGGGACCAGCAGTTAACGCAATGGCTATGTCGTTGGATTCCCATGTAGTCGACCGCGGTATGCGTCCCGGACCCGGTGGCTTAAAACTCACACCGGGCTCATGTGCGTGTATGCCCAAGATCCCGAGAGGAGAATGGAGGAGAAGGGATTGTGGCAAGACCATCCCCCCGGGGAGTGATTTCTCGCTTTCTGTCTCTCTGTCTAGCAAGCGCATGCGCCCTATAGCAAAAACCTCTCCAAAAAAAAAAAAAAAAAAGGAGAATTTGGGGCCAGCAGATGGCATAATGGTTATGTTGCTGGACTCCCACATAGTTGACAGCAGTTCAAGTCCCAGACCCAGTCGGTGGCTTAAACCTCATGCCAGCCACATGTACACGCATGCCCAAAATCCCAAGAGAAGACTTGGAGAAGGGACTGCAGTGTGGCCGCCCCCTCCTCCCTCCGGGGATGATTTCTCGTTTTCTGTCTCTCCAGCACATGCACGGGTCCTATAGCAAAAACCTCTCTAAAAAAACAAAACCCAGAAAATTTTAGGTAGAAACCAAACCCAGTTCAAGACTGATCGACCATGAGTATTAGAAGGTGGGAGGTTAAGAGATTTGGAAGCTGAAGAACAGGGTCCCTAGATTCCAGCTAAGTTCTAGCCAAAAGACTTCTGGCACCATTTTTTGGGTTTGGCACCATGCCTTGGATTAAAACTGAAAAAGGGGGGGCCAGCAGGTGGCAATGATTGTTAAGGTGCTAGACTCCCACATGACAGAATGCAGTTCAAGTCCTGGACCTGGGAGCTTGCTTCCTCATTTTCTCTCTCTCCCCCCGACTCTGGTCACATTTAAAATAATAATAAATAAAATTAAATTTTTTAAAAATCTAAAGAACAACTTTGGCCCCATCACAATTCTCAGGGATCTCTGAGTCTAAATGAAAACAGTGGATATAAGTGCACCACCAAATTACAAGTTTTTAACTTGACAAAACAGTATCCGAAAACATTGTGTGAATCTGGGGGTGGTGGGGTGGTGGTGAGAGACATACCGGAAACGGGGGTGCCCTGAGGGCCACTTGAACTGGTGTTTCTTGCGGAGGTGCATGGTGAGGTTGTTGCCCCGCGTGAAGCATTTCTCACACACGTGACACTTGTACCTTGGCTCGGAGTCTCCCTGATGCGGGAGGGAGGGACAGGTGAGGCTGACTTCATCCTGGACTCACCGACCCTTGTGCCCGCCCTGCCTGCCTGCCCCACTCACTTCGTGCACTTTGCGGTAGTGGGACTTGATAGAACAGGGGGATCGGGCAGTGAAGCTGCAGTTCTCAAAGTCACACCTATAGGCTGGCTCCTTGCTGTGGGTATCCAAGTGCTTCTGGAGGTCGATCAGATTCTTGCAGCTGCCAGAACAGATCAGGAAGGGTTGTAGGACTTGGGGGACCCCCGAACAGGCTGTTTCCTGGCCCCTGGCTTCCCTTACCTGTAGTCACAACAGTCGCATTTAAAGGGCCGGTCTTCACTGTGGCGAAAGCGCATGTGGTTGCGGAGGGAGGAGGGCAGCGGGCAGGTCATGTCACACAGAGGGCACTTATAGTGATTCACTGGGAGGAGCAGAGAGTAGGCTGTGACTCGAGGACTGGGGCCCAGGTGGGCAGGGGCAGCAGCTGGGGTGCCAGGCCACTCACCGTGGTTGCGCATGTGGTCCCGCAGCAGACGCTCTGTGGCAAACCTCTTCGAACAGTGAGAGCACTGGAAGCGCTGCTCTGGGGTGGGGCGGGCCAAAGGAAAAAGGGCTGTGGCAAGTGGCAGAGGAGCACAGAGAGAAGACCATCCCAGGCAGAAGGAGCCACCCAAGCAGAACGAGGGAGCTTAGGGAGCTGTGGAGGGACACAGTATCATGGGCAGAACATGGCACTTGGAGTCGAGAACCTGAGTTAGAATCCCAGCTTCTCCACTTACTAGCTGTGTGATCTCAGGTAAGTGATTTAACCTCTCTGAGCCTCAGCTTCCTCATCTGCAAAAAGGGGGATAAGAAGCCTACCTCATGGGGCTGTTGTGAGGATTCCCTGGGATGACTGATACAGTGCAGAGTAAGTGCTGAATCACAAGGTCTAGGACTCTGAGTCAGCAAAGAGCCTACTGGGAGGTGCCTGAGCCCAAAGGGAAAGGGAGCCAAGCTGCAGATCCCTTCAGCGGCTACCTCCCCTGACAACCCGTCCCCAACCCCTCTAAGCAGGAAGTCTGTGCCCAGCCCCTTCTCTTCGAACTGCTTACGATCCAATGAAGTCTGGCGACGAATGTGGTCTAAGAACTTGGTGTTGTTGGCAAACATACCCCCGCAGGTGGGGCAGGCCACCACCTTCTCCTGGGTATGGCTGCGGAGGTGCTCTCGAAGCTTAAAGCGGTCCTTGAAGGTGCAGGTACATCCTGGAAGGAAGGCTGGTCAGGCTCCCACCACTAACCCCCAAACCAGGCTGAGCCCACCCCCAAGTCTCTCCAGCCAGGAGCAAACCATGCCCTGCAGGACTGGTCCCATATCCCAGGCTGCCCCAGCCACTCAGCAGCCTCGGGGTTTCTTCCAGAGCCAGGAGTTAAGGAAAGGCCCTACCTTTCCAGCCACAGAGTGCTACGTGGCTGTCCTTGCCGACAGCTTGGTATTCACAGCCCAGGCTGTGGGCTTCCACGTGCCGGTAGAACCACTCAGGATTGTCGAAGGAGCTCTGTGCCAAAGACAACTTGCAGTAAGGATTGAGGGTGGTGGGCCCTTACCCTTATGTATCCAAAGGGGGCTCCCTACCACTCTCCCAAATTAACCTGATGGGGTTGGGAAGGAGCTACCCAGAAACAGAGGACACTAGTAGGAACCTGGGACACACAGGCATCCCTGAAAGGTCAAGGTGTCCTGAGTGAAGACCCCCGCTTCCTTCCGCCCCCTACTGCTGGCACTGCCTGCTGACCTCACAGTGCTCCCACAGACACAGGAAGTGGTCAGGGATATCAGGAATGATGTTCCGGCTCTGGAAGTTCAGGATGCACGGGCTGAGGTCAGCCTGGCTTTGCAAGGCCTGCAGCCCCCACTGTTTCAGCTTGGTGTGGTAGCAGTGGAAGTAGACGTGGCGGATGAGGTCAGCAGAACTGTCCAGAGAACAAAAGCCACATTCCTGCCACAAACAGGAGAATTCTTCCTCTGCAGAAAAGGGTTAAGAAGGGAGAGTCTGACGCTAAGGCTCAGCTCTCCTGCTACCTGCAGCACGCAGCAGGGGCGAGGAGGGCGGACTCTAACCAAACCACGAGGTGTTCGTTCAGCAAACGCTGGTAGTAATGACCATCAGTCGTGGGACCACCAAATTAAAAAAATGAATAAATAAAGCTAAATAAAAATAATTCTTTTTTAAGAATTATTTTTATTTAGCTTTATTTACTTATTTTCATTTGACCAGAGAGGGAGAGAGAGAGAGAAAAGGAAAGTGGGAGAGCAAGCCACCAGGTCTGAGACTAGAACTGTGGTCGGCCATATAGGAGCCCAGCCCCTTAACCGCCCTGCCACCTGCCGGCCCCTAGTTAACTAAAATCATTCTGGAAGGAAGGAAGGAAGGAAGGAAGGAAGGAAGGAAGGAAGGGAGGGAGGGAGGGAGGGAGGGAGGGAGGGAGGGAGGGAGGGAGGAAGGAGGAAGAAAGGAAGAAAGGAAGGAAGAAAGGAAGAAAGGAAGGAAGGAAGGAAGGGAGGAAATAGCCAGTGGGGCCTTCCTAGAGAAGGCAGATCTTAAGTAAAAATGAGAGAAAGGAGGAGGAAGAAGTGGAAGGCAGCATCTTCCTCAGGGAGTGGCAGAAACTGAGCTGGAGGTCATGCATGCCAACCACACTGCTGTCTCCAAGTCTCTGGCACACGCCTCCGCGGGCCTTCACCTCTGCCCAGACCACACTTCACCTGTTTATGGATTCTCGTCCTTCAGATCTTAGCACTGGACACTTTCTGGGACATGCCCGTCTACATCCAATCACCCTTCTTCTAATACTTTTACAGTACTGTGGCCCTCCCACACCCACAGGACTTATCACTAGGTACAGTTTTGTATTTATAGATGTGATCATCTTTTTTATTTTAGATTTTTTTTTGCTGTAGGGCATGTGTGCATGTTGTAAAGAGACAGAGAGAAAGTGAAAGTGAGAAATCACCCCCCAGGAGGAACGATCTCCATTCTGTTGAGATTTTGGGTACCTGTACACACGGCATGTTTTTCAGGCCACTGGGTTTGGGACTTGAACTGTGGAGCCGGTCATGTAGGATCTAGCACCTTAACCACCATGGCACCGGCTAGCCCTAGACGTGTTAATTTGATTCACGTTCTGACTGAAAGTTACGTGAGGCCAAGGACTGGGATCCTTTGTACTTGTTACATTCCCAGCCCCCCCGCCCAGTGGCTATTCTAATCCACTTACTATCTCTCTAGCGTCTCTTAAGAACCATAACCGGGACCAGCAGTTAGCGTAATGGCTATGTCGCTGGACTCCCACATAGTCGACCGTGGTTCACGTCCCGGACCCGGTGGCTTAAAACTCACGCTGGGCACGTGTGCGTGCGTGCCCAAGTCCCGAGAGGAGAATGGAGAAGGGATTGTGGCATGGCCATCCCCTCTGGGGGGTGATTTCTTGCTTTCTATCTCTCTGTCTCTGTCTGTCTAGTGAGCGCTCGCGCCCTATAGCAAAAAAACTCTAAAAAAAAAAAAAAAGAACCAAAACCAAACTTTTTTTTTAGGAATTAACTTTGTTTTTGTATTTCAGTTTTTGGTATCGGGCACGTATTCCTACTACAGGCAGAGAAAGAGAGGGAAAGTAAGAAATCATCCCCTAGGGATTTAGACGTGCCACAATCCCTTCTCCATTTTCCTCTTGGGATTTTGAGCACACATGTACATGTGCTCTGTGTTTTTCAAGTCACGGGGACCAGGACTCAAACCACAAAGTCAGCCACATGGGGATCCAACTGCATTAAGCACCATGCCACCCGCTGTCCCAAGAATTTAGTTGTTTCTGAAAAGGAGAAACCCCCTAAATTCTTTTTTTTTTGTACTAGCTTTTCAAAATTTTTTTAATTATTTAATTTAATTTTATTTATTTATTCATTTATTTTAATTTGACCAGGAAGAGACAGGGACAGAGAGAGAGAAAGGAAGCCACCAGGTCTGGGACTCAATCCATGGTTGGCCATGTGGGAGTGTCCAGTGCCTTAACCACACCACCTGCTGGCCCTGACCCCTAAATTCCTTTCATATATAAATACTATAGTTTACTTTCTGAAACTATCAGTTATAGTTTGAAGTCACCAGACTTGAAACAGAATTTGATGTGGAGGAAGGAGCTCTGCCTCCATTCTTTCTAGAATAAGGTTTTCTTTTTTTCTGTCAGAGGGTGTGTGCTCTCACCCAAGGGACAGAGAGAAAGAGAAAGAAAGCACCCTGGGAGCAACAGTCACATCACAAGCCTTTCTCCATTTCCCCCTCCTTTGGCATTCTGGGCACTTATGCGCATGAGCCTGGCATCTTTTTCAAGCTGCTGGTTCTGAGACTTCAACTGTATGGTCAGACACGGGGATCCAACTCCCTTAACCAATAGGCCAAGAGCTGGCCGAAATAAAGTAAGAGTTTTCCAAACTGTGCTGTGACCCATCAGTGGGTGGTGAAATCAATTTAGTGGACTACAAACCACCTTTTTCCAAAAAAAAAAAAAGAATAAAAAAGGAGAGTAAGATAGAACATTTCAGAGAACATTTAATAACAGTTGAGTACTGTTTCAAGTATTTTTTGTTGTTGTTGTTTGGAGAGGTTTTTGCTATAGGGTGCATCCGGTCACCAGAAAGACAGAAAGAGACAGAGAGACAGAAAGCAAGAAATCAACCCCCAGGGGGGATGGCCACACCGCAATCCCTTCTCCTCCATTCTCCTCTCAGGATCTTGGGCACGCACGCACATGCGCCTGGCATGAGTTTAAGTCACTGGGTCCGGGACCCGAACTGTGGTCAACCACATGGGAGTCCAGAGACACAGCCATTACGCCAACTGCTGGTCCCTCAAGTATTTTTTTTAACTTTTGTGTACAAATTGTGATATAAAATGTATTCCTTTGGGACCAGCAGGTGGCATAATGATTATGTCACTGGACTTTCCTGTAGTCAACTGTAGTTTGAATCCTGAACCCGGAGGCTTAAAACTCACACCAGGCACGTGTGTGCGTGCCCAAAATCCCTGAAGGAGATGGGATTGCAGCATGGCCATCTCCCCTGGGGAGGGTTGAGTGATTTCTCACTTTCTGTCTCTCGGTCTCTGTCTTTCTGACGAGCACACACGCTGTCTAGCAAAAATCTCTCTTAAAAAAAAAAAAGTATTCCTAACTACTGGTTGCAATGAGGGGGAGGGAAAAAAAAAAGCACTATTAGATAGTAAAAAATAGCAGGTTGTCAACAATTTATACAGTATGATCTTTTCTTTAAAAAACAGGTGTACTTTAGGGACCAGCAGTTGGAGTAATGGCTATGTCGCTGGACTCCCATATGGCTGATTGCAGTTCGAGTCCCAGACCCAGTGGCTTAAACTCATGCTGGGCACGTGTGTGTGCATGCCCAAGATCCCAAGAGGAGAATAGAGGAGAAGGGATTGCAGAGTGGCCATCCCCCCGGAGGGTGATTTCTCGGTTTCTGTCTCTCTGTCTCTCTCTGTCTTTCTGGCGTGCGCATGCACCCTATAGCAAAAACCTCTCAAAAAAAAAAAAAAAAATAGGTGTATTTAGTACATTTATACACACGTATACACACGTACTACATGCACACATGCAGAGAGGTCAAAAGAATGTTTGCAAAGAACTATAGTAACTGCCTCTTGGTGGCAGCATGGCAGATTCATTCCCCATATCCTTACTGACTCAATTTTTTGTGAATTTATAATATTTTTTATAAAAGATAAAGCAAAATTGGGAAAACAAACCACCATTCTCTCTGTGGAAGCAAGTCAAACTTCCCACCTCCCCAAGAGCTCTCCCCAAGTCCCACAGCCTGTTCCCTTACCAAGTGGGTCGTCCTCGTCCTCGTCCCCGGAGCTGTGCAGGTGCTGCTGCAGGTGCTGAGTGACATGCTCGCAGAACTCCTCCATGGCGGAGCACACGAAGGAGCAGGACCCCCACTCACACTGCAGCCCCAAGTCCTCCTTCCGCGGAACTTTCCCAGGAGGTGGCATGGCCTTCACCCTAGAGGAAGAGGAAGCAATCCACGCCTGTAAGGATTCCATCAGGTGCTGCTGGGGCCAAACACTGCCAGGCAACCTGCCTGGAGCCAGTGGGTGTTTTCCCAATGACCTGAGAGAAACCCTGGCCTTTTCCAGCATTTCTCAAACCCCTGCACGACATCTGGTGTTCCTGGGAATAGAAAACAAAAATTGATGCTACTGAGCAAGCGCCAGGCACTGAAACAACTGAACACTTCTGCAGACAGAGCAACCTGCCAAGAAGCAGCAAGTCCTCTGAGAGGCAGAACACTCAGGGTCAGGAGCGAACACGTCTTTGGACCAGAGTTCAAACCCAGACTCCACTGCTAGCCACCTACAAGCTGCTCAGCTTTGGCCAACAACCCTTCCTTCCGAACATTCTCATCTGCAAAATAGGGATAACCATACTTTGTGTACTTTTTGTTTTTCATTTCCCATTTACTGTATGCCGAGCACCATATTAAACATTTTATTTGCATTGTCACTCAATTACCAACACCACCCTATGAGATAGGTACTATTTTTAGCCTCACTTATAAAGACCTGAGGCTCAGAGGTTGGACTGACTCCAAAGTCCACATTCTTTGGAGCCCAAAAGTTCCTTACCTCTCACTGTATTACGTCTTAAGTCCCCCAGACTTTCAAAATGACATTTCCTCAGCCTCTGCCCAGCCTATCCAATGGTTTCCTCCACCCTAACACCCTCACATCACACTTGAATATAAGAAACCATTCCTGCTTTGTTTATACCATACCCTGGTGAGTACACTACCCTAGGTATGTGTAGGCATGTAGTAAATATTTGTTGAAGAAAAATAAATACAAAGTTAGGAAGTTCTCTTGGGCTGGCCCCATAATGTAGTGGTTAAGGGAGCCAGACACCACCTGGCTTACTGCAGTTCAAATCCCAGCTGCTATAGCTTGAAAACCATGTCAGGTGTGTGTGTGTGTGGATGTGTGTGTGGATGTGTATACATGTATATATGTATACAGGTGTGTACATGTATATATGTGTATAAGTGTGTGTGTATGTGTTTACACCTAAAATACAGACAGGAATGAACGGAGAAAAATGATCACAGCATGCTCATGCCTCACTAGAGGGTGTTCTCTCTCTCTCTTCACCTGTCTCTCTGTGGTCAGCACACCCACCCTCCAGCAATTAAACACAACTGAAGTTCTCAGTTGTTAATATGCACACAAATGCAGAGTTCTCCAACACTTCCACCAGAAGTTTAGATTCTGGAAGGGGAGATTAAAGAAATGTACCCTTTTAAACCAGCACCTGGTTCTGATGCAGGCAGTTCCAAGAGCATTATTCTTCTTCTTCTTCTTTTTTTTTTTTTTTTTTGACACAGAGTGCGTGTGCTCGCTGGAGAAACAGAGAGAGAGAGAGAGAGAGAGAGATCACTCCCGGGGGGGAGGGGATCACCATGCAGCAATCCATTCTCTTCCATTCTCCTCCTGGGATTTTGGACGTGCACGCACACATGCCCACTGTGATTTTCAAGCCGCTAAGTCCAGGACCCAATCTGTGGTCAGCCATGTGGGAGTCTAGTGCCCTAACCACCATGCCACCTGCTGGCCCCCCAAAAGCATTCTTAGGAATAATGAAAGAATAATTTCAGGGCCAGGCAGTGACACAGTGGAGGAACATGACCTCTGTGGGGCTGGCCCACATATGAGGGTCCCCAAGCTATCTGGGTGTATCAGACATATGCATCCCCACAACCCAGTTCTGCTGGAGGCTGGAGAGGATTGTTGGGGCCTTGTTGGGGCTGCTATTTTCCTAGTGGAAGAAATAAGTAAATAAACTTAAAGAAAACAACAGGGCTGGTCCTGAAGTCTACTGGTTAAGGAAGCAAGATTCCACCTGGCCAGCCACATGGTTCAGATCTCAGCCCTGGCAGCTTGAAAAACACAGTGACTGCATGGAGGGTGCTTTTTCCTTCTCCCTCTCTCTGGTGAGGGAAATGTGTAAGCGAAAGCTGGGGTGTGCGGAAGACACTCACGGCCTTGACTCTGCCCCGTGTGTCTCCTTCTCCTTATGGATTCTCACTGATCTTGTTACCACGCCATGATGCTGGGAAGGGAATAGAGGATTATTCCCTCTGGCCTACTTGAGATAGGTGGGAACTCTGAAAAAGGCCTTTACTATTAGGAAAAATATAATTTAAAAAACAGAAAATACAGAAACAATAAAATCCTCATGTTCCCAAATCCAGGCTTCTGAAACTTTTCTTTTTTTTTTTTTTTTTAAAGAATTATTTCATTTAGGGAACCAGCAGTTAGCGTAATGGCTATGTCGCTGGACTCCCACGTAGTCGACCGCGGTTCGCGTCCCGGACCCGGTGGCTTAAAACTCACGCCGGGCGCGTGTGCGTGCATGCCCAAGATCCTGAGAGGAGAATGGAGGAGAAGGGATTGTGGCGTGACCATCCCCCCTGGGGGGTGATTTCTCGCTTTCTGTCTCTATGTCTCTCTCTGTCTGTCTGGAGAGCGCACACGCCCTATAGCAAAAACCTCTCCAAAAAAAAAAGAATTATTTCATTTAACTTTATTATTTATTTTAGTTTAGTTTGATGGGGGGCGGGGAATAGAGAGAGAAAGTGAGAAAGCAAGCCACCATGTCTAGGACTTGAACCGCGGTCAGCCATGTGGGAGTCCAGCACCCTTAACCATGCCACCTGCTGGCCCCGGCTTCTGAACCTATTATACCTACTAAGCCTAACAGCCTTTTATCCTTAGTGAACCATCTGGTCATCCTTACACTCTGGGCTGTAGGTGGGGTGTTGGCTGCTTGCAGACTAGCAGTGAAGGCTTAAGAGAAAATGTTGGGGTGGGAAAGCCTTCCTAAGCCAGACCTAATCCAAACCTCCTCTCTACCACCTACATCACGAGATGCAAGCCTTTTCTCAAACTGGTTTCAACTTACATCTCCAGGGTTTGGGTAAGGAAACAACACATATCAAGAGCCCCGTGGCGAGCCTGTTCCATGGTCACTTCATTTGATTTAAGAACGCCTGAATTCCAATCCCACACCAAGCTGCTTCTCTGGCTTCTTCACCCACCCATTCATTCCCTCTTCCTCTCTATTTCAATCATCTTTGTCCCTGAACACACTACATTCTCTTAAAACTCCTTGCCTAGTGGGTCAGTAGGAGATGTGGTGATTAAGGTGCTGGATCCCACTTGGTCAACTCCATGGTTTGGATCCCAGATCCACCAGGTGCATTTATGTCTTGTGCCCAAAATTCCAAAAGAATTGAGAAGGGATTGTGGCATGGTCATCACTTTGGGGGATGATTTCTCACTTTCCCTCTCTCTGGCGATCAAACTTACCCTACGGCAAAAATCTAAGAGGAAAAAAAAAAATACTCCCTGCCTAGCAACTTCCACTCAACCCTTCAAACCTACCTGTCTCCCTGATGACCCCTTTTCCAACTCATACCGATAGAGCTGGAGCCTCCCAAGTCCTGCTCGCAGCAGCCTACACACACACCTTCACCAGTGCACTTGTTCCAATGCGATGGAGTGCCTGTCTCCCCTGGACTAGGAGTTCTTCAGGGCACAGACCATCACATAGTCACCTCTCATTCCCGGTGTCAGCTCAGAGCTTTGTACAACCCAGGTGCTCAGTAAATACCACGAAATAACCACATTCCAGCCACCCTTACTAAACTGCCTCTTCTATGGCTGGCACAGTTGACACCATAAAACCTCAACCCTATTTTCATGCTGCCCATGGTCACTTGTGGTTGTTTTATATGTTCTATTCTTGTCTACCCAATTTAACTAGAAGCTACGTCTGACCAGAAACCATTCACACCTGGTTGGGTCCCTACACCAGGTCAACCTTAGTACTGAGCACGAGTATTCTACACACAGACCTGCTGCTGGACTGGTGGGTAAGACTCAGGAGGCAGGCTTACCAGCTATCCAGAACACCCCAAAAGGCAAAGCTCCCCGATTCTCATTCACTGTTCCCCAACCTTCTTTAATTTCTCTCTCCTGTCCTGCTTGTTTCTAACCTGGGAAGGTCTAGGACAAAGTTAACTATGTCAGGTCATCATTCTTTCCTCTGTAGGTAAGAAATGCAAACAAAGCAACTAGTATACTGTATAGAGGGCACCAGGCTGTCAGAAGATGTGGGTTTGAGTTCCCAGTCTCAATGAATTTGCTCTGCCTATGAAGTAAGTATCCACTATGAGAGATCTTCAAAAAGTTCATGGGAAATGCGCATTACAAGAAAATTACGGAGCTGGCAAGTGGCATGGCGATTAAGGCGCTAGACTCCCCCATAGTCAACCATGGTTCAAGTTCCGGACCTGGAGGCTTGCTTTCTAATTTCCTCTCTCTGGTGAGTGTACTTGCCCTATAGCAAGTTAAAATAATAATAATAATAATAATAGTAAATGCTAAAATTAAATAATCCTTTAAAGAGAAAAGAAAATTATGCATGGATTTCAAAATTTTTGCACCTAAAATAAACTCATACTTGAATCCCATTTTCCATGAACTTTTTGAAGTGTCCTCATATATGACAAACACTCTTCCACATATTTTATATGCATAAAAACTCATTGATACAACAACCCTATTGAGTAAGGTATTGTTATCTCACTTCCCAGAGGATGAAATGGGCCCAAGGCACAATGTTAGAGGGTTTGGTTCCATTTTCCTCCTACATCTCTGCCTGTTTTACAGCCCAACTCATTCCCTCCCTCACAAAGACACCAGGTCTCTATACACAATGCCCAGGGCATGTTGCACCAAGCAGTTATTTGCTGTAAGCGCTCAGAAAGCCTGGCCCACGCCCATCCAGTTCTGCCAGCGCTCTCGTACTAGGAGTTCCTGCAATGTTTGTGTAAATCTCTAACTTACTACCCAATTTTAGACAAACCACCTAGCTTCTCTGAATCTCTTTTCTTAAATGTAATCCAGCCAAGAGTACTGGATTCAGTCAATCTGCTTATCGAGCTCCATCATTTACTAGTGACAGAATTACTCAAGCCTCAGTTTCCGTGAAGCACAGGAATACTTCTACCTACCTCACTGACTAACTTCAAGAAGGAGAGGCGATAATGGCTATTAAAATGCTTAGCAGGGACCAGCAGTTAGCGTAATAGCTATGTCGCTGGACTCCCACGTAGTCAACTGCGGTTCGCGTCCCGGACCTGGTGGCTTAAAACTCACGCCGGGCGCGTGTGCATGCGTGCCCAAGATCCCGAGAGGAGAATGGAGGAGAAGGGATTGTGGCGTGACCATCCCCCCTGGGGAGTTACTTCTCGCTTTCTGTCTCTATGTCTCTGTCTGTTTGGCGAGCGCAAGCGCCCTATAGCGAAAACCTCGCCCAAAAAAAAAAAAATGCTTAGCAGAACTCACTGCTAGAATACGTGTTAGCTATTAGCATCCTTGTTTCTTAGAGTGAGAAGGTCTACGCACGAATTCTGAAAAAATAAGGCCAATTTTTTTTTTAAAGGCTAAAAAAAAGGACAGCCCGAGGATTCCCATCACTTCTCAGGAGGAATCCTACGAAGCGATCAGCAAATAACTAAGAGTGTACACAGTAAAGCAAGACACCGGATGAACTCTGGATGGCACTCGCGAAGAGGAGGGGCCCAGGTCCGAAACGCCCATGGACTCACAACGTGGACGAAGAGATGAAAACGTATGAAAACGACCAAAACAAAGCGCCCGAGAAAGGCGAGGGGGACCGAGCAAAATCCTCGTGGGCAGGCGAAACGAGTAAGAGCTCCCTAAGCGGTGGGGTCCGGGCCGAGCCTCGAGAGACGGGTGGAATTCGAAGGAAGGTGGCCGTCCCAGCCACACAATCTCTCATCCGCAGCCCCCCAGGCGTCCCCGAATCCGTCCTCCTGAGCGGGGCGGTGACCGAGTCTCGGCGGCGGCGAAGCCCCCAAACGAGAAAGCGGACAGGTTCGCGTCGGTGTGGGAAGCCGAACAGGGCAGATCGCGTGTCCGAGCCGCAGGACGAAGTCAGGAGGAGCCCAGCCTCCAGCAGTCCCCGCAGAGCGCACCGCGACGTCCGCCAGCCCGCCGAGCCCCAGCTTACCCAGTCGGTCGGCCCCGGCTCTCCAGCTCTCCTCCCACCTCAGACATCTCCTAGGAGGCGTTTGAGTGACGGCCAGCCGCAGCCAATCGCCGCTCTCAGATTCCACTAACAGCCAATGGCCGCAGCGTCGGACGGAACCCGTGCAAAACAAAACACGGAAGGGGCGGGAACGGTGGGTGGGGCTCGGCGGCGGTCGGCGGGAGTGAGGGGCGACCGGATGCGGGAAAAGGTAGGCGCAATGGAGTTCTAGCCGATGCGCAGAGGCAGGGAGCGCACGGACCTGAATTCTCCCAACTGCGCAGGCTCGGCGCGCGGGACCCAGTGAGCATGCGCATGGCTCGTTGTTGGCGGCAGGTGGGTCTCTCTCCGGCGGCTCCTGGCTTTGGATAGACCGCCGCGTGGGCAGCTCCAGCTCCGAGCAGGAGGCGTGGGAGGTTCGCCGTCAGCGCTACCAGCTCTGCTTGGCTGGAGTCCTACGTCTATCCTTTACCCTTTTAATCTTCTCTCTTAAATATTGCTATTCCTTTGCAGGCTTTTCTTTTGCTCCACGGTCTGTCTGGCGTGTTCCCAACTCAAGTCATCCACCGACTCAGTCAGGTCAGAAATCTGATCCCTTCCTCACACCACATCCAGGCCATGACCGAATCTGTGACTTCTCTCTTCTTAGACACAGGAGCTCTGAAATGCATCCTCCTTTCTTCACCTTCACTACTCCCATCCTAGTCTATTAACGACGTCCAGCCCAGATTTCTACTACTAGTCTAACTGATCCCACCGTGTGCGTTGTTACTTTCCTCCAAAGCATTCGCCACAGAGCCAAGTTGTATTTACAAATCTGCTTTAAAAGCTCAAAACAATTGGCGCCTGCAAGTGGCATGGTGGTTAAGGGCACTGGACTCACATGGCCGACCGTAGTTAAAGCCCCGAACCTGGTGGCTTGCTTTCTCACTTTCTCTCTCACACACTCTCTCTATCACCCTATTCCTCTCTGGTCAAAATAAATGGATAAAGGAACCAGCAGTTAGCGTAATGGCTATGTCGCTGGACTCCCACATAGTCGACTGCCATTCGCGTCCCAGACCCGATGGCTTAAACTCACGCCGGGCACGTGTGCGTGCGTGCCCAAGATCTCGAGAGGAGAATGGAGGAAAAGGGATTGCGGGGTGACCATCCCCACTGGGGGGTGATTTCTCGCTTTTTGTCTCTATGTCTCTGTCTGGTGAGCGCAGGTGCCCTATAGTGAAAACTTATCAAAAAAAAAAAAAAAAAAAAAGGATAAATAAAGTTAATTAAATAAAAAAAAAAAAACCTCAAAGACATTTTGTCAATTTGGGGGCAAAACCCTAACACCATCATTCTTAGTCTTTCTAGACCCTTAGTATCACCTGGGCGCTGCTTTCTCCTCCAGTGTATCTTGAATTCTTCTCAACCTTATTTCCTGTGCTCTGGTCCCCGTTTTTTTTGTTTTGTTTTTAAACCTATTACTTTCATGAGTGAGAGAGTCAGGGTCTTGATGCTGCAGTCTACCCCCAGCCTCAGCCAGTATAGGTCTTCGGTACAGTGTGCCCAGCATACTCATGGAATCTCTGGAAGCAAACTGGAAACCTTTGCATGTGGGCCAGCCTGCAGAGTAGAGGTTTCACCTCTGGACACCTCCAAGTCCCAGCCCTAAATTTCTGTTTCTCTACCACACCAAGCTGCCTTTTACCTCTTATGTCTTGTACTTATCTGGAATAATTTTCCTGTCTCCCCATCACACATTTATTTAACTGGTGTTTGCTCATTCTGATCTCAATATAGGTGCTTCTTTTTCTAAGAAGTCTTCATGACAGCTCTTATCACATTGTACTGTATTTGCCTGCCTCTTTACCAGTCTTCGTTCCACAATAGACTAGTTCAGGGAGGCAGGACAGGCATTGTAATAGGATTCAAGACATATTTGTTAAATTCATTATGTACCTTGGGACCAGCAGTTAGCGTAATGGCTATGTCTTTGGACTCCCACGTAGTCGACCGTGGTTCGAGTCCTGGACCCAGTGGCTTAAAACTCAAGCCGGGAGCATGTGTGTGCGTGCCCAAGATCCTGAGAGGAAAATGGAGGAGAAGGGATTGCGGCATGGCCATTCCCCCTGGGGGGTGATTTCTCGCTTTCTATCTCTCTGTCTCTCTGTCTCTCTGGCAAGCGCATGCGCCCTATAGCAAAAACCTCTCCAAAAATAAAAAAATTCATTATGTACCTTAGTAAAGTTCATTAGGATTGGTATTTTATTGTATTACAGTTTCTGTATTTTTTTTTTAATCTGAAAATAAGCCTAAGTAACTCATATAATCAGAGAACACACTAAATGTATAATGTAAAGAAAATAAATTGGGCCTGCCAGTGGCATTGTGGTTAAGGTGACTGGATTCCACATGGCCAGCTGTGCAGTTCGAGTCCAGACCCAGGGGAATATTTTCATACTGGGTGCATGCACATGTATACCCAGAATCCCAAGAGAAGAATGGAGAGAAAGGGACTGGCTTCACCGTCCCCAGGGGTTATTTCTCTCTTTCTGTCTCTCTCTGGGTCTCTCTTTCTCTCTCTCTCTTATGCCCTATAGCAAAAAAGAGAAAGAAAGAAATTAAAAGTTATCATTAAAAATAGTGAAGACGTGGGCTGGCTGGTGCAGTGGTGATATGCTGCTCAAGAGAAGCTGGATTCCGCTTGGGCACTGAAGTTTGAATCTGCAGCCCAATAAGCTTGAAATGCTCTGGGCACAGGCATGAGTGCCCAGGGTCTGATAGACTTAAGGACTGGAGGAAGGGGATCACAGCGTGACTAGACCCTGTAGAGGATGCTCACACATGCTCTATCATGAATAAAGAAAAAGATAGTAAAGTCATAGTAAGAGCAGAAATTTGTGTATAGAATTTATTTTTTTTAAATCTTAACTCTTCAAAGAATTTTTTTTTATATTTTGCTATTATTATTATTTTTAAAATTTGACCAGAGAAAGGGAAAGTGAGAAAGTAAGCCACCAGGGGACCAGCAGTTGGCGTAATGGCTGTGTCACTGGACACCCATGTAGTCTACTGCAGTTCGAGTCCTGGACCCAGTGGCTTAAACTCACACCAGGCATGTGCGTGTGCGTGCCCAAGATCCCGAGAGGAGAATGGAGAAGAAGGGATTGCAGTGTGGCCATCCCCCCAGAGGCAATTTCTCGCTTTCTGTCTCTCTCTCTCTGTCTCTGGTGAGCACACGTGTCCTATAGCGAAAACCTCTCAGAAAAAAAGAAAGTAAGCCACCAGGTCTGGGATATGAACTGTGGTCAGCCATGTGAGAGTCCAGCACCTTAATCACCACGCCACCTGCTGGCCCCCATGGAATTTATTTTTAACAGGAAATTAAAGCCTGTGTACTATATTTTTAAATATAATTTAAGGGACCAGCAGGTGGCGTAGTGGTGTGGCACTGGACTCCCACATAGCTATGGTTCAAGACCCAGACCAGCAGCTTGAAACTCATGCTGGGCGCCTGTGCATGCATACCCAAGATCCCCAGAGGAGAATGGAGGAGAAGGGATTGTAGTGTGGCCATTCCTCCGGGGGGAGTGATTCTTACTTTTTCTCTCTGTCACTGTGTCTCCAGTGAGCACACGTGCCGTATAGTAAAAATCTCTCTCTTAAAAAAAAAAAAAATTATATATATACATATATATGTGTGTATATGATTCAAAAGTAACAAAATAGATTTAATCAACTTTCTTCATTCACCAGTACATAGTTATAATAGTACTTCATGAAATGCCAACCTCATTTTAATTCACATTTACACTGAAAATGGCTCTTAGCTTTATTTTAGCAATTTTATGAAGAGAAAGTTCATTCACAAAATGTAAACTCAAATGTAGGTTACAGAGGAAAAATTTCAGGATCACTTTGAGACCCATATATATGTTTCCAATATTTAAGGCAGTGTCTCACTGTCTAGCATAGTTTATTTCCATCTCAATCTGCTTCTCTTGAAAACAAGCCACAATTTTGGCTGGATAATTCAGACATATCTTGAGATTTGTTCTTTAAAAGCTGTCACAAAAGCTTAAAAGCATAATTTCTACTCATTAAAAGCTGTGGATCTCTTCTGAAAGTGTGAAATGGATAAAGTTGAAACTATTTCTTTTGAATTTATTTTTTAAATTCCTATTTTTGAAACATGATCATGCTCTTCACTATGAAGTATGTGGTTCCATTGAACTCTAAGCAACTCAGCACTGGAAGCTGAGGACAGTTTCTAGTTATCATTTACTCGGTCCCTGAGCCCAGTGGGAATCTGAAAACCTGCCCTCCCATCAACAAAAATTTCCCATGCAATTACCAGTTCAGTGTGTTTGGTTGTGTGGATTGGTAAACAAATTGCTCATTGGTGAACCATTAAGATCTGTTTCTTAGATTTAGGACTCTTTGGGTTTTCATGACTTAAAATTGCATTTTCTCAGCTTCAAACTGTATTTGGGATTTCATGACCTAAAGTTCAGTGTTTCACTATGTAAATACTAACCAAATAGCTATAATTGTGATTTTTTTTTTTTTTTTTTGGCTGTAGGGTACATGCACTCACCAAAGAGAGAGACAGACAGAGAAAGTGGGAAATCACACACACACGCACACACACACACACACACACACACACACACAAAACCCAAGGGATGACCACACCACAATCCCTTCTCCATTTTCCTCTTGGGATTTTGGGCACACGCATGCTCAGCATGATTTTCAAGCTGCCAGTGGAACTTGAACCACAGTCAGCCATGTGGGATCCAGGACCTTAACCTCCACATCACCTGCTAGCCTCCTGCCACTCTTAAAAAAAAAAAAAATTATTTAATTTTACTTATTATTATTATTTTAATTTGACCAGAGAGAGGGAGAGGGAAAGTGAGAAAGCAAGCTGACAGGTCTGAGATTTGAACTATGGTCAACCATGTGGGAGTCCAGTGCCTTAACCACCACTACACCTTCCAGACCCTGTGCCACTCTTTCTTAATATCCTATATTCTGTGACTGGGGTGGACAGAAACATTGGATATATTTATAATTCCATGCTGTCTAATCACTGACATGGGCCTTAACCCTCTGTGATACAGGTAAGTTATAAATGCCAAGGATGGAAGTGACTCGAATGATTATTCAGGCCACACTTACCTTAGCAATGAGGAAGTCGAGGTGCAGGAAAAAGAAGGGGCTTGCTCAAGGTCACTTGTGTTTGTAGCCGGCTCAGTTGTCCTCCCCCTAGTCCAATGCTTGACCTCCTACAGCAGCTTACCTGGCTCAGTCCTGCGTCAGGCCCCAGAAGAAAGGACCCAGGGATATCCAGCTTGCTAGTATCTCTGCTTCCCTAAGATGTGCCCACATTTAGGAGTATAATATTTTCATTATGATGAAATGCTTATAAGACTTCCCCTCCCACCCTGTCTCCTCTGAGGCAATAGTTAACACTTACTAAACAAAAAGATACTTAACACTTAACACTGACTCTATGCCAGGCAGAGTTCCAAGCACTTGACTCAGTTCTTTCTCACTCACAACTGAACAATGGTCACAGTCACCATTTTACAGATGAGAAAACTGAGGCACTCAGATGATAGGATTTGCCCAAAGTCACACCAGTGATCAGTGGAGCTGACAGCCTGGTCCAGACTCTGTGTCTGAACTCCCTTATATCCCAGCAGGAGCAGCCTGTTTGAGAAAGGGGGGTGAAGGTGCATTGATGTGCATGCTGCTTCACTTCCACAGACTCCTGTCTCTCCTGTTGCAGGAACTTCTTAGCCAACCCATGTGTGTCATCCTCCCAACCTCTTGTCCCTGGACTCCAGTCTCTGATGTTTCCTCCTCCATCAAAACCATATAGCCTTGGGAACCAGCAGTTAGCGTAATGGCTATGTCGCTGGACTCCCACGTAGTCGACCGCGGTTCGCGTCTCGGACCCGGTGGCTTACAACTCACGCCGGGCGCGTGTGCGTGCGTGCCCAAGATCCCGAGAGGAGAATGGAGGAGAAGGGATTGCGGCGTGACCATCCCCCCTGGGGGGTGATTTCTCGCTTTCTGTCTCTATGTCTCTCTCTGTCTGTCTGGCAAGCGCACGCGCCCTATAGCGAAAAACCTCTCCAAAAAAAAAAAACCAAAAAACAAAAAACCATATAGCCTTGGGAGCAGCAGTTAGAGTAATGGCTATGTCACTGAACTCCCATGTAGTCAACCGCAGTTCGAGTCCCGGATTCGTTGGGTTAAACTCAACCAGGCGTGTGTGTGTGTATGTGTGTGTGTGCCCAAGATCCCAAGAGGAGAATGGAGAAGGGATTGAGGTGTGGCCATCCCCCCTGGGGGGTGATTTCTCGCTTTCTGTCTCTATGTCTCTCTCTGTCTGTCTGGCAAGTGCACGTGCCCTATAGCAAAAACCTCTCAAAAAACAAACAAACGTAGCCTTGCTGCTTATCTGCCTTTCAAAAGATGAACACATGTCCAGTGATAAACTTCAGTTTGACTTTAATTTAATAAATTAAATTCCAAGCCATCACACAGCAATGGACATCGTCATCTCCCAACACAGAGGTGCAGCCTTGCTCTCGCTCCGTCATCACGCAGTCTGTAAGTGAAGGCCCTAAAGCCAGCTCTCTGGGGAAGGCTTCCCACCAGGCTCCTGGCTCCCCCTTCCAGCAGAGCCGCTGCCAATGGAGAAGGCATCAAGTACAAAAGTGGTAACAAAGGGGATGGGGATGAGGAGGAGAGGGAAGGCAGGGAGGTGGGGAGTACCTGCCTCCCATCCCGGGCACTGGCCTGGCTTTCTGTGAGCTGCCAGTGTCCTCTGAGGCGGACATCGGTGCTGGTCTGAGTGGGGACCTGAGGGAGGTGTGGGAGCCCCATCCTGAAGGGAATTGCCTACCCTCGTGGGACAGAAAAGGGTCACCCGGGAGAGATACCCTCTGTCATCTGTTCATTGAGGGTCCTAGACCACACATATAAATAGAAAAGAGAATAAATAAGGGAGAAAGGATCAGCTGGGGGCTGAGCACCCTGGGCCCCTTCGAGGCCAGTGTCAGCAGGAGACAAACGCACGGAGGGATGCCCGCACATGCCAGGACAGAACCCTCCTCCTAACTCCCAGCCACCAGCTCTCTCTTCCGTGTCCTCAGCAACGGGTGCCCACCTCTGATACACGTCCCATTGCAAGTGCCCTTCCAGCCGCCCCGCGGCCCAGGGTGGACAGGACTTCCTGGATCCAGAGGGCTTTCCTGGCCCAGGCACTGGGAATCCAGAAAGGGGGATGGAAGGGACGTGGGAATGGACTGAGAGGGCTCTTGCCCTCTCCCAGCTCCAGAGGTGAGGAGGGCCCTTAGAGCTGGGGGCTGGGGTTGCCATTGGCCTTGGGTTTGGATTTGAAGGAGAAACGCTTGATAAGGCGGCGAGAAAAGCTGCCTGCCTTCTTTCGGACGCTGGGGGTGGCCGTCGTGTTGGAGAGGTCATCGTGAGATTGGCTCAGACCCGCTTCCTTCTGCCGAGGCCTCCGGCGAAAGATGAGCTTAGTGCCACTGCGCAGGAAACTCACTGCAAGGGAAGAGGGGACACTGAGGCAGAGGGGGTCGGTGCGATGAGGCGGGGGCTCGGCTGGGACTGAAGATGAAGGGATAGAAGGTGTGGAAGAGTGGGACCAGCAGTTGGCATGATGGTTACTTCGCTGAACTCCCAGATGGCTGACTGGTTTGAGTCCAAGACCTAGAGGCTTGAAACTCACGCTGGGCACGTGTGCGTGTGTGCCCACAATTGTGAGAGGAGAATGGAGAAGGGATTGCGGTATGGCCATCCCCCCAGGAGGTGATTTCTCACTGTTTGTCTCTGTCCCCAGTGAGCACACACACACCCTATAGCAAAAAAAAAAAAAAACCAAAACAAAACCTTGGCCTGGAACCCAGACTGCCTTAGAAAAGAAAGTGAGGGACTGGCAGGTGGCATGGTAGTTGGGGCACAAGACTCCCACACGGCTGACTGCGGTTTGAGTCCTGGACCTGGTGGCTTGCTTTCTCACTTTCCCTCTCTCTCTGGTCAAATTAAATATCAATAATAATAATAATAATTAAGAAAACTTTTTTTTTAAAGTGAAAACAAATGTCTACTTATTTTCCTTCCTTTAAAAAAAATGTTTAAATGAATTTTATTTAACTTTATTTATTTTAACTTAACCAGAGAGGTACAGAATGAGAGAAAGAAAGAGAGAAAGAAAGTGAGAAAGCAAGCTGCCAGGTCCAGGGCTTGAACTGTGGTTGACCATGTGGGAGTCCGGTGTCCTTAACCACCATGCCACCTGCTTGGTGGCCCTCCCCTTTCTTTCTTAATTTGCAGTAGGGCCCGTGTGCTTGCTGGAGAGGGAGAGAGAGAGAGAGAAAGGAAAGGTAAGAAAGCAGCCCCCCAGGGGGATAGCCACATCACAATCCCTTCACCTCTTGGGACTTTGAGCGTGCACACACACCCAGCAAAAATGTGCACTTTATCTGTCCTGAGGGAAAACCGGGGGTACAGGTGGGATTCTGTGCATTCCTGACTCGGCCCGCAGGAGGAATGCCAGGGTGGGCTGCTCTGGGAAAACAGGCCACAGTGGCCTCTTCCCTATGGGAAGACCGGGTCTGCAGAGGTGTCCCCCAAGGCCTGTAAGCTGTGAAGGAAAGGTCGTCTGACACTGACTTGTTACCGAAATCCAGGAAGGATGTGAGCAGGAAGCAGTGCATCTGGAAACTTCAAGAAGTGATGCAGACTTAAATCATAAATAGATTTGTGGTTGACAGACTTATTGGAAGAGGGATGAAGGGGAGCTGGGGCTAGCCCCCCACCCTTTGAAGTGATGGGAGGACCACCACAGCTGTCCACAGCCTGTCACTGCCCATGGGGCAGATCCTAGGGTTGGCCTAGTAGGACATTTTACTCTCAGACGGGGCGATGATACAGAGTGAAAGGGATGGAATGTAACACAGGAGAGGAGTCAGCCCATGGCCTGGTGGTTGAGGCCACTGGATCCCATATGGCGGGTCCCAGACCCGGCAGTCTGAGAAACACACTAGACACATGTACACACATGCCCCAAATCATGAAAAGAGGGACGGGGGCTGACAGGTGGTGTGGTGCTTAGAGGCACTGGACTCCACATCGCCCAGCATGGTTCGAATCCTGGACCTGGCAGCTTGCTTTCTCAGTTTCTCTCTTTCTGTCTCTCTCTCTCTCTCTCTCTCACTCTGACCCTCTCTGGTCAAATTTAAATAAATAACTAAATAAAGTTAAATAAAATAATTCTTTTCAAAAAATCATGAAAAGAAGGAGAGATGAAAAGAAGGAGAGATGGGGGAGAAAGGATTGCTGCGTGATCATTCCCCATGAGAGGTGCTTTCTCCCTTTCCCTCTCTCTCCTTCTTTCTCTGTCTCTTGCTGGCAAGCACATGTGCCCTCTGTGGTAAAATTGAAGAAAAAATTAAAAGGGAGGGGAGACAGGTGCTGAGACTCGGGAAGAAAGAAAAACGGAAGTAAAGGGGACCATTTGGCATCCCTTCTTATCACCAAGCTGGTCAGGTCCAGGCCATGAACCAAAGCCCCGAGCTCCCCACCACTCTAGCCTGGCTGAACCAAGCTGGACACTGGCGATCTAGGAAGGTAAGGGCTGACTGGTGTGAGGCTTCCATGTCCCCAGGGGTCCACGAGGCCCCAGGTCATGACACTGGGTATAAAGGAGGCATGGCGGGAGTGGGTTTCTGCCGGTATCGCCCACCTTTGTGATCCTTGAGGCTCCGGGTCTCCAGGGCACCAGTAGAGCCTGTTTCTGATTCAACGTCGTCCACAGACGGCCTCTCAGAAATGTCTGAACGCGTTGTCTCATCTGCTTCCTGGACACTCGTGGGACTGGAGAGGGCATCGAGGGGTCCTGGTGACATGGCTGGTGGGTCTGAGGGAGGTGAAGAGGGCCCTCCGCTGGTCCCTGCATCGTCCTGCATTGAGGCTTCCAGGGACGCCGCATAGCCCAGGGACAGTGCCAGCTCGTCCTGAGCAATGGGCACCTGGCAGGAGGGACAAGCTGTAACGGGCAGGAGGAACCCTCAGGGCTGTCTCCCCATCCTGGCTCCTCCCCCAGAACCCCGTTACCTTGGAAACCCCGGAGATGATGAGCGTGCTGCGCTTGGTGGGCGTCTTCTTGGCTGCCCGCCCGCTGGGCTCAGTCAGCTGGCGAATCGCTGTTTCTGCCACCGGGTCCAAGCCGTTGGAGAGGTGACTCTCCCCTGCTGGGGTACAGAGGATGGCTAACTGGACTTATCCCTGCGCCCCACACCCAGCTCTTCCTGCCCCACCCCGGGTTTCGACTCTGGGGCACCAGGGGCAGCCACCACGCACGCATCCCGGGTCCCCACTCACGGCTGCTGCTGTGGGAGGCGCTGCTGGGGCCACTGCTCTCGCTCAGCACAGTTGTCGTCTTCTCAGTCACCTCCACCTTGGACGGGGAGCGGGAGGGGGAGTCTGGTGGGTGGGGGAGGGTCAGTGAGCTGGGAGGTGCTGTAGCGTGACCCCCACTCCCTACTGTCTTTACAGAGATGCAGACCCTGGTTGATTCAGAGGGCAGGAAGGGGTGACTGATCACAAGGGTGATTAAGACATCATGGGGACAAAAGGCAGCACAGGAACCAACAGGAGCGTTGGACAGTGCCGTGAGGAGATGCCCTGAGAACTGGGACAGTGTGCAGAATGGGGACAACCCAGAGGGCCGGAGATGGGAGAGGTGAATGGAGGGCCACTGTGGGGGAGAAGTGCCACGGAGGCCCCTGGGACTGGTGGAGGGCCACAGGGGCTGCTGGAGGGTGGGTGGTAGCAGGAGACGGAAGGAAAGAGCTGTGAAAACAGAGGGGAACCTGAGCAGGGGGAGGTACCGGAGTCCTGCATGGGGGGCTGTGGACTGAGAGGGATTGAAGACAGAGAAGCAATGGCAGAAGTGGGGGTGATGGGGGGAGTTCGAGAGACAGGTCACAAGGAAGATGTGGTAGGGTTGGAGTGGAGTGGGAGAAAGTGGGGTGAGTTTGAATCATCGCTCTCCTCCCCTTTCCCTGCCCTGCCATGGGTCTGCAGTCTAGGGCCCCTGGCTAGAACTGGGCTCCCAGGCTCTTCCTCTTTACCTAATTTGCCATCTACACGGGGCCGGGACTGCACGGTGGTGACAGTGGTGACAATGGTGCCATCAGGCATGATGGTCCGGTCCAGTTCAATCTTCTTGGTAGGTGTGATGCTGGGCCGTGGCGTGGAGGGAGTGGGAGTGCCCAGGTTCCGGGGTGAGCCCTCCTCGTACTGCAGCTGCCGAGGGGTGGGAGAGCAAGAGGCTAGGCCTCAGAGAGCGTCCACGCTTAGTCTTCCTGTCTCCTCCCAGGAATCAGCTTCTTACCTCCACTGCCATGGTGGCTGCTGGTCCCAGGGCTCTCCCTGGCCCTGGGGTGAGTGGGCACACCTGTCTTCGAGACAGTGGTCTGGATGGGGTGCCCACGGGCAGTGTGGCCTGACCTAGGAGCAGAGCTAGGGAAGGGAGAGGCACCATGAGCTGGACCCATGACCACACCCCCCAAAGGTGACTCCCCACCCCCACACTCACCGTCTCCACAGCTGCTGCTCCTGAGCACTTTGAGGGTCAGTGTCCGGCTCTGGGAGCCCAGATCCCTGTGGCCAAGAGTAAGCAGGGCAGGGAGGAGGAAGATTAGCAAACCGAATCCACCCTGAAGTGATCATAGGCCAGAGGCAGAGATGTACACAGAGATGGCACGAGTCCCCCAAGCAGCTTGTCCTGCCCTTCAGACACCCGGTCTTCCCAGGAGAGTAGGACTGGGCCCAAGTGGAGACCACACTCCGAGAGGGCATTCATATCCTCCCTGGCTCTGCTCCACCCTGTCTTAGCAGTCTCTCTCTCATTCTCAAACCTCCTTCTTTCATCATTTGCTCAAGCTGTTCCCTCTGCCAAGAATACTTTCACACACTGGTAAAATCCTACTCTCGTTCTACGGTACGATTTAAATGCCACCCCCTCCACGAAGCCTACTCTGATCCTTAATCCCCTGTGGGAATGACTCCCCCCCCCACCTAAGCGGTCCCCTGGCACGTGTGTAAGCCTCAACTGGAGCACTCTTGTACCATGTTCTTGATGCACCTCTATCTGTCTCAAGTCTGTGATCCCCCCAGGGGAAGGGGTCCTATCTTGGGCACGTCTGTAGTCTGTATTCCTAGTACCTAGGCAGGACTGGCACACAGTAGGGGCTCACACCCAGGGCTACTGAAAACAGAGCCCCTTCATGTCCGGGCTATGGTGGGAGGGTCTACTCAGGCTGCGCGTGGAAGCAGGGGGTGAGCTCAGGATCAGTCCTTACAATGCCAGGTCCTCTGTCCACTCCACCTCGGGACCAGCCCTGGTGGGCTTGGTCCACTTCTGTTGCATTGGGTTGTCAAGCTCAGCTACACAGCACAGTTCCTCAGTGCCTGTGAGGACCAGAAGTTGGGGGATGCTCAGATAGAAGATGGGATGCCACCGAGGAGCAGAGGCTGCAGCCTCAGCAGAGGGGCACAGTGCCTGCAAACACGGCCTCGGCAGTCCCCTGCTCCACCTAGCTCTCACCTCCCAGCTCGTTTCCCAAGTGAGATGCTCGGAGCTGCCGCAGGAATAACCGGGTAGGTCTGGGGAGGGCTGGCTGGGCCTGGGACACCATGGGTGGCTTCTCACTGGGTACCTAAGAGCAGAAGGAGGTCAGAAGAGCAAGAATCCTGACATAGTGTCCTGGGGCCAGTGTGCATGCAAACATTTGCTCTGGGTGCCTACTCACTGGGCTTCCCAGGGCAGAGCAAGCCCGGAGGTTGACCATCATGGCTGGCTGAGTGCTGACTATGGCATCCTGGATCAGCTCCTCAATCCTGGAGAGCTCTACTTGCTCCTCACCTCTCTGCAGGGAGGAGAGGAGGAGAACAAAAGGAGGAGCCCCCAGCTCTGCCCCCTGCCATGGCTCTGCTTCTCCTCTGCTGCTGGGCTGTGCATCCTTACCTCCCTGGCCTGCATTTTGGGAAGCACCGTTAGGCTGAGATTTGGGCGATCCGAGAAGGCCCACGATATGAGCAGCCCCTCGCCGGGTATTTCCTCCAGGTTGACTTCCAACTGAGGACAGGACAGGGACAAGGGGGTCAACTTGTCTCACTCCTCCAATGACTCCCAATTCTTCTGGGTGCTTCCTTCCCGAATTCCATCCCAGAGAGGTACCACCCCCTGCCCAACTCGGTTCCCACATCCCCCTCCACCTGTGTTGGTGGCAGTGTCAGAGTGACGTGGTAGGTCTCCATGGAGACGGCAGCGGGGGACTGCTGGGTCACCGAGACTGGGAACCGCACCTCCTCAGCAGAGAGCTGGCAGTGCAGCACCTGAGACAGGCCAGGCAGAGTCGGGGTGAAGGAAGGGCGCTCCCTTGCTTTCCCTGCCCTGCAATAGTTCAGAAGCCCTCACTCCACTTCTGTTTTCCTTGGGGCTACACCTTTTTGGGGTCATAAACTCCTAGAGAACCAGACATGAGCCAGGCTTCTTTCCACAAATATACACACACATACAACATTTTGGACTTATCTTCAGTAGGATTCTCAGACCTCCTGGACCAGTCCTGAGAGCCCTTAGGCATTCACAGACACCAGGTTAAGAATACCCAGATGAAAGGGAACCCTTGGACTTAGCCCCCTGTAGGCCCCAAAGAGAACAGTGCCCATAGGGTCCTTACCATGGTGTGCTCTGATTGGTCTATGCAGGTCACATGACTAATGCTGGCTCTGGGTGGGAGTTGGGGCACCTCCTCAAAGGCGATTTGGATGGAGCTCTGAAGAAGTAATACAGGCACAGGATCAGGTCTCTGGAGCTGACCCCCGCAGGGCTGGCTTGCTCAGTTGCTGGCTGGGCCCTGGCACTGCGGAGGCCTCAGCTGCAGGCTGGCTTCTGGCCCCTCCTTGGCTCAGGGCTTTATGATGGGAGGTGTTCCCCCTCAGACCCCGCCTCTCCAGGGGCCTATAGCTGCTAGGAGCCATGAGGATTGTGAAGCCAGATCTCCCCCCCAGAGACTAGATCACCTTGAGCTGAAGACCCTGGGTTCTTTCTGGAATACCAAGAGTCTTCCTCTTCCCCCAACCTTTCTCTTCCCCATCCTGCCCCAAAGAAAGGCATACAGAGAAGAAAAAAATTAAGATGTTGGTCGGCACTTATATACACTAGCTAGGCAGAGAAGGACAGGGCTGAGCTCATGTTAAAAGCAGTAGGGCGAGAAAGAGGTGGCTAAACCTTCCAGATAGGATGTGGAGGCTCAGGAGTATGGCGTTACTATATTCTTGGAGATGAACGCAGGCTCAGCGTGGCCTTGGGGGACTTTAACCAAAGGGACTGGCGAGAGAAGCAAGTTCAGAGGGCTCAAGGGTCCAGGGGTCTGACTAATTCCTCGAGGCAGACAGCAAGATGGTATTAGGAAGCAGAAAGCTGCTTAGCTCAGGTCTTCTAAGAGCTGCCCTTCTACAGCAGTGGAAGCTCCCTACTGCAGCCCCATCTGGTGAGCAAGATGGGAAGAAGAACCGAGCAGGGGCTAGAGGTGGGGCTGGCAACTCTTCCTTGGGCCATCCTTGGGATGGAAGAAACAAATACACAGGGCTCATTTGCCTGGCAAACCAGGGGAAGCCAACTTCTCTGCTCCAGCTGCTGTCTTGTTTGAAGGCAAGGCTGAGGGAGATGGAGAAATGGATGCTTAGGACCTCAACCTCCCCACCCCCTGCAAGGATGGCCAATGTCCAGCTGAGTCAGCTGTGCTGGGCAGTTTCTTCTGACCCAGGGACAAGGTGCAAGGAATGCTGGGTGGAGGGGTGGTTCAAGGCATAAACTGACAGATGTCATCTGGCTTGCCAGCTGGCCAGCTGGGCAAAGGAAACAGCAACTTCTTACAGTCACTTCTGTTTGCAGGCCTCTGGGGAGCTAGTAGGGAAAAGCCTCCAAGTGTGTGGGGCTAGAAACAGAACCCTCTGAGTGAGGAGCTGACAGACAGTAAGGGAAGGAGAGATTGCTGGGCTAGGCTGGGAGGGGTCCCCAGAAAAAAGAAACCTCTACCTCCCACCCACCTCTGTCTCATGATCATGCTTCCTGTCCTACTTCCTGGGAGGCCAGATGCCCATAGAGCACACAGAGGAAGTAGGCTGGGTTGTTTTGTGACTGACCCTCAAGGGGCAGCTCCAAGCTCATTTACTAGGAAGAGCACAAGAGTGTCGATCTAACCACCTGAACACTTTCCCCTCAACAAATACACCTCATGCCAGCATGGAGGAGGAGGATGTGTGACTAGCAATGAAATCACGAGCGGGTAGAGAGGTAGTTTAGGCTCCATGAGGATCTCTCTGGCTACATCAGGGATGTGGGACATAAAATGTTTACTGGGTATGGTGGCATGAGGACCCGGCAAATTCCTCCTGCAAGTGCACCTGTCTCCCCCACCCCCCAACACAACCAGCACCCAGGCTAGGCGGAAGTGCCCTCAGGCACAGGGATTAGCGTTGCTATGAGAACGGCAACCAGCAACTTGTGCATGGGTTTGAAGCCTGAGTACCTTGCACACAAAAATAGAGGATTGGGGACACAATTGGATTTCTACAACCCCCAGCCTCACCTGAGGCCTCACCCTTTTTTCTAGTCCCGGAGGAGAAGGGAAGCCATGGGGTTCTCTAGTTGATCCCGATCCCTATCCAGTCCTCTAGCACGAGCAGACCCTCCCCTAGAAGGAAAGGCTGAAGAGGCCACCTACGTGCTCCGTCCAACTCACCCCGTCCCTGCAGGCCTGCTCGTTCAGCGCTCGCACCCAAGCCCGCTGCCAGTTCTCCCGGAAAGACTTGAAGGCGAAGAGTGACGCCAGAAGGCCCTGGACACCTGGCTCCTCCGGGGCGCCGGCGCTAGTGACCCGCAGCCGCAGCAGAGAGCGCCACACGCCCAGCTCCCTCAGGGAACCGGAGGGCTCCGCGGTCAAGGCGGGTCCCCGGCCCCGGCCCCCGCGGGCCCGCGCCAGCCACAAGCTCCGGGCATACTGCAGCAGCCAGCCGAACACCGTGAGGAGCGAGGCGGCGAAGAGGACCAGCAGAGTCGCCCAGCCCACGTCCTGCTGCCCCCAGCCTGGATCCATGCTCTGCGCGGGCTGCGCTCCCGGTCCCGGCTCGGGCTCCGGCTCAGCCAGTGCCCCGGGGGAGCATGGCCCCGACGGGCCGCGGGGCGGGGGCGGGCTCCCCCGGGGCTGGGCGCGCCGGCTCGAGGGCTCTCCGGGGCTGAGTGCCCGGACTAGTGGGTGTCACAGATCAAGGAGAGGAGGTCCTCGGGGGTCGCGACGCCGCGATCTCTGTCTCCGTAGTCGGGGTCCCTCCGCGCTTGGTTGGGCAGTCCGACCCCGGCTAGTCTCCGGTCAGCGCCCGACTGCTCCCACGGCGCGGGCCCGGCCGGACCCGGGCGGGGACTGGGCTGCGGAGACGCGGGGGCTCGCGGGCTGACACCGGCTCCGGAGCGCTGCGTGCGCAGAGCTGACACTGACAACACCGCCGGCGCCCCGCCCCCACCCGCCCTTAAAGGAGCCGCACCCGCACCGGGCGGGGCCGGGCCAGCCTGGCGCTCCGGCGGGAGGAGGGCGGAGGACCGGGCGCGAGCGAAGGAGGTTCCGGGGTTGAAAATGGGCGGGATCTTTGAACACCCCGCCCCATCCTGGGGAGTTAGGCTGTTCCCTTCACGGAGCTCACCCGGAGAGTAACTTACTTAAGATGCTACCTTTGCTTTCCCCGAGGTTGCTTGGGTTTGTTTCTATAGGTTCGACAGCTGTGGGGTTAAGAAGGCGGTGACCTGTAGAAATCACCGCCCCCTTCTCCCAACACCCCCAGGCCCACCCTCTTCTGGGTTCCCATTCCCTGGCCGAAGCTAGGCCCTGGGCAAGGAGATGCAGAGCATCCCTCCCAGACAGAAGCGTCTGACAGAGGTCCGTCTGACAACAACCAAAGGGAAAGGACCTGAACCTGGTAGAGGTTGAGAATAGAAAATGGAATATTCAATGCTCTCCACCACTGTCTCTTCTCTTCCTCTTAGAGCTAGAACCCAGGGACACCCCATAGCCTCCTTGCTCATGTGGGTTTTTCTGGAGATATTTTCTAAGCCCAGGGCTCTGTTTTTAAAAATAATACATTTCCATAGTAACAGCTCCTGCCTATGAAGCAGCGTAGAGGGGGTGGCAATGACGGTGGAGCTGGCATGAGCACTGGACGGTGGATAGATCTGGCCAGAAGACACCACCAGCCAAATACCATGTGAGGGAACTTCAAAAACTTTGTGGAAAAATGGAATTAAAATACAAGTTTATTTTGGTACAAACATGTTAAAATCCGTGCGTAGTTTTTCTTTTTTTTTTTCATAATCCTCATTTTCCATTTACTTTTTTTTTTTTTTTGCTGTAGGGCGTGTGCACTCGCCAGAAAGACAGAGAAAGACAGAGAAATAGAAAGCGAGAAATCACCCCCCAGGGGGGATGGCCACGCCACAATCCCTTCTCCTCCATTCTCCTCTCGGGATCTTGGGCACGCATGCACATGCGCCCAGCGTGAGTTTAAGTTACCAGGTCCGGGACTCGAACTGTGGTCAACTACATGGGAGTTCAGTGACATACCCATTACGCTAACTGCTGGTCCCTTCATTTACTTTTCAAAGACCTCTCATATGTGAAATCCCAACCATCTCCCCAAAAAGCAGTGTCAGTACACTAACCTCTGGCCTCCAGATCCACCCAGATCCCCATTTCCCAAGCGCTCCTTCTTCAATATGGGAGGGTCTTTGCCACACAGTCCCTTCCTAAGAAGGTAGGAAGAGAAGGGGTCAGGCAGAGTCCTCCCAAATCCAGTTTGCAGTCTAAGGAATGAGCATGAGAGACTGCTAAAGTGTGGAGTGGCAAAGTGAGGCAGAACCTAGCAGGTCAGCAACAGGGTGGCCTGGCCAGAGGAGGTGGCAGTCCCCAGGTTTTACTGTAACGAATGATGGGGAGCACTAGGAGTGATAAGATAAACTTGCTGTGACCTGGCCCATGCTCTGTCACTGGACTCCAAAAACTATGGCAATCCCTAGAATCTGGGTTTCATTCTTTTTTTTTTTTTTTAATTCTTATTTAATTTTATGTCTTATTATTATTTTTTATTGTTATTGTTATTTTTAAATTTGCTATAGGACACATACACTGACCAGAGAGAGAGAGGGGGAATTGAGAAAGCAACCACCAGGTCTGGAACTTGAACTGTGATTGACCATGTGGGAGTCCAGCACCTTAACCACCATGCCATCTGCCAGCTCGTAGAATCTGGGTTTCTAATCTCAAAGAGAGGAGAAAAAGCAAGGCTAGGATCCACAGGTGCAGGAGGAAGCCATCAGTGGACAGAGAAGCCAGGGCTGGGGAGCAGGTTGTGGAGGAAGTTGTCCTGGTGCGAGGTTTGCTATGAAGACCCTCTTCTGGGACCAGCAGTTAGCATAATGGCTATGTCAGTCAACTCCCATGTAGTTGACCACGGGTCAAGTCCCAGACCTGGTGGTTTAAACTCATGCTGGGCGCATGTGCATGCATGCCCAAGATCCCGAGAGGAGAATGGAGGAGAAGGGATTGCAGTGTGGGCATCCCCCCTGGGGGGTGATTTCTTGCTTTCTATCTCTCTGTCTCTTTCTGTCTTTCTGGCGAGCGCAGGCGCCCTATAGCGAAAAAAGAAAAAAAAAAAAAAAGACCCTCTTCCCCCAAGAAGCTTTCAGGAATCCTTTGGCCTCCTAGGGGTCTCAGTTCTCTGAGGTCTTGAATTTACCCCCTCAACTCCTCCATGGAGCACTTTGTCCTGAGCTGCCAGGTACTGCTTCAGAATTCAGTCTTACTTGAGTATGCCTAGTCAGTCCTCCCTATCTTCTACCTGTTAGATCGTTAGTGCTTACAAGGCATTCTGCCTTACAATTAACTGGTGGTTTATGCTTATCTTTTCTTTATTTCTTAAATAATCACTTACTTAATTTGTATTTATTATTATTATTATTATTTTAATTTGCTCACCAGAGACAAAGGGGGGCTGGGGTGGAAGTGAGAAAGCAAGCCACCAGGTCTGGGACTCAAACCATGGTCAGCCATGTGGGAATCCAGCACCTTAACCACCAGGCCACCTGCTGGCTCCCATGTCTGCTTTTTCCGCTCATCAGGAAGCTGCTTAAGAGCAGAGACCATGTCTTACTCATCTCTCTTCCCTCATGTTCCACCAAGGTGTTTTAAATGTGCTGAAGTAGACTCCTTTGGGGGAAGCAACTACATTTATATAATTTTGTATCCTTCACAGTACTTAAAGAGTTTTCTATGCATATACTAGGAATTAGCAGAGTGTTTGTAATTTTAGGAAGTCCAACAGAGCGTGGTGGGGAGGAGGTGGTTAAAACTCTAGATTCCTACATAGCCGACCATGGTTCGAGTCTCAGATCTAGTGGGTTGAAAATCACACCGGGCATGTGTGTCTGCATGCCCCAAATCCCAGGAAAATGGAAGAGAAGGGATTGCAGTGTGGCCATCCCCCTGGGTGATTTTTCACTTTCCCTTTCTCTTTCTCCCTTTGTCTCTCTCCCTCACACATGCACCCTGTGGCAAAAATCTTTTTTTTTTTTTAATTATTTTATTTAACTTTATTTATTCATTTGTTTATTTAAATTTGACCAGAGAGAGACAGAGTGAGAGAGAGAGAGAAAGTGAGAAAGCAAGCCGCCAGGTCCAGGACTCGAACCACGGTCAGCCATGTGGGAATCCAGCACCTTTAACCACCATGACACCTGCTGGCCCCATGGCAAAAATCTTAAGAAAAAAAAAAAAAATGACCCTAAGAATTTCTACATTGTCTTTTGAAAAAGTATGGGAGATCTTATGCTTGCTTTCAACTATTGACATTTTTTTTAAAAGTTTACTATAGGATGAGTGCGCATGCCAGAGAAAGAGAGAGAGGGACAGTAATAAATCACTCCCTAGAGGGATGGCCACACCACAATCCCTTCTCTCTTCCACTCTCCTCTCCAGATTTTGGGCACACCTGGTTGTATTTTTCTTTTTTAATCTTTTTAAAGAGGTTTTTTTTTTTTTTTTAATGCTATAGGGCATGTGCTTTCACCTGAGAGACAGACAGAAACAGAAACAGAAAGCAAGAAATAATCTCCTAGGGCAGATGGCCATGGTGCAATCCCTTCTCCTCCATTCTTCTCTCAAGAGTTTGGGCACACATGCACATGTGCCTGGCATGAGTTTTATGCTGCCAGGTCTGGGATTCAAACCGTGGTTGATTATGTGGGAGTCCAGTGTTGTAACCATTACACTATCTGCTGGTACCCATGGGTGTATTTTTTTTTTTTTTTTTGAAGAGGTTTTTGCTATAGGGCGTGTGCGCTCGCCAGACAGACAGAGAGAGACAGAGAGACAGAAAGTGAAAAATCACCCACCGGGGGGATGGCCACGCCGCAATCCCTTCTCCTCCATTCTCCTCTCGGGATCTTGGGCACACATGCACACGCGCCCGGCATGAGTTTAAGCCACCGGGTCCGGGACGCAAACCGCGGTCGACTACATGGGAGTCCAGTGATATAGCCATTACGCTAACTGCTGGTCCCCCACCATGGATGTATTTTTTTAAGCAGCCAGGTCCGGGACTCAAACTGTGAAGTTGGCCACATGAGATCTAGCTACACTGACTGGCTTTTAGTTCTTGACTTTTGTTAGACTAAAAGGGAAGGGATAGGGAAAAGAGAAAAAAAAAAAGAATAGTTCAGCTTCTTGGACAGAGCCACAGATAGGGTCCTGCAGTGTCAGAGCCCAGGATCCAGAGCTGTCTTATCTTCTTGTCAGGCAGCGGGAGACTCCGGGGGAAGGCTTTGTCTGGCTAGCAGACATAATGGTGGCTTGGCCTTGCTCGCTGGGGGGCACTCAGCACTACTTAAAGCAGATGTGCATCCCTGACACTGTTCAGCCCAAGGCCAGCTGGTCTGTGAATCCTGGGGCCTGCTTTAGCATTCAGGAAAATGCTTTTGGAACTTTTACCAGAAATGGTACATTTCAAGGGAGGCCAATAGTCATATGTTTGTTTCTCCTTCTGATGAGTCTGATTATCAACTGGGCATTTACCATCATGGGAACAAAAATATACAGAGTATACGACAAGTATCCTAGTAACCATTTTCTGATGGTAACATGTATACATGGATGATGAATCCCTAGTACCTTGTCTTTGAACAAGTCCTCCCACCTTCTTGGGGGTGGGGAGAGCTAATGATCTCCGAAGAAGAAAGAGACAAAGCTTCCCTTTGCCAGGCTGGGAAAGAAGATTTATTAGGATTGGCCTCCTAATAAAAAAGGAAATAGATGCAGACTGTCTCTCAGATCTCCAGGGAGTCTCGGCATGTTCCTGATCAACAAGATTAACTGAATGCTACCTCCTCTGGGAATCCCACAAGCTCCTCCTTTCCACCTGCTCCTGACCCCCCCCCCCACCCCCATTTGGAAAGCCCTTCTACTCTTCCCATCTCCTGAAATCCTGCAAGCTACTGTTCTTCCCCAAGGCGCTGTCACTTCCCCTGGACACACTAACTGCTCCTTCCATATGCACCTATTGCCCTCTGTCCCTCTTTCATACTCAGGCTCATTATGAGTGATGATGCCTTGCACACAGATATCTTTGTGTCCTTAACCCTATGGGGACACCTACGCCACAGAAAACACTAGCCTCCAGGGAGTTTCCAGTGTAAGTAGCAGGCACTAGTACACACACACACACACACACACACACACACACACACACAATCAGCGGGGTAATAAGAAGTACTGAAAATTCGGGGGGCTACTTTTTTTTTTTTTCTTTTTTGAGAGAGAGATTTTCACTATAGGGCGCGTGCGCTCGCCAGACAGACAGAGAGACATAGAGACAGAAAGCGAGAAATCACCCCCCAGGGGGGATGGTCACGCCGCAATCCCTTCTCCTCCATTCTCCTCTCGGGATCTTGGGCACGCACGCACATGCGCCCAGCGTGAGTTTTAAGCCACTGGGTCCGGGACACGAGCCGCAGTCGACTACATGGGAGTCCAGCGACATAGCCATTACGCTAACTGCTGGTTCCCATGGGGGGCTACTATCAAGTACATTAGAGATTCTGTATGTGTATATACATATTCATGTATTTCATACACGTCTGACCGTTTTGCTGTTGTTACTTAAGGCCACCTTCAGGTAGAAGAAGAGCCATTTCACACCTGGTTTTGAGGAAAAGGAGAGACTTCTCTTTGGCTAAAGAGTCAACCTGGGGACCAGTCAATGGTGTAATGGTTATGACTCACACATAATCAGCATAAAACTCACCCCAGGGGCATGTGTGTGTGTGCCCAAAATCACGAGAGGAGAATGGAGAAGGGATTGAAGAGTGGCCCTCCACCCTGGGGGGTGGGAGCGATGATTTCTTGCTTTCTGTCTCTGTCTCTCAGAGGAGAGAACGTGCCCTATAGCAAAACTCTCTCTTAAAAAAAAAGGGGGGGGGGGGAACCAGCAGTTAGCGTAATGGTTATGTCGCTGGACTCCCACGTAGTCGACCGCGGTCTGCGTCCTGGACCCGGTCGCCTAAAACTCACGCCGGGCACGTGTGCATGCGTGCCCAAGATCCCGAGAGGAGAATGGAGGAGAAGGGATTGCGGTGTGACCATCCCCCCTGGGGGGTGATTTCTCGCTTTCTGTCTCTATGTCTCTGTCTGTCTGTCTGGCGAGCGCACGCGCCCTATAGCGAAAACCTCTCCAAAGGGGGAAAAAATAAAGAGTAAACCCGACTCTGACTCCTGGAACATGCCATATTGAGAAGAATGGAGAGCATGCCAGACCATTTTGTCTTCTAACTCTCTGATGGTAGTTTCCTCCCAGAGGACTGGAAATATCTGAGGCCTAAGAGCCTGGGAGAAACGAAAGGGCATGAAGATGCCAGTGAACCCTTGAGTACAGGGAAACAGTTGCCAAGCAAAAGCAACAGTGATCCGGAGAAAGAATCCTGACAGAGTTCCATGGTTCTCCCGCCGCCTTAGCTCTTGCCAACGCTTCAGCCTCCATCTCCACGTTTTGGGAGTTAGGCACCTTGCAGTGGTCCAGGACCAAGTGAAAGTCCTGGTGAAATCTAACACCCGAGGGCACGTCCAATTCCTCCCGTGGTGAGGTGCAGCGCTGGGTTGCCCGGCAACTAATTGCTACAAAGGCGACAGAAGGTGGGTGGGAAGTTAAGGAAAAAGTACCTGGATCGGGAACCAGCAGTTAGCGTAATGGCTATGTCGCTGGACTCCCACGTAGTCGACCGCGGTTCGCGTCTCGGACCCGGTGGCTTACAACTCACGCCGAGCGCGTGTGCGTGCGTGCCCAAGATCCCGAGAGGAGAATGGAGGAGAAGTATTGCGGCGTGACCATCCCCCCTGGGGGGTGATTTCTCGCTTTCTGTCTCTATGTCTCTCTCTCTGTCTGTCTGGCGAGCGCACGCGCCCTATAGCGAAAAACCTCTCCCCCCCCCCCAAAAAAAAGTACCTGGATCAAGGACCAGAAAAAACAGTGGGAGGGGCTGTCGGATTTACATCATCTTTCCAAATTGTAACTACGTGTCCGGGATCTGATTTCTGTTTACCGCGGCTTCCGACTACGCGGGCATCAGGTTTCCTGCGAAGAGCAGGCGCGGGTCCGCACCCTCGTCCTTCCTGCCCAACTTTTGGATTCCAGAAGGCACATTTCTGATTCCAGAGGCATCCCAAAGTAGGCGCCGGGATTGGCCCTTTAAACGTGACCTGCGGGCGAAGCAGAGCTAAAACTGACGTGGAGCCAGACAGTGAGCGGTGTCAGCCACGTGGTACAAGGAGGCGTTCATTTTGGAACTGGGCGAGGGGTGTTCCCACTCTGCGCTGTACATCTCTAATATAATGTTAGAAAAGTATCCGATCTTGTTTTTCTTTCTTTAATTGCTTTTCCTATACTCCCGTTTTGACTCCTCTCTCGAACAAAGAAAGCGGCTTAAAATAACTCTTGTTCACCCTCCAGCGCCCACATCAAAAATGGCGGCCGCCGCCTTCCGTAGCAAAGTTGCGACACTATCAGGATCCGGGCGGAAACAGCGGGTAGGCAGGTGCAGCCGGGCACAGCCTGGCTTGCTTTTTACAGCCTCCGGGAGGGGTCCCAAGGGCAGTTTAAGTCAGAGTTGTTGAGTTTCGCCCAGGCTGGTACAAGAAGGCGCTGCCGGTGAGAAACGGCCACTCCTTACTGCTGAGGCCTCCGGGCTGTTTGCCCAGCTGGCCGGTTAGCTGAGGAGGCGACGCAGCGGGGACCCTGGCGGGTCACCATGTGGGCCTTCCCGGAGTTGCCGATGCCGCTGCTGGTGAATTTGATCGGTTCGCTGCTGGGATTTGTGGCTACACTCACTCTCATCCCGGCCTTCCGCGGCCACTTCATCGCCGCGCGCCTCTGTGGCCAGGACCTCAACAAACCCAGCCGGCAGCCGATGTGAGCAGCGGCACCCAGGTCCCGGGCAGGGGGCAAGGGCGGAGGAGAGAGTGGGCAGGGCAGGGGCGGGGACTGGGTGCTTGACAGTACGCGGGGACCGAGAATTAAGTGGGCAGAGCCGGGCTCTGGTTGGTGTTGGGGGACATTGGGGAAGGGAAGGGCGGGAGAGCGTGGGGCGGGTCAGGGACTCCTGCAGGGGGTCCCTACTGCCTCCACCACTACCCTCCAAAAAAAGAAAAAAACCGGGTAGAAGACCACTTTGGATTACTGTAACGCCTGCCCTAGTGACCACACCCCCTTTCCTCTTCCCTGCCCACCGCCTCGCTGGGCCACAGCCCGGAGTCCCAGGGAGTGATCAGCGGTGCTGTTTTCCTTATCATCCTCTTCTGTTTCATCCCTTTCCCCTTCCTGAACTGCTTTGTGGAGGAGCAGTGTAAGGCGTTCCCCCACCATGAAGTAAGTGGATTCGTGGGACCGGTTGTCTGTGGCTGGGGCCTGGGAGGTGCCTGAGAGACTTGGGGGTAATTTGGGCTTGGAGAGAGGGGCTGAGGGATGATTTGAAAAGACAGGAGTTCTTGAGAGGTGGAATGGCATAGGCCTAAATCATAACTGTCGGAGCCTCCCCCAGTTTGTGGCCCTGATAGGTGCCCTCCTGGCTATCTGCTGCATGATCTTCCTGGGCTTCGCTGACGATGTACTGAATCTGCGCTGGCGCCATAAGCTGCTGCTGCCCACAGCTGCCTCCCTACCTCTCCTCATGGTCTATTTCACCAACTTTGGCAACACCACCATTGTGGTACCCAAGCCCTTGCGCCTGATTCTCGGCCTGCATCTGGACTTGGGTGAGTAACCCTGCCATTACTACTCCTCTGGTGCCTACTGATAGCCTCTGAGCTATCTAGCAGAACACTTTTCCTGGTGCTCCAGATTATCTTCCCAATTGACTCCATCCTGTCCCTGTATCTTCTCCAATTCTTTCTAGTGGCCTTCCATTCTGTCTTCTGCCCTCGCCACTTTTCTCCTTTAAGACTACCCTTGGGACCAGCAGGTGGCGTGGTTTTTAAGGTGCTGACCATGGCTGACCATGGTTTAAGTCCTGGACCTGGTAGCTTGCTTTCTCATTTTCCCTCTCTCTCTGGTCAAATTAAAATAAATGAATGAATAAATAAAATAAATCTTAAAAGAAAAAACTACCCTTAACTTCTCCTTCCTTACATGGCACTATTTTTTTTTGGAGAGGTTTTCGCTGTAGGGCGCGTGCGCTCGCTAGACAGACAGAGAGAGACATAGAGACAGAAAGCGAGAAATCACCCCCTGGAGGGGATGGTCACACTGCAATCCCTCCTCCTCCATTCTCTCGGGATCTTGGGCACGAACGCACACGTGCCCAGTGTAAGTTTTAAGCCACCAGGTCTAGGACGCAATCCGCAGTCGACTACGTGGGAGTCCAGCGACATAGCCATTACGCTAACTGCTGGTTCCCAACATGGCACTATTTTTTTAAAAAAGAATAATTTAATTTAACTTTATTTATTTATTTTAATTTGACCAGAGAGGGAGGGAGGGGTGAGAGAGAGAGAGAAAGTGAGAAAGCGAGCTGCCAGGTTCGGGACTCAAACAGTGGTCGGCCACATGGGAGTCCAGCACCCTTAACCACTGCCACCTGCTGACCCCATGGCATTATTTTTATACCGTGTCTCCCCCCTACCCTCCAGGGATCCTGTACTATGTCTACATGGGGCTGCTGGCAGTGTTCTGTACCAACGCCATCAATATCCTAGCAGGAATTAATGGCCTAGAGGCTGGCCAGTCGCTTGTCATTTCTGCTTCCATCATTGTCTTCAATCTGGTGGAGCTGGAAGGTAGGTGGAATTGGGGGTATGGAGAGAGAAAACTCTGCATATTAAGGAAGTTAGTTGCCTGATATATGGCTTTGGGGAATTTTTTAAAAAAGTAATTGTTGGGAACCAGCAGTTAGCGTAATGGCTATGTCGCTGGACTCCCACGTGGTTGACCATGGTTCACGTCCCGGACCCGGTGGCTTAAAACTCATGCCAGGCGCGTGTGCGTGCGTGCCCAAAATCCCGAGAGGAGAATGGAGGAGAAGGGATTGCGGCGTGACCATCCCTCCTGGGGGGTGATTTCTCGTTTTCTGTCTCTCTGTCTCTCTCTGTCTGTCTGGTGAGTGCACGCGCCCTATAGCAAAAACCTCTCAAGATAAAAAAAAGTAATTGTTGAAGATAAGGAAAGCTATTTACTTTGCAACTAACAATAACAATGAAGATTTATTAAATGTGAGTCAGAAAAGTAGCAGCTCTATCATTTAAAGCTGGGTTGGCACTAACAGCTAGGCCATGACCGTCTCCTATTGGACATAAATGATTTTACAGAACACCAATGTCAAAGTTGTCCTGTGACCATGAGGGACCAGCTCCCTCCATTTGAGCACAGGCAAAACCACAAGAACACTGAGCAACCCACAGAATGCCCAAACTCTCTTCTCCTGGCTACCATGAGAGACTTCTGCTGCTTTCCAATAACAACTCAGTTCTTCCCATTTATTTGATAAAAATTATTAAGATGTTCACTCATAGGGACCAGCAGATGATGTGCTGATTCCCACATGGCCGACTGCAGTTCAAGTCCTGGACCTGGCAGCTTGAAAATCACAACAGGTGCTCTTGTGCCTCCCCGCGTCTGCCTCTGCGGCGTTTGGCCTCCGCGCTTACCCGGTCACCCATGAATGACTAATTGAGCACCTGCTATGTGTCAGGCACAGATCTCTCGTGCTTAGACGGTGATACTGAGGCTATATGTTGAGGAATAAAACAGGTCTCTCGCCTTAGTGGAGCTGACCCTGCGGGAGTGGGGCAGAAGACATTTCCGTGATTTTGATTGAGCTGTCTGTGGATGAGGATAAGTTGTTCTTTTCCCTTGGAGGAGAGGATTAGGAAAATGAATCAATTTCTGCGATCACAACAGAACGGCAAACAGATTCTAGAACACCTCTGTCTGCTTGTTCCTGTACATTGAGGCTTAATTTCAAGAATTTGAAAGAAACACGCCATTCATCAGATGACAAGAAATCACCGCCGGATCACGAGAAATATGGGAAAACGAGAAAATACCTCTCCTCCACAGGAAAAGAGTAGCTCTCCTTCATCCACAGGCAGTTCGGTGAAAGTCATGGAAATGTCTGATAAGGAATTTAGAGCATTCGTATGTCAAAGCTAACAGAGATGGAAGAAAAGAGAGATAATGAACTGCTAAAGAGAAAGGAGAAAGAAGTTGCCGAGTTTCAGGAGATGAGGAAATTCTTGCAAGATCTAAAAGAGGAATTACACACTTTACAAAAGACTCAAACGGAACTGCTAGAGATGAAGTCTATAATACAAGAAGTCAAAATCTCCCTAGAAAATATTAAAAGCAGACTAGATCATTCAGAAAATAGAATCTCAGGTGTAGAAGAGAAAATGGCTGGCTTAGAAAAATCCACCACGAAGACCGAGAAAATGGCTCAAAAATTTGAGAATGATATGCGAGAAGTACTGGATACCATCAAACGTCCAAATATCCGGATAATTGGCATTCCAGAAGGTGAAGAGACCCATAAGGGCATTGATAATCTATTCCATGAAATCCTGCAAGAAAACTTTCCAAACCTAGAGAGGCATTCGAAGATCCAGTCCCAGGAAATACAAAGGACTCCAAATAGAATCAACCCAAGAAGATCTTCTCCAAGACACATTATAGCCAAGTTGACCAAAACCGCAGACAAAGACAAGATACTAAGATTGGCAAGAGAGAAACACCAAGTTACCTACAAAGGACATCCCATCAGGCTAACAGCAGATCTCTCATCGGAAACAATGCGAGCGAGGAGAGAATGGGAAAGTATATTCAAAGTGTTACGAGAGAAGCAATTTCAGCCAAGAATACTGTACCCGGCAAGATTATCTTTCAGGTGGGAAGAAAAGACAAGAACATTCTCAGATAAACAAAACCTGAAAGAATTTACCAACACCAGACCAGATCTCCAAGAAGTTCTCAAGGGTGTGTTGTATCAAGAAAATTAATCACAGACACATGGAAATAAGAGTCCAAAAACTATGAAAGTGGCCAACTTAATCATAGGGACAAGTATGGAGTTGAATATTATATCCTAGAATTTAATCAGGAAAATTGAACCAGAACAGAAGATAAAAGTACATGAGACTGATAGGTTCATACACCTACCATTTGAACAGAATCCTAACTTGTTTCCTGGCTTTAAGCAAAGTTCCTTGACACTTCTTTGAGTCAAGTTAAAACTGGTTTTCTTAGTAGTAATGAGTGAACTCAACACTGAAAGTAGTTAGATTATGTAGGAAATTGTGTGATCAATGCAATGTGGGTGGGAAGGGAATGAAGGACAATTGTAGACACCGGAGGTGGTGTGAGAGAAGGGTGGGAAGGGACAGAAGGTCAGAAAGAGGGGTGGAAGTAATTCTAGGAACTAGTAATGGAAAATTTTTTGTAATGTGCATGAGTGTATCACTATGCAGTGTGTACTGGATGGGAGATTGCATTTTGTATGCTGTGATGAAGCTTAGGGAAGGAATGTAAATTGAGTTACAAAAAAAAAAAAAAAAGTTTCAGAAAAAAAAAATATATATATATACCTAATGACTGCAGTAGGATATGTAGCCACAGCTAGGTGCTACTTTATAGGATGCGTAAAGTAAGACTTGTGTTCATGGAAATGTGGGTATCACCTGTGTTTGCTATGAGGGTATTTGGATTGATTAGGGTCTTTGGCGATACAATAAATGTGAGGAGAAAACAGTATAGAAAGCAAACATAGATACCAGAGACTGTGGGAGGAGATTGGGAGATGGCAGAGGGTAAGAGGTAGAGAATCAAGGATGGGGGGGAAAAAGGCAAAACATACAGAAGACAAGAAATGTAAGATCATTTACTGACAATAACATGTTTGTTGATGTGCTTGATTGAGATGATATATAGTGTACTTTGGATGGAAAATAAATAAATAAATTAAAAAAAAAAAAAAAAAAAAAAAAGAAAATCACAACAGGTGCATGTGCAGGCATGCCTAAATTTTCCAAGAGGAGAATGGAGGAGAAAGGACTGCAGCATGGCCATGCCTTCTGGGGAATGATTTCTCAGTTCCCTTGTCTTTGTTTCCCTCTGGCAGGTGCACATACCCTATGGCAAAACCAAAACAAAACAAAACAAAAAAGAAAGATGTTTAATCATAGGGATTACTTGTCCTTTCTGAAAGCACCCAGTTCAGAGCAAAACTCTGCTTAGACTGTCTCCAAAATTACCCTGAAACAAATCCTGTAACAAGTCCTTCCTAATCCTTTTACTGAGCCATTTTGTACTTCTCATGATGTGTGGTTTTTGAAGTCTCCCTTTTCACAAGTCAGTAAACTCAACTTTGACCATAGCTATCTTTCCGGTGGTCTTTGGCTGGTAGACATCAACAAGTGCTTATTAAAGCTGAGTGTTTTTTTAAACATCTCATTTAAGTCTTGGAATGCCTCTATGTAGTCAATGTTGTCATCAGCCCTATATATTTTTTTAGAGTTTTTTTTTTTTTTTTTTTTTTTTTTTTTTTTTTTTTGCTGTAGGGTGCATGTGCTCACTAGAGAGACAGAGAGACAGAAAGCAAGAAGACTCCCCCCCCCCCCCCCCCAGGGGAATATGGCCATGCCACAATCCCTTCTCCTCCAGTCTCCTATCAGAATTTTAGGCATGCACACACACATGTCTGGCATGAGTTTCAAGCTGCAGTGTCTGGGACCTGAACCACTGTCTGCCATGGGGTAGTCCAATGTCTTAACCACTATGCCACCCGTTGGTCCTTCACAGCCCTATTTTACAAATGAGGATGAGGAAACAGGCTTAGAGAAGTAAAGCTAGTGTTCAAACCCAGGTCAGAACAGTCAGTCACATTTAAGATAGTAACTAGATTAGAAAGGCTTCATGAAAGAGGTAGAATATTGAGAATTGCCTGGGCGACATAAAAGGGGTAGTGAGTTCTTCAAAGTGGCTTGAATAAGGTGGATGATACAGCTGGGAACAGAACTTGGAGACAGACAAAAATAGAACCAAAGGCTACAGAGGAAGTCAGTATTAGCTTTTTTCCTTTCTTTTTCTCCTGCTTTCACAGGTGATTATCGTGATGATCACGTCTTTTCTCTCTACTTCATGATACCATTTTTCTTCACCACCTTGGGGTTGCTCTACCATAACTGGTAAGTAGGGCTGTGAATGAAGGGGACGTCTGTCTGAACAAGTGGCATGCATGGTCCTGATCATAACCCATCTCCTTACGGAGACTAAACCTGTCCGGACCTGCGTTAAGTGTTTTCTGGGTATTTGGTTGGTACTTTCCTGAAACTGCTCTCTCCCCAGTTGGGGATGTACTTGGAGTCTCCAAGAACAAATGCATTCAGAGCTTTGGGTCCTGGGGAGGTGCTGGGGCAGCTAGAATCTCTCTGAGTTAGAACTAGGGGGGACCAGCAGTTAGCGTAATGGATATGTTGCTGAACTCCCATGTAGCCGACCACGGTTCAAGTCCTGGACCCGGTGGCTTAAACTCACGCTGGGCGTGTGTGCGTGCGTGCCCAAGATCCCGAGAGGAGAATGGAGAAGGGATTGCGGCGTGGCCATCCACCCTGGGGGATGATTTCTTGCTTTCTCTCTCTCTGTCTCTGTCTGTCTGGCGAGTGCACGCGCCCTATAGCAAAAACCTCTCCAAAAAAAAAAAAAAAAAAAAAAGAACTAGGGTCAGGGCCAGCCCAGCACCCAGAGTGTGTGATATGCAGGAGGAAGGATTGGCCATGCCTCTTGCCACAGGTTCAGGTCTTCTCTCCCACACAGGTACCCATCACAGGTGTTCGTGGGAGATACCTTCTGTTACTTTGCCGGCATGACCTTTGCTGTGGTGGGCATCCTGGGACACTTCAGCAAGACCATGCTGCTCTTCTTCATGCCCCAGGTGTTCAACTTCCTCTACTCACTACCTCAGCTCCTGCATATCATCCCCTGTCCTCGACACCGTATACCCAGGTAGCCACTTTGGGGTTTGAAAGGGACACCGTGGCCTTTTCACTTGGGGTTTCTGAAGCCAACCTTTACATTTGCTATGCAAAGAGAGTGGACTCACAGAAGGGCTCTTTCCATGTGGGTAGCCTTTTATAATTTACAAAGCACGTTTAGTTACGTACTCCAACAGAGTGCTCACAGCATTTAAATCACAGAGGAGTAAGCAGCAGACCCAGAAATAGATTGCAGGTTATTCGACTCCACAGCCAGTGCTCTTCCTATTAATTAACCACAGGGAGGAGAGTTCTTTGAGTAGTGGCCCAGTCACATGAAGCTATCTTCCCCCCACAGACTCAATACCAAGACAGGCAAACTGGAGATGAGCTATTCCAAGTTCAAGACCAAGAGCCTCTCTTTCTTGGGCACCTTTATTCTAAAGGTAACAGGGTAATAAGGAGGGAAGGCCTTAGGCTGCCCTCCTACACTCGGAACTGGGAACCTAGGCCCGCATCAAATCCAATGGGAGTTTGAAAGCATTAAGCACATCCCCATTCCTCGGTCATAAGTATTAGTTGAAATTCTCCCCATCTCTGGCCCCTCCAGGTAGCAGAGAGCCTCCGGCTAGTGACAGTGCACCATGGTGAGGATGAAGATGGCGCCTTCACCGAGTGTAACAACATGACCCTCATCAACTTGCTGCTTAAAGTCCTTGGGCCCATACATGAGCGAAATCTTACATTGCTCCTGCTGCTGCTGCAGGTGAGATTGAGGGTGAGAGTTATCTTTTTTTCTTCCCTTTTTCATGGCTCTTAACTCCAGTTTGTCTCCTTGCAGATCCTGGGCAGTGCTGTCACCTTCTCCATTCGGTACCAGCTTGTTCGACTTTTCTATGATGTCTGAGTCCCCTGCTCATCGTTCTTCACCTCTGCCTCCACAGTTTCTGATTTGGGCTTACCTCTGTCTGGACCAAGACTGCCTCCTGGCCCAGGCCTTTCCCAACCTTCATTCTCCTCCAGATTTTGTTCTCAGCATTTCCGTCCCCCTGTGATTTTTGACATTATGGGCCTTTCTTGCCCTCCAGTGACTGATTGGTTGGACTTTGCCTATGGTTTTCTTCAACTTGCCATTCTCTCCCTCTCTACCCCATTTTTGGAGCCTCCTAAGTTGGGATCCAGCAGCTTTAATGCAGTTATCCACAATTCAGCTTTCAGAGTCCTGTTGCTCAAGGAATATGCTGGGCCTTGGGATGGTATCTGGGCTGGGGATAGAGGCACAGGCTCGACGATGACTTGACATTGACCATACATGAAGTGTTCTGATTAGTAAAGAGACTGGAGAGCCAGGTGCTCCCAAGAGTCACAATAAAGTACTGTCTTTTTCTTGTTGTTCCTATGGGTGTATTTCCTATTGGGCATTTTAAGGTAGATGGGGAGGGTCGGTGGGGTTAACTCCTCCAAGAGGATGCCAATCTCTCTGCCCTGTCAGACCCCAGTCACAAGAAGTGAACAGAACTGAGACCTGACATGTTGAATAAATCATGAAATTCTGATGCTTCGAGTAGCCTGGAGGGCCCTAGGATTGGAGTTATACCCTGTTTTCTAGCCTGGGATCTTTAGGGAGAGGGGTGTCTAATTTCTTCCTCTTTTCACCCTTCCTTTGCCCAATAGGAGGAGAGAGTAGGCCCTGACTAGAGCTGGAAGCGATAGCTGGGTTCACCTCTTTAAAAACCTCAGGTCAGAACAGATTTCCCAGAGGCTGCCTAGGTGGCTTCAGGCTCCACCCTTTTTCCGGTTCTGGTCTCCGATGGCTGCGTTTAAATCTCGCGCGCTCTACACAGATTGGCTCCATCCCGGGAGGTTGCCTGGCTCCGTACAGCCACTCCTCCTCGCCTGTTTTTCCCGGGCAAAAGGTTTTCAAATTCGGCCAATCGGCGGGCGCGCTCCCTCACCCGACGCGCGTCACGGAAGAGCTCATCGCAACCAACTGGAGGCGGGTATTAGAGAAAAGAGCCAATCAGGAGGGCGCGGAGGTGTGCCCCGGAGGCTTATAAGGGCGGCCCCCGGGCGCGCGGCAACAGTCGGACTGCGGCGGTCGTCTTTTCCGGTTCTCCTCAGAAGCGTTCCTGTCTCCTGGTCTACCTCGCGCACCATGTCCGGCCGCGGCAAAACCGGCGGCAAGGCCCGCGCCAAGGCGAAGTCGCGCTCGTCGCGCGCCGGCCTCCAATTCCCCGTGGGCCGAGTGCACCGGTTGCTGCGGAAGGGCCACTACGCGGAGCGGGTCGGCGCCGGCGCGCCGGTGTACCTGGCGGCGGTTCTCGAGTACCTCACCGCCGAGATCCTGGAGCTGGCGGGCAACGCGGCCCGCGACAACAAGAAGACTCGGATCATCCCCCGCCACCTGCAGCTGGCCATCCGCAACGACGAGGAGCTCAACAAGCTGCTGGGCGGCGTAACGATCGCCCAGGGAGGCGTCCTGCCCAACATCCAGGCCGTGCTGCTGCCCAAGAAGACCAGCGCCACCGTGGGGCCGAAGGCGCCCACCGGCGGCAAGAAGGCGACCCAGGCCTCTCAGGAGTACTGAGGGGCGCCGGCGCCCGGCCGCCCAGCCCTTGCCATGCCACCACAAAGGCCCTTTTAAGGGCCACCACCGCCCTCACGGAAAGAGCTGCGCTTCGGCGTGCTGCGGAGCGGGCGGGCCGCGGCGCCCGGCTTCCCCCTCTCCCTTACTCTCGCGCGCCCCCTCCGCCGGCCGGTCTCCCACCTCCGGGCCTTCCCCTCCCCCGCGTCCGCACGGTCTGCGGCGTCGGCCCCGGCCCGGACCGCGGCGCTTCCGGCCTCCGCCTCTGATAACTTGCGTGGCGTTCCTCGGGCGCCCTCCTAGGGGCCACCATGGCGCGGAGGGCTGCGGGACAGGGCTGGGGGGGGGGGGGCTAGAGGCGCAGCACTTGGCCCGCCTCGGTGCTCGTGACTCAGCTGCCCCGGCCTTGGAATTGCGGATGGGCTGCGGTGAGGCTACCGCACCTTCTGGAAGACCTGCTCTGACGTAGGGCTCAGGTGGGCAGCCAAGGCCCGGAGGCCGGCGGGCCTGAAGGTGAGTCCCTTGGCGGCAGCTGCAGCCTGGTGTCACTTCTCAAGCTTGGTGCTTAGCCCAGGACTTCTAACGTGACTGTCTACAGGCTTTGGTGGGGAGAAATCCATCAGTAATTTTGGTCTGGTTCCCCCTATCGCTGCCACGTCTTAGGCCTTTCGCATCAGATCTTCATTGATAGGCCTCTGGCGTGGCCAGGACAACACACTCGGTAATCTGAATGTTCCTCCAGAGATGACTGCCTAGAAGTTTTGGGAAGGACAAAGGCCTCTGTTTGGTTTCAGGCTGTGGACTGCAGTTATTTGTGCTGAAACAGACTGGCAGCCAGGCCTGTTGGGCCTCCCCACTCTGCCCCATTTCCCTTCAATTCAGCAATCCAAGCGCCTAGATACCAGCACAAGTCAGTTAATCCCTGTCAGAACTGAGCCTCTGTTGGCTTCTGAACTGGACTTTTGCAGCTAACCCATCCAAGACAAGGACCTTCAGTATTGGGGGGGGGGGGTTCAGATGGACTACTTTTGTTTATTAAAGGATTGTTTTTTTAAATAAAGTGTCTGTTTTCATTTTGCAAGAGCTGTGGGATTGATGACTTAATATGCTTTCCTGAGGTATGGGGATGGGACCAACTGTCTAATACTGAAAAAGGGACAGGTCACAGGGGTTCTGGGTTTTTTTTTGGGGGGGGTAGGGTGTGTGCATACACGAGAGGGAAAGTGAGGCACCTCCCAGAAGGGATGGTCAGGTCACAATTCCTTCCCCTGGGATTGTGGACACACATGTCCAGTGTTTTTCAAGCCACTGGGCCCAGGACTTAAACCATGAGTTTGGCCATGTGGATCCAGCCACCTTGGTTATCATACCTTGAGCTGGCACCAAGCCATAAAATTTTAAGATTACAGCTCATTAGCTTTCTTGGTGTCCCCTGGGGAACTATTCTGTTTGAAGCAGAAAACAAAGAGGTGCTAGAACTCTGAATGGATCCCAGCCTCAAGTTAGGATTAAAGAGTTTTATATTTATTCATATTTTCCTTTAACCCCACCAAAACAAAACAACACCTTCAGAATTGGTTTATTATACAGCTGGTTACATCCAAAGGTTGTGACCTGGGACTTTTTCTCTAGAGATGAAGCCCCCACCTACTGAGGAAACAAGGCAGTCACTAAGGCCCCAAGGGTGAAGCAAGTCCCTGGAAGTCTCAGACCCTGCAGTTCCATCTTCTGGGATAATCACTCCCCAGTTAGCACTGAGGGCAGGGATGAAGGCACTGGACAGCAGCCACCTAGGCACTTGTGTCCCACAGACCACTTAGCGGGCATCATTAAGCTGCCGTGCGACGTCCAGAATGTTCTTGGCTCCTTTGTTCAACAACAAATTGGCTAGGGTGATGCCCAGGTTCTCAGCAGCCAACTGGGCTCCTCGTGGAATGTTTCGGGCAGTGATGCCTACCAGCTGTGGATCGTCCTCGGGGCCATCCTCTTGCTGGATGAGGGAAGAGGTGGGATTTGTTGAGAAGGCACGATTCTAAGTCCTCTTATTTACTCCCCACACACACACACCTCCAGCCTTGGTACCTGGGCAGGAATATCAATGGTAGCCTGCATGGTCTCTTGCATGCTATCTGAGCCATCTAGACTCCAGACTCCTCCAGTCAAGTATAGCTAGGAAGAAAACAGTTGCCTTAGCATGTTCTCAAAGGGACTGCTTAGAAACCTGGGATGTGCAGGGATAAATGCTGGTCCTTTTTCCCCACCCTCCCGCCCGGTCTTCCCTGCTTACTTGCCCATCCTTCATAGCTGTATGGACTGCTACCGGCACACTGCAGCCTCCTTCCTGCAATGAGAAGATGTGAGCTCCAAAGGCCCTTACCACCATCCTGTGACCAGTCCTCAGAGATACACAGAGCTCTGAGGACATACCTGAAAAGGCAACTGGGGGCCCAGACTTGGGTCTTCTCCATATACAACATTCAACAAGAATGAATTATCACGGCATTAGTTTGCAGAACCCCACCCCTCCACAGGTGGAGCACAGGTCCTACCAGGTGTCTCAGGAAGGCCCTTTCAGCAATGCAGCGAAGCAGAGTCTCAGGATCATGCAACACACCCACCAGATCCAAGATGTCCTGGTCTTTAGCTCGGACTTCGACGCCCAGGGCCCCCTGATGCAGAAACAGCTTAAGATATCAGGCTTGATCGTTCCCCCAACCAATGGAGCTGAAGATGGGAACCATCCCTCCATTTGTCTCAGTGGCATCCCAAGGTCTGTCCCTTCCTGAGATTTTTTTTTTAAATAATTATTTATTCAAGGGGCCAGCAGGTGGCATTGTGGTTAAGGGTGCTGGACTCCCACATGGCCGATTGTGGTTCAAGTCCTGGACCTGGTGGCTTGCTTTCTCACTTTTTCACTCTGTCCCTCTCTGTTCAAATTAAAATAAATAAATGAATAAATTAATAAAGTTAAAAAGAAAAAATAATAATTATTTATTCATTTATTTTAATTTGACCAGACACACACACACACACACACACACACACACAGAAAGTGAGAAAGCAGCCACCAGGTCTGGAACATGAACTGTAGTTGGCCATGTGGGAGTGCCCAGCACCTTAACCACCATGCTGCCTGCTGGTCCCTCTCCCTGAGAATTTTATTCTGGGGGAAACAGATACAGAAGGTTGGGAGACCAGGTTCCTCACTGAGAACAAAGGGAAGGGGTATATTGTGTGGCTTCCCTGGTGGAACATACCTGGCCCACAGCATACATGCACTCCTCAGGGCGCAAGATCTGTGGTGGAAAGAGCAGGCAGTCAGAGAATGGAGACAGAGGTGCATAAGGCTCCCAGTAGGCCTTCCTTTCATCTAGAAGGCCTGGGTAGGAACAGGGAGTCTGGTCTCTGATTCACAATCTTCCCAGACTGAGCCTCAATGCCGGCTTTTAGTGTTAAAGGTGGGATGGACAAGAAGAGAATACAGACTGGAGGGAGGTGCAGACCAACTGAGGAGGGGATGACATGGCCCTACCTGCCCCACTCGGTTCTGCCAGCCCATGCGCTGCAGGCCGGCAGTGGCCAGGATGATGGCGCTGAACTCCTGCTGTTCGTCCAGCTTCCGAAGCCGGGTGTTGAGGTTTCCACGCTGTGGAGAGATGCTAAGGACCACGAGTAGTGGGCAATCTGGAGCCTCGTGTGTAGATCCTTCTGCCCGAGGCTGTCTTTCCCTCTCCCTCGGGCTGACTTCTACTCATCATCCAGTTCTCAGCTTCATGGTAACAGCTAACACTTACATCATACTTACTATACGCCAGACACGGTTCTAAAGCGCTTTCCATATGTTCATTCTTTTCATTTTCACGGCAACTCTATGAGGGACATATTATTCTCGTTTTACAGATGAGGACAATGACAGGGAAGTTAAATACGTTGTCCAAGGTTACCAGACCTCTGAGAAGCCTTCCCTGACCCCAAGTCTGTGTTCAGATGTTCCAGCTAGAAGCTGCCAGAGAACTCCCTACTTTGCTCACCAGAGACATAACACATTATTTTTTTAATTTGTTGCATGAGACATATTGCGTATTTATTGTAAAAAGTCACACAATATAGTAGCATATAAAATAAAAATAGGGCCTGGCCCTGTGCCCTAGTAGTTAAGGGAGCTGGATCTCACATGGGTGACCTTTCAAATCCTGGCCCCAACACCTTGAAAAACACCAGGCAAACGTGTGTATATCCACATCCCATTTGGGGATGCTTCACACCCCCCCCCCCCCCCGTCTCTCTCTGGCAAATGCATGTACCCTCTAGCAAAGAAAGAAAGAGGGACCAGCAGTTAATGTAATGGCTGTGTCACTGAACTCCCATGTAGTCAACCGCTGTTCGAGTCCCAGACCCGGTGGCTTAAACTCACGTCAGGTGCGTGTGAGTGCGTGCCCAAGATCCCAAGAGGAGAATGGAGGCGAAGGAATTGCAGTGTGGCCACCACCCCCCCGGGGGGGGAGATTTCTCGCTTTCTGTCTCTCTCTGTTTTTCTGGAGAGTGCATGCGCTCTATAGCAAAAACCTCTCCCCCCCAAAAAAAAGGAATGGAAAAAAACTGTCCATGCCACCCCTACAAAGTAATCACTGTTCAGTATTACTCTGTATCATTGGTGTTCACCAGTCCCCTAAAATATAAGCTATCCCAAAGCAAAGATGATGATTATCTTGCTCATTATCTCCAGTGCCAGGCACTTGTCTGCAACTAAGGAAACATGAAGAGATTGTGGGACCAGCAGTTAGTGTAATGGCTATGTCGCTGGACTCCCATGTAGTCGACAGCGGTTCGCGTCCTGGACCCGGTGGCTTGAAACTCACGTCGGGCATGTGTGTATGCGTGCCCAAGATCCCAAGAGGAGAACGGAGGAGAAGGGATTGTGGCGTGGCCATCTCCCCTGGGGGGTGATTTCTCGCTTTCTGTCTGTCTGTCTGTCTGGCGAGCGCATGTGCCCTATAGCGAAAACCTCTCCAAAAAAGAGATTGTGAAGGGATGGATGAATAGGTGGGAAGATGGATAGACAGCTGCTGGCCCATGGGCCCTGTGTCCAGAAGCCCCTTCCACTCTTGGAACTCCCAGGCCCCGCTGGACCTGTTTTCCACCTTGGCTGCTGCTCCTCCCTCTTCTAAAAGGATACAATACTCTTGAACTCCAGATGTGGGAACTTTCTCTGCAGCTGAGCTGCTCTCCGCAGGGAGCTAGTTCCCACCACGCTGCTCGGAGACATGAGACAGGGTTTAACATGAGATTTTACAGAAGGCAGCCACTGGGCCTTCCTCCTCCTCCCATCTTCGAGCTCCACATCCCACCAGGTGCCCATCCAGGCCCCACTCACCTCCTCTCTGGCAAGGTTTCTAAGGTCTTCCCAACAAATTTTGGGTGAAAAACAACAGCATCATAAGGGTTCTCCCTCCTGGGTGAGGAGGAAAGGTAATAGCATGAGGGAGAGATTTCAGTTCAGGGCCCTCTGTTCTTCCTCCACAGTCAACAAACGCCTTCTCTGAGTTTTCTGCCATTGCTCAGGGCTAGGGAGACAGCCCTGGGGGCGAGGGCTGTGTCCCATAGGAAGAGCAAAGGTTCAGCTGATGCCTGGGCCCTACATGGACCTCCCTTGCAGGACTCTTACTTGCAGATGGCACCAATGGTGAATCCAGGAGGAAGCACGGTGGGCAGGTCCTTTAGGGAGTGAACAACCAGATCCACTCTAGAGATGAGAGAGAGGCTAGGAGAAGGGGCCTGAGCAGCCAGCCCCCAACTCATCCCCACTCATCCTTGCACCTGCTTCAGGGGTGGAGCCTGGGGCAGTCCAGAAATCAGGCCTTCCTGAGACTCAGGGCCCTGAGACCTGCTCTCCTCCCACCCTCCCTCTATCTCCACTCCCCCAGGCAATCTTGCATTCCAGGCAGCCGGATGGCTCAGAATCAGGGCACTTTGTTTTTATGAAGCCAGGAAAAAACCACCTACAAGCCCCCTCCAGCCTATCTGAGGGTTTCCAGCCAGCAGCCAAGCTGATATCTGGGTCTGCAGCACACTGGGGTCCCAGCAAGAGCCTGGGAGGGCGCCAGCTCCCCCGTCCTCACTTACTCATTCCTCTCCAAGGCGTGCTCCAGCTCCTTGGTAAACAGGCTCTTCTCTCCGATCTGCCAGGCAAGAAAGAGTCTCAGAGTAAATCTCCTCAGGGCAGGAAAGATGGGGGACAAGGGTCGGGGAAGACGTTGTTACCTTAGAGAGTGCAGTATCAAGAATCCGGTCCCCTGTAGTGGACATGGCAACTGAGGAGAGAGTGCATCAGCCATCATTGATGAGCCCCCACTGTGCTAAGATCATGGTGGGGACAGATGGGCCCATCCTGTCCTCTGGAAAGGGACAACCTGACTGGAAGACCAGACATACCCAGAACAGACCCAAGCAGAAGACATTAAATGCCAGGCTAGGTGGTCAGAGTTGGCAGTTTTCAGAGGAGGCAAGAGCCTGCCAAACCGGAAGTAGCCAAGAGGGGATCACAGAGGTGGTGGGACCAGGCTTTGGCCACAAGCAAAGCCAGAAAGGTGCTCTCTATTCTAAGGGCACCGGCTTCTCATTAGCTTCCATTCCTTTCCAGAAAACTCACTGATTTCAAACTGCAGGCCAGGATACAAGGTTTTCAGTGTTGCCACCACGCTGTCCGTCTGTATGCGAGCCAGCTGCGGGCAGAGATGTCTCTTAGTCCTGTCCCCCACCCCCCAGCCACTGTCCTGAGCTCAAGCCCTCACAGGACAGGGAGATCGGGAAGGACCAAAATTCTCACGTGTCACTGGGAGGTGAGTCCTGTGCACCCAACAGCTTCCCCAGTCCAGGGACCCTGTCTCTCCCAGAGTGCAATCGGCCATTCTCCCCGAGATTTAACCTGCAGCCACCCCATCCCCACTGTACTGAGAACTAGCTGTTGGTGTGAGCTCCTGAACCCTTGGCAAACCACCCCCTTCCCGCACTCACCTGGCTCTTACGAGTACCCACTCGAATCACTCTCATCTTTGGGCTGTTTTCTTCCTGCAAAGAAAAGTCCCCAGGTCATAGTCCCCTCTGTTCCTCAACACCTCATCCAAGAACCAGCATGACTGTCTTGGGAGAGAGAAACCTCAGGCCCTAGCCTGTGGGCAGCTGAGCCTCCAGGAGGGAAAATACCCCAAGACCATTCTCTTTGCCTTCTTTGGTACCTCTGCCCTCCTCAGGGATCAAGAGCAGCAGAGACAAGAGAGAAGTGATCGCAGGACCTCTCGCTGCTGCTGTGCTGCCGCTGCTGCTGCTGTCGCAGGGACCAGGACACTAAGCCCTGCAGCACAGCCTGGCCCAGGCAGCTCTGAGGGAGTGCTGCACACAGCCAGGTGGGTAAAGAGATAGGCCCATCAGCCTGTCCGCAGGGAGGGTGGGGCCTGCAGCTTGCAGGGGCAGGGCAGCCAGGGCCACACAGAGGGACATGTGCTGAGTCACTGGTGGACAGGCTTACCATCCACAACAGATTAGGCCCTTTAGAAAACTTCAGTGCCACCCAGACGCCAAAGCTCCCCATAGCTACCACACTGAGGTTTCCTTAATCTGGTTAGAAGCACATATAAAGGACTGGAGGGCTGGGCCAGCCCCACAGCCTACTGGTAAGGGAGCCAGATCCCATACAGCCAAACATGGTTCAAATCCTGGCCCTGGCAGCTTGAAAAATGCATGAGGGCCAGTGGGTGGCATGGTGGTTAAGGCGGCTGGATCCCACAGAGCTGACTGCAGTTTGTTTTAGACCCGGAAACTTGAAAAACATTGTGTGTGTGTGCATGTGTGTGTACCTCAAATCCCAAAAGACGGGAGAAAATGGAGAAGGGATTGCAGTGTGACCATTCCCCATGAGGGGTGCTTTCTCACTTTCTCTTACTCTGCCCTTCTCTCTGTCTCTCTCTAGCAAGCACGTATGCTCTCTGGCAACTTTTCTTTCAAAGGGAAGAAAAACACATGAGGGGACCAGCCAATGGTGTGTTGGTTAAGGTGCTAGATTCTACATGGCCAACTGTGCAGTTAGCGTGCCAAAACCAACAGCTTGAAAAACATGCCAAGCATGTGTACATGTGTGTCCAAAATCCCAACAGGAGAATGGAGAAGGGATTGCAGTGTAGCCATCCCTTCTGGAGGGTGAATTTTCACTTTCTCCCTCTCTCTCTCTCTCTCTCTCTCTCTCTCTCTCTCTCCCTGGCAAGCATATGTGCCCTATAGCAAACAACAATAACAAAAAAATTAAGTTGATTTTTAAAAATTATTTATTCAATTTTATTTATTTATTACTGTTATTTTAATTTGACCAGAGGGAGAGAGAATGGAAAGCAAGAAACCAAGCTACCAGGTCAGGGACTTGAACCGCAATTACCCATGTCAGAGTCCAGTGCCTTAACCACCACACCACCTGCCAGCCCTATTAGCTGATTTCTTATTAGAAAGAAAAAGAACCAGCAGATGGAGTAATGATTATGTCGCTAGACTTCCAGGTAGTCAACCATGGTTCTAGTCCCGGACCCAGCAGCTTAAAACTCACACCAGGGGGGACCAGCAGTTAGCGTAATGGCTATGTCGCTGGACTCCCACGTAGTTGACCGTGGTTCGCATCCCGGACCCGATGGCTTAAACTCACGCCGGGCGTGTGTGTGTGTGTGCCCAAGATCCCGAGAGGAGAATGGAGGAGAAGGGATTGTGGCGTGGCCATCCCCCCTGGGGAGTGATTTCTCGCTTTCTATCTCTCTGTCTCTCTCTGTCTGTCTGGCGAGCGCACACGCCCTATAGTGAAAACCTCTCCAATAATAAAAAAAAAAAAAAAACCTCACACCAGGTGCATGTGCATAAGTGCCCAAAATCCTGACAGGAGAATGGAGGAAAAGGGATTGCAGCATGGCCATCCCCTGGGGGGGGGGTGATTTCTTGCTTTCTGTCTCTCCAGCAGGCGCTCATGCCCTGTAGCAAAAAATCTCTCTCTGAAAAACAAAAACAAACAAAAAAGAATAATAAGGTGTGTGTGGTTGTGTGCCCCAAATCCTGAACAAAGAAATGGAGGAGAAGGGATTGCAGCTTGACCTCAACCTCACCACCCAGAGGGTACTCTCTCCCTTTCCTCTCTCTCTGTCTCTCTGGTGAGTGGACATGCCCTTTGACAATTACATAAATTAATTAAATAATGACCTGGGGTCAACAGCTCTGATGTACTGTCCTGTTCCACCTCTTGGCTAGGTGACCTTGGGCACAGCATCCCACTAGGACCTGTTTGTTCATCTAAAAAGTGACATGAGATGGGGATAGATGGTGGAAAGCAGCAAAATGCAACATGCTATGAGACAATCACACATGGGAAGGTTCCTAGTTCAGGTCTTGAGACCACCATGAGTCTGTGGGGCATGTGCTTGCCCATGATCTAGGGCTGGCTGAAGGCCGTGGTATCAAGACCCTGTTGGGAGTGTTGTCTTTCTGTCTCCCTCCTTCATGGAAGAAATAAACAGTAAATTTCAGAAAAATGAAATGAAGGATAGCAGGCAGCATGCAGGTTAAAGTGCTAGATCCTACATAGAAGGCTGTGCACCTCAAGTTCTGGACCCTGCAGCTTGAAAATTGTGCCAGGCAGGGCCGCCAGATGACGTGGTGGTTAAGGGTGCTACACTCCCACATGGCAGTGGGGGAGTGTAGTCCAAGTCCCAGTCCTGGTGGCTTGCTTTCTCACCCCCCCTCCCCTCTCTTTCACTCTGTTCCTCTCTGGTCAAATTAAAACAAATAAATGAATTTAAGTTAATTTAATAATTATTTAAAAAAAAAAAAAGAAAAGAAAATTATGCCAGGCACATTTGTGTACATGCCCAACATCCTGAGAAGAGAATGGAGGAGACAAGAATGTGGTGTGGCTATCTCTCTCTTTCCTCTCTTTCTCTCTCTCTGGAGAGCACACACACCCTATCACAAAAACTGAAAAAAAAACCAAGAAAGTCTGGACTCAAATTTCTTCTGTCTCAAATGTCCTTAAGACTAGGAGGCCGAGCTGCCTAACACTCTTTAACCTACATGCTGTCTCCAGTTTCATCGGCGAGGAAATTCCAAGATACCAGAGCCAGGCCAGGAAATCAAAGGGACACACCTCTTTCTCCCATCAGGGTACATTGGACAAAGGTCTTCAGTGGCACGCAGGTAGGACTGGCTTCTTCAGCCTTAGACAGTGGTCTTATTTTCCTCATTCCTTTCTTTCTTTTTTTTTTTTTTTCTTTTTCTTTTTTTAGATTTTTGTCATAGGGCATGCCATGTACTTGCCAGAGAGAAACAGAAAGATAGGGAAAGTGGGGGCTGGCAGATGGTGTGGTGGTTAAAGGTGCTGGACTCCCACATGGCTGACCACAGATCGAGTCCTGGACCCAGTGCCTTGCTTTCTCACTTTATCTCTTTGGTCAAATTAAAAATAAACAAATACATGAATAAAGTTAAATAAAATAATTCTTTAAAAAAAAAGAAAGAAAGAAAGATAGGGAAAATGAGAAATCTCTCCCCAGTGGAGAATGGCCACCCTGCAATCCCTTCTCAAACTCCATTCTCCTCCTGGGATTTTAGGCATGCATGCACACACACCCAGATTGTTTTTCAAGCCTCTGGGTCCAGGACTTGACCCACATGCAGATTCAGCCATGTGGGACCCAGCGTCTTAATCACCACACCACCTGCTGGCCCGAGAAGGGTCTTATTTCTTTCTGCACCAGACAAAAGCCACCGTAGATACTGTCAGCTTTCTCTGTTTTGGAATCTTCATCTTATGGAGTTCTTTTGCAACCAGATACTTGGAGTCTCTGTGACTGAAGAAAGTGACAGCTTACTGCTCCAGGACTGTTCCATTGTGATTACTCCTCCAATAAGAGACCCTTTGCTGATTAGGCTAGGTTTGAAATGTTAACCATGGCCACAAAAATTCCCAGCCATAGGAGATCACAAAAAGAATTCTAAGGTCCCAGAATTGCTACGTACAAACAATCCCTTAAATTCAGTGACAGAATATTCAGCACAAAATATACAGGTCAAAATGTCCCATTAAGAAATAAGTATTTGGACCAGTAGGTGGCGTGGTAGTTAAGGCACTGGACTTCCACATGGCCAACTGCGGTTCGAGTTCCGGACCTGGTGGCTTGCCTTCTCACTTTCTCCCTCTCTCTCTCTCTCTCTCTCTCTCTCTCTCTCTCTCTGTTTCTCTCTGGTCAAATTAAAATAATAAATAAATGAATAAATAAAACTAAATAAATAATTGTTTAAAAAAATAAAGAAAGAAAGAAGTATTTGGGGCTGACTCCGTGGCCTGGTAGTTAAGGCAGCTGGATCCCACATGGCTGACTCCCTGGTTCAAGTCCTGGACCTGGCAGTTTGAAAAACACAGCAGGCACATGGGTGTATACCCAAAATCCCAAAAGGAGGAAGAGATGAAAAAGAAGGATTGCAGCATGACCCTGCTGAATTGGGGAAAGGGAGGTTGCTTTTCTCTCTCCCTTTCCCTCTCTCTGGCAAATGCACTACCCTCTAGCAACAATAACAAAAGTAGCTGGGCCTGTCCATGGCCTAGAGGTTAAGGAAGCTGGACTGTCCATGGCCAACAGAGTAGTTCACATCCCAGTCCAGGAAGCTTGGAAAACACGCCATCACGTGCGCTTGAGTGTCCCAAATCCCCACAGGATGGACAAATGGAAGAGAAGGGACTGCCATTTGACCACATCCCATTGGGGGCGCTTTCTCTCTCTCTCTCTCTCTCTCTCTCTCTCTCTCTCTCTCTCTCTCCCCCTCTCCCTCTCCATCTCTCTCTGGAAAGTACGCATGCTCTCTTGGAAAAAATAAAAAGTCTTGCGCTAAGACTGCTTTGCACACTGTCTTCACAAGAATCCTATCAGGTAGGCAGGACAGGCATCTTGGGACCGTGTTGCAGAAGCAGAGTCAGGCTCTGAGGAATGCAGTAACTTGCCCAGGGTTACACAGCGAACACCTGCTCCCGCTCCAGTGCTCTGGGATGTCAGTAAAAGAATCCTCATTCCTCCCCGTGGGCCGAACCCAGCCGATAAGAAGCGGCCCTCTCCTTATCTCAGGCTGGTTGTGGGCTCAGTTCTAGACTTAGCCTATACGCAAACCCTCAGTTTAAAAGAACTGCTGGGGTCAGACGTGGCCTGGAGCTGTGCAGGCAGGCTAGGAACAGGAAGACCCACGGTGGCCCGCCATCCACAGCAGTACTTCAGTCTGTGTCTGGGGACTTGAGAGTCGGCGAGGGTTGTTGACCGCTATAATGGGAAAGGAGAGAAGGAACACTTCCCAGATGTCTGCGTGCATTTTGGAGACCTGAGGGCAAGCTCTCCGCTCTGAAGCAGAAGCGGGATGTCATCTCAAGGTGGCCGAATCGACATCCGCCGGGCCCCGTCTCATGGGAAAGAATCCCGTCAGTGTAGTCCAGCTTTCCTGGCTGGAGAATTAAATCGAGAGCCACGCATCCCAGGCCACGCGGGAATCCCACCCACAGGCCCGAGGGTTGGTGGTACCCTTCAGTCTATAATCCCACTTAAACTCGCTTCCCGGTTCACTGATTTCCCGTCTTAGTAGCCCAATCTAGCTACTGGCCCTTTAAAAACGATTCAACCAAAGGGTACCAAATGACGGATGTCTGTTCCGACCAATAGGCGATGGAGCACGGCAACCTGGGGCCAATCGTTGCACCGCTCGCCCAGAGCCCAAAGTGTGCTGCTCACCGGCTCAGGACTCACCGCGGCTGGGGCTGCTTTGCCGTTACCAGACATGGCTGCGCTCGGGGACGAGGCCGGGGGCGCTGCGGAGGTCCCCCGCAGGCCCGGGGAGCCTGAGGCTCCGGCCGGCGGGTCCGGAGTTACTTAGGGCTTTGAGCTCGTCCTCCAGCTTCAGACTCAGGGATCTGCAGAGGGTCTAGCGTCACTTCCGGAGCCCTCCTTCGGAGGGAGGTACCATCCTCTGGGCGGGAATTAGAAGGATTGCGACAGAGGGACACTAACCACCCTGTGACTCGACTCTTGCTCCACCGCTCAGCTGGTTGCCGGGTTCCAGCCTTCCCAGAGGCATCGTGGTGGGTTAGACACCACGCTTGCGGAGCTAGGAAAACTGAAGGTCGGTGTGCTCAATAAGCTTCCCATTTTACCCACAAAGCACTGCGGTCTGCAGTTAGTTTCCTCCTGCAGCACCCAAAGGGATAGTCAGCCCGAAGGCAGTCAGGTCCGAAAGGAAGGGGAGGGGGTTTTAACCCCAACAGGGCACTTGTACGTGTGTGCCCAAAATCCTGAGTAGGGATTGCAGCGTGGCCATACCTCGCTTTCGTCTCTGTCTCTCCTTTTGTCTCCCTGCCCCCGCAAGTGCATGCGCCTTATAACAAAATAAGGGTACTCGAGGAAGTTACCATACCCCCGGGCTGGTTTGATTATCTACAAATAAGAGGACTGCCCCGGGATGTACTTCATAGCAGAATTCTACAGCTCCACCTCAGCTGTGAAATTTTCAGGTTTATTTCTTAAAACGAACAAAAGAGAGCACCACAATCAGGGTCCCAGTGCCTTGATCCATGCCCATCTTTTTATTTATCTGGGGGCGGGGGAGGGGGTGGTTTGGAGATTGTTGCTATAGGGTGCCTGCACATGCCAGAGAGACAGAAAGCAAGAAGTCACATTCCCCACTGTCCCCTCCCCCCCCCAGGAGATGGCCACACCACAATCTCTTCTCCATTTTCCTCTTGGGATTTTAGGCACACACACACACACACACACACACACATACATGCAGTCGGTGTAAATTTTAAGCCACTGGGTCTGGAACTCAACCACAGTCGACTACATGGGAGTCCAGTGATGTAACCACTATGCCCATCGAGATCATCAGAATCTGGCCATGGGGATGCCTGGCATACTCAGGGAGGTCTCTAGACTTTAGCAGATTGCCCTGTGTGTGGGATTGCCTCGCAGTGTCCCGTTTTACTGCTGTGCCATGTCCGGCCCCAGCATTTCCACTTTTAAAACTGAAGAAACTGGACCAGGGATATTCAAAGTAACTGTGAAGTGGGAATGCCAACAACACATTGTCGTTAGCTGGAGAAGGGCTTCTTAGGCAAAGTGCTTTTCCCTCTTGCACTAATGGTCATGAATCGAACGCCCGTGCGCTGACCGCTGTACAGAGGCACCTGTCCGCTCCTTAGGCTTTCCTGATAACTACATGAGGCAGGTGTTACAATCCCTACTGTATTGATAAACCGAGGTTCAGGGAAGGCCAAAGTTGCCTTCAGTCAAACAGCACACCTAGGAACCAAACCAAGGTCAGCTGATCCAAAGTCCACTCAGCTACAGTCCTGCCTCTTTGAGTACTGTCTGCAGGGCCAAACAGTGGTGCAGCCGTAGAGCAGTACACTCCACAAGGCTGACCTACTTGGGAGGTTTCTGGACACGAACCCGAAACCTCCCTAATACTCCCTGCAGGTGTGTGCCCCGGATCCCACATTGGCTGAGACAGATCAATCACAGCATGGAGAGCCTTGGAGGTGCTGTCTCCTGTCTCGCTCATGAGGGAAAGAAAACCGTTACAACTACAACCTAATCCACGATGTGCAAGTTACTTCCTTCCATTAACCCCATAGAAGCAACTTCCTGACAGTGTGTCAAATTATACAGGGATGCCCGTAAACGTTAGCTGGAGATCAGCAGGTGGCGTGGTAGTTAAGGCACTAGACTCTCACATGGTCGACTGTGTTTTTTTTTTTTTTTTTTTTTTTTTTTTTTTTTTTTTTTTTTTTTGAGAGATTTTCGCTATAGGGCTGTGTGCTCGCCAGACAGACAGAGAGAGACATAGAGACAGAAAGCGAGAAATCACCCTCCAGGGGGGATGGTCACGCCACAATCCCTTCTCCTCCATTCTCCTCTCGGGATCTTGGGCACGCATGCACACGTGCCCGGCGTGAGTTTTAAGCCACTGGGTCCGGGACGCGAACCGCGGTCGACTACGTGGGAGTCCAGCGACATAGCCATTACGCTAACTGCTGGTTCCCAAGGTCGACTGTGTTTTGAGTCCTGGACCTGGTGGCTTTCTAGCTTTCACTCTTTCTCTCTGGTCAAATTTAAAAAGTAATAATAAAATTCAGGACCAACAGTTGGCGTAATGGCCATGTTGCTGGACTCCCATGTAGTCGACCACAGTTCGAGTCCCAGGCAACTCATGCTGGGCGCGTGTGCGCGCGTGTGTGTGTACCCAAGATCCCGAGAGAAGAATGGAGAAGAGATTGCGGCGTGTCCATCTCCCCAGAGGATGATTTCTTGCTTTCTGTCTCTTTCTGGCAAGCGCACGTACCCTATAGCAAAAAGTTCTCAAAAAAAAAAAAGTAATAAAATTAAATAGTTCTTAAAAAAAAATTAGCTGACACCTTCAGAGGGACAAGTGTTTGAATAAAAGAACTCTTCTTTTTTGGGGGGAGAGGTTTTTGCTGTAGGGCATGTGCACTCACCAGAAAGACAGAGAGAGACAGAGACAGACAGAAAGCGAGAATCATCCCCCAGGAGAGATGGCCAAGCTGCAGTCCCTTCTCCCCTCAGCATCTTGGGCACACACGCACACGTACCCAGCGTGAGTTTAAGCCACTGGGTCCAGGACTTGAACTGGGGTTGAATACATGGGAGTCCAGTGACATAGCCATTACACTAACTGCTGGTCCCAAGACCTCTTATTCTGTTGAGCATCTGGTCCTGACTACAAGACACCAGCATACCCATTCAAAGGTAGGCCAATGCCAAGACTCCCTATCAGTCTGCCTTCTGCTTGAATTTTTTTTTTTTTTTTTTTTTTTTTTTTTTTTTTTGAGGTTTCTGCTATAGGGTGCATGCACTTGCCAGAAAGAGAGAGAAAAAGTGAGAAATCACCCCCCAGGGGGGATGGCCATGCCGCAATCCCTTCTCCTCCATTCTCCTCTCAGGATCTTGGGCACGCACACATATGCGCCCAGTGTGAGTTTAAGCCACCGGGTCCAGGACTCGAGCTGCGGTCAGCTACATGGGAGTTCAGTGACATAGCCATTACACTAACTGCTGGTCCCCCTTCCACTTGAATATTGAACCTAAACAAGAGTCATAGAGACCAGCAGAACCACAGAGCAGCCTGCTCTAGCTCGGTCCCCAGGCTTTCCACAGAAGTCCTGCAATCAGCTGGACTGTGTATACTTGATGCCACAGGCCCCTCTTCCTGGGAGGGGGAGGGGTCAAAATGCTTCCCAAGGAAATCTCCCCAAAGGGAAGTGGGGCACTAGGAGAGTAGAGGGAAGGAAGTATCTTATGCAGAGTTAAGGATTACCAGTAAGTCCCCAGGAAAAAACTCTTCAATGCCCAAATCATTATATTCTTTTATTTATAGACTGAGAGCAAGGACCCAAGCACAGCCTGGTGCTCTCGGACACAGAAGAAAGCAGCTATTGTCCATACTCGGAGGTGGCTGAGGTGCCTCCCCCACTGCTCTGGAACATTCTATACTGTTGCTTAGGAGGAGAGAGGCTGGGCTGGCAGGAGGAGGCAGGAAAAGAAAGCCCCCTTTGGTATCGAGGGCTGTGGCATCAGAGTATGTCTGCCTGGCTCTGCAACTGCCCGCCTCAATTCCCTGTGGACGTCCAGCTGTGTCTCCACCATCACGATTTCCCACGAGCTCTTTAAGTGCCCCTCCTGGAGTGCATGAGCAGGTCCCGCTGCAGCCCGGCCTCCAGGCTTGGGGTCAGCCGGGCCATGGGAGGGTCAGTCAGCAGGGTCAGTTTGTTGAAAACACCTCGGCCAAAGTAGTCAGCGATCACAGAGAAGCTGTCATTGGAGCACTTGAGCTACAGGGGAAAGGAAGAAGAGTGAGTATGAGAACTGAGGTGCTCCAGGGCCCCAGTGTCAGGACACGCTGGGAGCCAGCCCATGTGTCCCCACCTGGTGCTGGAACTGATCATGGAGATCTCGCTTCTGTTCTTGGGCCCGGATCATATCCATGACTTTGCGGTTTTCAGGGAGGCAGGTGGGGCAGTCAGCATCACTTTCTGAGTAGCTCTCAAAGCAGTGCTGGTGGAAGGAGTGGCCACACAGGAAGTGGACCGACGGCAACTCCAAGGCACTGTTACAGATGCTGCACTTGGTCTTCTGGAAGATCTTTGGACTGCAGGCAGGGGAGACGGGATGAGCAGCAATGAGTGAGGAGGACCAAGAGCAACTGGAGGGAGAAGGTAGCTGGACAAGGAGAGGCCCCTGCTGAGGGATCACTGGCCCTGCCTGCTCTTCTCACCTGCTGTAGGCAAATGAGGCCAGCAGCTCCTGGCCTGACGTACTCCCAGCAGCCCAAGAAACCAGGGGGATGGTTTTCTCTTTGTTTTCAGTTACCACTAACCTCTCTCTCAGGTCTGTACTCAAGTGGGACCCCTTCAGTGAAGCCTTTCCCTATCTGAAATTTTAACGTCAGGGGCCAGCAGGTGGCACAGTGGTTAAGGCACTGGAATCCCATGGGGTCAACCACAGTTTGAATCCCACACCCAGCAACTTGAAAACTCATGCAAGGTGTGTGTGCGTGCGTGCCCAAAATCCCAAGAGAGATTGGACAAGGGATTGTGGCGTGGCCATCCCCCCAGGGGGTGATTGCTCACTTTTTCTCTCTGTTTCTGTCTCTTCAGCAAGTGCCCATGCCCTATAGCAAAAACCTCGCTAAAAAAAAATCTTCACATAGGCTCCTTACCACACGCCCTTTCTTCAACTTTCTCCCTAGAACTTAACTGCCATCTAACACTCTATAGTGGTTTGCCTGTGGTCACCATGTATACTCCATGACTCTCCCACTGCACTGAGGGCTTAGGAAGCCTTTTTTTTTTTTTAGAAGTTTTTGCTATAGGGCACGTATGCTCACCAGAAAGACAGAGACAGAGACAAAGTGAGAAATCACCCCCCAGGGGGGATGGCCACGTCGCAATCCCCTCTCCTCCATTCTCCTCTCGGGATCTTGGGCCTGCACATACACGTGCCTGGTATGAGTTTAAGCCACTGGGTCTGGGACTCGAACCATGGCCAGCTACATAGGAGTCCAGCTATTACACCAACTGCCAGTCCCAGGGGCATTTTAATTTTTTTTTTTTTTTTTTTTTTTTGGAGAGATTTTCGCTATAGGGCGTGTGCGCTCGCCAGACAGACAGAGACATAGAGACAGAAAGCGAGAAATCACCCCCCAGGGGGGATGGTCATGCCGCAGTCCCTTCTCCTCCATTCTCCTCTCGGGATCTTGGGCATGCATGCACACATGCCCGGCGTGAGTTTTAAGCCACCGGGTCCAGGACTCGAACCGCGGTCAACTACGTGGGGTCCAGCGACATAGCCATTACGCTAACTGCTGGTTCCCATGGGCCTTTTCATTCTTAATAAACTGTTTTGGGAAAAGGATGGGACGCAGAGAGAGATACGGAAGCCGAGAAGGCCCAAGCTCTTCGGCTGCTCCGAAGCAGGGAATGGGAGGCATGATGGTTTACATCTCGAACAGACAAGTATTGGACAGCCGGAGTCAGTCCCCATGGAGGTTATCTTTGATAACAGGTTTTTTCCGGGGAATAGCTGAGTTTGTAGTTTTGTTTTTCAAAACTCTGCTTCAGCAAGATGTGAAAAAAAGAAGAGGCTATGGAAACACATCTGATTCCAGATATGATGATGGAAGAGGGTCACCGAGAAACCCTCCCCGAAGAATGGGTCGAATCAATCATCTGCGTGGCCCCAGTCCTCCTCCAATGGCTGGAAGATGAGGAAGGTAAATGTCTGCTCTAAGCAGCAGACAACTGGATGTGCACATTCCTAAGCAGGAGGAAGCCATCAGGAAGGAGAGGTCTGACTACACCAGACAAGTTAGATGTGTGTGCCCATCTGAACAAGGATTGCTCTGTGTCCTCACAGATGAATGAGGTTATGCCTCCGCAGGGATCTGGCCTGACTGATAACGCAGTTCTATAAATGCACATGTTTGTCTCATTATCTTTTTTGTATAGTTGATTAAAGTATTGGTATAGTTTTAATAAGTAAAACAAACAAACAAAAAAAAACTGTTTTGGGACCAGCAGATGGCGGAATGGCCACATTGCTGGACTCCCATGTAGTCGACCACGGTTCAAGTCCTGGACCCAGTGGCTTAAACTCGCACTGGGCACGTGCATGTGCATGCCCAAGATCCGGAGAATGGAGGAAAAGGGACTGCGGCATGGCCATCCCCATTGAGGGGTGATTTCTCACTCTGTGTGTCTCTGTCTTTCTGGCTAGCACATGTGCCCTATAGCAAAAACCTCTCAAAAAAAAAAAAAAATGCCCTTGGGGTTGGCAGGTGGCGTGGTGATTAGGGGCGCTAGATTCCCACATGGCTGACCACAGTTCAAGTCCCGGATCTAGCAGCTTGGTTGTTCTTGCTCTCTCTCCCTTCCCCTCTGGTCAAATGAAAATAAATAAAGATTTAAAAAAAGGAAAAAAGACTGAAAATGCTTACCCTCCATAAATCCTCTTATGAAAAGACCACCCCCTGGTCCCCTCCATGGATCCAGAAGCCAAGTACCTCGCCTTGAGCTCCTGAATCTCCTGGCGGATCCGAGTGGTCTCCTCACGGTACCGCCGCACCCGCAGCTCGTCCTGCGCAATCTGCTGGCTCTGTTTCTGCAGTTTTTGGACCAGGTAGTCCCTGATGACGGACAGGGTGGCTGTGGAGTTGTGGGCCAGGGTCTGCACCACTGAGGAGAGGGTTGAGAAGTAAGACGGTAAACTGAGCTGGACCTGCTGGACAGAGCTGAAGGGCGCTTGCCACAGAGCCCGACTGTCAGCAGCCTGTCCCCCCACGCCGTCCTCCTAGGTACCTAAAAGGGGTGGCATAAGGTTCTTGGTCTCGATGTGCTTGAGCACAGCTGCCACGTACTCCTTGCAGTCCTCCTCCTTGCGGGCAAAGTAGCTGAGGGCCTGTTCCCACAGGGAGGGGTCCTGTTCCCCATGGCGCTCGCACACGGCGATCACCTGCCGGTACTGCTCGTGCTGCATGTGGTAGTGCATGATCTGCTGGAACCTGGGCCGGGGCACACATGCCTCAGAGGCCATCCCTGGGAAGTCACCTGAAGCCTCCCTTCCCCTAAAACTACCCCCGTCTTACAGCTTCCCCTGCTCAAAGAGGTAAAGGACACCATCCTGGAAGTCGTGCATCTGGCACAGGACCAAGGCCTTGTCGAAGACGTCACAGAAGCGGCCACTCTTTAGCAGGGAGATGGCCTCTGCGTGAAGCTTCTCTTTGACCTGGGGAAGGAGGAGCACAGAGCTGCTGGGCTGGGGTGGGGATCATGAGTCTTCCTGGCACAGGCCCGTTGACTACCTCTTCCCCAGCTTGTCTGCACTGAGCACTAGTGAGCCCAGGGCGGAAGTGTTACGGGTCTAAGGAATGTGGTAAGAGGCAGCCACGGATGGAGATGTGTGCGCTGTCCTCCCTGCAGCGGTGACTAGGCCTCACCTGGGGGTCCTTCTCATGGGCCCAGTTCTGCAGCCGCAGCTCCAGCAGTGTGTCGTAGATGCCCTGGGGCGAGTCGGGCTGCACCTCACTCATGTGTTCCAGGAAGGCTTTCAGCTCTCGCGGGTTGTTGGCGAAGATGGGGATGAACTCCTCAGAGTTGGCCTAGACGGTAGGGAGGAGAGAGGCAGCGAGTGGGCTCAGTACATGGATGGCCCCTGAGGTGACCCCTGCTGTCCGAAACTGCTCTCCCTGAGGCCTCACCCTGCAACTGGGAGCCTCCCGATCGCCTCGGCCTTCCAGGCTGGGCCGATAGTCAGTGCAGAGTCCCTTCAGCAGCTGGGTGGTCTGCTCCGGTATGTGGTGCATGAGGATCTTGCCATAGCGCTTCATGTTGCTCTCTGCCTGCTCGAAAGGCAGCTTGCCGATGTACCGGAGGGCTTCTTGGTAATTCTGCAGGGGGAAGAGGGCAGCGTAGCGCATGCTGGCCCTTTCATCAATCTGGGATGTCCCCCAGGAGAGCAGGGCTCTGCCGAAATCTGGGACCTCACCCACCTTAATGTCCTCGAGCTGGATCTTCAAGTACCACTCGTGATGGGCATGGTTCTCAGCCAGGTAGAGGGCATGGGAGTAGTAGCCAGCCTGTCGGAGGACCTTGATGGCTGTCTCCACATCAAAGTGGACTTCACTCTCACTCTTCGTCTGCCAGGGAGACAGGAGACAAAGTCACTCACACAGGCGGGGCTGGAGGAGGGAGAGGAAACGGGCATGTGAGCTCAAGACGGGGATAATACAGCCCATGACTTGGAAACTGCGCTAGCTGGCCTTGACGACAGTCAGTAGCGTGAACTGCAGTACAGGTGGTTATGTGGCCATCCATGGGGCGGATGGCCTGGCCAACCTAGAACATGCTGGGCGCATGGCACGAGCTGGAGGACAAGGGTCACAGCGCGACCAAACCCCCGACAAGGAGGCTTCTCTCTCTCACATGCATGCACATGCATTCTCTATCATAAACAAAATAAATGAAAATAAGCTTTAAGAACAGAAAACACTGAGTCAGCTAGTGGCATGGTTGTTAAGGCAGCTGGATCCTACATGGCCAACTTTGTGATTCAAGTCCCAGACCTGGTGGTTTGAAAAAAACACCAGGCATATGTGTGTGGGTGCCCAAAATCCAAAATTCAAGAAAATAGAGAAGGGATTGTGGCATGGCCATTCCCCTGGTGGGTGATTTCTCACTTTCTTTCTCTCTTTCTCTGTCTCTCTCCACCAAGCATATGCACCCTATAACAAAAGAAAAAAAAAAAAAAAAACCAGATGGTTAAAGCTAAGGTACTGGATCCCATAAGGCCAACTCTGCGGTTCAAGTCCCAGACCTGGCAGCCAGAAAAATAAGCCAGGAGCATGTGAAGAGAATGAAGAAGAAGGGGCTGTGGTGTGGCCATCCCCCAAGGGGTAGTTTCTCAATTTCCCTGTCTGACTCATCAGCGAGCACATGTACCCTATGGCAAAACTCTTCGAAGCAAAACAAAACTTTAAAAAAAATTTTAAAGAATTATTTAACTCTCTCTGTCTCTCTTTCTTTCAACTTGACCAGAGAGGGACAGAAAGAGAAAGAGAGAAAGTAAGAAAGCAAGTTGCCAGGTCTGGGACTTGAACCATGGTCGGCCATGTGGGAATCCAGCACCCCTGACCACCATGCCACCTGCCAGCCCCTAAAACTTAAAAAAAAAAAAATGCAAGTCTGCCTATGGGAGCTTCTGACTAAAAGCCAGAGGTCTTCCTCTGCCCCTGGTAGTAGAGGACTCCTCTGGAGAGACAGAATGCCACTTCCCTTCCTTCCCTGGGCTTAAACACTGGGGGCTCTGGCGTCACAAAACAAGAGGAAGAGGACAGATGTGAGAGCGCTAGCGGGGAGTGGGGACAGCTACTTCTCCCAGCGACAGAGCAGAGGGTGCTGATCCTTAAAACGGTCAGCTCCTGGCTTCCTCTGTGTCCTGCTGCAGGAGGGCCGGCCCTGCTGGGGCAGCTTGTGCTCAGTGGGGCCCTCCAGGAGTCCGTCCCAGCACCGCCTGTACCTTGATGAACTCCTCCAGCTTCGAGCTGTCCTTGAGCTTGGTGTAGCAGTTGAGGAGCAGGGTGGTGTGGTCGGCGTTGGCCAGGGACTGTCGGTGCAGGGTCTGCAGGTAGGCAGTGAGGTTGTGGATGCGCTGGGCGTCCAGGAACTTGCGGATCACGTAGGACGGCTCCAGCTTCCCAATGGTACTAGGGCAACGTGGCACCAAACAGCATCAGCAGGGGTGCAACTCCTCAGCCCACATGCACAGAGATTACCTCCTACATCTTGTTTATGTTTTTCCTTTTTTTTTTTTTTTTTTTGAGTTTTTTTCTATAGGGCACGTGTGCTCATTGTAGAAAGAGACAGAAAGCAAGAAATCACCCCCAGGGGGGAATGGCCACACCACAATCCCTGCTCCTCCATTCTCCTCTTGGGATCTTGGGCACGCATGCACATGCACCCGGTATGAGTTTTAAGCCAGGTCTGGGACTCGAATTATAGTTGACTATGTGGGAGTCCTGTGACATAACCATTACGCAATCTGCTGGTCCCTGTTTTGGCTATTTTTATGGTTTTTGCCATAGGGAGTGTGCACTCATCAGAAAGAGAGACAGACAGTAAGAGGAAAAGTGAGAAATCATCTCCTGGGGTGGTCACCATGCTGCAATCCCTTCTCCACTCACGGTGTCTGGCATGATTTTCAAGCCACCAGGTCTAAGACTTAAAACTGCAGTTGCCCACAAAGGAGGCCAGCACCATAACTATCATGCCACCTGCTGCCCCCTTTTGTACATCCTGTGAAAATGCAAATCCTGTATCTGCAGGTGTGGAGCGAGACCTGAGATTCCGCAAGTCTGATACAGTCCCAGGTACTGTCAGTGCTGCCAGACCGCGGAGCGCTCAAGTGCTTCTATTTTTTTTTTTTTTTTTTTTTTGAAAGGTTTTTGTGATAGGCGCATGCACTCGCCAGAAAGACAGAGACAGAGAGACAGAAAGTGAGGAATCATCCCCTGGGTCGGGGGGTGGCCACATCACAATCCCTTCTCCTCCATTCTCCTCTTGGGATCTTGGGCACGCATGCACGCTCATCCAACGTGGGTTTAAATCACCGGGTTCAGGACTTGAACCGTGGTCAACTACATGGGAGACCAGTGACATAGCCATTACACCATCTGCTGGTCCCCTAAGTGCTTCTTAAGCGTGACTGAACCTAGAATTCTGAGGCCAGACATTGACGTAACAGTAAAATGCAACACTCTCCAAGGCTAACCTATGCGGGAAGCTCCCAGGTTCTCCCTGAGAACACTGGGAACATGCACGCCCATGATCTGGGGCTGGCTGAGGCTGGAGCTGGTGACGCCATCAAGAACCTGCTGGGGATGCTGACTCTCTCTTTTGCTTGTTCATGGAAAGAAGAAATAAACTAAAAAAAAAGGACAGCCAGCAGGTACTACGGATATTAAGGCAGTTGGATCCTACATGGCTGACTGAGACCGGACCCTAAAGCTTGAAAAACACAGCAGTCACGTGAGTGTGTGTGTGTATCCAAAATTCCAAGAGGAGAACAGAGAAGAAGGGACTGTAACATAGCCATCTCCCCAAGGAGTAATTTCTCATTCTCTCTCTCCAGCAAAAGCATATGCCCTATAGCAAAAACATAACAAAACAAGGAGGAATTCTGGAAAAGTTGGGAAAGAGAACAAACAGATTTCTAAAATACTTTATCAGGGTAGAAAACCAAGAATTAGCACCAAGAGAAGTAAGAAAGCAAAAGATGAGTACTTTTTTCTCTTTAAAGAATCAGGTCAAAATGAGTATTAACGAAGACCTAGCTAAAGCTTAAGGTAAGAATTCACCAGCTCAACTGGTCATGTGCTATTTGACCCTAAACGTTCTGTTTCCAATAGGTTTTTTTTTTTTTTTTTTGGAGAGGTTTTGCTATAGGGTGCGTGCGCTCGCCAGAAAGACAGAGACAGAGAGAAAAAGTGAGAAATCATCCCCCGAGAGGGGATGGCCACACTGCAATCCCTTCTCCTTCATTCTCCTCTTGGGATCTTGGACACACATGCACATGCGCCCAGCATGAGTTTAAGCCACCAGGTCTGGGACTTGAACTGCGGTCGAGTACATGGGAGTCCAGCGACATAGCCATTACACCAACTGCTGGTCCCATCCAAAAGGTATTTTGTCCTGTCATTTGAAGCATTGCAATTTCCAGAAAGAGAAACAGTTACTGATGGCATTCAAGCCCCTCCCCTGAGCCCAAATTCTATGGATAGAGCTCGGGCTGCCTGTCCCTACAGGCAGAGCTACAGGTGCCTGCCGACTAACCGGATGTACTGCTGGACTGCCCCGTCATGGTTGCCCTTGCTGTAGAGATGGTCTCCATACTGCATGAAGATCTGGGCCAGCCCATCACTGTCCAGATGCTGGCTCTTGGCCAGATTAATTGCCATCTCAAAGAGGTTCTTCTTAAACAGCATCTAGAAGGGGAGAGGGATTAGAAACTTAGCTTTGCTCAGTGGTAGTATCGCAGCCACTGAGGTTCATCCAAGGTACGATTATCGCTAACGGAAAACTGGTGGAAGCACTGCTGAAACAACACCTTCCCAGAGTGCGCCCACAGCACACAAGTCAGATAGCCCCGGAGTTCCAATAAACCCCAAATCAGCATCACCTCACCTTATAGGCTTCTCTGCAGGCAACGCAAACCCTCAAGTCCCCTGCCATGGCTTCCCTCTAAAGCAGCAGTCCCCAACGTTTTGGGCACCATGGGCCAGTTTCATGGAAGACAATTTTTCCATGGTGGTGAGGGGATGGATTCTGAGAAAACGCAACCTAGATCCCGTGCATGTAGTTAACAACAGGGTTCGCACTCCCGCGAGGATCTAATGCCTCCACTGACCTGACAGGAAGAGCTTAGGTGGTCGTATGAGCGATGGGGAGCGGCTATAAATACAGATGAAGCTTTGCTTGCTCGCCCTCTACTCACCTCCCGCTGTGTAGCCCGATTCTTAACAGGCCATAGGCCAGTACTGATAGGTGGCCCGGGAGCTGGGGACCCCTGCTTGAAAGCCTTATGCCAGGACATCTTTCTACCCTAAGGAAACTGAATAAGGCTCTGACCCAAAGGGAAGTAAACAAACACCCTGGCCAAGATGACTGGGGAAGCCTGCTCCTGCAGCTGCCTCTAGGTGCCTGTGGCCAGCTCTGGGAACCTGGTGGCCTTGCCTCCAGTTTGGTCTGGGTGTCCTTCTCCTGCAGTGCGTGGACCCGCCCATCCCGCGTCAGCACGTACAGGGAGCCCCACTCGGCCAGCACATCCACTACATCCTCGAAGACGGCGCTGTAGGCTATGAATTTGTTGCACAGGTCATAGATGTTAAGGAGCTGCTTGTCGGAGCTCTGAGAGTCCCTGCTGGTAAACTCTGACCTGTGCAGGAAAGAAAAAGCACAGGCTATTCGGACCACCTCTGTCTCAGCTCTCCTTTATTTCCTGTCCCATGACGACTCGTGCTGCCCATTCCACCCAGAATGAATCACCTCTATGGCCCCTCCCTCAGCTCATCCTATAAACGCTGGAAGTTGTGAAAAGAAACCAGAGACCTGAATCTTCTCCCCACTTTTCAATTTTGCCAGATGGTGCATGTGCACGCCAGGAAGAGAGAAAGCAAGAAAGCACCCTCCTTGGGGAATGGTCACACTGCAATGCCTTCTCTTTCACTTCTCCCTCCTTTTGGGATCCTGGGCATCACATACACATGCCCAGTGTGCTTCTCAAGTCACTGGGTCCAGGACTCAAACTGTGCAGTCGGCCATGTGAGATCTGCCTGCCTTTACCATCACGCCACAAGCTGGCCTATGATTTTACCCTTCGGATTTTATAGTTAATACAGGCAACATATAGAAAAACTAGTAAGCTCAGGTATCTGTGCATACAACAAATGATCATCCAATGCCTGCTATATATAAGACACTGTGCTTGGTACTGAATGAAAACAAATGAACAACTAACAGGAATTACTTCTGTCATGCAGAAGATCCCTTTTGGGTGACGCTGGGGAGGGAGGGAGGAACCCTATGCCCTGCACTTCCCAGCACATTCAATTCTTCACTACTCAACCCCTTGCTCTTATGTCCAACTTATTTTGACCAAAGAGTGAAAAAATAAAACATGAGGTCCAAATTCCTTAGAGCACTGTGGCATACCAAAACTACTCTGCAAATTTAACTGGCATGGAGGATAAGGTGGCTGGATTCCACATGACTGATTCTGAGTTCAAGTCCTGGACCCAGTGGCTTGAAAAATCACGCCAAGCGTGCATGCATCCCAAAATCCCAAGAGAAGAATGGAGGAAAAGGAACTGCAGTGTGGCAATCCTCCCAGGGGGTGATTTCTTACTTTCCCTCTCTCTTCTCTTTGGTTGTGTACGTGCCCTACAGCAAAAACTAAACTGAACAAACATACATTAGAACTGAGGCTGGTTATAAGCACCATCTCTATAACACCAGAGTAGGAGAGTGGTGGGATCCAGGCATTAGGATTTTAAAATCAGGTTAACTCTGGGAAATAAATCCAACCCTCTTCCCTTTCCCTCTGCCCTGGAGTCCTTACTTGGGAGAAACTTTCCGGTCACGGGAGACAATGACGAGGTAGCCTCTAAACCAATGAGCAATGAGCTTGTGGCCCTCAAAGGCAAAGCAGGGCCCACGTTCATCAGGCTGGTACAGATAGACACACTCGTCTCCAGCCACAATGAACTGCAGGTCCTGAGAAGGGTCGCTTAGTGCTGAGCAGCGCAGGCCACAGCCGTGGGTGTCCAACTCCACACGAGGGTAGTCCTTTCCAGAAACTATGTACGACTGTCAGAAACAAGAACAGAGTTTACAGCTCTCTCTGTAGGAGCATGGAAGTCCTCACAAACGCAGCCCCGCTCCACACTGGCTCTCTGGTTTCCTTCTTAGTACCCGAAGACTTGCCCTTGGCTGCTTGTCTTCTCCACTAACTGCTGTCCGTCTAACAGCATGTAAGCAGGGATAGCACCTTCTCGCTCAGGTTACATCACCCAGAGTCAGCACATTGGAAGAAGGCACCTATCTCTTACTGTTTTATCAAGAGTATTCCTGAAAAGGCAGGCTGTTAAAAATTCAGAGCAGCAGGCTGTAATGGTTACGTCACTGGACTCCCATACGGCTGACTGCACCCTGGGTGCGTGTGCACGCATGTGTACCCAAAGTCCCAAGAGGAGAATGGAGGAGAAGGGACTGAGGCATGGTCAGCCCCCAGGGAGTGATTTCTCACTGTCTGTCTGTCTCTCTGTCTCACTGGCAAGCACTGATGCCCTATAGCAAAAATCTTTCTAAAAAAAAAAAAAAAAAAAAGGCCGCAGGAACCAGAGTTCAAACGTGTCCCATGTCACTTAACAAATTAGGGGGAAAAAATCATGTCTTTTTACTCATAAGCCCAGAGTTCTTTTCCTACATCTAACTCTTCCCAGTCTCCTATGTGAAGAGAGGAAATTCGCTGGGCAAGTAACCTGAGGACATACGATGAAAAAGTTAAGACTCCTACGTCTCTAGTCAGTTCTTTACTTGCGCCCCCTGAGCAATGGGGAAGCCCTTCTGGCCTGTCCCGAAGGGTGGGGGCCATGGTCATACCTGGACATTCTCTGTCGTCACAACAAACAAGTGAGTGGTCTTTCCCGCTTGGCGAAAGGCCAGTCCGGTAACAGGATAATTGCCCCTGTGCAAGATCTGGGTCTTGCTGTGGCGGTCTCTAGTGATGTCTCCTTTGTTCAGCGTGACACTGCCGTCCGTGAAACCTGCAGGGGCGCGGGGACAGCACTGCGGTGAGGCCGAAGAGAACAGCGAGGAGAGGGCCAGTGCATGGCCTGGTATAAAGGAGCTGGATCCCACATGGCTAACAATGTGGTTCAAATCCTGGCCCCAACAGCTTGAAAAACACGCCAGGTGCTCATGTGTGTGCTCAAAATCCTGAAAGGAAGGAGAAATGGAAACGATTACAGTGTGATCATTCCCCACTGGGGGATGCTTTCTCTCTCTCTCCTCTGGCAAGTGTATGTACTCTCTGGGAAATTAAGAAATAAATATGTTTTAGATTTTAAAAAGAGATGAGGAAGTAAAAAGGGAAGAAGATCATCTGAGATACTCATTAGAAGTGAGCAGCAGGACCAGCAGATGGCATCATGGTTACGTCGCTGTTCTCCCGCATGGCCAACCACAGTTGGAGTCCCAGACCTGGTGGATTCAAACTTACGTCAGGCGCATGCATGTGTGCCACAGATCCTGAGAGGAGAATGGAGGAGAAGGGACTGTGGTGTGGCCATCCCGACTGGGGGGTGATTTCTTTCTTTCTGTCTCTCTGGTGAGCGCACACACGCTCCGGCAAAAATCTCTCTTAAAAAAAATAATAAGTGAGTGGGACCAGCAGTTGGCGTAATAGCTATGTCGCTGGACTCCCAAGTAGTCGACTGTGGTTCAATTCCCGGACCGGGTGGCTTAAACTCACGCTGAGTGCATGTGTGTGCGTGCCCAGATCCCAAGAGGAGAATTGAGGAGAAAGGATTGAGGTGTGGCCATCCCCCCCGAGGGGTGTTTTCTCACTTTCTGTCTCTCTGTCTTTCTGGCAAGTGCATGTACCTTACAGAAAAAACCTCTTCAAAAAAAATTTTTTTTTAATTTTAAAATTTTGGGGGCCAGCACATGGCATGGTGGATAAGGTGCTGGACTCCTACATGGCCAACCATGGTTCTAGTCCTGGACCTGGTGGCTTGCTTTCTCACATCCCTCTCTCTCTGGTCAAATTAAAGAATAATGATAATAAAAAATAAATAAAATAATTCTTTTTTTTTTTTTCTTTTTTTGGGAGAGGTTTTTGTTATAGGGAGCGTGCGCTCTCCAGACAGAGACAGACAGAGAGACAGAAAGCGAGAAATCACCCCCTAGAGGGGATGGCCACACCACAGTCCCTTCTCCTCCATTCTCCTCTCGGGATCTTGGGCACACATGCACACGTGCCCGGCGTGAGTTTTAAGCCACCGGGTCCGGGACGCGAACCGCGGTCAACTACATGGGAGTCCAGCGACATAGCCATTACACTAACTGCTGGTCCCAATAAAATAATTCTTAAAAATTTTTTTTTAATAAATTTTTTTTTTTGAGTTTTTTGCCTTAAGGTGCGTGAGCTTGCCAAAGAGAGACAGAGACAGTGTGAGGGAAAGTGAGAAATCACACCCCCGCCCCCAGAAGATGGCAATGCTGTAATCCATTCTCCTCCTAGGTTCTTGGGCATGCATGCATACAGGCTTGGCAAGAGTTTCAAGCCACCCAGTCCAGGACTCAAACCATAGTCGGCCATGTGGGAGTCCAATGACGTAATTGCTATGCCATCTGTTAGCCCCCAAAACAAATAATTCTTAAAAAAACAGAAAAAGAAGTGAGCAGCTTTCTCCTCATAACCACCAACTTCTCTACTGGCTAACTTGAATATTAGTTCTTACTGACTCTTCTTCTTTTCTTCTTAAAGAATTATTCATTTATTTTAATCTAGTATCATCATTATTTTTCAATTTGACCAGAGAGAGACAGAGAGAGATGGAAAGTGAGAAATCAAGGCACCAGGTCCAGGACTTGAACTATGGTCAGTCATGTGGGAGTCCAGCACCTTTAACCACCATGCCACCTGCCGGCTCCACAGACTCATTTTCAAAGAACAAAATTAAATACCTTCCATTCCATGTTCTAACATCTCAAAGGCCTCAGTTCAGTAGAAAGTGGGTTCATGAAAACAATGAAGATGAGCCACAGGTGCAACTCCAGAGAAAATCTGGTCTTTGGGATTGTGAGATTTGCATTCTTTCTGCTTACCAATGGCCATAAAGTTGAGATTTTCATGGACAGTCAAACAAGACACGACTGTTGGCTCTGTTCCTGGGATGGCAGGGAAGATGCGCGTGCAGAGTGGATTGCCACCATCTCTCTTCTCCAGGTTCCAGATCTTTACCTGCAGACAGATCTCAGATGTGTGAATGCTAGTCACTTCCCAACAGAAAGTCATCCCTAGCCTCTGGCTCTTTCCTGTTTCCTTTCTGGGACTCACCAGGGGGTTGATGCCCTCTTCATCCTCACCAACAGATGCCAGAATATTGTGCTGCTTCAGCTGGTACAAGTGCGTCACCCGTAGTTTGTAGGCCTGGAAGTTTGTAAGCTGTAAGGAGCGTGGCAAGAACCAGATCTGGCCTTCCATATGTGCAGGGTAGTTAAAGAGCCTTCTTTCCAAGCAGAGACACTTATATTTAGAACTGAACTCATATAACTACTAACATGCACATAGCTCTTTAAATACTTTAAAAATAATTATTTATTTTACTTGTTATTTTTTTAAGAGGTTTTTGCCTTAAGGTATGTGTGCTCACCTGAGGGAGACGGAATGTGAGAAATCACCCCCTGGGAGGGGGTGGGGATGGCCATGCCACAGTCTCTTCTCCATTCTCCTCTAGGGATTTTGGGAACACAGGCACACACGCCTGGACTGAGTTTTGTTATTGTTTTTTTCCCTTTCTTTTTTTGGAGAGGTTTTTGCTATAGGAAGCCTGCGCTCGCCATAAAGACAGAGACAGAGAGACAGAAAGTGAGAAATCACCCCCCCAGGGGGGATGGCCACGCTGCAATCCCTCCTCCTCCATTCTCCTCTCTGGATCTTGGGCACACACGCCCGGCGTGAGTTTAAGCCACCGGGTCCAGGACTTGGTCCAGGACTCGAACCGCGGTCGACTACGTGGGAGTCCAGCGACATAGCCATTACACCAATTGCTGGTCCCAGTTTTGTTACTGTTTGAAGGTTTTTGCTATTAAACTGCAGGGTCCAGGACACGAACTGTAGTAGACTACCTGGGAGTCCAGCGACGTAACCACTGCGCTACCTGCTGGGCCCAAACTGGCATTTACATCCCTTTTACAGATAAGGAACCGGAAGCCCAGAGAGGTTAAATGACTTGCACAGGGTTGCTTGCTCGGTTGACAACTTAAAGCAGGGACTCCCTCGTCCCTTCCCTCAGACCAAGGGAGCACTTTGGGCGCCCCTGCAAGGAAAGTGGCCCTCTGACAGACAGACCGCATCTTCGCTGGATCTCTGCACGGATCCGGGCAGCGAAGAGACAGCTCCAGAGCAAGGATATCTCCGAAGACCAGGCTTCCTCGGCCGGAGTCGCAGACAGTGATGCCAGGAGGGAGACAAAAGAACTTGGAAGCGGCGGGTCCAGAGGCGGGCGCGGCCCCGGGAGCGGGCCCATCATTGCCCAGGGGCTCCTTCACCAGCTCCTTGTCAAAGAAGACGAAGCGCCGCCACTGCAGGTAGGCCGCCATCTTGGCCGAGGGCCCCCGCCTGCAGGAGCGACGTCACATGAGCGGAGCCGGCGGATCACGTGATCGACAGCTTCCGGGAGCCTGAGCGGACTGGAACCCGGGAGCCGGATGACAGCTTCCGGCTGCTGGGAGAGTGGGCGGGGCCGGGCTTCCGGGTGTGCGGGATCTGGCGGTAAGTGTGCCGGCTGAGCCGCGTGAAAGCCGGACCCTTCGCAAACTTAAGCATCGGACTTCTCGATAAAGTGCACCGACCCTGAAGGCTCAAAATAAGGGATGCCACGCATTTTGTGAATTGTAACTCGCCGAGCCGCAGAGACTGTTAGGACTGTCGGGGACGTAAATGAGACTGTATGAAACCGGATTTTCAGCTGTAGGAAAGGGGGAAAAAAGACGGATTGTGAACCGTCGTCAATGTCTGACGTTTGATTGTGTGCCCGTCGACCTCTCAGAGCAGGTGGCACGCACTAGACTATGAGAACGTGTTGAGGAAGCTGGGGAATACCGATGGGCAGGAACTCTGGGCCTTCTGCTCCCCATAGTGGCAGGATCTGGGAGAGAAGCAGCACCAAGCAGAAGCCTGGAAGTGGGGCGCTGAAAGCAGAGTGATTCAGACCCCCGCAAGTGTCCAGCATACTCCGGGCCACTGTCACCTGCTAATTCTGGCCAACCAGGTTTGTAGGCAAGCAGGAGCTGTCCTGCACACCTAGAAGTTCACCGTCAGCATGCCGCCATGAGCTTGATCTGGGAGTGACATAGAGTCCTGTCGAGAAAGTATGGACACATGAAAAAGTGGCCATGTGGTTAGTATTTATAAAGTTTATTTTTGCATCCCCACACAGACACACGACTTTTTTTTTTTTTTTTACAGAGAGATTTTGCTGTAGGGTGCGTGCACTCGCCAGAGAGACAGAAAGCGAGAACTCATACACACACATACCCCCACACACCCCACCCCACCCCAGGAGGATGGCCACGCTGCAATCTTACCTTTTTCATTCTCTTCTCGGGATTTTGGGCAGGCATGCACACGTGTCAGGTGTGAGTTTTAAGCCACCAGGTCTGGGACTCAAACTGCAGTCGACTGTGTGGGAGTCCAATGATGTCGCCATTACACCATCTGCTGGTCCCCAGACACACTTTTTATTTTTACAGTGTTTTACTCTATTCAACCCATCCTAAGTTGCCAGTTTTTAGGGGCTATGTCTTGTTTTGTACAAACTAGACCTCAGAATTTCTGGTAGATGTTTGTGTTTACTGGAAAACATGAGAGAGGATGACTCCACTCTTACCCCCTCCTCTCCCCAGTCTGGTTGACAGGGCAGATGGCATCCATTTTTCTGAAGAGAGGAATGATTCGACTGTCGCTACCACCAGGCACAAAGATTTCTTGACTTTCAGCTCAGTTTTCTTTTTGTCACACTGCTATTGGAACTATTTCAGGACCCCAACGTAGGGGTAGACACACAAACCCGCTTTCACCAACTGAGCGTGTTCCCCACTCATCAGGAATTTTAGGTAGTATGTTAACATGTCCGTTGTTGGGAACCAGCAGTTAGCGTAATGGCTATGTCGCTGGACTCCCACGTAGTCGACCGCGGTTCGCGTCTCGGACCCGGTGGCTTACAACTCACGCCGGGCGCATGTGCGTGCGTGCCCAAGATCCTGAGAGGAGAATGGAGGAGAAGGGATTGCGGCGTGACCATCCCCCCTGGGGGGTGATTTCTCGCTTTCTGTCTCTACGTCTCTCTCTGTCTGTCTGGCGAGCGCACGCGCCCTATAGCGAAAAACCTCTCAAAAAAAAAAAAAAAAAAAAAAAAAAAAAAAAAAACATGTCCGTTGTTAAAACTATGGAGAACGTATATTAAAAGAAGAGAAGAGAGGACCAGCAGGCAGCATGGTGGTTAAGGCGCGGAATCCCCTATGGCTAACTCGAGAATCTGAATCCCTGAGCCTACAGCTTGAAAGACAGGCACGTGTACGTGCATGCCCAAAATCCCAAGAGGCGAATGAAGGAGAGGGGATTACTGCGTGGCCATTCCTCCTGATTCCTCACTTTCCTTTTCTCTGTCTTTCTCTGGCAAGTACATGGACCCTATGGCAAAAGTAAAGTAATAAAAGTAGCAGCAGAGAGAGATGTGAAGGGAAGGTGGTGGCATCTTTGCTGTTGACTCATGTGTTCCCCCTGCTGCCCAGTCACAGAAGTTCTGAGGCTTCTGATGTCCCAGTCTGGCTCTGCCTGTGTCTTTGGGTCTTATTTATTTATTTATTTTGCTATAAGGTGCATGGGCTTGCCAGAGAGAGGGAGAGAGAGAAAGTGAGAAATCTCCTCCCAGAGGGGATGGCCACAACACAATCCCTTCTCTTCCAGTCTCCTCTTAGGATTTTGGGCACACACACACAAACACCAGGCATGATTTTCAAGCCAACAAGTCTCGGACTCAAACCATTGTTTTGGCCGTAAGGGAGTCCAATGCCCCAACTACCATGCCACCTTCTGGCCCTAGGTCTTTGATTAATGAGGAATAGCAGGGCAGAGCTTGGCCAGCCAGAGCAATCTATGGATTCCTTTTCTCATTTTGACAAATACGTGTTGAGGGGACCAGCAGTTAGCATAATGGCTATGTCACTGGACTCCCATGTAGCTGACTGTGGTTCAAGTTCCAGACCTGGTGGCTTAAAACTCGTGCCGGATGTGTGTGCGTGTGTGCGTGCCCAAGATCCTGAGAGAATGGAGGAGAAGGGATTGCGGCATGGCCATCCCCCTGGGGGGTGATTTCTCGCTTTCTGTCTGTCTCTCTCTAGTTTTGTGGCGAGAGCATGCGCCCTATAGCAAAAACCTCTCAAAAAGAAAAAAAAAATAACCAAATACATGTTGAGCACTTCCTATTCCTGGAATTGTACCAAATGCCCAGAATATAAATGAACAAAATGTTTTTTTTGACCACCACCTTGGGGGACAGGCGTAAAAAGGACAGATAGTAACCAGCTACTATTTTGTATAGCAAATTACACTTAAGACGTGCATTCGCTTTTTAAAACATTTTTGTTAGAGGTTACTTGTCATCTCCAGAGAAACAGAGAGGGACAGAGAAAGAGAAAGCATCCCCCATGGGGAATGGTCATGTCATAATTCTCCCTTCTCCATTTCTCCCTCCTTTTGGGATTTTGGGCATGTACACACCCAGCGCGTTTCTCAAGATGCTGGGTCCAGGACTCAAACCACAAAGTCAGCCGTGTGGGATCTGCCTTCACCACCACACCACAAGCTGGCCCTGCTTTCAGTTTTCATGGACTCTTCCCAAAAAGCATTTGCAAAACAGGTATTCTTATCTCTGATGAGAAACAGGCTCTCAAAGAGGTTAAAGGGACACTGGGTAAAAACATCAAAGTTCTTTGGAAACAAAACAAGAGTTCTGTCATGTCCTAACCTCTAATTAATTAGCTGGGGTGAGAGGGGGTGAAAGTACACTGTCAGAACATGCACCAGGATGTCTTTTACTTAGACTTTCTGAATGCAGGAACTTCGGTGTAATGAGGAAAATAAGCAGGTGAACTACACAGGTGAGACAACTGCATGTACAAATGCACTTGTGGTTCTGCATACTGTCTGCAGGCACTACAGATAAAGAAGCAATGCAAAAAAAAAAAAGAAGCAATGCAGCTGGGACCAGCAGTTGGCATAATGGCTATGTTGCTGGACTCCCATGTAGTTGACTGTGGTTCGAGTCCCGGATCCGGTGACTTAAACTCACGCCGGGCATGTGTGCATACGTACCCAAGATCCCAAGAGGAGAATGGAGGAGAAGGGATTGCGGCGTGGCCATCCTCCCTGGGGGGTGATTTCTTGCTTTCTGTCTCTCTCTGTCTTTCTGGCAAGCATACGCGCCCTATAGCAAAAACCTCTCCAAAAAAAAGAAGCAATGCAGGCCAACCCACTGTGGTACAGCAGTAATACAGGTGCCTTGCCAGGCTGGAAGCCATATGGCCCACCTCAGGTCTGGATCCCCAGGTCAGCCTTGACATAGGTGGACTGCATTGGCCCCTAGGATCCTGAGGAGCTGAAGGGCTAGAAAACGAAGATCTCAGTACAACAAGACCTTGTTGGGGGTACTCCTCTCTGTCTCTCTTGCACATGCACATACTATCTTAAAAAAATAAAAATGAAAACATAGTACAAGTCTTCAGTTTGAAATTAAGGTCATAACTAATAATCAAGAATGGTAGAATTTGGGACCAGCAGATGGTGTAATGATTACATCACTGGACTCCCATGTAGTCAACTGTAGTTCAAGTCCCAGACCTGGTGGCTTAAACTTACTCTGGGCATGTGTGCATGTGGGCCCAAGATCTCGAGAAGAGAATGAAGGGGAAGGAATTGCAGAGTGGCCATCCCCTCTGGAAAGTGATTTATCTCTTTCTGTCTCTCCAGTGAGCGCATGCACCCGATAGCAAAAATCTCTCTCTCTAAAAAAAAAAAAAATGATAGAGTTGTCCTGTGCTACTGCTTTTCCTCTTTGGCAGATTTCTGCCCATGATGTAAAGCAGCCATAGCTTCTAGAACAAAACAAGCACATTTCCTGTTCTAGATGCAAACTTCTATGTACTGGGCTGGCCCGGTAGCCTACTAATTAAGGGAACTGGATTCCACATGGCTAACTGCAGTTTGATTCCCTACTCCAGTGGCTTTAAACATACACTGGACATGTGTGTGTGTGCCCAAAATCCAGACAGGATAAAGAAATGGAGAACAGGGGCTGGGAGGTGGCATGGCGGTTAACAGCGCTGGACTCTCGTATAGCCAACCACAGTTCAAGTCCCAGACCTGGCATCTTGTTTTCCCACTTTCTCTCTCTCTCTCTCTCTTGTTCTGTCCCTCTCTGGTCAAATTAAAAATAAATAAATAAATTAAATTAAATTAAATTAAATAATTCTAAAAAAAAAAATGGAGAAGGGCTCGCAGCATGACCACAATCTGGGGGGGGGGGGGGGGGGGGGTTGCTCTCTTCCTCTTCCACTGCACCTCTCCCTGGCAAACACACAGGCTCTTCTGGCAATTAAAAAACAAAAACAAAACTGTGTGTGGATTGATAGACATCATAATACTAGAAGTGATTTAATATGGAAAATAGAATTGTGGGCAGTTTTTCTTTTTTCATATTCTAATTTCCTTCAATAACCACATATTTCTTTTGTAATTCTAAAAACTTTGTTATAGAGGTAGAAAAAACTGGGACCAGCAGTTAGTGTAATGGCTATGTCGCTGGACTCCCACGTAGTCGACTGCGGTTCAAGTCCCAGACCCAGTGGCTTAAACTCATGCTGGGCACGTGTGCATGCATGCCCAAGATCCCGAAGGAGAATGGAGAAGGGATTGCGGTGTGGCCATCCCCCCTGGGGGATGATTTCTCACTTTCTGTCTCTCTGTCTATCTCTGTCTTCCTGGAGAGTGCATGTGTCCTATAGCAAAAACCTCTCCAAAAAAAAAAAAAGAACTAGAAAAAACTTACCATGGTTCATTTTCTATTGAAAGTGGCCTCTCAGTGCTGGCAGGTGGTGTGGTTAAGGGCACTGGACTCCCACATGGACAACTATGGTTCAAATCCAGCTCTCTCTCACTTAGTCCCTCTCTGGTCAAATTTTAAAATAAAGTTAAATAAAATAATTATTTAAAAAAGAAAGAAGGGGCCAGCAGGTGGCATGGTGGTTAAGGCACTGGACTCTCCCACATGGCCCACCATGGTTCAAGTCCTGGACTTGGTGGCTTGCTTTTTAACTTCCTCTCTCACTCTCTCTCTGGTCAAATTGAAATAAATGAATGAATAAATAAAATTAAATAATTCTAGAAAAGAAAGAAAGGGGCTTCACTCCCTGCCTAGGGTTACAGCAAGATCAAACCTTTAATTCTATTGTGTGATACAGACAAAATAATTTTTTACTGAAGTAAAACACATGTACAGAAAATGTACATACTACAGCCCACTGAAATTCCACAAACCAAATGCGCCCCTTGTAAATAGTGCTGAGAACTTAGCCAACACTCCCCCAGAAACCTGTCTTGTGACCTTTTTTTTTAGATTTTTGCACTCACTAGACAGACAGAGAGGGAAGGATTTGGGGCATGTGGACACATGTGTCTGGCATGTTTTTTCAAGCCACCAGATCCAGGACTAGAACCCCGGAATTGGCCATGTGGGATCCAGCCACCTTAACCACTAAGCTGCTGGTTGGCCCAACAACTAATTTTTACTTTTTTGGAGAAGTTTTTTTTTTTTTTTGGCTATAGGGCGCGTGCGCTTGCCAGAAAGACAGAGAGAGATAGACAGACAGAAAGTGAGAAATCACCCCCCCAGGGGCATAGCCACGCTGCAATCCCTTCTCCTCCATTCTCCTCTCAGGATCTTGGGCACGCACGCACATGCGCCTGGCATGAGTTTAAGCCACCTGGTCTGGGACTCGAACCGCGGTTGACTACATGGGAGTCCAGCGACATAGCCATTACACTAACTGCTGGTCCTGTCGAGATTTTTTTTAAAAAAGCATTATTTATTTATTATTTATTCTAATTTGATGAGAGAGAGAGAGAAAGTGAGAACGCAAGCCACCAGGTCCAGGACTCAAACTGTGGTTGGCCATGTGGGAGTGTCCAGCACCATAACTGCTCCACCACTTGCTGGTCCCTTTTTTTTTTTTTTTTTTTTAATTTCAACCACAGAAGGACAAAGTGAGAGAGAGAGAGAGAGGAAAGTGAGAAAGCAAGCCACCAGGTCTGCGACTGGAATCATGGTCAGCCAGGTCAGCCAGCACCCTTAACCAGCACACCACCTGCTGGCCCCTCTCCTCTTGAACTTTTGAGCACACATGCACACACACCCAGCATGAGTTTTAAGCTGTGGGTCTGGGACTCAAACCGCAGACTACACAGGAGTCCCTCAAACTACATGGGAGTCCAGTGATGTAACCATTACACTGGCTGCTGGTCCCACCCAACAACTAATTTTTGTTTTTTAAAGAATTGTTTATTTAATTTCATTTATTTATTTTTAACTTGACCAGAGAGAGGGAAAATGAGAAAGCGAGCTGCCAGGTCCAGGACTTGAACTGCAGTCAGCCATGTGGGAGTCCAGAACCTTAACCACCATGCCACCTGCCAGCCCTACCAACAACTAATTTTTTAAAAATTCTCCTGGCCCCCCCCAAAAAAAATTCTACTGGCCCATACTGTTCTTTCTGATCAACACCACACTTCATTATATCATTTGTATGGTTTATGAAGTCTACATGTGCTGTGGTTAGCGTGTTCACTTTAATCTTCTGTCAGTTTGGCACAGGTCCTGCAAGAGAGCCACTCTCCTCTCTGGGGCTTCTGCACAGTGCCAGGGAAGGGGGATGGTTCTCGAATGTTATTAATTTGACAACTGCACAAGAACAAGTAGACTCGCTTGTTCAACTCCGTCAGGTGCTTCACATGAAAATGTTCCCAGTGTTTTGCAATGTGTCCCTGTTCACTCCTCTCCAGCCAGAGAACAAAACAGGTAACTCCCCAGAGCACCTGCTAGGGGTAGCACCTGCTACCCCTCCCAGGGGGATGGATACCAGGGTGAGAACTGTGGCTGCCGCCAAACCCACCCCGGGTGTTTTTATTTCTTCCGGGACCAGCAGTTAGTGTAATGGCTATGTCGCTGGACTCCCATGTAGTGACTGCGGTTTGAGTCCCAGACCCGGTGCTTAAACTCACAGTGGGTGCATGTGCATGTGTGCCCAAGATCCTGAGAGGAGAATGGAGGAGAAGGGATTGCGGCGTGCCATCTCCCCTGGGGGATGATTTCTCGCTTTCTGTCTCTCTGTCTTTCCGGTGAGCGCACGCTCCCTGTAGAAATTAAAAAAAAAAAATTATTTCTTCCATGAGAGAGACAGCACCCCAATAGTCTTTTTTAAAAGAATTATTTAATTGTATTTATTCATTCATTTATTTTTATTTGACCAGAGAGAAACAGAGAGAGAGAGAGAGAGAGAGAGAGAGAGAGAGAGAGAATGAAAAAGCAAGCCACCAGGTCTGGGACTCAAACCATGGTTGACCATATGGGAATGTCCAGCACCTTAACCACCATGCTACCTGCTGCCCACCCCACCCACAAAAGCAAGCTGCCAGGTCCAGGACTCAAACTATGGTCACCCATATGGGAGTCCAGCACCTTAATTACCATGCCACCTGCCCCCCCTCCAGTAGAATTTTGATGCCACAATCCACTTCCAGCTTCAGCCAATTTTATAGTTGGTTGTTGACTGGCCTTACATGCAGTAGGACTTGCTGTTGTCAGACACATGTGTTTGCCAGAGAGAGAGGGAGAGGGAGAAAGCATCTCCCAGTGGGGCGTGTGTCTACCTGTCTGTTCTCCATTTCTCCATCTTGGGATTTGGAGCATGCACACTCACTCAGCAGGTTTTTCAAGCCGCTGGGACTAGAACTTGAGCCATGCAGTCAGCCATGTGGAATCCAGTTTCCTTAGCCATTAGGCTATGGGGCCAGCCCCAAACTGGCAACTTCTATGTCCATTGTTAGGGCTAAACAAACCCCATGCTCTAGAATATTCTATAGCAGTGATCAGTGAGGTAAATCACATTGGAAAGCTCTCCATTATTTATTGTAAGTTTTTTGTTTTGTTTTTCCCAAAAAGGGCCAGCTACGTGGTGCAGCAGTAACATTCTGCTCAGGGATGCTGGATCCTTATGGAAGATCATGTGTTCGGTTCCCTTGCTGATGTGTACATACCCAGCGTTTGGCTATGATTCTGACTGGCTGGGAAGGGGTGAGGTGGGGTGAATCACTGTATGAAACCCTGTTTAGGGTGCTTATCTTTCTCTCTCTGTGTCATTCTTTTTTTCTTTTTTGAGAGTTTTTTTTGGCATAGGGCGCGTGCACTCGCCAGACAGACAGAGACAGACAGAGAGACAGAAAGCGAGAAATCACCCCCCAGGGGGGATGGCCACGCCGCAATCCCTTCTCCTCCATTCTCCTCTCAGGATCTTGGGCACGCATGCACATGCGCCCAGCGTGAGTTTTAAGCCACCGGGTCCGTGATGCGAACCACGGTCTACTACGTGGGAGTCCAGCGACATAGCCATTACGCTAACTGCTGGTCCCCCTCTCTGTCTCATTCTTATGAAAGAAAGAAAAACTAAAAACAAACAAACAAACAAAAAACCCCAGCAAGTTGCCAACAATATAGTTGTATTTTTTATGGTTTAAAAATGGATAAAAGGGACCAGCAGTTAGCATAATGGCTATATCACTGGACTCCCATGTAGTCAACTGCGGTTCAAGTCCCGGACCCGGTGGCTTAAACTCATGCCGGGCATACTTGCGTGCCCAAGATCCTGAGAGGAGAATGAAGAAGAAGGGATTGCTGCGTGGTCATCCCCCCTGGGGGGCGATTTCTCACTTTCTGTCTTTCTGGCAAATGCAAATGCCCTATAGCAGAAACGTCTTCAAAAAAAATAAAAAATGAAAATGGATAAAAGATGGGGCCAGCAGGTGACATAGTGGTTAAGGTGCTAGACTCCCATACGGCTGACCATGGTTCAAGTCCTGGACCCAACAGCTGAAAAATCACACCAGGTGTGTGTGTGTGTGTGTGTGTGTGTATGTGTGTGTGTATGTGTGCCCAGGAGGAGAAGGGATTGCAGCATGGCCATTCCTCCTGGGGGGTGATTTCTCACTTTCCTTCTTTGTCTCTTTCTGTCTCTTTCCAGTGAGCACATACACACTATAGCAAAAACCTCTTAAAAAAAAAAAAAAAAGTATAAAGCCAACATGTTCTTTCTTTAAAAAAATTGTTTTGGAGAAGTTTTTGCTATAGAGCACGTGTGCTCACCAGAAAGAGTAGGACCGACAGAAAGTGAGATATCACCCCTCAGGGAGGATGGCCATGCCACAGTCCTTTCTCCTCCATCCTTCTCTTGGGATCTTGGGCATGCATACACATGTGCCTGGTGTGAGTTTAAGCCACCGGGTCCGGACTCAAACCGTGGTCAACTATGTGGGAGTCCAGCAACATAGCCATTATGTCAACTGCTGGTCCCTTAACATTTATTTTATTTATTATCTTTTTTATTTTATTTAATTTTATTTATTGATTTATTTTATTTTAATTTGACCAGAGAGAGACAAAGAGAGAGGGAAAGTGAGAATGCAAGCCACCAGGTCCAGGACTTGAACTGTGGTCAACCATTTGGGAAAGTGAGAATGCAAGCCACCAGGTCTAGGACGTGAACTGTGGTCAGCCATTTGGGAGTGTCCAGCACATTAACCACCACACTACCTGCTGGTCCCCATCATGATTATTTTTTAATTTGCTATACAGCACGTGCGCTCACCAGAGAGAGAGGGGGAAAGTGAGAAAGCAAGCCACCAGGCCCAGGACTTGAACCATGATCAGCCTTATGGGAGCCCAGTGCTTTAACCACTACACTACCTACTGGCTCCTTTTTTTAAAAAGAGGTTTTTGTCTTAGGGCACATGTACTCACAAGGGAGAGAGAGACAGACAGACAGAGACAGTGAAAGAAAAGTGAGAAATCACCCCCCAGCGGGGATAGTCATGCTACAATCCCTTCTCCTCCATTCTCCTCCCAGGATCTTGGGCATGCACACACATGCACCTGGTGTGATTTTCAAGCCACTGGGTCTGGGACTTGAACCACAGTTGCCCATGTGGGAGTCCAGCGATGTAACCGCTACACCATCTGCTAGCCCTAAGTTGGGTTAAATTTTTAAGTGAGTTTCTCTTTATTTCTACCAACATCTCTAACAAAACTCTTAACTATTCTTTGTTTTTTGTTTTTTTTTACAGTTTTGTCAAAGGGCACATAAGCTTCTTATAAAAAAATAATTCTTAAAAAAAAAAAGAGAGAGGGATCAGCAATTTGCATAATGGCTATGTCACTGGACTCCCATGTAGTTGACCATGGTCTAAGTCCCGGACCCAGTGGCTTAAACTCACGCCAGGGGCATATGCATGTGTGCCCAAGATCCCGAAAGGAGAATGGAGGAGAAGGAATTGTGGTGTGGCCATCCTCCCGGAGGCTGATTTCTCGCTTTCTGTCTCTCCGTCTCTCTCTGTATTTCTGATGAGGGTGAATGCACATGCCCTATAGCAAAAACCTCTCAAAAAAAAAAAAAAATGAATAGTTCATGGGCCAGAAGGGAAAGTGAGAAATCACCCCCCCCCCCCCCAGGGGGGATGGCCACACCGCAATCCCTTCTCCATTCTCCTTTCAGGATCTTGGGCACACATGCACATGCACTCGGCATGAGTCTAAGCCACTGGGTCCAGGACTCTAACTGCAGTTGACTACATGGGGATCCAGGGACATAGCCATTATGACAACTGCTGGTCTCCCAGGAACAGTTTTTAAAAGGAAGAACAATAGACTTCTTCCTGGTACTGTCATTCAATTGATCTTCTGAGCATAGATTCCTAACTGCTGTCCTCTACCTGAGTGTCATTAAAAATGTGAAGAAAAGAACAGGTAAGAGTTCTTAAGCTTGGGCTTGACAAAGCCCTGGTCTTGTTGCCCAGGACCTTCAGAGAACCTGGAGGGGCCAGACAGTGACGCAGCAGTAAAACCTGGCACTCCGTGAGGTTCAGGCCGAAGACCTCCCTGAGTACTACCGCTCTGGGTGCAGCAGCTCAGCCAGCTGAGGCTGGGGGTGCATGCGGGTGCCAGGACCCTGCTGGGCATGTCGTATCTCTGTTGTCTCTTTCACACAAGGAAGAAATAAACTTAATGAAGAAAAAAGTCTCTGTGTAGGGAATCCAGATATCAATCTAGAAATAGAGGAAATGGGCAGGTGCTTTTTTGTTCACCTTTTTTTTATGTAGAATTCTTTCATTTAAGTTTGCATATTTATTTCTGTATTTTTGTTCTTTTTAAATTTAAATTTATTTATTTACATTCACTTACTGTACATCATGACAACATACAGAATGAGATTTTCCATCCAGAGTACACTGTATATTGGCTCAATCAAGCACATCAACATACATGTTATCGTCAACAAATAATTTTCCATTTCTTGTTCCCTAATGTTTTGCTTTTTTTTTTTTCCTCGTCCTTGATTCCCTATCTCTTCCTCTGTCATCTCCCATTCTCCTCCCACACTGTCTGTGGTATTTATTTATTTTAATTTGACCAGAGAGGGACAGAGTGAGCAAGAGATCCAGAGATCAAAAGAGAGAAAGTGAGAAAGCAAGCCTCCAGGTCCAGACTTGAACACCAGTCAACCATGTGGGAGTCCAGCGCCCCCAACCACCACCCCACCTGCCTGCCCTTCCACTTTGAAGATAAGTGCTCTGGGGGGGTACAGCAGGTGACATGGTGGTCGGGGGCGCTGGACTCCCATATGGCAATTTAAGTCCTGGACTTAGTGACTTGAAAATAACGCCAGGCCCACGTGCATGTGCACCCAAGATCCCAGGAGAAGAATGGAGAAGAGGGGATTGTGGTGTAGCTGCCTCCCCAAGGGTGATTTCTCACTTTCCCTCTCACTGTGTCTGTCTGTCTCCCCCCTTCTACCTCTCTCCCTGCAAGGGCACATACCCTAAGGCAAAAATCTCTGAAAGATAGGTGTTTTCGGTGCCAGCAGATGGTGTAGTGGTTGGGGCACTGGACTCCCACATGGCCAATGGCAATTCAAGTCCTGGACCCTCAGCTTGAAACTCACACAGGGTACATGTGCTTGTGTGTGTGCCCAAAATCCTAAAGGGAGAATGGAGAAGGGATTGTAGTGTGACCATCTTCCCCCGGGAGGTGATTTCTCCCTTTCTCTGTCTCTCAAGTGAGTGCACACACCCTGTACCATAAACCGCTCTACAAAACAAATTTTAAATGACAAAGAAAAATGATCTCGGGAACCAGCAGTTAGTGTAATGGCTATGTCGCTGGACTCCCACGGAGTCGACCGTGGTTCGCGTCCCGGACCTGGTGGCTTAAAACTCGCGCCGGGCGCGTGTGCGTGCGTGCCCAAGATCCCGAGAGGAGAATGGAGGAGAAGGGATTGCGGTGTGACCATCCCCCCGGGGGGTAATTTCTCGCTTTCTGTCTCTATGTCTCTGTCTGTCTGGCGAGCGCACGCGCCCTATAGCAAAAACCTCTCCCCCCCCCCCCCCCAAAAAAAAAATGATCTCCTGGCCAGCAGGTGGCATAGTGGTTAAGGTGCTGGATTCCCACATGGCTAATCACAGTTCAAGTCCCGGATCTGGCTGATTGAAACTCAGGCCAGGTGTGTTGCAAACGCCTGCCTAAAATCCCAACAGGAGAATTGAAGAGAAGGGATTACTGTGTGACCATCCCCTCTGGGGGGTGATTTCTCACTTTGTCTCTCCCTGTCTCTTCACCAAGTGCACACTCCCTATGGCAAAACCTTAAAAAAGAAAGAGGAGCCAACAGGTGGTGTGTTGGTTAAGGCACTGGACACTCCCACATGGCCGATCACAGTTTGAGTCCTGGACCTGGTGGCTCGCTCTCTCTCTCTCTCTCTCTCTCTCTCTCGTGTCAAATTAAAATGAATGATTGGGATGCCAGCAGGTGGCATGGTGGTTAAAGGTGTTGGACTTGCACATGGCCAAATATGGTTCGACTCTCAAACCTAGTGGATTGGGACCAGCAGTTAGCGTAATGGCTGTGTCGCTGGACTCCCATGTAGTTGACCATGGTTCAAGTCCCAGACCTGGTGACTTAAACTCACGCGGGGAACATGTGCATGCATGCTGAAGATCCCGAGAGGAGAATGGAGGAGAAAGGATTGCGCTGTGGCCATCCCCCTGGGGGGTGATTTCTCGCTTTCTGTCTCTTTGTCTTTCTGGCGCGCACATGCGCCCTATAGAAAAAACTCTCAAACAAAACCCCAAAAACCTACTGGATTGCTTTCTCACTTTCCCTCTCTCTGTCTTTCTCTGATCAAATTGAAAAAAATAATAATAAAGTTAAAATAAAATAATTCTTTAAAAATAAATGATTTCTTTTAAAAAATTAAAATGAATGAATAAATAAAAATTAAATAAACATTTCCTTAAAAGAAAGGAAGGAAAGGGACCAGCAGGTGGCGTCGTGGTTAAGGTGCTGGAATTCCCACATGGCCGACTGCGGTACGAGTCTTGGACCTGGCGGCTTGATTTTTTAAAATCTCCCTCTCTCAGTCTTTCTCCAGCAAAACTCATGTGAATAATAAATAAATAAATAAAATAATATTTAAACATTATGTATTAAAAAAAGAAAGGAAGAAGAAAGAAAGAAAAAAAAAGAAAAGTGCTCTGCAAGGACTGCTGGCATTTCTAGGGAGCTGGGACGTGACAGAGAAGGGAGTGTGGAGCGCCAATCACAGATCGGTGCTGAGGGGCCTCAGTTCCGGCAGAAGCTGTCAGGAAGGGTGCACAAGATTCAACAAGAGCACAGATAGGAGGTGACGTTCGCATGCTCAACCAATCACAGTCCCGCAGATAGGTGTCTTGTATGCTGCGTTTTAGTTTGAAATAGTCCTCCTTGTACAAATGGGTCTCAGAGTGAAGCGTCGAGGCCAGGTTCTGCCACTAACGCGTTGGTTATCTTGGATCTTTCACTGTGGCTTAAACTTCCTCAGTGACACAGAGGAGGCTGGAGAGGACTAAGCCAGAGCGCAGCCATTGGGTGATGCCCGTCTAAAGTCTCGGGCAGCTCGGTACCCACCGGCAAGCAAGCGCCTCCTCCGCTGCGCCACAAGGAGGACGCCAGTCATTCCCAGTCCGCAGCCCGGGCTCCCCAGGTGACCGAAGATCGGGTCCGAGCGCTGAGCTGACTCGCTCCCAGCGCGACCAGTCGCGGGACTCCGCCGTGCACCCAGCGCCGCGGCTAGAAGAGCTCCCGCGGGCGCCCGGGGGTCGGCGCTGGGAAGGAGGGAGCAGAGCTGGCCGGCTCCGCAACGTGGCCCAATCCCCGCCGGCACCGGCGGTGTCCCCCACAGCTGGCCGGCTGGCCCCCGGGCCGCGCAGCGGGCGGGGCCGGACACGGAGGAGGGGGCGGGCCTAGGACGTGGCCCAATGGGCGCGCGCGCCGGGGCGGTGGGGCGGGGCCGGGCGCGCGGCGCAGGGCCGGGCGGCAGAGGCTCCAATGAGCGCGCGCCGCGTCCGGGGCCGGTTGGTGCGCGAGACGCCGCGGAGAGGTTGGTGGCTAATGTAACAGTTTGCAAACCGAGGGGAGTTGTGAAGGGCGCGGGCTGGGGGCGCGCTGCCGGCCTCGAGGGTACGTCCGCGCCGCGTTGACTCGGAGTTGGGGTTCACAGGAGCAGAGGCGAGAGGTAGCGGAGGTGGGGTGGAAGCGCGGGCCGGCCGCCCCTCGGAGGGGAGGCAACGTGCTAGCCCCGGGGGCGGGTCGGTAGCTGGAGTGAGGGCCGCAGGGACGCCGGTGCGCGGCGCTCCGCTGTTTAGGCCCCCAGCTCGGCTCCCCGGCGTCCCCACGCGCTAGGGGTGGGCCAGGACCTGTTTCCGGGAGCAGGAGTCGCCGCCTTCGTCAGGTGAACACCGGGTACTAGATACCTGCCCGGAGAGGAGCCTTACTGCTCCGTGCACGGCGTCTGTGTGGGCAGCGGGGCCGGGGAGAGGGATGAGGAACGGGAGTGGGCGGGACAACTCACAGGGATGCCGAGAAGGAGACAGGCCCTTCTCCATCCCAGCCACCCCCAACGTCATCACTTCTCAGTTCCCTTCGAGGCCCAGTGTGGCTTTCCTCCCGGCGAGAAGCTCCAGGTGTGGGGAGGGCGGTGAGCCCTGGGCATCTGAGAGCAGGCACAGTTCTGCAATGTTTCTGCTGCTGCCTGCGGGTGCTGAAGCGGTCTCCTGCCTGCCCGGTTACCTTCTCTGATTAGGGATGTGCAACCAAGCACTGTGTTCTTTTGCCTGGTCCTTTGGGCGTTTCTGGGGATGATTAGAGTTTGGTTGGCCCTTATCAGGAGGAAGGGCAGAGGGTGCGGGCTCTGCCCAGGAGAATAGAGCAGGCCTGAATCTGGGCTTTTCTGCTCTGGGACACCATTCTCTCTCCTTCACTGGGGCATCCAGATCCATGTGTGTGTGTTTTCCTCCTCCCCCAGGGGCACGATGGCAGCTGCAGTCAGGAAGCAGAGGCCGAGGAGGCTGGGCTGTTGGGCCTTGGTGGCTGTGCTCCTGGCGGACCTATTGGCACTCAGTGGTACGGACCTGGGTGGAGGGATGAACAGAGAGAAGGGCAATGGTTCAGGTTGGAGCGTGTCCGGGGCTCTGGCTCAGAAGTCTCTGGAGATGCTGGACCTGGGCTTTTTTCTTTGTCACTTGCCATTTTTCTTTCTCCATAGAAATTGGTAAGTTTTGGGGCCAGCAGGTGGTGTGGTAGTTAAGGGCGCTGGACTCCCACATGGCTGATTACAGTTCATGTCCCAGACCTGGTGGCTTGCTTTCTCACTCTCTCTCTCTCTCTCTGTCCCTCTCTAGTCAAATTTAAATTAATTAATTAATTAATTAATTTAAGTTTAATAAATTCATTAAAAAAAAGAAGTTGGTAAGTTTTGATTAAAGAGGACTCAGGAAGCTGGGGACTAGGGAGCTAACTGACAGACCTGTTTTCCCTGTAGATACTCTGGCGGTGATGTCTGTGGACCTGGGCAGCGAGTCCATGAAAGTAGCCATCGTCAAACCTGGAGTGCCCATGGAGATCGTCTTGAACAAGTGAGTGTGGCCCTGGTGTCAAGAGGGGGGAACCAGGGAATCTGGGCACCCAATGGGTACATGCTCTTCCAAGTGCCCACGGCCAACTTTGAGCAAGTGTGCCTGGAGGCTCTGAGTCCACATCCTGCTGGAGAGCCCGATGTCTCTTTTCCCCAGGGAATCCCGGAGGAAAACCCCAGTGACCGTGACCCTGAAAGAAAATGAAAGATTCTTTGGAGACAGTGCAGCAGGCATGGTAAGCCAGAGCCCTCCCTCCCGGAGAAGTGGACAGAGGAGAGGACATGGAGACCCCAGAATCTCTTTCCATGAATACCCTAGTCCTTGTCGCCCCTCAGGCCATCAAGAATCCGAAGGCTACGCTGCGTTACTTCCAGCACCTCTTGGGGAAACAGGCAGATAACCCCCACGTGGCCCTTTACCGGGCCCGTTTCCCAGAGCACGAGCTGAGTGTCGATCCAGAGAGGAGGACCGTGCGCTTCCAGATCAGCCCGTGAGTGCCGCGTGTCAGCCCCATCAGGCTCCTCCTTGGTGCGTGTTCGTGATCGTCCCGACTTGAAGCCTGGCTTTCCTTGCCTCCACTTCAGGCAGCTGCAGTTCTCGCCTGAGGAAGTGCTGGGCATGGTTCTCAATTACTCCCGTTCCTTGGCTGAAGATTTTGCAGGTACGTGCCCAGGCTGGGCCCGATAGTGGCCAGGCTCCCCGAGAGCAGAGGCAGTGCCTCTCCAGTGCAGGGACACCGAGGAGATGCTCCTGGCATCTAATGGGTAGCAGGGACACCCGCCAGTGTGTGGGACAGCCCTTCCAGCAGATAACTGGCCAGAAAGCTAGCAGTGCTGAGGGCTGTGGCTCCTGAAGTGTGGATGTAGGCCAGCCCTCACTGCAAACAGATACCTGACCAGAAAGTTAGTGCCGGAGCCATGGCTCCAAGGTGTGGAGGGGGTGGGAGCCTGTCTGTTGCCCTCTCAGAGCAGCCCATCAAGGATGCAGTGATCACCGTGCCAGCCTTCTTCAACCAAGCTGAGCGCCGAGCTGTGCTGCAGGCCGCGCGCATGGCTGGCCTCAAAGTGCTACAGCTCATCAACGACAACACCGCCACCGCCCTCAGCTACGGTGTCTTCCGCCGGAAAGATATCAACACCACTGCCCAGGTGAGCTGGGGAGGCCTCCGAGCAGACCAGAGATGCAGGATGGCCCCGTCCAAGGTTGGAGGTCACTTAGCCCAATTTGCATTTTGTTTGCATGGCCGTAGGCCGAATGAAGCAGCAGCCTGCTCTCGGGCCTTGTGGGAGCTGTTCAGCTTTATGTTGGGGTCAGGCAGCCCCTTGGAAGCAGGCAGCACCTGGAGTTGGATAAGGGTCCCGTGACAGTTGCGTTAATGTCTACAGAATGTCATGTTCTACGACATGGGCTCAGGCAGCACCGTGTGCACCATTGTCACCTACCAGACAGTGAAGACCAAGGAGGCTGGAATGCAGCCTCAGCTGCAGATCCGGGGAGTGGGGTAAGTGGGTGCAAGGGTGAGGGCTTCTCGTTAAGACCCTGAGGTCTCGGGACCAGCAGTTGGCATAATGGCTACATCGCTGGACTCCCACGTAGTCGACCGCGGTTCGTGTCCTGGACCCGGTGGCTTAAAACTTACGCCGGGCGCGTGTGCGTGCGTGCCCAAGATCCCGAGAGCAGAACAGAGGAGAAGGGATTGCGGCGTGGCCACCCCCCCTGGGGGGTGATTTCTCGTTTTCTGTCTCTCTGTCTCTGTCTGTCTGGCGAGTGCATGCGCCCTATAGCAAAAACCTCTCAGAAAATAAAATAAAATAAAAAAGACCCTGAGGCCTGGGTTAATTCTGGGGGGCAGCTGCTTCCCTTTCCTGCTCCCTAAAGGAAGGCTCTGCTGGTTAAATCAGCAGTCATTGTCGGGATCGCTTTCAAAGAGTCAGGGGAGCTGGAGAGAAGGGAAGATTGGAAGGGAAGGCCCTTCCTGCACTTATTCTAAAGAAATCAAAAAAAAAAAAAACACACACACAAAAAAAGAAATCCTCAAGGCTGCAGGTCATTCGCAGAGTCAGATCCCATCATTTTTGGGCTCTCTTGTCATTTCTCGCGTACTCAGATAATCTAGGACTGTGGACGTCCTATTTCATGAACGTCCTTTCCCTATCTGCCTTCACCACTCCCCTACTGGTCCATGGTACTCTTCCCCTCATGTGCAGAATTAGAAAGGGTCTTTTGGGACCAGCAGTTAGCGTAATGGCTATGTCGCTGGACTCCCACGTAGTTGACCGCGGTTCGCGTCCTGGACCCGGTGGCTTAAAACTCATGCCAGGTGCCTGTGTGTGCGTGCCCAAGATCCCAAGAGGAGAATGGAGGAGAAGAGATTGCTGCGTGGCCATCCCCCCTGGGGGGTGATTTCTCGCTTTCTGTCTCTATGTCTCTCTCTGTCTGTCTGGCGAGCGCACGCGCCCTATAGCAAAAACCTCTCCAAAAAAAAAAAAGGGTCTTCCTCCAGTCACGTCTCCTTTCAGCTTTTTCTCCACATGGCCCTCAGAGAGTTCTTTTGTTATTTAATTTCATTTCATTTAAGTTTTAACCTTTTTAAAGGTTTTTGTCATAAAACGCGTATGCTCGCTAGAGAGACAGAGACAGTGATAGGGAAAGTGAGAAACCCTCTTCACTAGGGGGGGAGATGGCCACACCTGGGATTTGGAACATGCATGTACATTCACGCAGTGAATCACAGTAAGCCACGTGGGAGTCTGGCACCTTAACCACCATGCCACTTGCTGGTCCCTACTATTTTTTTTTAAAGTTTCTTGAGGGAATATGCATTGCCAGAGACATAGAGAAATGAAGAGAGGTGAGGAGAAAGCACCCGCTGTAGGGAATGTCATTCCTTGATCCTTTTTTCTCTTCTCCCTCATTTTGGGCTTTGGGACATGCATGCACATACACCCAACATGTTCCTCAAGCCATGGGTCTGGGACTCAGACCTTGCTGTTGGCCATGTGGGATCTGACTCCCTAACCATTAGGCAACAAGGCCAGCCCTACAGGTGGCATTTAAAAAAGAACCCTGGGCCACCAAGGTGGCATGGTAGTTAAGGTGGCTGGATCCCACATGGCTGACAGCGCAGTTCGAGTCCCAGACCCAGCAGCTTGAAAAACACTCCAGGCACATGTGCGTGCCTGCCTGAAGTCCCAAGAGGAGCATGGAGGAGAAGGAATTGTGGCAGAACCATCTTTCCTGGAAGGCGCTTTCTCTTTCTCTCTCTCTCTTTCTTCCTCTGTCTCCAGTAAGTGACGTGCTTTATAGCAAATTAAAAAAAAAAAAAAAAGCCAAAGGCACCTCCAGGGCCAGCTCCATGGCCCAGGGGTTAAGGCAGCCATATCCTACATGCCAACTACATGGTTCAAGTCCCGGGCCCAGTGACTTGAGGAACATGTCAGGCAGATGTATGTGCATGCCTTAAATCCCAACGGGGTGGAGAAATGCAAGAGAAGGGACTGTGGCGTGACCACACTCCAGTGGGTACCTTCTCCCTCTCTCACACTTTCTCTTCAGCAGCTGCACATGCCCTTTGGCAAAATACAAAAAATAAAACACAGTTGTAACTCATTTTTTCAAAAGCTCTCAGTGGCTCCTTACCTGTGCCGGAGGGCAGGGCCCTGCCTCCTGCCATCCTGACCCCGTCTCTCACTCGCTCCTCACTCCGTGAGCCCCAGAGATGCCTACCCTCCTGTGGAACTTTCCACACGCTCTCCTGCCTCCGATCTCACACATGCGACCCCCCTGTGGACAGCATCTTTCCTCTCCTGTTCACCTACTTTACCTTGGAGAGGTTTTGCTATAGGGCGCGTGTGCTTGCCAGAAAGGCAGACAGACAGAAAGTGAGAAATCACCCCCAGGGGGATGGCCACGCCGCAATCCCTTCTCCATTCTCCTCTCGGGATCTTGTACATGCATGCACATGCGCCCGGTGTGAGTTTAAGCCACCAGGTCTGGGACTCACACTGCAGTCAACTACATGGGAGTCCAGCAACACAGCCATTATGCCAACTGCTGAACACCTCCCAATGTAGCTTTACCATCTTCATCTGCCTCTCCTCCATAGCACGTGGGGCAGTCACTGCTTCATTTCTCTCTGGTTATCTGACGAGCAGATTGTGAACCCCTTAACAGCAGGTGCCATCTACCCCCCACCCTGCCACATTCACGTTCCCTTGAGCTGGGTGTATAGTTTCCACTCAGCGACTTATGAACTAGTCTGTGGGGAGCGGTCACAATGAGGTGTTGTCTGTGCTGAGGACAGCATATGTTCATATTTGGGCATCTGGGGTACAAGTGTCCCTTGAAACAGAGACGGTACCATGTGGATGTGGGGCTGGGAGTCGGGCTTCTGTGCAGGTGGGGGAACTCCGTGGACTGCTCATACTTTGCCCTGATCCCTCTTCTGAGCAGGTTTGACCGCACCCTGGGCGGCCTGGAGATGGAGCTCCGGCTGCGCGAGCACCTGGCTGGGCTTTTCAACAAGCAGCGCAAGGGCCAGGGAGCAAAGGACGTGCGGGACAACCCACGCGCCATGGCCAAGCTGCTGCGTGAGGCTAATCGGCTCAAGACTGTGCTGAGTGCCAACGCAGACCACATGGCGCAGGTGCGTGGCCAGTCAAGGGCAACCTGCCCCCGAGAGGTGCCCTCCAGAGCTGGGTTGCCGGCCCCTGGTCTGGCCCGGCCTGCTCTTCTCAGTCCCCCTGGTGTCTGTCCTGCTGGTCCAGAGGGCAGAGCTGGGACGAAAACTTCCTGACACCCTGCACCCTCCCCCAGATCGAGGGCCTGATGGACGATGTGGACTTCAAGGCTAAAGTGACGCGCGTGGAGTTTGAGGAGCTGTGTGCAGACCTGTTTGAGCGGGTGCCCGGACCCGTGCAGCAGGCCCTGCAGAGCGCTGAGATGAGTCTGGTAAGGGGCTGGGGGACAGGGTGCCCAGTGGGGGCGGGGCAGGAGACGCAGGGCATTGAGGAGCTGGGCGGCGGAGTAGGGTTCACTGAGTGCTGTCCCCTCTGCAGGAGGAGATCGAGCAGGTGATCCTGGTGGGGGGCGCCACTCGGGTCCCCAAAGTCCAGGAGGTGCTGCTGAAGGCTGTGGGCAAGTGAGTGTGGGGGCCAGGACATCGGCCTCATTCAGCTTGGGACAGGGCTACAGGGCCGGGCAGGTGGGGCCTCCTGGGTGCTGAAGCTTGGGGCTCTCACAGGGAGGAGCTGGGGAAGAACATCAATGCGGACGAAGCAGCCGCCATGGGGGCCGTGTACCAGGCGGCTGCACTGAGCAAAGCCTTTAAGGTGAAGCCGTTTGTGGTCCGCGACGCCGTGGTCTACCCCATCCTGGTGAGTGAGCCCATCCGCTGGGTGACCAGCCGCCGTGACCTCTGCGGGTGGGGTCTCACCTCCTGCCCCTCTCACCTGTCCCTGTGTTCTGCCGAGTCAGGCCCTGCCACCCCACTCCCTCCGGGGCCCACTCTGGTTCCCCACAGTGCCCTCTGTCTGCTGTAGGTGGAGTTCACCAGGGAGGTGGAGGAAGAGTCTGGTCTCCGCAGCCTGAAGCACAACAAACGCGTGCTCTTCTCCCGGATGGGGCCGTACCCTCAGCGCAAAGTGATCACCTTTAACCGCTACAGCCACGATTTCAACTTCCACATCAACTATGGTGACCTGGGCTTCCTGGGACCCGAGGATCTTCGGTGAGAGGCGGTCAGAGGGCACAGTGAGCACTCCAGGGAGGGGAGTCCTGGCTGCCAGGTGACCTGAGGGCTGGGGGAAGCAGATGGACCGACAGGACTGGACAGAGAAGGTGGGCTGTGGGGTCGGGGTTAGGTTGTCAGCAGGTCTTGGGGGCGAGCCCCTGACATATTGTGCCGAGAGGTTATGTAGCCCCGGGGTAGACTGGTGGATCCCCTCAGACTCCTCTTTCTTCTCCAACCAGGGTGTTTGGCTCCCAGAACCTGACCACAGTGAAACTAAAAGGTGTAGGTGAGAGCTTCAAGAAGTATCCGGACCATGAGTCCAAGGGCATCAAGGCCCACTTCAACCTGGATGAGAGCGGCGTGCTCAGTCTAGACAGGGTGAGAGTGAGGGCAGGCAGTGTCTACACCTGGTGTCGGGATGGCATAGGCAGGAAGGGCTTTGGCATCGGGGGAGTTGTGGCTGTGAGCGGAGCTCCCAGGGAGCCGGTGTGGGCCTGCCTGCCGCCTGCGAGTGCCTGTGGGAGGCGAGGGTCTCTTAGCGGGAACTGTGGAGCAGTCGAGGAGCCCATTTGGGAAAGAAGTTAGGGGGATGAACGCCTCTGAAAGCATGCTATGGGAAAGGGCGACTGGTCCTGAGTAGAGAAGTGCTCTGAGGGGAGGGCACTGAGGTTTCCTCTTCAGAGGGCTCACAACCAAAGGGGATGCAGCAATGCTCGAGGGGTGCTCAGGAAGGACTCGTGCAGCTGCACATCCCATCAGTGTGCACACCGAGCACGCACTGTGTCCTCATCCTGAACCTCTGTCTCTAGGTGGAGTCTGTGTTCGAGACACTGGTGGAGGATAGCCCGGAAGAAGAGTCAACCCTCACTAGTAAGAGAGCGTGTGCACACATGCACGTGCTCATGTGTGTGCAGCCTGGGAAGGTGGGCAGGGTGTTGCCCTTGGCTTCTTCCTTGAGTCTGTGGGCTTTGTTCCCCTTAGAGCTTGGCAATACCATCTCCAGCCTGTTTGGAGGCGGTACCACCCCAGATGCCAAGGAGAATGGTACTGATACTGTCCAGGTAAGCTCTGGGTGGAGCCGGGACAGCCTGGAGGATGGCATTTGGGGGCAGCTGGCGGGGAGGCAGGGAATCAGGTGGCCATGGCTTCCCTCCCAGCCCATGCCAAGCTGCCCAGACCCTCCTCCGTCTCTGAACTCCGAGCTGCCCCACGGCCTGTTGCCTCACCTCCAGACCTTTTCCCCCTCTGCAGCCAGACTGGCCACCTACTGCTGCACACAGCTGTGGTCTCTCTGCCCCAGGCCGTGTCCCGAGCACTGTGTGCTGTCAGAGCAGCGCCCGGGCATCTGGCCCTCTGAGGCCAGGCCTCTCCTGGAGGCTGTGCTGCTGGCTGCTGACTGTGGGGTGCCTGTGCTGTCTCCTAGGAAGAAGAGGAGAGCCCTGCTGAGGGGAGCAAGGACGAGGCTGGGGAGCAGGGGGAGCTCAAGGAGGAAGCCGAGGCCCCAGCGGAGGATACCTCTCAGCCCCCGCCCCCTGAGCCCAAGGGGGACCCAGTCCCCGAAGGAGAAAAAGCCACGGAAAAAGAGAATGGGGACAAGGCTGAGACCCAGGTGGGCTGCGGGCAGCGAGGCTGGTGTGGAGTCAGGGACCGAGAGAGCGGACACCCATGGGTGGGGAGTGTACAAAGGCCCTGTCTCATCCTGACGTCCCTACTCTCCCCACCCAGAAGCCGAGTGAGAAGGGGGAGGCGGGGCCTGAGGGTGTCCCTCCGGCTTCGGAGGAAGAGAAGAAGCAGAAGCCTGCCCGGAAGCAGAAGATGGTGGAGGAGATCGGGGTGGAGCTGGTTGTTCTGGACCTGCCTGACGTGCCAGAGGACGAGCTGGCGCGGTCGGTACAGAAGTACGTAGGCCACAAACGCACGTGTGGGTGTGTGTACGTGTGTGTGGGGGCATGCGTGTGCGTGTATGTGCGTGTGCGCACAAGGTCAGTGGGGTGTGGAATGGCACCTCTGGGAGGGAGGGAGCCACCTGTCATCTCTCTCCCTCATCCTTGCGTCCCCTTGGTCCCACAGGCTTCAGGACCTGACCCTCCGAGACCTGGAGAAGCAGGAACGGGAGAAAGCCGCCAACAGCTTGGAAGCCTTCATCTTTGAGACCCAGGTAGGTCGGCTGGGAGGTGGCGCTCCCCGGCCCTGGGTCTGGGTCTAGGAGCTTCTGGTGTGAGCCTTGCCCTCTGGCTGCTGCATGCATGTGCGTGCCCCTCCCTAGGACAAGCTGTACCAGCCCGAGTACCAGGAAGTGTCCACCGAGGAACAGCGGGAGGAGATCTCTGGGAAGCTCAGCGCTGCGTCCACTTGGCTGGAAGATGAGGGCTTTGGGGCCACCACTGTGGTGAGGGGCCTCCTGGGACGCAGAGGGCGGGTGGGAGCTCTGCTGCCTCTCTCAGGGTCAGAGAGTGCGAGATGGGCCGAGGTATGAGGACCTATCTTTCCTTCACCCTCTGCGCACCCCTGCCTGTCAGATGCTGAAGGAGAAGCTGACAGAGCTGAGGAAACTGTGCCAGGGCCTGTTTTTCCGCGTGGAGGAGCGCAAGAAGTGGCCGGAGCGGCTGTCTGCCCTCGAGAACCTGCTCAACCATTCCAGCATATTCCTCAAGTGAGCACCTGTGCACTTTGTTTCTATAGTCCCACCAAGACCCTGCCTCGGCCCTGCCAGTGCCCCATCCCCACGCCCCAGGTCGCTCCTCCAGGCTAAGGGCTGACTGTCTCCTTTCCGGCTTCCAGGGGCGCCCGGCTCATCCCAGAGATGGACCAGATCTTCACGGAGGTGGAGATGACCACGTTAGAGAAGGTCATCAACGAGACCTGGGTGAGCTCGCGTACGCGCTCTGCTGGCACCTGGGCGGCGTGGGGTGCGCAGACTCAGGCCTGCTGCAGGCATGTGAGTGGGCAGGTGAAGGACACTGGCATCCCAGCTCACGTCAGCCAGCCTCAGATGGGGAAAGGCCCTAAGTGCCATCGGCCTAGGGGAGCGGCAGAGCCCATGTGCAGGAGGTTAGAGAACCTGCTCCGAGGAACTGAAATTTGAGCTGGGCTCCGAGATGGGCCAGGGCTCGGGTCAGTACAGGTGACTGCACGTGAGGCAGCCTGTTCAGATCTCGGGGCTGTCTTTTTAGAGAGAATTTTGTTATAGGGAGTATGCACTCGCTAGACAGACAGACAGTGAGAAATCACACCCCTCCCCCCGGGGGTATGGCCATGCCGGCCTCTCAGGGTCTTGGCAGGCATGCACATGTGCCCGGCATGAGTTTTAAGCTGCCACATCCAGGACTCGAACCACAGTAGACTGTAGGAGTCCAGTGACATAACCATCATGCCATCTGCTAGTCCCAGGGGTCTCAGTTTTGAGTCATAGCCTAGAAGGGGCGAGGCAGAGAAGGAATAGCCTAGGAGTTCAGTCCTCTGCAGTCACCCAGAGTCAGGGAACAGCAGTCGGGTCACAAGAGTAGGACTCCATCATGGAGCGCTTGTGTGCCTTTCTGAGGAGTCGGTTGCCCCAGGACTGCCAGCTGGGAAGAGCCGGAGCTGTCTAGGGGTGAGTCCATCTCGGCCCGCTCTCACCCTGCCTGCCCCCCTCCCCCCCCCCCGCCGCAGGCCTGGAAGAACACAACCGTGGCTGAGCAGGCCAGGCTCCCTGCCACAGAGAAGCCTGTGTTGCTCTCCAAAGACATCGAGGCCAAGATGATGGCCCTGGACCGCGAGGTGCAGTATCTACTCAACAAGGCCAAGATCGCCAAGCCCCGGCCCCGGCCCAAGGACAAGAACGGGACGCGGGCAGAACCTCCCCTCAACGCCAGTGCTAGTGACCAAGGGGAGAAGGTCATCCCCCCAGCAGGTGAGGGCAGGCGCCTGGCCCCAGGTCGTCCTGGGCAGGGAGAAGGCCTCGTTTCCCTCCTGGGGCCACATCTTCTGGTTTCCCCCCAGGCCAGGCTGAAGATGCAAAGCCCATTTCGGAGCCTGAGAAAGTAGAGACTCGTGAGTGGGGGAACCAGGGCTGGGAAAACCACACATCGCATTTGTCCATCATGGGCGCTGGTGGGCCTGGCCTGCTTCCGAAAACCCCGTAAAGAGGCCAGGAGACCAAATGTGGCCCCCGGAGTCTGAAATTTCACTAGCTGGGTCTTCAAAAATATGACAACCCCTCCATTTGCCTCTCCCTGTCCTCTACAGAGAGACTAACCTCTTCCTTCCCAAAAGCAGGATCTGAGCCCACAGACACTGAGCCTCTGGAGTTGGGAGGCCCTGGAGCAGGTGAGAGTGGAGCCGGGGTAGGCTGGGAGACTGGGTGGGGCCCGAGGGAAAATACCCACCAGGAACTGGGGCCGGTGCTCGCCTCATCTGCTGCAGTCCCCTTGTTCTTCCCAACCCCGACAGAATCTGAACAGGAGCCGGCAGGACAGACGCGACCATCGAACGATGAACTATAACGCCCACTGCCGGTTTCCCCGCTCCTCTCCGCCCCCTTCCCCTGCCGCCTCTATTTATTAAACATCCAGGGTGGGGGAGCAGTGGGTCCCCTGGGGGCGTAGGCTCCCTTTCTCTCCTGTGATTGGGGGTGTGCAGGCCGGAAAGGGGAGGACAGCCTGGCGGTTCCTTCTGGAACATCTTGGTGGTGGAAGACAAACCGTTCTTTCCCAGCCCCACCCCTGGTCCCTGCCCATCCAGGCCCTACATTTGGGGAGAATCACTATTCTGTCTTAACCAAGCCTGTGGGTAGGTGGGAGAGTGGCTGTCAGTGGTTGGCCGAGACCTGGGGGTGGGAAGGATGTCCTGGGATATTGAAGAACCCATTCCTTTCTGGTCCTCCTCCCTCCCTCCCTCTCTCCTCTCCCTCCATGAAATCAGGGTCCCACCTAGGTCTGTGGCTACACAGCCCCAGTGATCTGGATTGGTTTCTGGGTACCTATGTATGTTTTTTCCCCCTCCAAGGTCTTCTCTTAACCTGCCCCCCCCCCCTCTCATCTGGCTCCTCTTCCCATGGCTTCCTGGCGCAAGTCGGGCAGTTCTCTGCCCCTTCGCCCAAAGCCCCTCCCTCTGAAGTAAGCCTGGAAGTATTCCCGCCTGCACGCAGGCCAGCGGCGACCAGAGGAGCCAAGGAGAAAGCAAAGGGAATCACCCCCGCCCCACCTGCCCCCGCCCAGCCCGGGCTGTGCTGGGTCAACGCCAGGAGCACCCACCTGCCGCCAGGAGCACCCACCTGCGGGCTTTGGAGCCGTGGCCCGGTAGCCTGAGGCCTTGGTTCCTGAGAAGATCTGTCCCTTTTCTCCTGTTCTGCCCCTCCCAGACAGCTCTTCCCTCACCTGCCCCCTGGGCTGACCAAAATGTGCTTTCTACTGTGAGCCCCTGACCCGAGGCTGGGGGGAGGAGAGGAGGAGAGACCACGGTGTGAATGTCAAGAGCCGCCTGGCTCTTCGAGGAAGGCTTTGTGGGCGAAGGGAGAGGTCAGGGCTGGTCTTGCTGGTGCGCATCACTCCTGGGATGGGCCCTGACCCCACGTCCCGCCTGCTGCCTGTCCTCAGTATTCTGTCTAGCAGGGGCTGGGGCTGCCACCCAGCTCCACTCAAGGGTGAGCCTGGTTGTCAGTCATTCTAACTCCCACCCCCCCCTTTTTTTTTTTGCCACATTGGCAGAGATGGGACCTGAGGGTCCCCAGCCCCAAGCTTTCCTCTTCTATGTGTGAGTTCTCATTAGCAGTTGAGGCTGGCTGGACAGGTTGGAGTCAAATTGTACTTTGCCCCATTGGTAAATGAGAAACTGTTTCAATAAAATATTCTTTTCTATAGTTTCTGAGTTTTAAAAATTTCTTAAATATGATATTTAACAGAAAATTTGGAAAATAGAAGTGTGAATAATAAAATGATCGATAATTCTACCACCAAAAGATGGGTAACATTTTTTACAGAATTACTTATTTAATTGCTTTTTTTTTTTTTTTTTTTTTTTTTTTTTTGCTATAGGGTGTGTGTACTCGCCAGAAAGACCCAGAGAGACAGAAAGCAAGAAATCACCCCCCAGGGGGGATGGCCATGCAACAATCCCTTTCATTCTCCTCTCGGGATCTTAGGCACACACACACTTGTGTCCAACGTGAATCTAAACCACTGGGTCTGGGACTCAAACCGCGGTTGACTACATGGGAGTCCAGCGACATAACCATTATGCTAACTGCTGGTCCCAGATCTCATCATTCTTTACATGCTACTCATGACTGTGTCTTGCACAGTGGAACAATTATAGCCATCACAACATGGTCACTGTGGGACTATGGCCATCATGTGCAGGTGGTCCCAAGATTCTGGAGGGAAAGAGCACAGCTTTGGCATAGTGTGTAAACTGCCCAGGACTCCAGGGCATACTTCTTTTGTTACCCGGCAAATAGTACATCTACGATTAAACAAAGAAGGGGCTGGCAGGTGGCATGGTGGTGAAGGGTGCTGGACTCCCACAGAGCCGGCAGTGGTTTGAGTCCCAGACCTAGTGGCTTGCTTTGTCACTCTCTCTCTCTCGCTCTGTCCCTCTCTGGTCAAATTATAAATAGATAAAGTTAAATAAAAATTTTAAAAATTAAAGAAAACATATGTTTTTTACTTTGTAGGGGCTGGTATCATCACCCCCAAAGTGGGAGAGGGTCACCAAGGGGTCTGGTCACACCACATCCCCTTCCTCCAGCCCTCCAGCCTGTTAGATCTCGAGGTCTCTGGGCTCAGCATGTTCCAGGCTGACCAGGCCTGAGACTGAAATCGCAGGTACCTTGTGAGATGTGGTCTCTGAGCCCAGGTTACAACCCTGCCACCCTGCTCCAGCTGGCCTGTCTTATTTCTCCTTTGCCTCCACCCTTCCCTGACAACTTCTGCTAATCTAAAAGATCTTTCTTCTCAATATTGGAACACTTAACATTTTTTTCAGCCATTTTCCTTTGGGGTCCATAAAAGCCATTGCTGTTGAGAAGCTTATCTAAATTTTTGGAGCTCTTATCTGAATCACCTGCTGAGCCTTCACAAGGAACTATGAGGTTGGTAAGAAAAGATCTCAAGGAAACTACCCAAGGTTGGGGCTGGCAGATGGCATAATAGTTATTATGTCTCTGGACTTCCGCGTAGTAGACCACGGTTTGAGTCCTGGACCTGGGTGCTTGTGCATGTGTGCCCAAGATCCTGAGAGGAGAATGGAGAAGGGATTGTGGCATGGCCATTCTCCCTGGAGGTGATTTCTTGTTTTCTGTCTCACTGTCTCTCCAGTGAGCCCACACGCCTTATAGCAAAAATCTCTCTTAAAAATTGTTGTTTGGAGGGAAGTCAGCAGGTAGTGTGGTGGTTAAGGGCGCTGGACTCTCACATAGCTGACTATGGTTTGAGTCCTTGGCCTGGTGGCTTGCTTTCTCACTTTCTCTCTCTCTTGCTTTGTCCTCCTCTGGTCAAACTAAAAATAAATAAAGTTAAATAAAATAATTCTTATTTTTTAAATCTCTATCAAACAAACAAACAAAAATTTCTAACTATGGGGATCAGCAGGTGGTGTGATGGTTAAGGTGCTGGACTCCCAAGTAGTTAACTGCAATCCGAGTCCTGGACTGGTTGGTTTGAAACTCATGCCGGAAGAGTGTGTGAGCCCAAAATCCCAAGAGAAGAATGAAGGAGAAGGGATTGGAGCATGGCCATCCCCCCGGGTGTGTGTGTGTGTGTGTGTGTGTGTGTTTGTGTGATTTCTTGCTTTCTATCTCTATTTCTGGCAAGTGCACATGTCCTATAGCAAAAATCTCTCCAAAAAAAAGAAAGAAACATTTCAAATTGTGATTATTATTATTGTTATTTTGGTGGGGGTTGCCAACTTGAAGAGACAGTAAGGAGAGCGAAAAATCACCCTCCAGGAGGCATAGCCATGCCACAGTTCCTTTTCTTCCATTCTCCTTCTGGGATTTTGGGCGCACATGTATATGTGGCAGGCAGGTTTTTCAAGCCGCTGGCCCTGCGACTCCAGTGCAGTTGTTCATGCCACCACGGCACCTGCTGGCCCCAAGGACTGCATTAATTTTTTTACAGAAAGCACCGTGTTCTCCTGCAAGCCCTTTCTCAGACAGTAACTCTAGAGCAAGATTATTACCTTAGTACTACTCCGGGTGTGTTTGGCTTGTGGGAGGCATTCATTAAACATTGGTTCGTTGAATGCAATCAGTTAAGAAGTGGACATACGCGTCCAGTCCCTAAGGGGCGCTGTCCTCATCCACGAGCCAGTGTGACCTGCAGGACAAGTGGACACTGCTAGGGCGGACTCCGCCGACCAGTTCGAGTTGCCTGCGGAGGCCCCGCCCACGCAGCCCACGGCTCATGCGCAGCGCCCGCCGGCCGAGGCCCGCCCCGCCCCGCCCCGTCCCGTCTGGTTCGGGTTAATGCCCAAGTTCAGGTACCTGGCGGTTTGCAGGGGAGGGGCGTCGCCCTAGGGCGGGATTGGAGGGGGCGTTTCATGTCTTGGGGATCCGTTTTCGGCGAACCCTGAACACTTATACAGCCCGGAGCTGTTCCTGAGGCTGCCTTTTCCTGGATGGGAGCCAGTTCCTGGGTCTGGGGGCCGCCCGGGCGCTGCCGGTGACCAGCGCACGCCCCTTCTCTTATTTCGCCCAGCCCTGAGGTCTCCGCAGTTCTCCAGCTCCTGCACCCCTGGCCCCGTGGTTCTCATTCCGAGTCGGGTGTCCTGGGTGGCTTGAGGACACGGGCGCTGGGCAGGTGCCGAGAGCCGCTGCCTTTCCGCCCGCAGCTCCGACTCCCCGCCGCCGGCCCAACCCTGCAGGCTGAGCGAGGTGGTGCCGGGACCGAGGGGCCTCGGGGAGACCACGCGCGGGCGCCTGCCCGCTACGCCCACGCCTTGTGCTCCAATTGCTTTCTCAGCCAAGCAGAAAAGCCGGGGGCGTGTTGCCGGGGCTCCGGGAAGCCGGGCGATTGGGGCACTGCTGCCCGAAGACCGCGTGCACCTTCCCGCCCACGGGCAGCCCTGGTTTTGGCCCTTGCCACCGCCCCTCAGTAAGACGCCAGACCCTGCAATCCCCAGCCTAACGGATGGAAGCCCAAACTGATGTCGCAGGGTAATGGGCTTTCAGTGGCCCCGCCAGGTGGTGGGCACAGCCGCCCGTTAGTGGAGCTTTGTGCGTGACACTGTGGACCCTCATCAGGGAAGTGCTCTCAGAAATAGTTACGGCCTTGGGTGCTAAGCGTGGCCAGGTAAGCTCTAGGAGGCTTGGAAGTGAGGTTGTTGAGCAGGTGTCTGAGTGGACACTAACCTGGCGCCTCCAGCAGCGCCTACAACCAGTAAGTCCTTCATAAGCCTTGCAGGAATGAATGGGAGTGGACTGGGTAGAGGGCAGCTCTGCTCACCTTGCCTCTGCCTCCCCCGGGCTCGGGCAGACAAAAGTAATTAGGTTGAGCATTTAATCACAGCTGGTTTCACGGTAGGAAGAGAAGGCAGGGGCAGAAATCTTGGAGACGCAGGGTGCTGGCCTGCAGGCCTGCCTCCCTCTGGGACCCAGCGACCCTGCCACCCCCCAGTTTGGCTCTCAGGACGCTCCTGTTTTCTTGTCTCCCGCAGGACACTGGGTTCCCTAGGAGTGCTCCAGGCTTAATGATTGTCCAGAAGGTGGCTATAAAGGGAGCCTGGGAGGCTGGGTGGAGGAGCAGCAGAAAAAACAACTCAGCAGATCTGGGCACTGAGAGAGCTGTGCGGAGGAGCTGTGGGCAGAGGCTCTGGGTCCTGGCGGGGCCTGCTCCTTTCTACCATGGCGGCCCAAGGCTACGGCTATTACCGCGCCGTGATCTTCTCGGCCATGTTCGGGGGCTATAGCCTGTACTACTTCAACCGCAAGACCTTCTCCTTCGTCATGCCGTCGCTGGTGGGAGAGATCCCTCTGGACAAGGATGATTTGGGTGAGCCTGGGAAGGGCAGGGTGGTGGGCCCAGGGACATAGAGCCAGCAGGACAGGCTGGGTGCTTGTGGCAGTGTGTGTGCACCAGCATGGGGTGTGTGTGGAGCATCCGCACAGCACAGGCTGGGCCAGTCTGCGTGTGCCGGCAGTCTGCGATCTCGTACGTGAGTGTGGGTGAAGGACTGAGGAGGCTGGCTTATCTGGGGTGTGTGCGTGTGCGTGGCAGGCTGTGACCCACGTGTGCCCTTGGAGGCTCTGTTTATTCTGAGTGTGTGGTGGGGTGTCTGAGCATGGCTTCCACACCCATGCTGCTGTTGACACTGAGCACTGGGATCTGGGAGGTTGGCACAATGACTTAAGTGGCCTGACTGGCTACCTTCCAGAGGAACGAGGGCCCAGACTCCAACCCTGAGCCCCAGGTTCAGAGGTGGGGCAGCAGAACTGCCAGTGGCTTGGGTGGGCATCCGGGGCCACTCGTGCTGGGGAGGGGAGCTGCCATGCGCACCCCTGTCATATCCCGACAACTGCAGCCAGAACTTTCCAAGAGGCCGAGAAGTCCCAGTTCAGCCTGGGGCTAGTGTTGATGGGAGGCCAGAGAGGTGGCAGAGGTGGCAGAGGGTGACAAGTGTCAGGGTTGCAGCAGAGGCTCCTGTTTCTCTGGGAGGGAACGTTTCTCATCCGGCCAGGCACCTCTCCACACCTGACCCCGTCCTTCCTCCCCCTTCCTATGCCTCTGCCCTGGTTCCTAACCCCCCAGCTATCCTGCACCCGGCTCCCCTCTCCTGCAGGGCTCATCACCAGCAGCCAGTCGGCAGCCTACGCCATCAGCAAGTTTGTGAGCGGGGTGCTGTCCGACCAGATGAGTGCCCGCTGGCTCTTCTCCTCGGGGCTGCTCCTGGTTGGCCTGGTCAATGTTGTCTTCTCCTGGAGTTCCACTGTGCCTGTCTTCACAGCGCTCTGGTTCCTGAATGGCCTGGCCCAGGGGCTGGGCTGGCCTCCATGTGGGAAGGTCCTGAGGAAGGTGAGCACTTCCACAGAGCCTGTCTAGACTGGCATGGAATTTGGGCCTCAAAGGTACACAGGAGCTCCTCTTCTAACCCGCCGCCTCCACCCCCAACCTGCAGCAGGTTCCTGGGGGTTCCCGTCCAGCTCCTGTTCCTTGCCAAGATATTTTAGGAGCCTGGGAGTGGTGGGATTGGGTGGCAGAAGAGGGAATTGGCCCTCCCCCTCCTGTAATGTGAGCTTCTGGGTCTGCCCCACCTGATCCCATCCTCAACGTGGCTGTGGCCTGGGCACCTACCCTGCCCCCCTTTGCCCCACAGTGGTTTGAGCCATCTCAGTTTGGCACTTGGTGGGCCATCCTGTCAACCAGCATGAACCTGGCCGGAGGGCTGGGCCCTATCCTGGCCACCGTCCTCGCCCACAGCTACAGCTGGCGCAGCACGCTGGCCCTGTCTGGGGCCCTGTGTGTGGCTGTCTCCTTCCTCTGTCTCCTGCTCATCCACAATGAACCTGCTGACGTTGGACTCCGCAACCTGGACCCCACCCCGACCAAGGGCAAGAAGGGTGAGCTCCGACCCGAGCCAATCACTGGGGTACCTCTGATCACCCTTCGTTAGGCAGGTTTTGTTGAGGACCAGTGGCATGGCATGGCATGCCGGTTGGTTCTAGCCAGTGGAGGCAGGGTTGAGGGAGGCCGGGTAAGGAGTAAATACAGCTCACCGTCGGGAGGCAGGGAGGTACCAGACGTGCGGCAGGCCCAAGTGCTGTGCCTCATGTGGTCCTTCCTCACCACAGCAAGGCTCCCCGTCCTCAGTAGTATCCTCAACTTAAGTGGTGCGGCTGCCTTCCACCATCCACCCTGGTCCTCAGTTTCTCTTTCATTTGTTGAGGCTCACAGTAGACTTGTAGAGAGGGTGACAGGGGGGTGCCCTCCCTTCATATCAGTCCTGCAGTGCTCTGGACTCTGCCCCTAAGGCTGGTTAATGAATGGTGGGGGCTTGCGTGGGGGCAGGGCAACAGGAGCAGAGCCTGAGGCCTGGCCCCATCCCACCTCCAGGTTCCTCCAAGGAGGAGAGCACCTTACAGGAGCTGCTGCTGTCCCCCTACCTGTGGGTGCTCTCCACGGGCTACCTGGTGGTGTTTGGAGTGAAGACCTGCTGCACGGACTGGGGCCAGTTCTTCCTCATCCAGGAGGCAGGACAGTCGGCCCTCGTGGGTGAGAGGAATGCTGGGACGGGGTGGGCCGAGGAGCAGGAGCTGCTGCAGAGGATGGGGAATTCAGGCCCTGCTTCTTTCTACTCATTATACTGTCCCGTGAGGCTGGGCAGTACACAGGGCAGCTATGGCCAGTCACCCCTGGGGACACTGTCTCTCTCTGGGTTTCAGCCATGGTGGGACAAGCCCAGCATGTAACACCCTTCCATCCTTCCCTCCCTCTTCCCACCACAACTCCCACTGCAGGTAGCTCCTACATGAGCGCCCTGGAAGTTGGGGGCCTTGTAGGCAGCATTGCAGCTGGCTACCTGTCAGACCGGGCCATGGCAAAGGTGAGTGGGCAGAAGGGACAGGGAGGGTCCCTCTGAATCGTCCCAGCCAGGCTGGGGCAGGCCCTGGAGACATGGGAGTCCTGGGGGAGAGGCAGGTGGGCACGTGCTGCTGGGTGAGGCAGGAGTGGTTCCTTCTACTCTCACCCTTCCTGGGAGGTGGAGGCAAGGCACTGGGGAAAGGTGAGAGCCGGAATTCGCCGTAGCCTGGGAAAACGGAGGTTAACAGACCGGGTGCACCTGCCCAGCACGCGCCCTAAGCCTGCCATGAGGTGGATGGGATGTGGTGGAGTTTGCCCTCAGGACGTCACAAGCAGGCCCCAGGGCCTCCCAGAGCTGCCCAGCGCCAAGAACTGGCGGAGGATTGCCAAAGACCTGTCAGTAGAGGCCCTGCTGTGTCAGAGTCCAGGGTGAGGGTTCTCTAAGCTGCCCTGACATTGCTGGGGCTGTGTCCACAGGCAGGACTGTCCGTCTACGGGAACCCTCGCCATGGCCTGCTGCTGTTCATGATGGCTGGCATGACGGCATCCATGTACCTCTTCCGGGTCACAGTGACCAGTGACTCCCCCAAGGTACTTAGGGGGCCTGGCTTGTGGCAGGGCACAAGGACAGGAAAGGCCACTGCCTCTCTGTCTCCCTCTCCCGGGCTCCAGTTGGGCCAGCCCTTTCTCTGCCTCGCAGGCTTCCTTCTGGTTCTGTCTGTACCTTGGTGCCTTGTTTCTGCTTTGGCCTCCTCCACGCTGGGCCTGGTTTTCTTCTTTCCTCTGCTCCTCTAGGATGTGGCTTTCTGGACTCCAGCTCTTCATCCTCTTGCTGAACTCACAGGCTTTACGGAGCACGAGGTGCCTTAAAGATCTCTGGCTTTCCTCCTGGTCTGTCTCAACATTTGTCCTAGCCCTCTGCCTTGCCCAGGCTCACCCAGCAATGTGTAAATCCTGGGAACAGAGGGCATCTAACTCAGGATCACTTCCGTTCCTGCCCTGCCCGCCAGGCCCCTGGGTTGGCTCAGTGTGGCACCTGGTCTCTAGCCAGGACCACCACCCTGTGGGGAGCGGGATGAGGATGGTCACCTACCCTCCCTTTGCTGTTTCCTCCTGGGGACTGAGCACTCCCCTCCGGCCTGGTAGGTGGAAGGTAAGCTTCCTGACTGTCACCGTGCACTGCCCTTGCAGCTCTGGATCCTGGTGCTGGGGGCTGTGTTTGGGTTCTCGTCCTATGGCCCCATCGCCTTGTTTGGAGTAATAGCCAACGAGAGCGCCCCTCCCAACTTGTGTGGCACCTCCCACGCCATTGTGGGCCTCATGGCCAATGGTAAGCGATGCATCCTGGAATCTCCACTTCACCCTACACGTGCTTTGCACGCTGCCGCTGGAGCTACTACAAGCCCCACTGGCTCTGGCCTTAGAGAGGGCTCAGCTCTTCCCTCCTCCCTGACAGTGGGTGGCTTTCTGGCTGGGCTGCCCTTCAGCACCATCGCCAAACACTACAGCTGGAGCACGGCCTTCTGGGTGGCCGAAGTGATCTGCGCTGCCAGCACAGCCGCCTTCTTTCTCCTGCGAAACATCCGCACCAAGATGGGCAGAGTGCCCAAGAAGGCCGAGTGAAGAGCGTCCGGCCTGTAGCCTTCCCCCTGCACATGGTGGGGAGGGGGAGCTGCTCTGCCTCGCACTGCACCTTTGACTGCCTGCACCGTCCCCCTCACCCAGGTGCTGCTGGAAGTTATCAGTGGCTAATGAGGTCCCAGTTCTCTATCCCATGCTCTATTTAAAAGATAACCTTTGTTCTTGGACTCCATTAGCCCCTATTTCTTGCCTTCAGACCACAGGAAACTCCTGCAGTTGGTGTCCTATCCTGTCCCCATCCCCATTTTGGGCCTTGGGTGAGGCTGTCCCTGCAGCTGCAGGACACTCATGTCCCGTGACTTCTGCTCTGCCCTCAGCAGTGGGCCACGCTAATGCCATACCTCAGTCTCCAGAGAGAGACTCTCACCAATGCCCCGGCACAGTAGGGGGTATGGGTGGGAGGGCGAGATAACTTGTTATAGAAGATTAAAACTAGATTTGATACTAAACACTGCGAGTCATTTTTTCAAAAGGAGGTATATAAGCCAGAGACAGCTGTCTTTAGGAAAAACCTGCTGTTTCCATCCCTGAAGGGAGACCATTTCCCTGGAATGGGAAAACAAGTGTACACCAGCCTCTTTAGGCTCAAGCTTCTCTGTCTTCCACAGAACACTGTACAGTCCCGTGACCATTTATGAGTCGAAAGTACCAGCGTGCAGGCAGGTCGAGACACACAGGTTAACAGCCCTTCACTGACAAGCCCTTCACGTAAGTGTCAGAAGACCTGGATCCAGATGCTGGCTGTCCATAACTAGCGTGGAGACTGTGAGACACGCCAAGTTCAGACCTTGCTAAATCTCACCTATGACAGAATGTACCCCCAGGGTTGGGGTGATGCTTAAGTGAGAAAAAGCAATGAGGCCTGGCTCTAAGTGCTTGATAAATGTCCCATCACCCTGATCACAACCACCAACAGAACCCAGGAATCCGCAATTCTGAGTCCAGATCCAAGGCTCCTGATTCAATCCCACATCCACTCACTCGATGAACATGTATTTGTTTTTGCTTTCTGCTAAAACAGTTTCTCATCTTTCCAGATTTCTCTTACCATTTCTGCCTGTCCTCCCATGCTTTTCCTCCAAAACCCTTAGTCAGACTAGCAAACACTGAGCTCAGAGAAATGTTTATTACCGCACGATGGGCCTACCTCTCCATAAATAAGTCTGTACAAAGTTGGGCAGCAGGACTGATATGTACACGGAAGGCAAAGAGCGCGGCACGAAGGTGTGGGGATCCAGACATGCCATTGGCTCGGCATTCTCCCATTCTCAGTACTAACAGGGCTGCTGGGGGTCCATCAGGGCTGGGGCGGCAGGACCCTGCTGCACGGTCTCAGAATGTGGGTCTGTTGCAGCCTCAGCCTATGACCCAGGTCCAAAAGTCCCAGCCTTCTCTGCCACCTCCAGGGCTAGTTTCAGGTTCTGGTCAAACAGCTCGCACCTAGGCCAGCCCCAGGAGAAACAAGAACACATGAGGCCTGAGGCTTCCCTTGGGAGCAGAGGCAAGGTCGGTGGAACCTCTGCTTAAAGGACATGAAGCCCGAGGAAAGTCTTTAGATTCTCAAAATAAAGGGCTAGCTCCTCTTGTCTCTTAGTTTTTTGTTTTCAGGTTTCTGCCATAGAGTACGTTCACCCACAGAGCAGAGACAGAGGGAAAGTGAGAAATCACCCCTCTGGGGGAATGGCCACACTGCAATGCTTTCTCCTCCATTCTCCTCTTGGGATTTTGAGCATGCATATACATGCGCCCAGTGTGATTTTCAAGCCACTGGGTCTGGGGCTTGAACCATGGTCGGCCATGTAGCAGTCCAGCATCTTAACCACTATGTCACCTACAGGACCCTGTTGCCTTATTTAAAAGTAATTCTCTATTGCACTTGAAATGACCTTGGGGAGAACACAGGCTTTGACCGGTATCTGAAAGAGGGCCACCTACCTAATGGGCATTTCCAGGGAATAGAATGGATTCTTCAGGGCAAAGTCTGAGTAAATCTCATAAATTTTTCGGAGAAGAGAATCTATTCCGGCTTGCCTAGGATCTGCCAGCACCACAAACTTGATCCCTGGAGAGAAGGCCAGCAGTGGTTACCACGGGGTAGAGAACACAGCAAACAATGCCACCCTGTACTGTTACAGCACTTTTAATTTTTTTTTTTTTTTAAAGAGAGATTTTTGCTCTAGGGTGCATGCGCTTGCCAGAAGCACAAAGGGAGACAGAAAGTGAGAAATCACCCCCTGGGGTGACCACGCACAATCTCTCTCCATTCTTCTCAGGATTTTGGGCACGTACGCACTTGTGCAGGTGTGAGTTTTTTTGGTGTTTTTGGTTTTTTTTTTTTGAGAGATTTTCCTATAGGGTGCATGAGCTCGCAAGAGAGGCAGAAAGGGAGAAATCACCCCCCCAGGGGCAATGGCCATGCCACAATCCCTTCTCCATTCTCCAACTGGGATCTTGGGCATGCATGTGCCTGTGAGCATGAGTTTTAAGCTGCTAAGTCCAGGACTTAAACTGCAGTTGACCATGTAAGAGTCTAGAGCCACAACCACTACGCTACCTGCTAGCCTCAGTGCTTTTAATTTTGTAATCTGATGGTGTCATGGTTATGTCACTGGACTCCCATGTAGTCAACCATGGTTCGAGTCCTGGACCCGGAGGCTTAAAACTAATGCCATGTACGTGTGCATGCGTGCCCAAAGTCCTGAGAGGAATCTGGAAGAGAAGCGACTACAGCACGGCCAAACCCCCTAGGGGGTGATTTCTCGCTCTCTGGCGAGTGCATGTGCCCTATACTAAAAGTCCCTCTCTCAAAAAAAAAACCACAAAACCTCTTTTTGGAACAATTTAGTCTCCAAATGTGGGTGACATGAGATAACATGAAGGCAAGTTTTATCTAAACACAGGTAACTAGGGCTGAGCACGCTGGTGATGTGGACCACCTCAGGTCCAGGTTCAATATTGGCTTTGGAGTCACAAAACAAATAGATGTGTCTGTACGACTGTCCCAGTGGCACCACCTCCCCCTTGCTTACCAATGTTCTCTTTGGTCAGTCCCTCCCCCCAGTCTGTCCTGCCTTTCCCTTTGACCTGTCTGGAGACTCCTACCTGTCAGTGTCTGGAAGCAGTGCAGTTTGAAGGTGTCTGTCTCCAGCATCTCAATGCCCGAGCTTCCCTGCTCGGGAGACAGCTGGGAGCCGATGGCAAAGAGCCTACATGCAAAGAGAGCAAGAGAGCACAGCTGGGATCACATCCCATTGCTGGAAGGGAGGAGGATTTCTCAAACTAGTCCACTGAAGTGACCCTGTCTGCGGAGGCCTTCACAGTATTGCCTGGGACAGCTGGGAGAAGTACTTCGAACACCTGGCAGCAGCGTCAGTTTTTTTTTTTTTTTTTTTTTTAGGTTTTTGCCACAGGGCAATGTGCACTTTCTGGAGAGAGAAAGAAAGGGAGAAAGTGAGAAATCACCCCCCGCCCCAGAGGGGATGGCCATGCCACAATCCCTTCCCCTCCATTCTCTTCTTGGGATTTCTGGCACTAATGCACGCAAGCAGTGTGATTTTCTCGGACCAGGTTGGAGCCTCAGATTGGGAATCCAGTCACCTTAGCCACCACACCACCTGCTTGTCCCCCAAATTTCTTTTACATTCATTTGAATTCTGCACATAGTTTAGCTTACATTTGTTGCTAGAAAACATTTCACAATGAGAGCGTTGGGTAAAAAGAATAGTCTTGAAAACAGTCGCCATGTTTACTTAGCTTGTGGCTAAGCTATGCCAACACTTCTCATACCAAAGTTAAAAGCAGAAAATGATTTTATTTTTTGGAGAGGTTTTCGCTATAGGGAACGTTCGCTCGCCAGACAGACAGAGAGACATAGAGTGAGAAATCACCCCCCAGGGGGGATGGTCACGCCGCAATCCCTTCTCCTCCATTCTCCTCTCGGGATCTTGGGCACGCATGCACACGCGCCCGGCGTGAGTTTTAAGCCACCGGGTCCGGGACGCGAACCGAGGTCGACTACGTGGGAGTCCAGAGACATAGCCATTACGCTAACTGCTGGTTCCCAAAGCAGGAAATGATTTTTAAAGATCATTTAGCTCAGCTGATTTATCTTGAAAACGAAGAAACTAAGTCTCAGAAAAGAGAGGCCGATTTTAGCAAGATTACCACACTGCGGGGATTACCTAGAATCCAGACATACTGAATCGGTGGTTTTTCTTGTAATACAAAAAACGACGATTTAAGAGAAGGTAGAAAAAAAGATAAACATTGCGCTCAGGAGCCTGCCGACAGAATGACACCAAGCCATGCCGCTAAGTGCTGGCCAGCAGGCACCAGGGAGGGTTGGGGGACTTACGAATGGAACATGGAGGCCAGCATGAGCTTCTCATTGGAGGTGAGACGGGGCCGGCCGAATCGGATGGACACCGGGTAATTAGCAGGGTTACCCAAAAACTCCAGCACTTCTTTTCCGTCGGCGGTGTGCTTGCCGTTCACGTCCACGCCATTGATGGCCAGCACTGCGTGGCCCACTGCAGAGGGGAATTTCGCTGTCAGCGAAGATCGGGCTTTGGGATTCAGTCCGGCAGACTAGGGATCCGCCCCCTCCCCTCACACACCCACACGCCGGCCCAGTTCCGCAGAGCACCGGGTCCCGCCCCCGCGCCCGCGCCCAGCCCACCCCGGATGCCATCGCGCTGGCCGAAAGCAACCAGCACTCGCTCGTCGTGCAGCTTGAGCAGCAGATCCAGCGGGTAACTGAACGTTTTCTCCGCCTCGGCCCGGGGCGCGTAGCTGTCCAACTGGTAAATCAGGCCGCCAGCTTTGTTCACCACATACACACTAAAGATCGCCATCGCTGCTGCCGTCCGGCCACTCGGATTCGGCCGCTTCGCCCCCGCCCCGCCCCGGAACCGCAGTCATAGGACCGCCCAGGCGCCCCATCAGCTTCTTCCTCCCCGCCGCGGCGTCGACACGTGCAGCGCATGCGCACTCGGAGCTAAGCGCTCGGGCGCTGGTAATGCCGGCTAGTTGCCGGGACCTAGTAAGTTGTCCTCGGCGTCTGAGCGGCAGAAAACAGCACACGAGGCTGTTACTCAACTAGCGGCAAAGTCCGCAACCGCCCAGGGCACGCGCCCAAGGCGTCGTAGTCCATCTCTCCGTCCCGCTTCCGGCCACAGAGTCTGGGTTGGCAGAACTTCCTCTCCGAGGCTCTGCCCCTCGCCCCGGAAGTACTTCCTGCGGCGGAGGTTTCAGGGCCCGTGGGTGAGCGCTGCTTCCTTTCTATCCGACATCTTAGCGAGGCTGTGGTGACCGCAGCTGCTCTCCCGGCTTCGCGATGGTGAGCGGGGGTGTGAAGCCGGCCGGGTTCGCGGAGCCGGGCTATGTCAGGGCGCGGCGGCGGGATGCTCCTTGCCCAGCCGGGCGGGCCTCGGGGCGGACGCGAGCATTGCATCCCCCATGTGCTCCGCTGGTGGGGGTTCGGGTGGGTTCGCGGGAGAACAGTACCAGGGTAGAATGGGGCTTCTCGAGGACCTCGCCGCATTTCCGCTTTCCTCCTACAGCCGCCCAAGGACGACAAGAAGAAGAAAGACGCCGGAAAGTCGGCCAAGAAGGACAAAGACCCAGTGAACAAATCTGGGGGCAAGGCCAAAAAGAAGGTAGGAGTGAGCCCCGGTGTAGGGCGGGGACCGTGAGAGTGCCCTCCCGCCGCGCTCTAGCAGCAAATAACGTGCGTCCGCAGGTGGCTTTTCGGGTTGTGCGCGCCAGAGTTGCTTTAGTCCATGCTCCACGTTTTCATGTTTTCTCCCTTGGAGAGACGGCGTGGCGCATATTAAGGTCATGGGAACTAGTATGTTTGCAAAGCGCTCTCCGGTGTTAGCACGTGTTATTTTATCGGATCCAGTGGGATTTGGCCTTGTACAAGTGCTAAAGGCATTTTAATTTATCTTTGGTAACAAGGAAGGGTTTGGGAGGGGAAAAGCGTTGATTGTTTTTCTCTGGTTTGTGAGCAGAAGTGGTCCAAAGGCAAAGTTCGGGACAAGCTCAATAACCTGGTCTTGTTTGACAAAGCTACATACGACAAACTCTGCAAGGAAGTTCCCAACTATAAGCTCATAACCCCGGCTGTGGTTTCTGAGAGGCTGAAGATCCGTGGTTCTCTGGCCAGGGCAGCACTTCAGGAGCTGCTTAGTAAAGGTGAGGGATGGGATGTACTGGCGTGCATTTACGGGTTCCATTGTCTTGACAGTGTTAGCCAGCTTTTGGGGTTTTATTAAAACAGTGTTAGGTCTCTGGGAAAGTCATGGTGTGTAATTTTTTTTTCCCTTAAGAGATTTTTATTTTTGCTATAGGGCACTAGAGAGACAAAATGAGAAATCACCCCTCAGGGGGATGGCCTTACCTCAATCCCTTCTTCATTCTCCTCTGGGGATTGTGGGCGCGCATGCGCATGTGTGCAGTGTAAATCTAAACCCCTGGGCTGAAATTCCCACCACAGTGGACTACATCGACATAACCATTATGCCATCTGCTGGTCCCACATGATTTCTTTTTCTGTGCAAAAATATGTCATCTCCTTCCCAACAACTCAGTAGTAGGAATTTTCTTTTAGGGTGCGTGGGCTTGCCAAAGAGAGAGACAGTGAGGTTGAGATTTTTATGTGGGCAGGGTGGGGGTAGGCTGAGCCTCACTGTTTGTTGTTAATGATAGAAATAACCGAAGTAGGTGTTGGAGAGTTCCTATCCACAATTATATACTATGGGTCCCTGTGGCAGGTAGTGTGAAGCCCACGTGAACAGTTTCTGGCATCTATTAGCAAGCTGCAGTACTGACACATGGAACTTATTTTCTCCCTAGGACTTATCAAACTAGTTTCAAAGCACAGAGCGCAAGTAATTTACACCAGAAATACCAAGGGTGGAGATGCCCCAGCTGCTGGTGAAGATGCATAAACAGGTGAGCAAGAACCTGGGGACTCTTGGTGTAGAAAGTGCATGTCCTCTTTATAAGGCTCTATATTTCTGATTCTTTTTTTTTTTTTTTTTTAACAGGCACAACCAACTGTACATTTGGAAAAATAAAATTTATTAAACCAAATGAATGAGTATGTGTTTTTCCTAAGAAAAGCAGTTACTGAGAAGTTGGTGGAAGGAATGATTGTGGGTATGGGTCTATTGCCTTTGCTTTGAGCCCTAAGGCAGTTGGAAGACTAGCAGGGAAGAAACCATTAGTTTTTTCCTTTATGAGACTGTTTGTTTCTTGCTGTTGCTTCACATTTGAACTGATGCCTGAAAGGAAATGAAGGGTTAGCAGTAGGAAGGATGACATTTCTGCAGGGGTATAGGGTTGTCCCGGGATTGGACCTGTACCTGGATTGCCAGCGGCGCCCATTGTTCCAGACACGGCCAAAAGAGGGCAGCCAGCCTGCACTGGTGCTGGAGCTATGATCAAAGTTGGCCCCGACTCGGTCTGGGGGGAGTTTCTTTAATTTCTGTTTTTCTTCTACAACAACGATAAGGAAACGGTTTTGACTGTAAAGATGTAAAGAACGCTTTGCCCTTCTTGAGTGAGTTTACTTACTTTCTTTAAGAAACTCTTCATAGGAAGGTCCTATTTGTTGGTTGTCAGAGCTATGTTCCTCCTCTTGGACCATCCAGGGAGGTGTGGCACCTGGAAAAGGAAGGCCCTTCAGCAGAAATGGAGACCTGGGGTGGCAGGGACTCACCTTACCTAATGGAGAACTAAAAGTGCTTAAGAGCAAAAACCCAGAAATCCTGGAGCTTGAAGGCACAGAGGCATTAATTTCAAACGTAACTTACATGTGATAGCAGTTTTTTTTTTTAAAAGAATTATTTAGCTTCATTTATTTAACCAGAGAGGGACAGAGTGAGAAAGTGCGAAAGCAAGCCACCAGGTCCAGGACTCGAACCATGGTCAGCCATGTGGGAGTCCAGCGCCTTTAACCACCATACCACCTGCCGGCCCCAACATATGATAGCCGTTTTTAATGGCGGTGAGACATGATTGACATAAACCTTAACTCACTGTATATTTTTTTTGAGTAAAGCTTACCAGTCAAGACCCTGAACATAACTCTTTCACAGTCCTCTCTCACTCCACTCCCTATACTTTTCCTCATCTTCATTACTGCTTCCTGTTACTTTCATTTGCACTTCTTGGATTTTGTTATACATGGAATTACATAGCATGTACTGAGGTTCATCTGTTGTGTGCATCAGCAGTTAATTGTGGGATGTTCTGGTCACCCATCTACCTGTAGATGGGCTCTTATATTACCTTGGGCTGCCAAAAATAAAGCTGCTATAAAGATCTGAGCACAAGCCTTTGTGTAGATAGATGGTCTTGTTTCTCTTGGGTAAATATGTAAGATTGAAATGGCTGGATCATATGCTGAGCCATTTTCAGAGTGTTCGTACCATTTTACATTCCCACCAGCAATAAACGGTTCAACAAATGGCTTGGTGTGAGCATTTAATTTTTAGTCAGTTCCAGTCATTCTATAGATGTATAGTGGTGTCTTTGTGGCTTTGATTTTGTGTTTCCCTAGTGGCTGATGACCATCTATTCACATGCCTTTATGGGGTTATTATTGAATTTTGGGAGGTCTTTAGATAGTCCAGGTACAAGTACTGTATCAGGTATATATGCTTTGCGTTAATACCTCTTCATTTTAAGAACACTGTTCCAGATCTTACCTGAATGGATGTTACCAATTCCTGGCATGTCCTGTAATTGGGGAAAATTAAAAAGTCCTGGATAAGAAATTTACAAGGTGATACTCCTAGTCAGAGACAAAGCAAACATTTTTAACTTTTTTCATGATGGGATATGTGCAGCACACGTGAGAGAGTGGAGTGCCTCTCCACAAGGTCTGTTCACACCACAATCCCCTCCCTCATATCTGCCATCTTCTGGGTCACTTCATACCTGATGGCCGATGAATGTCAGAGGTTGTCCTGTCTCTGTCCAGTCAAGGTCTCGAGCTGGTGGCAGGTGCAAGGCTGAGAGCTGCTGGGACTTGGAGGCTACTGGGCTGAAAGACACACAGGAGCCAGCTGGCAGATGAGGTCCTTGAGCCATGAGGACGGCAAAGATCAGATCTGTCCCCATGGCCCACCCAGAAAGTTACGCAGTGCTCTAAGATGTCAAATACAAGGAATTCCCTAAGGTTTTACCTGTTTGTCCCATTCCAGCGTCCAGGTGCTGAAGAGCCCTCTTCTGGGTCTGGCACTGCCTGAAGCGGAGTTTGATTCAGGAAAAATAAATGTGTCTAGGATGCTTAAGAGCCTGCCTAGGCCACGCCCCCACCCTCCAGACCCCAGTATCATAAGGAAGAAACAATAGATGGGCTGTAGTTCCCTGTTGCAAACTGCAGGCCCGCCCGCCCTCCTAGCTGACCGGCCCACATCTCTAACTAGTCTGCCCCCTGGTGGACAGGTAAGGAAATACAAGCTGAGCAGATGAGACAAGGCATCCATCAGTTTTCAGAAGAGCTGGTGCGTGAGAAACGACCTGGGGAAGTCAAGGATCAGTGGGTTTGGATACTGTTCTGGATCCTCCGAGGGAAACCAACCTCTAATACAGATCGAACCACCTCCTGCCGGCTCTGTTCCACCTCACGGATCTGAGCTGCCATCTGTGGAGAGAGGATGCTTAGGTGCAGGACAGTGGGGCTGGGATCTTCAGAGGCCTTCCTTGCACTTACCTCTTTGATCACTTCGTCTTCTTTTTCCTCGTAGGAATCCAAACCTTTCACCATGGATTTTTTAAATCTGAAATAAGGAATAAATCAGCCAAAGATCCTAGGGGATACATAATTTTGAAAGGGGCCAGCAGGTGGTGTGGTGGTTAAAGACTCTGTGGACTTGCACAGGACCAACTGTGGTTTGAGACCTGGACCTGGCAGCTTCCTTGCTTGCTCTCTCATGCATGCATATGCCCTGTTGCTAAACTGAAAAACAAATGATAATTTAAAAATAATTTTGAGAAATTTTATTTTTGTTTTTTAGATTTTTGCTAGAGGGCACATACACTTGCTACAGAGACAAAATGAGATATGGGGACCAACAGGTGGCATGATGGTTAAGGTGCTGGACATGCCCACATGGCCAACCAGGGTTCAAGTCCTGAATCTGGTGGCTTGCTTTCTCACTTCCTCTCTCACTCTCTACCTCTCTCTCTCTGGTTAAATTAAAAAATAAATGAATGAATGAATAAATAATAATTAAAAAAAAAAGTGAGATATCATCCCCTTGGGGGATGGCCATGCCACAGTCCCTTCTCTTCCAGTCTCCTCTTGGGATTTTGGCCTGTGCATGCACATATGCCCAGTGTGAGTTTCAAGCCACTGGGTCCAAGACTCGAACTGTGGTCAGCCATGTGGGAGTCTAGCAATGTAACCATTATGCCATTTGCTGGTCTCAATTCTGAAATATTTTAAACTCGAGAAACGAGTACAATGAACACTTGTATACCTCTAACCCATATTCACTGTTAACTTTTTTTTTTTAGATTTTTGCCAAAGGGAACGTGCACTCACCAGAGAGAGAAAATAAGAAGCCATCCCCTGGGGGAGTGGTATGGCCATGCCACACTCCCTTTTCTTCCATTCTCCTCTTGGGATTCTGGGTGTGCGTGCACACACATGCCTGGCATGGCATGATTTTTAAACCACTGGGTCCTGGACTTGAACTGTAGTCAGCCATGTGGGAGTCCAGCCCCTTAGCCATTCTACCACCTCCTAGCCCCACTGTTAACATTTTGCCACACTTGCTTCACTTCTCTCTCCACACATAAACCCCACACACATATACACACACACCCCTTAACTTTTTGCCAAAACAAAAATAGATTTAGATTTCATGAGATGTCCTAAATATTTTGGTGTGAATCTCCAAGAACAGGAACACTTTATACAGCTATGATGCCATTCTCAAGGAAATCGGTTATTCTTTCTGATGTTGAAATTGTCCCGTATTTGACTAGTGAATACAGACATGCAGTCTGTGTCTGCAGACTATGGACAGTCTATACTCAGCTTCTTCCCACTGTTGTAAAAAATGTGTTTTATATCTTCTCTACCCCAATCCCAAGGTTCAGTAAAAAAGGTCATCTATGGAATCTGCGGTTAGGTGTCTCTAGTCTTCCCCATCTACAAGAGTTCTGCTTCCTTGTCTTTATTGAATTTCTGAATCCTTTGAGGAATCTGGCCAGATCTTATACACTATCCCAAATTCTGAATTTCTGTGTTTCTTTGAAACCTCAAATTCAGGTCAAACATTTTTGGCAGGAATACCACGTTGATGATACTCCCATTGCCTCACATCAGAAGGCACATAGTGTCAAGACTGTTACCAACAGCAAATGTGACCACTTAGCCTTGGGATCTCTGTGACAGGCACTTTGTTAGGTTTTTTTGCCTTAGTGCTTGTGCACTTGCTAGAAACAGAGGGAGTGAGAAATCACCCCCCCAGTTGGGGGACAATCATACTGCAATACCTTCTCCATTCTCTTCCTGGGACCTTGGGCACATGGGCATATGCCCCTAGCGTGATTTTCAAGCCACTAGGTCCAGAACTTGAACCACAGTTGGCTATCCATCAACGTAACCATTACGCCATCTGCTGGTCCCAAAGCACTTCTTTTTAATAATTATTTATTTTATTTTATTTATTCATTCATTTATTTATTTTTTAATTTGACCAGAGAGAGGGTGAGTGAGAGAGAGAGGAAGTGAGAAAGCAAGCCACCAGATTCAGGACTTGAACCCTGGTCGACCATGTGGGAGTGTCCAGCACCTTAACCACCACGCCACCTGCTGGTCCCCAAGCACTTCTTTTCTTAAAAAAAATAAAGAATGATTTATTTATTCATTCATTTATTTTAATTTGACCAGAGAGACAGACAGACTGAGAGTGGGAAAGCAAGCCACCAGGCCCAGGACTCGAACAGTAGTTGGCCAGGTTGGAGTGCCCAGAGTCTTAACTGTCATGCCACCTGCTGGTCCCCATGGCATTTTTTTTAAGTCTTTTTCTTTTTAAATATCTGTTGGTGGGGGGCCAGCAGGTGGTAGGAAGGTTAAAGTGGCTGGATCCCACTTGGCTGTCTGCACTGTTCAAGTCCCAGACTCTGGCTAGAAAGTCATGCTGGGTGCACATGCATGTGTACCCAAAATCATGAGAGGAGAATGGAGGAGGGATTGTGGCATGGTCATCCTCTATGGGGGGTGATTTCTCACTTTCCCTCTTTCTCCCTCTGTCTCTCTCTGGTGAGCACATATGCCCTATAGCAAACTTAAAAAATAATTACGGAAAGTATGTGTGCTTGCCAGAGAAGGAGAGAGCGCACACGCCAATGGGGCATGGTCACACTGAAATCCTTTTTCCTCCATCCCTCCTGTTAGGATTTTAGGCAGGCATGTTTTTAAAAATGCCAGGACCAGGGCCAGCAGTTAGCGTAATGGCTATGTCACTGGACTCCCATGTAGCCAACTGTCGTTCAAGTCCCGGACCCGGTGGCTTAAACTCACGCCGGGCGCGTGTGCATGCGTGCCCAAGATCCCGAGAGGAGCATGGAGGAGAAGGGATTGCAACGTGGCCATCCCCCCTGGGGGGTGATTTCTTGCTTTCTATCTCTGTCTCTGTCTTTCTGGCAAGCGCATGTGCCCTATAGCAAAAAAAAAAAACAACCTCTCCAAAAATGCCAGGACCAGGGTTTGAACTGAGGTTTGCCACATGGGATCTAGTTTCTTTAACTGCTATGTTATAGGGTCAGCCCATTACTGCTATAATTTATTATGTCATTTGGCTAGTGAAAACCCCTTCAAGCCAGCTCGTATCCCCTGCACCTGACTCAATCTGCTTGTGTCTTTGCTTTCTCTTAGGAGAGGTTCTAGGCTCAGCACTTACTTTCTCTGCTCCGAAGCTGAATGCAACGAGTTCTCCAAATGAGACCTGAGTCTTTTTACTACAAAATAGTACTTAGAAACAAAAGAGCTGAATACAGGTCAGCCGGTGGCATGGTGGTTAAGGTGGCTGGATCCCACATAGCCAACTACATGGTTCAAGTCCCAGACCCAGTGGCTTGAAAAACATGCCAGCATGTGTGCATATGTGTCCAAAATCCCAAGAGAAGAATAGAGATGGGATTGCAGCGTGGCCATTCCCCCAGGGAGTTGCTTTCTCATCTTCTCTTCCCTCACCTCAGCAAGTGCACAGCTGGCTAGCCAGCTTTTTTCTTCTTAAAAAAATATTTTTTTCTATGAATATTTTCTTTAATTTGAGCAGAGAGAGAAAGGGAAAGTGAGAATACAAGTTGCCAGGCCCGGGACTCGAACCGAGGTCGGCCATGTGGGAGCACCTTTAAACACCAGGCACCTGCCGGTCCTAGCCATCTTTTTTCTTTAAATCAAGAATTCACAGGACCAGCAGATGATGTAATGATTATGTCGCTGGACTCTCCCATAGTCAAGCATGGTTTGAGTCCTGGACTGGGTGGCTTAAAACTCAGCTAGGCGTGTGTGTGTGTGTGCCCAAAATCCTGAGAGGAGAATGGGGAAGGAACTGTGGCATGGCCATCCCCCCTGGGGCGGTGCTTTCTCTCTCTCTGGTGAGTACATGCACCCTATAGCAAAACATCTCTAAAACGAAAAAAAGAATTCACACTAATCTCTCCCTACTTAGAGCCCTCTCTTTCTTACTTGTATTTCTTCTGCCACAGGGAAAATCCTGGTTTCCGTAAACATCAATATATTTGCAACTGTTTTGTCCTACAATACACACAAAAAGTTGTCAGAATGATACATACCACCCTGGGTGGTGCCTGACAGCCTGGCACATACCGATACAGGCAGTGGCTGAGCCACAGCTTTTCAGTCTAGGCTGTGTGATCCCAGGGACACAGGGTCCAGACCACAGCAGCCCAGCAGTGCATAGCACCGTGGCTAGGCCCTAGTTTCTTTTTCTCTTTTTTTTTTAAAGAATTATTGGGACCAGTAGTTAGCATAATGGCTATGTCGCTGGACTCCCATGTAGTCGACCGCGGTGTGCATCCCGGACCTGGTGGCTTAAAACTCACGCCGGGTGTGTGTGTGTGTGTGTGTCCAAGATCCCGAGAGGAGGATGGAGGAGAAGGGATTGCGGCGTGGCCATCCCCCCTGGGGGGTGATTTCTCGGTTTCTGTCTCTCTCTGTCTGTCTGGCGAGCGCACACGCCCTATAGCAAAAACCTCTCAGAAAAAAAATATTATTTTTAGGGGCCAGCAAGTGTCATGGTAGTTAGGGGTGCTGGACTTCCACATGGCCGACTGTGGTTTGAGTCCCAGATCTGGTGGCTTGCTTTCTCACTTCCTCTCTCTCTCTCTCTCTCTCTCTCACTCACTCACTCACTCACTCTGTCCTTGTCTGGTCAAATAAATAAATAATGTTATAAAAAAAGAATTATTTAATTTATATTTATTTATTTTTCCATTCTAATTGGACCAGAGAGGGAGTGGGGGAGAGAGAAAAGTGAGAAAGCTAGCCACTAGGTCCGGAAATCAAACAGCAGTCGGCCGTGTGGGAGTCCAGCATCCTTAACCACAATGCCGCCTGCTGCCCCCCTTCCCCCTTTTTTAAAGAAATATTTATTTATCTATTCTAATTTGATCAGAGAGGGAGGGAGAGAGAGAGAGAGAGAGCCTAGTTTCTTGACTATCCTTTAGGGGTTCCTTTTTTTTTTTTTTTTTTTCCGGAGAGGTTTTCACTATAGGGCGTGTGTGCTCGCCAGACAGACAGAGAGAGACATAGAGACAGAAAGCAAGAAATCACCCCCCAGGGGGGATGGTCATGCCGCAATCCCTTCTCCTCCATTCTCGGGATCTTGGGCACACACGCACATGCGCCTGGCGTGAGTTTTAAGCCACCGGGTCCGAGACGCGAACCGCGGTCGACTACGTGGGAGTCCAGCGACATAGCCATTACGCTAATTGCTGGTTCCCTAGGGGTTCCTTTTTGAAAACAAGCCTACATACCTGTACTCTCATACACATTTTGATTCTTCTTAAAATAGGTAGCAATAATATGTGTGTGTGTGTGTATTTTTCTGTTTTGTTTTGTCAAAGGGCACAAATGCTTGCTGGCGAGACAGAGGGAAAATAGGAAAGCACTTGCATGGGGAATGGGAATGGTCGCACTGCCATCCCTTCTCCATCTCCTTTTGGGATCTGAGCATGCACGCACACATACCTGGGACATTTCTCAATTGCGGGACTTGAACTGCATGGTCAGCCACGTGGGGTCCAGCCACTTTTACCACTGGGAATGGAACCTGTATGTTCCTTTACACCTTGCCTTTTACCACTTAAAATATCTTCAAAATTGGGACCAGCAGGTGGTATGATGGTTAAGGGTGATGGACTCCTACATGGCTGACTGTGGTTCGAGTCCTGGACGTGGAGGCTTGCTTTCTCACTTTCTCTCACTCTGTCCCTTTTTTTTTTTTTTTTTTTTGAGAGGTTTTTGCTATAGGGCACATGTGCTCACCATGAAGACAGAGAGAGACATAGAGATACAAAGCAAGAAATCACCCCCCAGGGGGGATGGCCACGCCGCAATCCCTTCTCCTCCATTCTCCTCTCGGGATCTTGGGCATGCACGCACACGCGCCCGGCGTGAGTTTTAGCCACCGGGTCCGGGACTCGAACCGTGGTTGACTACGTGGGAGTCCAGTGACATAGCCATTAAGCTAACTGCTGGTCCCACACTTTGTCCCTCTTTGGTCAAATTAAATAAATAAATAAAGTTAAATAAAATAATTCTTTCAAAAAAACCTTCGGGAACCAGCAGTTAGCGTAATGGCTATGTCGCTGGACTCCCACGTAGTCGACCGCGGTTCACGTCCCGGACCCGGTGGCTTAAAACTCACGCCGGGCGCGTGTGCGTGCATGCCCAAGATCCTGAGAGGAGAATGGAGGAGAAGGGATTGCGGCGTGGCCATCCCCCCTGGGGGGTGATTTCTCACTTTCTATCTCTCTGTCTCTGTCTGGTGAGCGCACGTGCCCTATAGCAAAAACCTCTCCAAAAAAATAAATAAAAGAGGCTGGACTCCAGTGTGGCCAACTGTGGTTCAAATCCCAGACCCAGAGCTTGAAACTCACACTGGGCATATGTTCCCAAAATCCTGAGAGAAGAAGGGATTATGGTATGGCCATTCCTCCAGGGGGGTGATTTCTTACTTTCTGTCTCCAGTAAGCGCACATGACCTATAGCAAAAAAATCTCTTTTACAAAAAAAAAAAAAGTAGGCCCTGGATGAGTACCGGCTCCTTGCATGCCATCAACAGCCTCTTCTATCCCTCCAGGACTTCCATATTCTCTGTGCCTCATATTTAGGTAGTTGCATATAGTCAACCTTTAGTATATTACTCTCTAGCCCAACTAGGTTAACCTCGGGAACTCTGAACTTCTTTCCTGTCTGCCCGGAACAGGACGTGCCATGAAGGCAGGGGACAGTTACTGAGCTTTCCAGTTAATAGAGGAAGCTCCCTCAGCTGAAAGATCACTGTTAGAACTCACTGCTACTTCACGCTCCGCGACAGTGACTTACCGTGCATAATCCTGGGGAGAGATCAGAAACTTCTCTTTCATCTGGACCTCAGCCTTGTTCTCCCACCAGAATTTGTTGGTGGCTTTCTTGTGCTCTGGGCTGAGTAGAGAGGATGAGCAGTCTCAACTATACATTATAAAACAGCTAGGCATTGGGATCAGCAGAGGGCCTAATGGTTATGTCGCTGGATGCCTACATGGGCGACCATGGTTTGAATCCCAGACCTGGCACCTTCAAACACAGTGGGCGCCTGTGTGTGCCAGCCCAAAATCTCGAGAGGAGAAGGGATTGCGGCCTGGTCCTACCCACAGCGGGGTGATTTCTTGCTTTCTTTCATTCTGTCTCTCTCTCTGGGGAACATGCACCCTAATAGCAAAATTCTCTCTAAGGCTAGGCACTAATACAGGCTGACATTGGGGTTTCTGCCTTGGGTGAGGCTGACAGTGGAGTAATGTCCCTTCAAGATCTCCAGTCTCCCCTCTTTCAGTAAAATTGTAAGCGTCCCAGGGTAGGTGATGGCTTGACTATCACCACCACTGGGTCCACAGTGGCCAGAAGCCCTTACCCTCCAAGGCTGGCACTGCCTATAAGGAGACTGACTCCACCCAACCTGATTGCCCCCGCCATCCCCGAACACACTCGGTTGCCACCGAGAGTTGGAAGCCCCAGCCCCGCTGTCACCTGGCCAGATGCTCCAGCAGCCCCCCGTGCAGCACCGTCAGGTTTCCGTGGCTCAGATGTTTCCGCACCTCGCAGCCGCAGCACAGGCACCAGCAGCGCCGCTCGTGCTCCGGCACGTAACGCTCCACCTGAGCGGCGCGGATGGCCTTGCGGGCTGCCTCCACCTACAGGGACAGGCCAAGTAGGACCCCACGGGTACTCGCGCCGCTGCCCCCCGCCTCCACCCTTGCGTCCGCACCTGGGGCAGGAGCCGCTCCAAGGCCCCCTTCAGCTGCCGCTGGTGCTTGCGGCTGTAGACGTGCCCGCGACCACAGAAGAAGGTCTGGCGGCACAGGGGGCAGCGCTGCGCCGGCGCCATGGTTCCACAGCCGGTCTGGCCACTGGCAGCAGATCCCCCGCCACTCAGTGACTCCTGACCTCTGACCCTCAGGGGCGGGGCGAACCGACGGCTGCCGCGCCCCCAGCGGCCGGCAGGCATCACTGCAACCCCTTCTGCGGCTGCGCGGACTCTTCCACCGGCTGTTGTCTTGGTGCAAACCTGCGAGTCACCAGTGTCCCCAAGTGCTGTGCGGCGGGTGATTGAGGTCAGCACCACCGTGCAGGAAGGAGCGCTTCTGCAGAATTAGCGCCGCGGACACTGACAAGGGCATCAGACTACGTAACATCACAACTGATGTTCCGGGATGCGCACTGGGTCCGGACAGAGTCAGACCTCGGGCTCCGGTGCTCATCGAGAGGGAAGGCTGTTGGCGACACCTGCTGGAGGAGACCGCGATCTCCTTCCTAATCACACATCTCAGCGCTCTGCTCTGCAAAGCTAGAAAGGGCTGAGGCGCTGGACACTCCCGTATGCTTGACCACGATTTGAGTCCCGAACCTGGCGGCTTGCTTTCTCTCTCTCTCTCTCTCGTCAATTTAAAATAAACGAATGAATAAATTAAATTAAATAGAAAATAATTCTTTTTCTTTCTGTTTTCTTTTTTTTTTTTTTTTTTTTGAGAGATTTTCGCTATAGGGCGTGTTCGCTCGCCAGACAGAGAGAGATATAGAGACAGAAAGCGAGAAATCACCCCCCAGGGGGGATGGTCACGCCGCAATCCCTTCTCCTCCATTCTCCTCTCGAGATCTTGGGCACGCACGCACACGCACCCGGCGTGAGTTTTAAGCCACCGGTCCGGGACGCGAACCGCGGTCAACTACGTGGGAGTCCAGCGACTACGTGGGAGTCCATTATGCTAACTGCTGGTTCCCGAAAATAATTCTTTAAAAATAAAAAACGAAAGGGGAAACTATAACGTGTGCAGGATCATTGCTGAGGGCTAGCAGACATGTTCAGTCTGTAAAAGTGCCACTCTAGTGGAATTGTATTTATTTTAAAAGTCTTTTAGAGACAGTATCTGGCTGTGTTGGCCACACACTAGTCTCGATCTCTCTATCTTCCTGTTTCAACCTTGCAAGAAGCTAAGCTGCAGGTATGTGGCAATGGAGCCAAGCTCTCGAGTGGAATTTTTATTATTCCTTTGCAAGCCACTTTTTCCAGAATCAGCAGCATCCCTGTCTGTCATGCTCCCCTCTACCTTAGGCTTAGGGTGAATTGCACACTCACAGGGCTGAGATCCCAGCTATGACCCTCTTTACCCTAAAGACTCCCCCACAAAGCTTGGGGCCCAGCACAGACCTTATGTATTGGATAAGCAGGCCCCGGTGGCCCACAGTCCCAACTATCCCTTAGGTTTCCATATCGGTTCTGGTGCACTAACCTGGACAGGCTACCACATTTCTGGATTTGTAAATGATCACCTATAGAATTCAGGCCCAGAAAGTAGCCAGACTCTCTTTCAGAACCCAATTTTCTATTAGAGAAGCCCTAGGGATCTAGCCTTTACCATAGGTGATTTAGATTTTTTTTTTTTTTTTTTTTTGGTAAGTTTTTTGCCTTAGGGCATGTGTGCTCCCCAGAGAAAAACAGAGAGAGGAAAAGTGAGAAATCACCCTCCCCCAGGAGGATGGCCATGCCGCAATCCTTTCTCTTCTATTCCACTCCTGGGATTTTGGGTGAGCACACATACACCTGGCATGAGTCTCAGGCCACCAAATCCAGGACTCAAACCATGGTCAGCCATGTGGGAGTCAGTGCCTTAACCACTACGCCACCTGCTGGCCCCAAGCAATTATTTTTTTTAGAGATTTTTGCTATGGGGCGTGTGTGCTCACTGGAGAGACAGAGACAGAAAGCAAGAAGCCACCCCCCAGGGGGGATGACAACGCCACAATACTCTCTTTCCAAATCTCCTCTTGGGATTCTAGGCACGCACACACACGTGCCCAGCATGAGATTTAAGGTCCAAGACTTGAACTGCAGTCAACTATGTGGGAATCCGACGACATAACCATTATGCCATCTGCTGGTCACCCCAGGTGATGACCCTTGTAATAGTTCCTTGACCTCCCATTATTCCTTTGGCAAAATCAACCGTGAATCTTATCCCCCCCAAACCATTCCTTCTCTGAATCAAAACTCTATAAAGTTCTAGTGTGACACCACCTTCATCCTCCCATCCTTCACTCTGGGCTTTAATTACAGGAACCCTCCATTACTAAAGGTGACTCCTCTCCTGATGCCCTTTCATATTTGAGAGGTTCTAGTGTGTGTGTGTGGGGGGGGGGGGGGGGGGCGGTCTTACCCACTGGATCCCAGGAATGGTTCACTTACACTGTCAAGGCAACTTCTCACTTCACTTGAATTTCCATTCTGGCAAACCCCAATGCTGGATCAACTCAGGTGTGTTTTCCTCGTTTGTTTTAAAACTGCTCAGAGTAGCCCACACTATCTGCTTTGGCTTCTATTGACTTCGTAGCCCTCTGCCATTTTGCTTGTGAAACGATTTCCCTAATGTGCCCCACCACCAAGTAGCCAGCTGCCATCCGAATGCAGCCCATGTGAAGTGGAACTCAGTCTCCTCGTCTTTGGTTGGGACATCCCTGTTTTCATCCTCCCAGTAAGTGACACCTCCAGGCTTTACTTGGAGGTGAGCTTGGGTGAGTTACCCGGGACCCTTCCTTTTACTCAGCTCCACACCTACCCTGCACGATGTGTTTCACGCATTGGACTGAGCTGTTTCAAGTCTGTCCACCACCTTTTATACTCACAGCAAACCTCATTTCAATTCCTTTCTTCTCTTGCTCGGGTTTATGTAAAATCTAACTGGGTTCCCAGGGACGGGTCTATTCCAGCTTCACTGATCTTTCGTCCTAAAGAAAGTCTTTCTAAATGACTTTCCCGATTGATTTCATACCCCAACACTGCCTTCAGGACAGATCTAAACTTCCGCAGCAAGCCATTCAAAGCCTTTCACAACGTTTCCCAGCATCCTCGGCTCTGCCCCTCCTCCTCCAGGCAGTATCTCAATAGTCTGGTAGCTCCCGTGTGTTTTAGCCTCTCCAGCTCTTACTTCCCTCTGCCTGGAATCTGCTTCTTTCCTGTTCTGCCTCATAGATTCTATTATATAAGACCCTGAAAAATGAACTAGAATGGAATGTCCATGAAGCTGGTGATGTGGTAAGCTCTCAATCAATATTTATTGAAAGAATGAAATGTCGCCCCTTTTGTGGAACCTTCCAGAGGTGTCCTTGCAGAATTAATTTCTTGATCCCAAGGTCCTTGGCTCCTCCTGTCGTTATTTTTGTTTAGTACTCAGTTGAAAACCTAACAGTCGAAGAACTCCTCAAGCACAGAGTCTGTGTCCTGGTCATGCCTGACTCCAGAGAATGAACATATGGTGAATTTCTGTGTACGAAGGGGTCTTCAAAAAGTTCATGGAAGATGTATATCATGAACTGTACACAGCTCTCAAAAATTTTACACCAGTATAGACTTGACCTTTAATTCTATTTTTCCATGAACTTTTTGAAGTCCCCCGTCTGTCAAGTTAAACCCTCAGAACCCACGCACCATGAGGTTAACATGCCCATCAGGGTGGGAGTTTGTGCAGGGACAGAGCCCAGGAAGCATGGAGCTGGCAGCCTGCTGAGGATAGTCATTAAACTATCCAACAGGCTTATGGGCAGCTTTACTTATTTAAAAATTGTTTATTTTTCTGGTGGGTAGTTAAAAATTATAATTTCTTGTGGTAAAAAAACTAAAATGAATAGAAGGTATAAATGAAAAGCAATTGTTGGGGCTCATAGGTGGCAGGGTGGTTAAGGGCACTAGGTTCCTAAATGACCGACTGTGGTTCGAGTCCTGGAACCGGCAACTTGCTTTCTCACTTTCCCTCTCTCTCTGTGACTCTCTCTGGTCAAATTAGAAACAATAAATAAATAAATAAATAAATAAAGTTAAATGAAAAAAAAAATTTTTTTTTAAAAGAGCAATTGTCAGGGCCAGCAGGTGGTGTGTGGGATGGTTAGGTTGCTAGACTCCCACATTGTCAACTGTGGTTCAAGTCCTGAACCTGGAAGCTTCCTTTCTCACGTTCTCTCCCTGTCTCTTTCTGGTGAATTAAAAAATAATAAATTTAATTAATAATTCTTGGGACCAGAAAATGGCATAATGGACTGGACTCCTATGTAGTTGACCGTGGTGCAGGTCCTAGTACCGGCAGCTTAAAACTCATTCTGGGAAAACTTCTCAAAAAAAGGAAAGAAAGAAAGAAAACACATAAGGGACCAGCAGTTGGCATAATGGCTATATCGCTGGACTCCCACGTAGTCGACCACGGTTCGAGTCCCGGACCCAGTGGCTTAAACTCACGCCAGGCACGTGTGCATGCGTGCTCAAGATCCCAAGAGGAGAATGGAGGAGAAGGAATTGAGGTGTGGCCATCCCCCTTGGGGGGGTAATTTCTCGCTTTCTATCTCTCTGTCTTTTTGGCGAGCACACGCGCCCTATAGCAAAAGCTTCTGAAAAAAAAGAAAAGAAAAACTCATTCTGGGTGCATGTGCGGGCATGCCCAAAATCCTGAGAGGAAAATGGAGAAGGGATTGTGGTAAGGCCATCCCGCCTGGAAGGTGATTTCTTGCTTTCTGTTGCTCTCTGTCTTTCCAGTGAGCACAAATACCTTATAGCAAAAATCTCTCTAAAAAAAAAAAAAAAATTAATAATTCTTGGGGCCAGCAGGCGTGGTGGTTGGAGGTGCTGGATTCCCACATGGCTGAACTCAGTTCAAGTCCTGGCCCTGGCGGTTCACTTTCTTGGTTTCCCTTTCTCTCTCTGACTTTGTGTGGTCAAATTTAAAAAATAAAAACAAATAGAATTAAATAAATAATTATTTTTAAAAATCGATAATTCTGGGACCAGCAGTTAGCGTAATGGCTATGTCGCTGGACTCCCACGTAGTCGACTGTGGTTCGCGTCCTGGACCCGGTGGCTTAAAACTCATGCCAGGTGTGTGTGCGTGCGTGCCCAAGATCCTGAGAGGAGAATGGAGGAGAAGGGATTGCGGTGTGGCCATCCCCCCTGGGGAGTGATTTCTCGCTTTCTGTCTCTCTGTCTCTGTCTGGCGAGCGCAGCGTCCTATAGAGCAAAAACCTTTTAAAAAAATCGATAATTCTTAAAAAAGATAAAAGCAATTGTTAGTAGTGGTTAAGGTGCTGGATCAGTAGCAGTTAAGGTGCTGAATCTCACAGGGCTGACTAATCTTTTGAGTCTGGACCCGGCAGCTTGAGAAACATGCTGGGTGTGTGTGCGTGCATGCCCAAAACCTCAAAAGGAGAATGGAAGAGAAGAGATTATGGTGTGATCATCCCCCCTGGGGGTGCTTTTTCAGTTTCCCTCCTTCTCTCTGGCAAACTTACATGCCCTATATCCCCCCCCCAAAAACCCTGAGAGGCCAACCAGTGCTGCAGTGATTAAGGTGGCTGGATCTCACATGGCCAACTGCCTGGTTCAAGCCCCAGGCCTGGCAGCTCAAAGGCACACCGGTGTATGTGCACATGTGACCGAAATCTTGAGAGAAGAATGAAGAAGTGATTGCAGTGTGCCATCCCCTCTCAAGAGCTGCTTTCTCACTTGCCCTCTCTCTTTGTCAATCTCCAGCAACCATATATGCCCTTTAGCATAAATAAATAAATTGTGTAAAATTACCTATGGGGGGGGGGTGGCAGGTAGTGTGATGGTTAAGGGCGCTGGACTCCCACATGGCCGACCACGATCCGAGTCCTGGCTAGTTTTCTTTCTCTCCCTCTCTCTCACTCTATCCCTCTCTAGTCAAATTTTTAAAATAAAGATAAAGGGACCAGCAGATGTCGTAATGGCTATGTTGCTGGACTCCCACATAGTAGACCGTGGTTCGAATACCCGACCTGATAGCGAGAAATCACCCCCCAGGAGGGATGGCCACACTGCAAACCTTTCTCCTCCATTCTGCTCTCGGGATCTTGGGGACGTATGCACACGTGCCTGGCATGAGTTTAAGCCACCGGGTCTGGGACTTGAACTGCGGTGGGAGTCCAGCGACATAGCCATTACACCAGCTGCTGTTCCCTAAATAAAATAATTCTTAAAAAAAATAAAATTGCCTATAGGCTGTGTGTATAAGGTATATATGAAACATAAATGAGTTTGTGTTTAGACTTGAGTCTCATCTTCAATTGAGATAGCTCATCATATATATGTATTACAAAACTTGAAATATTCAACATCCAAAAGACTTCTGGTCCCAAGCATTCTGAATAAAGTTTCTGGTGCATGTTTGGGAATGAATAAGCCAGAGCCCCAGGAATGGGAAGAGCAGAGGGGACAGGGCATTGGTGGGGAGTTTGTGTTTGTGTCTGTCGCTGGAAATGGGGATGTGGGAGTCAGGCATCCTGAGACCTTTCTTCAAAGGGGCAGAGATTTGGGTCTGGTAGGGCCTGGGCCGTGCTTGCCCAGCATGGCCTCGTTTCTTTTCTTTCTTTTCTTCTTTTTAAGAGAGATTTTTGCTATAGGGTGTGCGTGATTGCTGGAGAGACACAGACAGAAACTACCCCAAGAGAGGATGGCCACGCCAGAACCCCTTCTCCTCTCAGGATTTTGGGCACACGTGCCCAGCGTTTATTTAAGCCACCTGGTCCAGGACTCGAACTGCGGTCTACTGTGTGGGAGTTCAATGACTTAACCATGATACCACCGGCTGGTCCCAGCATTCACATGTTTCAGAGATCGAGGAGGAGGCACCCGGGTTTTTTTTCTCTTTTTTTTGGAGAGGTTTTTGCTATAGGGCGCATGCACTTGCCAGACAGACAGAGACAGAGAGACAGAAAGCGAGAAATCAACCTCTGGGGGGATGGCCACACCGCAATCCCTTCTCCTTCACTCTCCTCTCGGGATCTTGGGCACGCACGCACACGTGCCCAGCATGAGGTTAAGCCGCCAGGTCCAGGACTCGAACCGCGGTCGACTACGTGGGAGTCCAGAGACATAGCCATTACACTAACTGCTGGTCCCAACCCAGGTTTCGCAGCACCAGATTGCAAGGGACTAAGGAGTGAATAAACGGAGTGGAAGTGAGAGCTGCTCGTCATGTCGAAGGCCATCACTGTCAAAGACAGCGGGACTAGCAGTTGGTGTAATGGCTATGTCGCTGGACTGGCAGTTCTGTGGATGGGGAGGAGTTGAGAACGGTCATGTGCCCTGTGGGGGATCCAGGCTTGTCTTTAAACAAGGCTGCAGTAGCCGAGCCCTGTGCCCTCGGGGACGCCAGTGGCACACTGCCCTGGCTTCCACTCAGGCTGTGATGGGGACAGCCAGCCCAGGGGAGGGAAGCCAATCTCTGCGGAGCTCCTCCTCCCTGCTCTTCACCCCTCACCCCGGCTACAGGGGAGCACGGCTCGGTTTGGCCCGTCCCGCTGAGATGAGCCCGAGCCCAGCTCCCTGCTCTCCAAAAAAATCCTTCCCTCACCTCTTCAGCTCCTTCCCGGTCTCCTGGAGGGTCTTTCCTTCTCTTCTCTTAGCCCGACCTGTGGCTCTGAATGCCAAGTAGCCCAAACCTACCTCTCCAGCCCAGACCCCTTCCTGTCTTGAGCTCCCCCAACTGCTCCTTGCGCCAACCACCACCACCAAGCTGGGATACGAGATTCCCAAATTCCACACACACATCAACACTCTTGAGTAGCTCTTCCATTGTCTCTTGCCACCAAAGAAAGCCAGGACTCCTCCCTTGCCCGACATGTCCCAATGAGCAGACTCTTCCTCCCAAACCCGAATCTCTTCCCCCCTTTCACTACTTGCACCCACCTTCAAGCAGAGCCTCCTCCTCTGGGCAGTTCTATCAGCCCCAATGGGTGAAGTGTCCAGCCTCTCCACTCTCCTGCTCCCTCTAACCTTAAACACAAACACCCCAAGTCCTCTGCGGGAAGCCCTCACCGTCCCCACGGCTAACAGGTGACTTGGCCCCTGGTCCCTTCTCACCCCCTCTACACCCCATCCTGTCCTTACCCATGTCGTTCACCTATTTCCTCCCTTCCCAGTATTTAAGGCTCAGCAACTACCTCCTCACGACTAGAGCACCCACGCCTTGTTTATTTCAACTGCCAGAAGGCTCGTGTGCTTGCTAAAGAGAGAGATGGAGAGGGAGAGAGCACCCCCTGATGAGGAGCGGTCATCCGTCAATCACTTTTCCTCCATTGCTCCATCCTGTTGGGATTTGGGGCACGCAAGCGCTTGTCCAGTAAATTTCTCGCCACTGGGTCCAGGACTTGAAGGTTGGCCGCGTGGGTCAGGGCACATGCACTCACCAAAGTGAGATGTCACCTCCCAGGGGGTGGCCATACCACATCCTGTCCTCCATGCTCCTTTTGGGATTCTGGGCATGCACACAATGCACCCCGTGTGTTTCAAGCCACCAGGTCTGGGACTTGAACTGTGGTGGGTCACATGGAAGTCCAGCACTATAATCACTACAGCACCTGCTGGCCGCAGGACCCAGCTCCCTTAACCACTAGGCCATGGGCTGGCTCCAACTCCTTGTTTTTTATTTACCTATTTATTTGCTATCATTTTTTTTTTGAGAGATTTTTGCTGTGGGTGCATGTGCTCGCTGGACAGAAAGCAAGAAATCACCATCTGGGGGGATAGCTACCCCACAATCCCTTCTCCTCCATTCTCCTGTTGGGATTTTGGGCACGCACGCACATACACATGCCCTGCTTAAGTTTTAAGCTTCTGAGTCTGGACTCGAATCATGTTTGGCCATGTGGGAGTCTAGTGATGCACCTGGTACACCATCTACTGGTACCTGTTTTTTTTTTTAAGAGATTTCTGCTATGGGGCACATATGCTTGCCAGAAAGACAGATACAGACAGAAAGCAAGAAATCCCCTCCCGGGGGAATGGCCAGGCCACAATCCCTTCTCCTTCATTCTCCTCTTGGGGTCTTGGGCACACATGCACATGCACCTAGCGTTTTCAGCTGCCAGGTCTGGGACTCAAACTGAGGTAGACTATGTGGGAGTCGAGTGACTAAACCATGCCATTTGCTGGTCTCCCCGTTGTGATTTTTTTTTTTGGTACAGGTTTTTGCTACAGGGCCTGTGCTTGCCAGAAAAACAGAGACAGAGATACAGACAGAAAGCGAGGAATCACCCCCCCCCCCCCAAGCTGTATGGCCACGCTGCAATCCCATCTCCTCCATTCTCTTCTTGGGATCTTGGGCACTCATGTACATGTGCCCGGCGTGAATTTTAAGCTACTGGGTCCAGGACCTGAACCGCAGTCGACTACATGGGAGTCCAGTGACATAGCCATTACGCCAACTGCTGGTCCCTCCCTGTTGTGATTTTTAAGCCGCCAAAGTCCAGACTGAAACACCATGGCTATGTGAGAATCCAGAACCTTAACCACCGTGCCACCTGCTGGCCCCACATTTCCTTATTTTTTTTTGTTTTTGTTTTTGAGAGGTTTTCGCTATAGGGCACGTGCGCTCGCCAGACAGACAGAGACAGAGAGACAGAAAGCGAGAAATCACCCCCCAGGGGGGATGGTCACGCCAATCCCTTCTCCTCCATTCTCCTCTCGGGATCTTGGGCACGCACGGAAACGTGCCCGGCGTGAGTTTTAAGCCACCGGGTCCGGGATGCGAACCGCGGTTGACTCCGTGGGAGTCCAGCAACATAGCCATTACGCTAACTGCTGGTTCCCCCACATTTCCTTGTTTTTAAAATCAGTAAATAAATGGAAAGACTTGAACATGTCTCTCACCTTTCTTGTACAAACTGCAACCTCAGACTAAGTAAATTATGATTGGGAAAAACACTTTTCTATTTCAGTCAATTAGTTTAGAAAATTGGGGAAATACAACCAGTATTAAGAGTATTTGGGGGACCTGGGACCAGCAGGTGGTGTGGTGGTGAAAGGCGCTGGACTTCCACATGGCCGACTACAGTTCAAGTCTTGGACCTGGTGGCTTGCTTTCTCACTTTCCCTCTCGTTTGATCAAAATGGAAAATAATAATGATGATGATAAATTAACTAAAATAGTTCTTTAAAAAATAAGTTTTTGGGGGACCAGCTGATGGCATAATGGTTACATCACCAGACTCTCATGTAGTCGACCAGTTTGAGTCCCAGAACCAGCAGCTTAAAACTCACGTCAGGTGGATGCGCATGAGTGCCCATAATCCCGAGAGAATGGAAGAGATGCGATTGTGGCATGGCCATCCCACCTGGGAGGCGATTTCTCATCTTCTATCCTATAGCAAAAATCTCTCAAAAAAAGTTTGGGGGGGCCCCGGGGAAACAGCAGATGGCATGATGGTTGTTACATGACTAGACTCCCACATAGTTTACCTTGATTCAAGTCCCAGAACCAGCAGCTTCAAACCCACACTGGGTGTGTGTATGTGTGTGCGTGTATGCCCAAGATCCCAAGAGGAGAATAGAGGAAAAGGGATTGCAACATGGCTATCCTCCTTGGGGGGTGATTTCTCACTTTCTGTCTCTCTGGAAAGCGCACATACTCGATAGCAAAAGTCTCTCTTCAAAAAAAAAAAAAATTTTTTTAAAGTCTAAAAAGTTCAAAGACCTGGGATCCCGAGGCAGGGCCTGTTCCATCCTCTGAGCTTGGTGCCCGGTGGTTGCTTAACGATGTCGATGGAATGAATGCCGCTCTCAGGGTGGGCAGCTGCAAGCTAGCGGCTCCCAAGATGCTCTTCATAGCCCATGAAAATGGAAGCTGCCCCAGGGCCCTGAAGAGGGCTGAACCTTGTCCTCTGGGAAAGAGCTCAGGGCTCCCTCCGCTGCATCCCAGGCAGCTGCCCCCCTTGCTCAGCAGCATCCCCCAGCTCTGAGGACATCCCATTTTCATCCTTAGAGCTGAACTTCACCCTCCACCCCAACCCATCCTCGGAGACCAGGTGCGTACACATGCACACACACACACACAGAAAGCTGCAGAGGGTGACTTTAATAAGGCGCGGGTGGACTCTCGTGTCTCGGCGTTAAAGATCGAAGAGGAAAGGTATCACATCTGTAAGAAAAAGAAAGTTTGGGACCAGCAGTTAGTGTAATGGTTATGTCGCTGGATTCCCATGTAGTCGACCGCGGTTTGAGTCCTGGACCTGGTGGCTTAAACTCAAGCCAGGCGCGTGTGCGTATGTGCCCAAGATCCCAAGGGGAGAATGGAGGAGAAGAGATTGGGGCGTGGCCATCCCACCTGGATGTGGTGGTGATTTCTTGCTTTCTGTCTCTCTGTCTCTGTCTTTCTGGCAAGTGCATGTTCCCTATAGCAGAAACCTCTCAAAAAAAAAAAAAAAAAAAGAAAGAAAGAAAAGAAAGTTCAAAGGAATTTGTGCTTTGCAGCAGTTTTCCTAGGCCTAGAATGTTCTCTCAGATGACCTACTCCTTCTCAAATGCCTCCTCTTCTCTGAGGCCTGCTGAACTGCTCCAGGTAAACCGCAAGCCCCCTCTGCACACCCTGCCTTGTGTGGTCCCCCTCTCCACAGCCACTGGTCTGTGAGGGCCGGGTTTGCCCCTCATTCCTTGCACAAGTCCCAACTCTAGGGGAGGTGGGCATCATCAGCGGGTCTCGGACTGCTGACCCCCTGCTTCCTGTGGAAGCTGCCCCCATGGCGTAACCCAGGCTTGCACACTCAGCCTCAGACCAGGGCCCTGAGGAACCCGCCCTGCAGGTCCATGCGCGTGAGGCCTCGCACCTGGCTGGCTCATGCACCGTCGGATGGTTTCCAGCTGAGAGGAAGCCAAGGCACGGGCCTCTTCTGCAAAGCGGCGGTGTCCCTCCTCGGTCAACTTCCAGAGGCAGGACCGAGGCCGTGTGCCGGTCCCATCCTGCACGCTGGCTGGCACTTTCTCAAAGCTGTCTCGGAAACAGAGGTTGTGCCGGATGGTGTTCTTCCAGCCTTCCGGAGCCGTCCGGAAAAAGGGGAAGTGTTGTCTGGATGGGAGGAAAGATAAGGAAAGGCATGGTTCCTCTGGGAGCCCTACTCCATCCTCTCCCGAGGCCAGGGTCTCAGCGCTCCTGTTACAGCGGGTCCTGCGTCCTGGCCCAGAGCTGCTCTGCCCAGGGGACACTGGCCGAACCCCACCTGGAGCCTTGCTCATGGGAAACTGTTTCTTCATTTCAGTTTTTAAATTTGCTATAGGGCTATGTGCTCGGAGAGAGGGAAAGTGAGAAAGCATCGCCTGGGGCATGGCCGTGCTGCAGTCCTCTCTCCCCCATTCTCCTCTCAGGAGTTTGGGCACATGTGCACACCCTCCCAGCATTTTTCAAGCCTCTGGGCCCAGGACTGAAACTATGCAGCCATCCATGTAGGACCCAGCCCCCTCAACCACCAAGCCACCATTGGCCTGGAACCTGCTCTCGGAAGCCCAGGTCACTGCCTGCACCCCAGGCTCAGGTTCCTCCCGCCCTCAGAGGGCTCAGCATGAATGAGGCAGGGTCACACCAACCACCTCCTGAGACAGGGCTCCTGGGGAAGGAGGGATACTGCCCTGGGACTCCTAGTCTGAGACCGGAGGCCTTCTAGTGCTGGGGAAGGGACAGACCCCTTCGCCCTGTGTACCCAACTATCCAAGGGACAGGTAGATCCCTTCTCAACAGGTTGCCCCAGGGATAGAGAGCTGTGTTGGGTGGTTTGGCTCCAGGAGAAGCAGGTGGGAAATTCTTGGGGAGAGCAGATTTTACCCTGGCTGATCTTGTGGGAGAGGGACATTCACCTGACCCAGGTGAACTTATGTTTTTAAAAGAGAACTAGGCCTTAAAAAGGCTGGAAAATTTGAGATGTGCAAGGGAGATGGGAGTAGCCATGTTTCTGTACACGCATGGGTGTGTGTTTGCCTAGGAAAGGCAACGGGGACTGCACTTGTTCTCAGACCCAGACAGGGAAACTGAGTCAGTAGCCCAGCCCCTCGGTGGATTGGCAAGCCTGAGACCCAGGGCCCTGGCCCCCTCCCTTTCCCCTCTTTGCAGGGCCCCGGCACATACCGAGTGAAACTGTAGATCTGTTGCACGTTGAGGCCCCGGGGGGGACTGTTTCTTAATGCCAGGGCAATTAGGTGGAAGTAATTGAGAGGGGGCCGGGGCCACAGCCTCCCCTCCTGGCTGTTGGCTTGCAGAAGCCTCCGTCTCTGGAGGGGGGCCCTTTTGTGGGGGGACGGGAGGGCCACAGAGGAGCTGTCATCCCGGTCCTCAGCCTCCTCCTCTTCTGTGAGCTAGAGGGGCACAGAGTAGGAACTGGTCCTGACTCCTTAGCCTCTACTCCAGGGGTACAGTGGCAGAAGGAGTGGCAGAAGGGGGCGGTGGGCTACAGCCACCATCTGGACGGCTCCCCAACCCAAGGGCAGATGTAGCTTCTGGACCCAGTGACCTTCCGCTATCTCTAAGCAGTGGGGCTCTGCACCAACCCTGCACCCACCCTGCCCACATCCGCCTCTCAGCCCCGGAAATTCACACCTCCCAGATGCCAGAGGAAGAGATGGACCGTTTCCGCTTCCGTGGAGGAGTCCGCTCGCCAGAGGAAAGTGGCAGCGATTCCACTTCGGTGGACTCCGAGCAGCTGGCATCTTCGTCCTTTGGGGGTGGCTGAGGGGAGGAGAGTGTGCTTGTCGGCTCTTCCTTCTTACTATATGCTGCAACTTCCAACTTTCCGAGGGGATACACGATGTTGGGGTTCACCCACATCCACAGGTTAGGCTCAAAATCTGGACCTGTGCAGAGCGAAAACGAATAGTACTGCAGTTCCCTGACTTGGGGCGTCCCTGGAGCCAGGTCAGGGAGCCCAGGACTCACCATCTCCATCAGGGTTGGGCTTTCTTTCCAGAGGAAATCGTGGTGGATGGACTATTCGGAGCTTGTATCTTGCAACTGTCAAAAAAAAAGAGAAGAGAATCAAAATGTCCTAGGATTTCCACTGTGGCCTTGAAGCTTCTCTGGGAGGAGGGGATGGGCCCAGCCAGGGGGGTTAATGACCCTTTGCCCTCTCCGTCTCATTTTCCTATGTGGTCTTCTCACTCTGCACACGTCGTCCAAGTGATCTCAGGCCTATGGTTTCAGTAGCCATCTAAAAACTGAGGACTCTAAAAGAAATTTTTTTTAAACTTGCTATAGGGCATGTGTGTTTGCCAGACAGACAGAGGAAGAGAGAAGGTAAGTGAGAAAACAACCCTGGGGAGGATGGCCACACCTCAATCCCCTTTCCTCCATTCTCCTCTCTAGACTTTGGGCACACATGCATACGCACCTGGCGTGTCTTTCAAGCTGCTGGGTCTGAGACAAACCACGCAGTCGGCCCCACGGGATGTAGCCGCCTTAATCACCGCACCACCTGGTTGACCTGAGCACGCTCAGCTCTTTACCCCAGCTCCAGCCAATCTGCTAGCCTCACTGGAGGTCCTCACTAGGTAGCCAGCAGGCACTTGGAGCATTCGAAGCCTGGCTTCCAGCTCCGTGCTCCGCCGCTCTAGCCAGCCTCAGCAAAGGGCACACTGACCAACTGGCCGTTGAGGGCAGAAACTATGTCTGTGCCCGTACTCTGCCCAGGAGTGTGGTCATGCCACAGAGGGGTGGCAGGTGAGAAGTGATGAGCAATTCAGGGAGCAGAAGGATGCCCAGCACCGTGCTAAAGACCACCACGGTACTGGGGGGGAGGGGTAACAAAAGACAAAGTTAGAAAGAAAATGGCAAAATTATCGTTTGGAGGAAAAAAACGTGATTAACATGGTAAAACCATATAAAACCAGGCCAGCCTGTGGCTTGGTGGCTAAGTGAGTTAGATTACACCTGGCCAACAGTGCGGTTTAAGTCCCCGACCCTGGCAGCTTGAAAAACTGGTTTGGGGCTGGCAGGTGGCATGGTGGGTAAAGGCACTGGATTGTCACACAGTCAAATCAGTTTGAGTCCCGGGCCTGGAGGCTTGTTTTCTGGCCTTCCTGTCTCTGTCTGGTCAAATTTAAAAAATAACAACGTGGGACCAGCAGACGGCATAGTGGTTGTGTTGCTGGACTCCCACATAGCCACTATAGTTCAAGTACCAGACCTAGTGGCTTGAAGCTCACGCCAGGTGTGTGTGCACCCAAAATCCCAGGAGGAGAATGGAGGAGAATGGATGTGGCCATCTTCCCGCCCAGGAGGGGTGTAATCACACTGTCTGTCTCACTTTCTGTCTCTTGTTTCTCAGGTGCCTGCATGCACTCTATAGCAAAAAATAAATCTCTAAACAAAAGAAAGAAAGATAACAAATGGAATTAACTAAATAAATAATTCTTTTTTAAAAGGTGGGGGCTGGCAGATGGCATAGTGGTTAAGGGCATTGGACTCCCACATGGCCAACCATAGTTTGAGTCTGAGATCTGGCACTTGCTTTCTCATTTTCCCTGTCTCTCTCTCTCACTCTCAGTCCCTTTCTGGTCAAATTAAAAGATAAAGTTAAATAAAATAATTCTTAAAAAAAAAAAAGAAAAACATGCCAATTGCGTGTGTGTGTGTACGTGTGTGTCCAAAATCCCAAAAGAGGAAGAGATAGAGAAGGAATTTCAGCCCACCCCTCCCTATGGGGGGGGGTGTGGATTTCTCACTCTCCATCTGTCTCTCCTGGCTAGTGCATATACCTTCTGGCAAAATTAAAAAAAAAAAAAAAAGCTGGGCCAGCTGGTGATTTGGTGGTTAAGGCTAGGCGGCTGGATCCCACATGGCTGACTGTGAGGTTTGAGTCCTGGCCCTGGCAGCTTGAAACACACTAGATGTGTGGCATGTGTGACCAAAATCCTGAGATGAGAGAGAAGGGATTGAAGTATGGCCACCCTCCTTGGGGGGTGTCTTCTATCTCTGTCTATCTTTGTGTCTCCAGTGAGCACATGAGCTCTTTAGCAAAAACATAAAAAAAAAAAAAGCCATATAAAATCAATATACAACTTATTATAACCAGTATGTGTTCAGCAAGTTTGTTGGATATCCCCTCTGGGGGGTGATTTCTCGCTTTCTATCTCTCTGTCTCTCTCTGTCTGTCTGGCGAACGCACGCGCCCTATAGCAAAAACCTTTCCCCCCAAAAAAAGAATTAAAAAAAAAAAAAATACTGTTTCTCCATATCTGAATTAAAACCAGAAAATATAAAAGGCACTGTTTATTTGTTTATATTTTAGAGAGATATTTTACTATAGGGCTCGTGCTCTTGCTGGAGAGACAGACAGAAAGCAAGAAATCCCCCTCCCCCCCGCAGGGGCCATGACCATACCACAATCCCTTCTCCATTCTCCTCTCAGGATTTTGGACACGCACGCACACGTGCCCGGGGTGAGTTTCAAGCCACCAGATCCAGGATTCAAACCATGATTGACTATATGGGAGCCCATGTAACCATTATGCCATTTGTTCTTCCCTAAAAGACACTGTTTATAATAGCAACCAGAATTATAAAGTATCTAGGAATTAAGCCATGAAAGAATAGACTAATGGACTGTTTTCTTTTTTTAAATAACTTTATTTATTTATTTTAATTTGACCGGAGAGGGACAGAGCGAGAGCGAGAGCAAGTGAGAAAGCAGGCCACCAGGTCCAGGACTCGAACTACAGTCAACCATGTGGGAGCCCAGCGCCTTTAACCACCATGATACCTGCAGGCCCCAGACTAATGGACTTTTATTTTTTCATACCAGGTGCATGCACTTGTGGGAGAGAGACAGATATGAAAGCAGAAAGTACCCCCACGGAGAATGGTCACGTCATAATCCTTTCTCCCTCTCTCCCTCTTTTCAGGATTTTAGTCAGATGCACACAGGCCTGGCATGTCCCAAACTGCCAGATCCAGGACTCATACTGTGCAGTTGGCCACGTGGAATCCAGCTGCCTTAACCACCAGGTTGTGGGTCCGGCCCTGGATTAGACCTTTATGGGGAAAATATAATCAGAATTTAAGGAGAAGACTGTCCTCCTAGCCTAGTGGTTAAGGGAGCTGGATCCTACGTGGTCAACCATAGTTTGAATCCTGGCCTCAGTGGCCTGAAAACACATGGGGTGCATAAGCGTGAACTGCCCAAATCTCAATGGGGGAGAAGGGATTGCACCTGACCTGCCCTACTGGGAGAACTTCCCCCATCTCCTTCCCTCCATCACACCCTCATCTCTCTCCAGCCAGCACAATACCCTCTGGCAATTAAAACCAAAAAAAAGACAATTTAATTACATAAAAGATGACTTGAGTAAACAGACATAACAAACATGACCAAGATGCCAATCACCCTCAAATTAGTCTACATATTCTATACATATAACACATAAAAATTAAAAGGTTCTACATAGTAAAACCACCATAAGCGGACCGGCAGGGGGCGTGGTGGTTAAGGGCGCTGGACTCCCACGTGGCCATTGTGGTTCAAGTCCCAGACCTGGCAGCTTGCTTTCTTACTTTTACTCTCTCACTCTGTCCCTCTCTGGTCAAATTTAAATAACTCAATAAACAAATAGATAAAGTTAAATAAAATCATCTTTAAAAAAAAAATCACAATAAGCGGGAACCAGCAGTTAGCGTAATGGCTATGTCGCTGGACTCCCACGTAGTCGACCGCGGTTCGCGTCTCGGACCCGGTGGCTTACAACTCACGCCGGGCGCGTGTGCGTGCGTGCCCAAGATCCCGAGAGGAGAATGGAGGAGAAGGGATTGCGGCGTGACCATCCCCCCTGGGGGGTGATTTCTCGCTTTCTGTCTCTCTGTCTCTCTCTGTCTGTCTGGCGAGCGCACGCGCCCTAAAGCAAAAAACCTCTCCAAAAAAAAAAACAAAAAACAAAAAACAAAAAACAAAACTCATGCCGGGCGTGTGTGCATGCATGCCCAAGATCCCGAGAGGAGAATGGAGGAGAAGGGATTGCGGTGTGACCATCCCCCCTGGGGGGTGATTTCTTGCTTTCTGTTTCTAATGTCTCTCAGTCTGGCGAGCGCACGCGCCCTATAGCGAAAACCTCTCCAAAAAAAAAAAAAAAATCACAATAAGCAAAAAGAGAGAGAGAGAGAGAGATAATAAAGCAGGAAAAACAAGATAATAAAGCAAAAAAAAAAAAAAAAAAAAGTGGGCAAAAGATAGCACCAGCAGATTGTACAGTGGTACTTCACTGGACTCCCACATGGCCAACTGTGGAACGAGTCCCAGCCCTAGTGGCTTCAGACTCACACCAGGCACGGGTGTATGTATGCCCCAAATCCTGAGAGAGTGGAAGGGAAGGGATTGCAGCGTGGCCATTCCCCCTGGGGAGCCAAAGAAAACAAAAAAGAAAGAAAAAAAAATATATATATACATATATATATATATGTATAAAAAATATATATACATATATGTGTATATATATTATATATATATATATATATATATATATAATATATATACACACACACACACATATATATATATACCTCCCCCCACTTTCTGTGCCAGGCCACTACTATCGGGTCACAGGAAAGTCATAACACATTTTTGCAAAGAAAGACAGAGAAGTATGTCATGACTTGTACGATTTACTACTTTTTCTTCCCTCTGAGGCAAAACTCTCTGAAAGAAGACTTTCTCACCGACGAGGGTGTGGGCCTGTAGAAACAGGCTACTCTGGAGGCTGGCCACCAGGGCAGATTCCTTGTAAACAAAACCAAACCAAAAACCAAACAAATAAACAAAAACATACTTTGGTCTCCACTTACCTCCCTCCATTCTTTATTTTTTTCTTTTTTTTTTTGGAGAGGTTTTTGCTATAGGGCGCGTGTGCTCACCAGACAGACAGAGAGAGACAGAGAGATAGAAAGCGAGAAATCACCCCCCAGAAGGGATGGCCACGCCACAATCCCTTCTCCTCCATTCTCCTCTCGGGATCTTGGGCACACACGTACACGCGCCCGGCGTGAGTTTAAGCCACCAGGTCCGGGACTCGAACTGCGGTCGACTACGTGGGAGTCCAGCGACATAGCCTTTACGCCAACTGCTGGTCCCTCCTCCCTCCATTCTTAAACTGCCTCTAGCTAGGATTTCAGACCCTTCCCTGACAATAGCATGCACAAAGGTCATCAATGAAATCCAATCATCCACTTCTCCACAGCATTGGCCAAGCTGACTCCCTCCTCAACACGCTTTCTTAACGTGGTTTTGAAGACACCCTAAACTCCCCACACACACTTTAGATTCTTTTTTCTTTTTTAAATTATGATTTCTGCTTTACGCATAATCTAGGTATATCTTTGTGGCCTACAGCAATGGGTTTTATTAAGGTTGCATACTGCCTAGAATAATCAAATCCACTGTTTTGTAAATTCTCTCTCTTTTCTCCAGTCTCTTCACAACATGCCCCAGGGCTCACTCATGGTCTTTCTCTGTTCACTCCTTCTACCCCACCCATACACAAAGGCTCAAAATTTCCTTCTGCAGTCCAAAACATCAGGCTCATGTATCCAACTGCCTAGTCAACATTTGTCTAGATATCTAAGTGCTATAGGGCGCATGTACTGGCTGGAAAGACAGAGACAGGGAGACAGAAAGCGAGAAGTCACTGCCCAGGGGGTATGGCCACGCCGCAATCCTTTCTCCTTGTATTCTCCTCTTGGGATCTTGGACACGCAAGCACATGCACCCAGCGTGAGTTTAGGCTACGGGGTCCAGGACTCGAACCGCGGTCAACTACATGGGAGCCCAGTAACGTTACCATTACACCATCTGCTGGTCCCCAGAATAGAATTCTTGATCTTCCTCCCTGAATCTGCGCTACCAGAAGCCTCCCTATCTCAATCCAAGGCAACTCCAGCCTTTCACTCAGATCAGCCAAAAACCAAGAGTTCATTTGAAAACTTAAAAAAAAAAAAAAAAAAAAAAAAAAAAAACCACACATTCAATCCAGTGGTAAATCTAGCAGTTCTTCCTCCTCACTGCCTCCTCTGCTCCTTCCTGGTCCAGTCTACCATCGCTATCTGTCTGGATTACCACTGCAGCTCCTAACTAGCATTCTCCAGGCTCTGTGTGTACAGTCTACCCTCAAAGCAGCAGCCAGAGTGATCTTTTCAATTTAGATCATCCAGACCAGCTACAGAATGGGCAGGGCCCAGTGCGCAGTGAAAGTATGGGGCTCCTCCTTGAGAAATCACTTCAAATCTCAAGACAGTGACAGCTTAGACCAAACACAGGCACCAATGCAACTGCAGGGGGGTCGCAACTGATGAAGCAGCCCTGGGGCTGGGACACACCTCTGCTCAAGGCCTTCCAGCCAGGCCACCTCTTGCACAAAGTCAACCCCGAAGTTCTTAAAATACTGATAGATGAGGAATTCCTGCTCCATCCACTCCCCTCCAGGCTTTCTTCACCTAGACCCAGCCTCCCTGGCCTCCTTACTTACACTCCACCACACTCTTTCCTTAGGGCTTTAGCATGGACTCATCCTTCCGCCTGGAAAACTTTCCCACTAAACATGCTCTTGGCTCACTCCCTCATAGCCTTCAGCTCTGCCCAGACATTATGTTCTCTGATATTTCAAACTGGAGCTGCTGCCACCTCCCGCCCCACTCCCAAGCCCTCTTATCCTGTCTTTTTTTCCCTTCGTGGGTCATCACATTAAAATTGCTCTATAATCTACTTTTTGTTAGATGTACATTTTGTTAAATGTACTATGTGCATTATCTGTCAGTCCGGGCTAGAAGGTGAGCTCTGTGAACGCCGAGTGTCGGGAACAGCGCCTGGCCCACCATGGGAGGTGCTCGAAAAACAATGATGATGGGCCAGCAGGTGGTGTGGTGGTTAAGGGCTCTGGACTCCCATATGGCCAACCACAGTTCGAGTCCCGGACCTGGTGGCTTGCCTTCTCACTTCCGGCCCCCCTCACTCTTTCCCTCTCTGGTCAAAATAAAATAAAGTAAAATAATTCTAAAAAAAAAAATTATGAACATTCACCAGCCTTCATTATGGTGGCAAACAGTTGGAGACACCCTAGGTGTGAGGGTATTAAAATGTAGAAGACGCAGGCCAGCAGGTGGCGTGGTGATTAAGGCACTGGGATCCCACATGGCTGACAACAGTTCGAATCCCAGACCTAGCGGCTTGCTTTCTCACTTTCCTTTTTTTCTCCCTCTGGTCAAATTAAAAAAATAAATAAATAAAACCAAACAATTATTTTAAAAATGTAGAATGGGGACCAGCAGGTGGCATGGTGGTTAAGGAGCTAGACGCTCCCACATGGCCAACCACGATTCGAGTTCTCGCTTTCTCTCTCTCTCTCTCTGGTCAAATGAAAATAAATGAATGAATAAATTAAATTAATAAATAATTCCAAACAATAGATGTAGAAGGTGACAGACATAGATGAGAGACTGTTACACAACTTTCGGGCGAACAAACCAGACCAACCTTCCACACACAGCTCTCAAAACCCTCAGTCAGATGGTGAAAGGGTACTGGGAATGGAACGATGATTACCGTCAACTCTCCTGTCTTGAGGTCCAAACAGGAAAAAAAAAAAAGCATTTTATAAAGACCATGATGGCCAACCATCCACATGGCAAGTACCGAGCACTGCCAGCTATCAGGCCTTGTACTAAGATGTGGGGATGTGGCCATGAACTAAACTGATTATTTTAAAAAATTTTTCAGAGACAAGAAAACAAGCAAACTACATTGGGGACCAGCAGATGGCTTAATGGTTATGTTGCTGGACTCCCACGTCGTAGATTACAGTTTAAATCCTGGACTGGGTCATGCCAGGTGCGTGTGCGCATGCCCAAGATCCCTAGAGGTGAATGGAGGAGTTGCGGCGATTTCTTGCTTTCTGTCTCTGTCTCTCCCGAGAATGCATGCACCCCACAACAAAAAATCTCTCTATTAAAAAAAAAAAAAAAGAAATCAAGCAAACTACATAGTTCACCATAAAGAAAGGCCCAGAACATGCTTTGGGAGCTGAGAAACCGCGATACGGGGGTATCCGCTGCCCTCCGACGGAAGCCGGCGAAGTGGGCGCAGATCCCCCTACTCCCAAGTGGAGTCTGCCAAATAAGTGGAGAAGGGGAACTCCAGGACTCAGCACCGGAGGCTCGGACCCCGAAGCTGCCGTGTGGCCCTGCCGTCCCCGGGTGGGGAGGGGTGAGGGCTGGGGACCCCTCCCGCCCATCCCCCAGGCGCCCCCGCGCACTCACGTTTCTGCTCCGCCAAGGGCAGGTGCTCGGTGATGAAGGTCAGAAAGCACTCGTTGCCCATGTCCCAGTCCAGCAAGCCGGGCACCTGGCCATGCAGGCTGTACCAGAAGGCCCGGCTTTGCAGTCTGAGGTCCACTTTCAGGGAGAGAAGAGACGGACCAGCGACGGCGCCGAGGGCGAGGACGAGACTAAGGATTAGGGCTGGGAGGCGCCTCCTCAAATCCGCCGCGCTGATTGAGTCAGGTGGGAGGCCGCGCAGGTGCGGGCAGTCCCGTTTGACGCCTTTGAGCTACTCCGGAAAACCCTCCCAGAAGTCTTTGGTCCACACGGTACCCTTGCGTTTCGGAGTTTAGGGACCCTGGAGGTGCAGAAGGGAGGCCTCCCCGACCATCCCCCCTCTCTCTGTTTGCGTAAAGCCCTTGTTTTCTTTAGAAGACATGATGGCCCCGTGAAAGCCTTAATAGCTATCTGTGCGAAGTTCTGATGGGTTTTATGACTTAGCCAAAATCACAGCTGTAGAGGGGAAGATAGGATTGGATTGGGGCTGGCAGGTGGCATGGTGGTTAAGAGCCCTGGATTCCCACGTGGCCAGCCGTGGTTCGGGGTCCTGGACTTGGCGGCTTGCTTTCTCACTTTCTCTCTCTCTCTGTTCCTCTCTGGTCAAATTAAAATAAGTCAGTAAGTAAATAAATAAAGTTAAATAAAATAATTCTTAAAAAAGAGAGGATTGGATTAAAAGTGATTTAATTTTTTAGATTTTACCTTTAATAATTTGAAATATGACAAAGCTCAAGAATGCTAAAAAAAATTCTTGTCCGCCTTTCACCCAGATTCACTAATTACAATGAACATTTATCTGTTTTCATTTTTCTCTTCATATATATGATTTTTGAGAAATATTTGAGAGTAATTTGCAAACATTGTAACCATTTACCCATCAGTACCTCACTACGTGTTTTCTTTCTTTTTTTTTTTTTTTTTTAGAGGTTTTTGCTCTATAGGGCATGTGCGCTCACCAGACAAACAGAGAGACAGAGAAACAGAAAGCGAGAAATCACCCCCCTGGGGGGATGGCCACGCCGCAATCTCTTCTCCATTCTCCTCTCGGGATCTTGGGCACGCACACACATGCGCCTGGTGTGAGTTTTAAGCCACCAGGTCCAGGACACGAACTGCAGTCAACCACGTGGTAGTCCAGCGACATAGCCATTATGCCAACTGCTGGTCCCCCTCACTGCGTGTTTTCTAAAAACAAGGATATTGGTTTATATAACCAGAAAATCAGAAAATTAAACTTTCTTCTTTCTTTTTTTTGCTTCACCTCCTTCTCCTCATGAAAAGAAAATTGAATATTGATTTAATACCACAGGGACCAACACATGGCATAGTGGTTACATCACTGGATTCCCAATGGCCAACTGTGATTCAAGTCCTGGACCCAGTGGCTTCAAAAACACGCTGGGAGGGGACCAGCAGATGATATAATGGCTACGTTGCTGGACTCCTATGCAGTCGACCATGGTTCAAGTCCCGGACCTGGTGGCTTAAACTCATGCCGGGTGTGTGTGTACGTCCCCAAGATCCCAGGAGAAGTGTGGAGGAGAAGGGATTACAGTGTGGCCATACCCCCAAGGGGTGATTTATCACTTTGCCCTCTCTCTGTGGCTGTGTCTTTCTATCAAGTGCACACACCCTAAGGCAAAAACCTCTAAAAATAAAAAAATCCTATGTTTACTATCCAGATCTTATTCAGATTTACTCAATTGTCCTAATAATGTCATTTGTACACTTTTTTTCCTGGTCTAGGATCGCTTTCAGGATTATGTAGAGCATTTAATATCTGTGTATTTAGTCTCCTTTTATTTATTTCGTTAGCTTTTTAGTGTTTGCTATAGGGCATATACGATGGCCAGAGAGAGAGAGAGAATGAGAAATCATCCCTTTGGGTGGCCACGCTGCAGTCTCTTCTCCTTTACTCCCTCTCGGATTTGGGGAATACAGTCACATGTACCTGTCATGTCTTTCAGGCCACTGTGTCCGGGACTCCAACTGCACATTCGGCCATGTGGGATCCAGCTGCCTTACCCACCACGCCACTTGGCCTGCCTCTCTAGTCTCCTTTAATTGGTGGCAGTTTGTCTGATTTCCCAATTTTTGACAGCATTGACTTTTTTCTTCTTCTTCTTCTTTTTTTTTTTTTTTTTTTTGAGAGATTTTTTGCTATAGGGCATGTGCACTTGCCAGAGAGACAGAAAGTGAGAAACCACCTTCCAACCCCCAGGCGGGATGGCCATGCCAAGATCCCTTCTCTTCCATTCTCTTCTCAGGATTTTGGGCATGCGCACACATGTGCCTGGCGTGAGTTTTAAGCTGCTGGGTCTGGGACTCTAATCGTGATTGGCCGTTTGGAAGTCCAGCGCCTTAACTACTGCACCACCTGCTGGCCCCGAATTGGCATTTCTGAAGGACACAGGCTGTTTATTTTGTAGAATGGCTTTTCGTTTGGGTCTGGCTGCTGTCATGGCGTAACTAGTTAGGTAATGCATTTTGGCAAGAATGCCACGGGAGCTGTTTCTCCGCTAGTTCTTCACGTCAGGGGGCATGTGATGTCGGACTGGCCCATGGCTTAGTGAGTAAGAGAGTTGGACCCCACATGGTTGACCACAGTTTGAATCTCAGCTCTGGTGGCTTGAAAAACATGGTGGGGGGGACCAGCAGATGGCATAATGGTTACATTGCTGGACTCCCATGTAGTTGACCATGGTTCAAGTCCCAGACTTGGCAGCTTGAAACTCATGCCAGGCACACATTTGTGTGCATGCAGGCCCAAGGTCCCGAGGGGAGAATAGAGGAGAAGGGATTGCGGCGTGGCCATCCCCACTGGGGGGCGATTTCTCACTTTCTGTTTCTGTCTCTGTCTCTCTGGTGAACACACGTGCCCTATAGCAAAAATCTCTACCCCCACCCAAAAAAAAAGAAAGAAAGAAAAACATGGTGGGCACATGTGTATAAACACCCCGTATTCCAGAAGGGTGAGGAAATGGAGGAGAAAGAGTTGCGGCTTGACCATGCCTCATTAGGGAGTGCTTACCCTCTTTCTCTGCCTTTCCCTGTCAAGCACACATGCCCTCTGGCAAAATAAAGGAAAAAAAGAATAAGAGGAAAATACAGGTGAAGGGCCAGTAGGTGGCATGGTTGTTAAAGGTGCTGGACTCCCACATGGCTGACCACAGTTCAAGTCCCAGACCTGACAGCTTGCCTTCTCACTTTCTCTCTCCCTTTCTGTCTGTGTGTGTGTGTGTGTGTGTCCCTCTCTAGTCAAATAAAAATAAATAAAGTTAAATAAAATAATTTTTAAAATACAGGTGAATAAAAGAGACACCTGACGTCAGCTTGCCTCCTTATTGCTGTCACCTCTATCACTCACTCATGTGGGGAGTGGTGTCCACCAGGTTACCTTTTTATTCAGACATCCACAGCAGAGTCTTGCCACACGTGATTCATCCCCCCTCCAGTGAGCCAGGATCTTTGGCACACGTGTGCCTGCCTGGCCATGTCAGGCTGTGGGGGTCTGAACGCCGTGGGTCCTGTGGCTCCAGTATTGCAGAGTGGGGGCCAATTTCGCCACCACGTTTGCAGGGCCTGAGTCTTACTTCACAGAGTGGGTTATGATTCAATACTGTAGTTATTTTGTGTGCGTGTGTGCTTTTTTTAAGAATTATTTATTTTATTTTATTTCTTCTTATTTTTTTGATTTTGCCGGGAAGAGAGTGGGAAAGGGAAAGTGAGAAAGCAAGCCACCCAGGTCTGGGACTCAAACCGCAGTCAGCCATGTGGGAGTCCAGCACCCTTAACTGCCATACCACCTGCTGCACCTCATTATTTTGTTTTAATCCTCAAAATTCCCAGGCTTGGGGGCTAACAGGTGGTAGTCTGCCCCCCCTCCTTTTTTTTGAGGAGGTTTTTAAGGACTAGCAAATGGCATAATGGTTACATTGCTGAACTCCCTCATGGCCAACTGCAGTTTGAGTCCTGGACCTGTAGGCTTGAATCACACGCCGGGCACATGTGTGTGCATGCCCAAAATCCTGAGAGAAGAATGGGGGAGAAGGGACTGTGGCGTGGCCATCCCCCTGGGAGGTGATTTCTCACTTTTTGTCTGTCTATTTCTGTCTCTCTGGTGAGTGCACGTGCCCTATAGCAAAAATCTCTTTAAAAGAAAGAAAGAGAGAAAGAAAGAAAGAAAGAGAGAGAGAGAGAGGGACCAGCAGATGGCATAATGGCTTTGTCGCTGGACTCCCATGTAGTTGATCGTGGTTCAAGTCCCAGACCCAGTGGCTTAAACTCATGCCAAGGGCGTGTGCGTGTGTGACCAAAATCCGGAGAGGAGAATAGAGGAAAAGGGATTGCGACGCAGCCATACCCCAGAGGGTGACTTCTCACTCTCTGTCTCTCTGTCTCTCTGTTTCTGTCTTTCTGGCAAGCACACACTCCCTATAGCAAAAACTTCTCCAAAAAGAAAAAAAGAGGTTTTTGCTTTAGAATGCATGCACTTGCCAGAGAGAAACAGAGATAGAGACAGTAAGAGGAAAAGTGAGACATCACCCCCTTCCAGAGGGGTGGCCATGCCGTAATCCCTTCTCCTCCATTGTTCTCTCAGGATCTTGGGCATGCACGTGTGCCTGGCATGAGTTTGAAGCCACAGGGTCCAAGACACGAACCTTGGTAGATCACATGGGACTCGAACCTCTGTAACCGTAAACATAACTGTTATGCTATCCACTGGCCACAGCTCCCTTTTTAAGAGTTTGCCAGGACTCTACCTTTCACACTAATAACAATAATGAAGGTTTTTTTGTTTTGTTTTGTTTTAATTTACTATTGGGTACATACACTTGCTAGAGACAACCCCGTGGGGTTGGCCACACTTTAGTTCCATCTCCTCCATTCTCCTCTGGGGATTTTAGGCACACACCTGCATGTGCCTGGCATGTTTTTCAAGCCGCTGGTTCAGGGACTCAAACTATGCAGTGGACCATGTGGAAATCAGCTGCATTAAACACTGTGCCACTGACTGGCCCCCAAATAGTCATTTTAATAATAATTTCCCTAATTATAAAAATATGTTTGATGCAGAAAACTTGGACCTATAGAAAGCACACAGGAAAAACAACAAAACAAGAATAATTATTTGTTGAGACCAGTAGATGGAATAATAGCTACATTGCTGGACTCCCACGTAGTTGATTGTGGTTCAAGTCTTGAACCTGATGGCTTAAAACTTACGCAGGGCTGGGAACCAGCAGTTAGCGTAATGGCTATGTCGCTGGACTCCCACGTAGTCGACCATGGTTTGCATCCCGGACCCGGTGACTTAAAACTCACGCCGGACGTGTGTGCGTGCGTTCCCAAGATCCCGAGAGGAGAATGGAGGAGAAGGGATTGCGGGTTGACCATCCCCCCTGGGGGGTGATTTCTTGCTTTCTGTCTCTATGTCTTTCTCTCTGTCTGTCAGGTGAGCGCACGCGCCCTATAGCAAAAACCTCTCCAAAAAAAAAAAAAAAAAAAAAAAAAAAAAGTGGGACCAGCAGTTAGCGTAATGGCTATGTCGCTGGACTCCCACGTAGTCTACCGCGGTTCGAGTCCCGGACCCGGTGGCTTAAACTCACGCCGGGTGCGTGTGCGTGCGTGCCCAAGATCCCAAGAGGAGAATGGAGGAGAAGGGATTGCGGCGTGGCCATCCCCCCCTGGGGGGTGATTTCTCGCTTTCTATCTCTCTGTCTCTCTCTGTCTGTCTGGCGAGCGCATGCGCCCTATAGCAAAAAAAAAACCTATCCAAAAAAAAAAAAACTTACGCAGGGCACATGTGCGTGCATGCCCAAGATCCAAAGCGGAGAATGGAGAAGGGATTGTGGTGTGGCCATCCCCTCCATGGGGGTGATTTCTTTCTTTCTGTCTCTCTCTGTCTCTTTGGTGAGCACATACACCCTATAGCAAAAATCTCTCTTTTAAAAAAATAATAATTTTTTTTTTTTTGGAGAGGTTTTTCGCTATAGGGCGCGTGCACTCGCCAGACAGAGAGAGAGAGACATAGAGACAGAAAGCGAGAAATCACCCCCCGGGGGGGTGGTCACGCCGCAATCCCTTCTCCTCCATTCTCCTCTCGGGATCTTGGGCACGCATGCACACGCGCCCGGCGTGAGTTGTAAGCCACCGGGTCCAGGACGCGAACCGCGGTCGACTACGTGGGAGTCCAGCGACATAGCCATTACGCTAACTGCTGGTTCCCAAAAAATAATAAATTTTTAAAAAAGAATAATTACTTGTTATCACCCAGAGATGATAATTGATTACATTTTGATGTATATTCTTTCACCCTTTTCCCTCATAGGTATTTTACTTTTGTTTCATTAGAAAATGTTGCTATGTGGTGCCAGCAGGTGACACGGAGGTTAAGGTAGCTGGATCCTACATGGGCAAGTCCCAGACCCTATGGCTTGAAAATCATGCTGGGCATATGTGTGTGTACCCAAAATACCAAGAGGAGAATGGAAGAAAGGGGATTGTGGTGTGGCCAACTCCCATGTGGGGTGATTTCTCTCTTTCTCTGTCTCTGGCGAGTGCCTGTGTTCTATAGCCTTAAAAACAAAAAAGGAGGGGGGGCGGCAGGTGGCATAGTAGTTAAAGGAGCTGGATTCCCACATGGCCCGCTGCAGTTCGAGTCCCAGACCTGATGGCTTGCTTTCTCCCTTTCCCTTTCTCTCTCTCTCTGCTCAAATTAAAAATATAATAATAACAAACGGAATTAAATAAATAAATTATTATTAATTTTTTTTAAAACTAAGGAGGGGCCAACAGGTAGTGTGGTGATTAGGGGCACTGGACTTTCACATGACTGACCGTGGTTCAAATCCCAGACCTGGTGGCTTGCTTCCTCGCTTTCCCTCACTCTCTCTATCTCTGTCCCCCTCTGGTCAAATTAAAATAAATAAATAAAGTCGGGACCAGCAATTAGCGTAATGGCTATGTCGCTGGACTCCCATGTAGCCAACCGTGGTTTGAGTCCCAGACCCGGTGGCTTAAACTCACACCGGGCGCGTGTGCATGCATGCCCAAGATCCTGAGAAGAGAATGGAGGAGAAGGGATTACGGCGTGGCCATCTCCCCTGGGGGATGATTTCTCTCTTTCTGTTTCTCTGTCTCTTTCTCTCTTTCTGGCGAGTGCACGTGCCCTATAGCAAAAACCTCTCAAAAAAAATAATAAATATAAAAAATAAATAAATAAATAAATAAATAAATAAAGTTAAATAAAATAATTCTTAAAAAGGGGGGGGGGGGATGTTGCAATATAGGCTGGCCCCATGGCCCGATAGTTAAAAGAGTCAGATCCTGGGACCAGCAGTTAGCGTAATGGCTATGTCGCTGGACTCCCACGTAGTCGACCGTGGTTCGCGTCTCAGACCCGGTGGCTTAAACTCATGCCAGGTGCGTGTGTGTGCATGCCCAAGATCCCGAGAGGAGAATGGAGGAGAAGGGATTGTGGCGTGGCCATCCCCCCTGGGGGTGATTTCTCCCTTTCTATCTCTTTATCTCTCTCTGTCTGTCTGGCGAGCGCACACGCCCTATAGCACAAAAAACTCTCAAAAAAAAAAAGAGTCAGATCTTATGTGGCTGCTCACGTGGTTCAAATCCCAGCCCGGTTTTGAAAAACAGGCCAGTCACAAGGGCATGCATGCTTCAAATCCCAACAGGATGGTGAGGCAGAGGAGAGATGACAGCAGTACCATGCCCCTCGGGAGGACTTTGTCCTCCCTCTCTGACTCTTTAGTGAGAACTTATGTTCTCTGGCAAACCAAAACATCAGTCTACCATTTACAAATTCTGATACCAGACTGGCCCCGCAGTATGGTGGTCAGGTGCTGCCCAGAGGAAGCCAGATCCCACACTGCCAACCAGGATCTGAGTCCTCGCCCCCTAGGCTATAAAAATAGGCTGGGGGCCTGGCAGGTGGCATGGTGATTGGGGCGCTGGACTCCCACAAGGCTGACCACAGTTTGAGTCCCAGACCTGGCAGCTTGCTTTCTCACTCTCCCTCTCTCACTAGTCAAAGTGAATAATTATAATAAATAAATAAATAAAATAAAATAAAATAAATAAATAATTTCTTAAAAAAGAAAACATGCTGGGCTCATCATGTGCATGCGTGACAGGGATCCTGACAGGCTGGAGCACTGGAGGAAAAAGGAAGTCCCAGTCCTCGTGCGTAGTGGAGAGCGCGCCCTTTTCCTCCCTCTCTGTGCACTTGCCTCCTGGTATAAAACAAAACAAATAAAACAAACACAAAAAAAACTAGGGGGAATGTTCAGCAGAACAGGCACTGCTTGGTTGAGTTGCCTTGCGGGCCGGGTGGCACTCAAGGTTCAGTAGTAACAGCCCAGGAACATGGGCCTCTCTGGGGAGACTTGATGTTGCCTGCCTCAGGGAAGCTGGTTAGCCCTGTGGTAGTGGTGCTTTCAACTCTCCCTTTTTTTTATAGACAGAAATCACCCCCCGGGGGAGGGATGACCACACCTAAATCCCTTCTCCTTCTTTCTCCTTCTGGGATCTTGGGCAAGCAGGCACACGCGCCTGGCATGAGTTTCAAGTCACTGGATCTGGGACTTGAACCACTGTCATGTGGGAGTCCAGTGACATAACTACTACGCTATTTGCTGGCCCCTCAACTCTGTTTTAGGAAACTCATGTGTAGACTGAAGTTTGATGCCCAGGTCACATAGTCCAGAAAGTAGTGAGGGTTATACTAGAGCTGGGATCTATTTATTTATTTATTTATTTATTTTTAAAGACTTGTTTATTGGGACCAGCAGATGCTGTAATGATTACGTTGCTGGGCTCCCACGTAGTCAACTGCAGTTCAAGTCCTGGACCTGGTGGCTTAAAACTCACTCTGGGCACCTGTGCATGTATGCCTGCCCAAAGTTCCAAGAGAATGGAAGAAGGATTGTGGTGTAGCCATCTCCCCAGGGGGTGATTTCTCACTTTCTCTCTGTCTCTCCAGCGAGCACACGCACCCTATAGCAAACATCTCTCTTAAAAAATTATTTATTGGGGGGCCGGCAAGTGGCATGGTGATTAAAAACGCTAGACTCCCACATGGCCAACCATGGTTCAAGTCTCGGACCTGGTGGCTTGCTTTCTCACTTCCTCTCTCTATCTCTCTCTGATCAAACTGGAAAATAATAATGATAATAATAATAAATAAAGTTAAATAAAAATAAAATAATTCTTTTAAAAAATTATTTATTGGGGCCAGCAGGTGGCGTGGTGATGAAGGGCACTGGACTCCCACATGACTGACCATGGTTCAAATCCCAGACCTGGCAGCTTGCTTTCTTACTTTCTCTCTCTCTCTCACACACACACACACACGCACACACACTCTCTCTCTCTGTCCCTCTCTGGCCAAAATTTAAAAATAAATAAAGTTAAGTAAAATAATTATTTAAAGAAAAAATTTATTTTATTTATTATTATTATTATTATTATTTAATTTATTATAGGACATGTGTGCTTACCAGACAGAGACAGAGAGCCACCGGATCCAGGATTCAAACCATGGTCAACCATGTGGGGAGTCTAGCACTTTAACCACCATGTCACCTGCTGGCCCCCAAGGCTCTGGACTCTCACATGGTCAACTGTGGTTTGAGTCCTGGACCCAGTGACTTGAAAATCATGCTGGGAGATCATGAGTGTGTGCCTCAAATTCCAAGAGGCTTCAGAGTGGCCATCCCTTCTTGGGGGTGATTTCTCACTTTCCCTCTCTCTGTCTCTCTCTGGCGATCACACTCACTCTATAGCAAAAATCTTTTTTTTTTCCTTTTTTTTTTAAAGAGGTTTTTGCTGTAGGGCGTGTGCGCTTGCCAGAAAGACAGAGAGAGACAGAGAGACAGAAAGCGAGAAATCATCCCCCAGGGGGGATAGCCACACAGCAGTCACTTCTCCTCCTTCTCCTCTCGGGATCTTGAGCACGCACGCACGCACGCACGCACAATGCCCGGCATGAGTTTAAGCCACCAGGTCCAGGACTCGAACCATGGTCGACTACATGGGAGTCCGGCGACAGCCATTACGCTAACTGCTGGTCCCGCATAAAAGTGAGTTTCTGGAATTGGATACAGAAGTGATTACAGAAAAAGCAGAGAGTGTAGGTTGGGTTTCTTTAAGGAGAGGGTAGTTTCCATGATCTAGTGATAGGGGCCTGGGGGCTCCAGGCCTCACTGCTTGCATAGCAGAGTAGCTCTTGGAAGCTCATCATTTTGCGAGGTGGGGCTATAAATCCTTAATCCTCCCCTGGGGAACACCTGCCACCTTAGCTCTCTGGCTAGGCTCTGGGGCCCATAGCTTCTAGCCTGAGCCCAGACTGGACTGAAAAGCCTTCTCCTGGAATTGTGCCCTGGGAAGCTGGGGGGACCAGAGGCTGCACGGGTTTCGCTGCTCTGTAGTTTTCTTGTCTGTTTTGTTTTCTGTCGGGTGTGTGCGCTCTCTGAGAGAGAGCGACATAGAGAGGGAAAGTGAGAAATCACCCCAGGGAGGGATGGCCACACCACAATCCCTTCTCCTCATTCTCCTCTTGGGATTTTGGGTATAACACATAGAGGCCTGGCATGTTTTTCAAGCCACTGGTTCTGGGACTCGATTTATGCATTTGGCCATGTGGCGCTACCTTAGCCTCCATGACACCTGTTGGCCCGCCCTGTGGTTCTTTTTTTTGGGAGAGGTATTTTTCTTTGGAGAGATTTTCGCTACAGGGCGTGTGCGCTCGCCAGACAGACAGACAGAGAGAGACATAGAGACAGAAAGCGAGAAATCACCCCCCAGGGGGATGGTCACACCCAAGAGACAGAGAGACAGAAAGCAAGAAACCACCCCCTGGAGGGAATGGCCACATCGCAATCTATTCTCTTCCATTCTCCTCCCAGAAGAGATCTTGGACACGCACGCACACATGCTGGGCATCTTTCAAGCTGCTTGGTCTGGGACTTGAACCACAGTCGACCATGTTATAGTCCAGCAACATAACCACTTTGCCACCTGCTGTCCCCTGTTTGTTTATGAGACAGAGAATCAGACGGGGACCTCCACAGGGTCTCTGTGCTGCCGCCAGCCCACAGCTTCATGGCACACACATGTGCACCGGAATGCTCGGGGAAGCCTCGGGACTTGACTGAGGACCTTTCTGTGCGGGTGCAGCTGTGGCACTGCTGTGCCGCCTCTTCGCCCGCCCCTCGGCTCTGACCACAGTCCCTCGAACATCCCCATCCTGTGCTCCCTCTTGCCTCAGGGGCTTTGCACAGATATTCCCTACGCAGATGGCTCCCGTGACTCCCAGCCCCTCAGCACTCCTACTCGCACGGCTGTCTCCTCCAGAAGAGCCGTGGTTCAGGAACAGCCCTGCCCCTTGAAGAACACACAGAGCGAGTGCTCAAAGTCCAGAAAGGAGGGAGAGAAAAAGAAGGGCTGGCCAGGCGTGCTTTCTCCTCTTTCTCTGTCTATCTCTGGTGAGTGCACGCACGCTCTGGGAAAATTAAAAAGACCCTCTGCGACCCACCTCAGGAAGGCCTAAGAGCTTCCTGGAGCCCTCCCTGCTCGGATTCAGCGAGGCTTCACCTTCCTGGGGCTTTTATTTTGCACATGGCCCTCAAGACTACTGGAGACCTCGGTGTCCCCACTTTCCCCCATCCTCCTGCTCTGTGCAAGGTCACTTAAGCTGGTGCTGGAGCACTCAATACCACAGCTGTGGCTCCAGTGCCAGGCTCCACAGTGCTCCCCAGGGGCGACACAGGGCCCAGCCTCAGGGCTTCTGGCATTCCAGGGGACCTTCGGTGTCCACAGCAGTAAGCTCTGCAGTTTTGGAGCTCCTCTTACTGGACCTTAAGAACCACAGGGCGGGGGAACCAGCAGTTAGCGTAATGGCTATGTTGCTGGACTCCCACGTAGTCGACTGCAGTTCGCGTCCTGGACCCGGTGGCTTAAAACTCACATTGGGCACATGTGCGTGCGTGCCCAAGATCCCGAGAGGAGAATGGAGAAGAAGGGATTGCGGCGTGGCCATCCCCCCTGGAGGGTGATTTCTCGCTTTCTGTCTCTCTGTCTTTCTGGTGAGCACACACACCCTATAGCAAAAACCTCTCCAAAATAAAAAAAAAAAAAAGAAAGAAAGAAAGAACTGAGAGCGGATGGTGTAGTGGTTATCATGCCTTCTGGACTCCCACATGGCCGATCATGGTTCAAGTCCTGGTCTCGGTTGCTTGAAACTCACGCCAGGTGTGTGTGCGTGCCTGAGATCCTGGGAGAAGAGTGGAAGAGAAGGGATTGCAGCATGGCCATTCCCCCTGGGGGGTGATTTCTCCCTCTCACTATCTCTGTCTTTCTCTGTGCCCTAAGGCAAAAACCTCTCAAAAAAGAAAGAAAAGAGAGAGCTGAGGGCTAGATCAGGCCTGGCCTTCAAAGTCACCTTGAAGATTTTGTCTGAGAGTCAGACCAAGGTAACTGACCCTTAGAGGAATGTATAGTAGAGAAGAGAAAGTGTGTGTGGGGTGTGAGGTACCCCCTGCCACCCTCCCACCCCCAGGCACGTGCCACGTGAACCCCTCCCTCCCTCGCCCTTCCCCAGGCTTCTCCGGCTTCTGCTCTCCCTGCTGCCCCACTAGACTTCCTCCAGGTGCTGTGGTGCCCTGGCTGTGGGGCTCACCTGCTGGCCCGGCTCTGGCTTTTTCCAGACTCCCTCACTCATTCCCCCAGCACTGCCCTTGCTCCACCAGCTTCCACCCTAGGCCCCCACATGCACCACCCTCACTGCCGCCCCCACCCCAGGCTCTGGTGGAGTGATCTGCCACATCCCATGGAGGGTGCAAAACCCACAGCCTAGGCATGGCTCTGGGAACTGTGGCACCAGTGGCCCCTGCCTGCTCTGGGGCTGAGGGGCAGGAGGGGTCGTGGGTACCTGCAGCCCGGATGTAAGTTCATAGGTTCCGCCAAAATGGAGCCCATGAGGGACACACACTCACACGCACACGTGCATGCATACACAGCACATGTGGCATCAGCCTTTATTATATTTTATTATTATTTTAATTTGCTATAAGGCACAAGTGTTCATGATGTGGGCAGATGGTGTGAGAAAGCAAGCCACCCGGTCTAGGACTTGAACTGTGGAAGTCTAGTGCCTTAGCCACCATGCCACTACCGGCCTGGCATTGGCTTTATTGTAGGGATGTGGCTCACTGCAGGAGGGTGAGCTGTTGTGGGGAGAGGAGGTTAAAGTGGGGAGACTGACCGCTGGGGTGTTGGAAGGTGAGACCCCAGGAGTGAGGAGGGGATGAGGGAGGAAGGGGCTGCAGGGCAGAGGCACGCGGGGGGTGCGAGGCAGCAGAGGAGTCCAGGGCAGGTAGGGAAAGGGACCTGCCTTCCTGGACGTCCCGGAGGAGCTGCTGTCCAGGCGGGCCCCTACTTCCGGGCCCCCAGTGCCAGGGTGATGATGAAGCCCAGGACCAGCACAAACATGGCGACTGAGAGCAGCACCGTGATGACCACCATGCCCCCTGTGCGGGCCATCCCAAGGCTGATGGACTCCACACTCTTTCCTGGAGAGGGGAGGGGAGCTCTGTGGGCAGGAGGCCCTGGGCTGCACGAGGCTCCCTGCCTAGCCCTCATCCCCCATCCAAAGGCGTCCATTCCTCCAACCAACCAAGCGTCGGGTGGGTCCAAATGTCCATCAGACAGCTATTTCTGAACCAGCCCCGAGATGCCCACGGAGGCCACGGAGGGGAACAGGACATGCCCCCACAAGGGCTCAGTGCTAGGGCAGGGCGAGCCCAGGGGCAGAGGCACAGGGAACCCAGCCCGCCAGGTGTGGGGCAGGGGCTGGGAGGACTCAGGGAAGGCTTGGGGGGCCCAGGGGAATGACAGGGAGCCTGCAGTGTAACTTACGAGGAAGCGTGGACATCGGGACCTCTCTACTGGACTCCGTGGCTGACCCCTTCTTCACCGTGTATGAAATGCTTAGTGGTGGGGTTTGGGGGAGAGAGAACAGAACCCTCAGCAAGAGTCTCGGGGCCCCCATGTTCATTCCCCCAGGAGAGGCCAGTTGTACCCTCACTGTGCCCTCACTGCCCCGTCCGACCAGATCCCAGCACCGCTCCCACAGCGTCTCTGCTTACCCCCTCCTGCGGGCACCCGGGCCAGACCAGGTACCTACTAGTATTTGGTTCCTGGTGCGAGGTTGGTCACCTGGTAGGCGCTGAGCCGTGTGACGGTGAAGCCAGCCCCGCTGTCCACCACGCTCACCAGCTCCCTGCGGCCGCGGCATGCAGGTACCTCAAAGCTGGACTTCACCACTGGGAAGGATGGAGGTGGAGGGCAGATGAAGTTCTGGAGACCCCAAGGAGAAGGGGCAGCTTGCTCCTGAGTGTACAGGCCCGGTTGCGGGGTTGATGGGAGGCAGGCATGGCGGACGGAGGCTGGGCGAGTCCTGGGAAGGGGTCTCTGGGGACTTAGGGAGGTCTTGGGAGGAAGGAGCAGACCTTTGCTGTCGTTGGCTCTCCGGACCGTCAGTGTGGCGTTGCCTCCGGTGAGGTGACAGGGGGGCAAGGCGACTAGCAGGCTCTCCGTTAGCACCGGGGACAGCAGGCCGGACAGGCTGGAGATGTTGAAGTCTGCTGCTGGGAGCAGGAGGAGCTCAGGTGGGGATGGAGACCTCTCGGCCACCGGCCATGGATCTGGCCCCGTCCTCCTGGGGCCATGTCTAAAGCAACAGAGTTGGTCTCCCCTCCACCCTGGCAGTCCGTGGACAGGACAGTCAGACTGTGCCGATCTGACCACCAGGGGGCAGGCTTGGGCTGCAGAAGCTGTTCCTCCACCAAGCCGCCCTGGGGCCTGACCAGGATGCCAGGAGCTGGGGCACCCAGCCTCACTGCTACCCTGAGCTTGGCTGCTCGCCCACACCTCTCTGCCTCCCGGGTCTGGAATAAGACCAGGAGTGTGCCCTGGGCCCAGCATCTGACGCCTGGTCACTGCCATGGCCAGCCTCCACACCCAACTGGTGTGACCAGCTCCTCTCCCAGAGTCCTCAAGGCACAGAGCCCCCCCCCCCCTCCCCCGTCCAGCCCTCAGCCCCTTCCACCCCCACCAGAGATGGCCGAGACCTGCAGCCCCTGGGGCCAGGAGAGCCAGCAGGATCAGGATCCCGGGAGAGGTCCTGATGGGCTGTGGGGGTGCCATGCTGGCTGGGAGCTGGACGCTGCTGGCAGGCTGTGGCTTCCTGAGGCAAGTGAGGTCCTGTCCCCAGAGGCTGATTTTGTCCTGGGGAGTGGGAGGGGCTGCAGGGGAATCCAGTCCAACCTGCCCCTTGGGCCTACAGCCTTAGGGGGGGGACCCCCCAGGCAGGTTTTTCAAGATGGGGAGCTGGTCCTCAGGCCAGGAGGGGGTGGCCTGGCTGGATGCTGGTGGCTTCGCAGGCTGCAGAGGTCAGGGTCACTGAGGGTGGTGTGGGACTTGACCCTTCTCTTGGACTCTCATGTGTCATGCCAAAAAATAAAGAGAATTTACCCAACATGAAATACTTCTCAGACCAGTCCAGTTGAGAATGCTATACTTGTTAAAAATATGAAGTGCTTCACAAATTTGCGTGTCATCCTTGCACTGGGGCCATGCTAATCTCTGTGTCGTCCGATTTTAGTGTGTGTACTGCTGAAGTGAGCAGACACTCGCTTCCCGGTGTGTGGATGGGCTGCAGCCCGGGCGGTGGGTCTTCCCCGGAGGGCCGTGGAATCTGAGGTTGCCCTGGTATGTAGGAGGAAGACAGTCACCCCGGAAAGGGCCTTGGCTGGGTGAGCAAGTGGTCAGGGTGGGGGAAGCGGAGCCAGGGGTGCCAGTGCTTGGTGGTGCGGGGGTGGGGAGAAGGGTGGCAGGTGCAGCTGCCTTGAGAGAGGCAGGGGGTGCCAGGAAGTGCATAGGGTGTCAGATGCCTCTGAAGGGTAGGGACAAGGGAGACTGGGGAGACTTCCAAAGAGACCAGAGAGACGGACGCCAGACACCGACCCAGGCCTGCAGGTTTGGGGTGGCACAGCGAGCCCTGGGCAATCAACGTTTGTTGAGCTGATCAAGAATAAAGAAGAGAGACCTGATAAGGAAACAGCGCCTCCCACTGCATCCCCACTCTGGCTCACTCAGACGTGAAAGAGGGCTTAGGTGCAGGAGAGGACAGAGTGGGCGCTGGCAGGCCCTGTCTCCCCTACACCTTCCCTACAGCCAGCCTGGGCACCAGAGGAGATGGCTCCCCATTGCAGGTGTGGAAGCCGAGGCTCGGACAGGGAGTCACTTGGGAGAGTAGAATACTTCAGGCAGGCTGCGGACGTGTGTGGAGGCCCATGGGCTCACGGAGCGTCACTCCACACTTCTTCACTTCACCATCCAGGCTCTCTTCCCCAGCCCCAGAGAGAGGCCAGAGTCCTGGCGAGAAAGTGGGAGTGGGTTGCGGTGGGAAGGGGAGGCTCAAAGCCTGGGGTGCCAGTGGGGGGTAGCAGTAAAGACCACCCGCCTGGTCAAGCAGAGGCTGGGAGGGACTCAGGCCAGCGCTCTCCATGTGGAACGTGCACGCCAATCACCAGAAACCTGTGAAGATGCACTTTCTGATTCAGTGGGTCTGAGGTGAAGCCTGAAATTCTGCATTTTCATTTTTACTATTTTTAAAATTTTTGCTATAGGTTGCATGCACTCGCCAGGGAGATTCAGAGAGAGAAAGAGAGGGAAAGTGAGAAATCACCCCCAGGGTAGGGGGATGGCCACACCACAATCTCTTCTCCTTCATTGTGTTGGGATTTAGGACATGGACACACATGGGTCTGGCATGTTTTCCAAGCACCAGGTCCAGGACTTGAACCGCGCAATTGGCCATATAGGATCCAGCTGCCTTAATCACCATGCCACCTGGCTGGCCCTAAATTCTGCATTTCTAATGAGCTTCCAGGTATCGTGGTGGATGTTGGTCCAAGGCTCACACTTGGAGTCACTGGACATTGGTGTCTCCCTCCTACCCACTCCACCCCAACCTTGTGCTTTATCCTCTTTGATGGAGACGAGGGGCAGGTGTTCTCCCACTCGGCCAGGACAGACTGCCTTGGGTAGAGATGCACTTTCCTGCACCTCTCTCCCACTGTAGTTCAGACCCTACCATCACACCCTACAAACGGAAAGAGGGTCTTCAGCACATTAAGGAGAACTTGGGAGAGAAGGAACATACCAAATGGGGGAAGGCCAGGGTGAGGGACCCCTGTGCTCCTCGCATCCCATCACCCCCCCCCTCCCCCGTGCAGAATGTCTGCACTGGGCTCAGGAGGTATCTGTTCCTAGTTCAGTCCCAACCCAGAGGCAGAAAGGAGAGGAGGCTGGGTTTATTGCATGTGGGTTGTATTCAGTCCACTCTTTTTTTTTTTTTTTTTTTTTTTGAGATGTTTTTGCTATAGGGCGCGTGCGCTCGCCAGACAGACAGAGAGACAGAGAGATAGAAAGCAGGAAATCACCCCCCAGGGGGGATGGCCACGCCGCAATCCCTTCTCCTCCATTCTCCTCTCGGGATCTTGGGCACGCACGCACACGCGCCCGGCGTGAGTTTAAGCCACCAGGTCCAGGACTCGAACCACGGTCGACTACGTGGGAGTCCAGCGGCATAGCCATTACGCTAACTGCTGGTCCCTATTCAGTCCACTCTTAAGCTCCTATCCCCAACTGAAAATATGGATGGGACAGAGCAGAGGAGGGGAGGGCAGATCTCAGACCAAATTTTAAAGGGCTATGAGGACCCTGTGCCTTTAAGCCCTCCCTTCTCCCTCCAGCCCCCCCACCTTCCCCACCCTGGCCCTCCCCAGGTTTCTGGAGGAGCAGAGAGTTGCGTCTTCTCCCTGCCCTAGGAGCTGCTCACTGGCTGCTCTGGAGGCTGTGCTTTGCGGTCTCCATGGAAACCATTAGTTGCTAAGCAACTGGAGCATCATCTGTGCTGAGCTCTCGCATCTAATTATCCCATCACAGCAGCAAGAAGGGTTTGGGGAGCTAAGAGGAGGGGAGGCCAAGCGCAGGAGCAAGAGGATAACTCTTTTAGCAGAGTGGATTCATTGACAATGCTCAAGTCACTTAAAGCCACAGCACCCAGTTTCCCTGGAGGATTTCCCAGGGCTTGGAGTGAGGGAACCAGGGTCACTCATGCCTGGGGTCTTAGACCCATCTTTTTAGGCTGGATTCTTGATTCTAGGCTCTCTCAGGTTCCATCCCCTTCCTTCCAAATCTCCCGTTCAAGTCCACGGACATTTATTGAGCACTATGTATGCTCCCGACACGGTTCCAGCCGCCGGGTCTGTAACGGCAAGATACCGTATCTTCCCTCATGGAGCTTCTCTCTCTATTCTGCCCAGGCCGCAAGAGGGGTTCCTCAGAAGACCTCCTCTTTCTGGACGGTGGGACTTCCTTTTCTTTTCTTTCTCTTCCTTCCTTCCTTCTTCCTTCCTTCCTTCTTTTTTTGAGAGTTTTTTTGCTATAGGGCGCGTGTGCTAGCAGGAGAGACAGAGAGACAGAAAGCGAGAAATCACCCCCAGGGGGGATGGCCACACAACAATCCCTTCTCCTCCATTACCCTTTCGGGATCTTGGGAACACACGCACATGCACTCAGCATGAGTTTTAACTTGCTAGATCTGGGACTCAAACTGCAGTCGACTACATGGAAGTCCAGTGACGTAACCATTATGCTATCTGCTCATCCCTCCATTTGTTTTGTTTTCTTTTTTAAAAAAAGAATTATTTTACTTGACTATTTATCATTTATTTATTTATTTATTTATTTATATTTGACCAGAGAGGGACAGAGTGAGTGAGAGAGAGAGAGATAGAGGGAGAATGAGAAAACAAGCCGTCAGGTTCTGGATTTGAACCGCGGATAGCCATGTGGGATCAAGTGCCCCTAACCACCACACCACCTGCCAGTCCCTCCGTTTGTTTTCTTTTCTTTTCTTTCTCTTCTTTTTCTTTCCTTTTTTGTTTTTTTTTGAGAGATTTTTGCTATAAGGTGTGTGTGCTCACCAGAAAGACAGAAAATGAGAAATCACCCCCCAGGGGGGATGGCCACACCACAATCCCTTCTCCTCCATTCTCCTCTCAGGATCTTGGGCATGCATGCACACGCACCTGGCGTGAGCTTAAGCCATCGGGTCCAGGACTCGAATCGCGGTCAGCTACATGGGTGTCCAGCGACATAGCCATTACACCAACTGCTGGTCCCTCCATTTATTTTTTTAAACTACGGTAGTTCTGCAGCCGGAAGAGCCAGGATCAGAACCCACTTCTGTCTGAGATCCACATGATTCTCTTTTGCAACACTACCCTCTGCCTCCCAGTCACTGAAAACACATGTCCGATAGGCCCCACAGACACATGGGCCTCTATTGATGGCGACTATTGTTCTTTGGATGAGTGATGCCATGGGACTTGAGGCAGATCACTTTTTTTAGAGAGAGAGATTTTTGCTATAGGGTGCATGCACTTGCCAGAGAGAGAGAGAGACATAGAGAGTCAGAAAGCAAGAAATCATCACCTGGGGGGATGACCACACCACAATTCTTTCTTCTCCAGTTGCCTCTTAGGATTTTGGGCACGCACGCACATGTGCACAGCGTGAGTTTCAAACTGCCAGGTCTGGGACTCAAACCACAGTGGGCCATGTGGAAGTCCAGCAACGTCACCATTAAGCCATCTTCTGGTCCCAGGCCACTTTCTTTTCAGTTTGCTGTAGTATGTACGCACTTGCCAAGAGAGAAAAGGGGTGGGAGGAGTGAGAAATCACTCCCCATAGGGGCTGGTCAAGCTGCAATCCTCTCTTAGGATTTTGGGCACACATGCACAAGTGCCTAGTGTGTGTTTGAGCCACTGGGTCTGAGACTCGAATTGTGTGGTCGTCCATGTGGGATCCAGCCATCTGCATCAACACACCAGCTGGCTGGCCCTATTTATTAATTTTTTAATTTTCCACAGGACACGGCGCTTACGTGAGAGAGGGACAGAGAAAGCACCCCATACTGAGAGCATGGACATGCTATACTTCCTTCTCTTCCATCTTTCCACCCTGCTGAGATTTGGGGCGCACACATGTACCTGGTGTGTTTCTCAAGCCACCGGGTCTGGGGCTCCAGTGGCAGGTCAGCCATGTGGGATCCAGCTCCTTTAACTACCAGGCAATGGGCTGGCCCAACGGTTTCTTTGCTCATTTGTTTTTGTTACAGGATGCATGCCAGAGAGACAGAGAGAGGGAGAGGAGGAAGCACCCTGCAGGGAGGATGGTCACACTGCAATCCCTTCTCTCCTCTCTCTCCTTCCTTTGGGGATTTTGGGCACACACATACACACACGCACACCCAGAATGTTTCTCAAGCTTCTTGGTCTAGGACTTGAACTATGGAATTGGCCATGCAGACTCTAGCTGCCCTGGAACCAGCCTGGGGTCTTTTTCTTTTTTCTTATTAACTTGCCAGAGGGCACATGCACTCCTCAGAGAGGAGGAGAGAAAGTAAGAAAGCACTCCCCAGAAGGGATGATCACACCACAGTCCCTTCTCCCCCATTTTCCCTTTCAGGATTTTGGGCACTCACATGCTCCCAGTGTTTCTCAAGCTGCCGGAACCGGGACTCAAACCTCTCAGTCATCTGTGTGAGATCCAGCCATCTTCACCACCACGCCACCGTGGCCCCCTCGGGATCTTCTCTCTAATATAGCTAATAATATGACTACTTAACCCCAGTCTCCTTCCAGTTCTGTGACCTTGGCCAAGTCACCACCTAACTGCTGAGCTGCGGCGCCCTCTTCTGTCTCACCGGGGTTCTGTGACGATCACTCAGGCTCATTTACGTAAGAGTGCCGGGCACAATATCTGGTTCAATAAATATTCATTCAAGTTCTTCCTCATATCCTTTCCTTTCCTTAACCCTTATTTCAAATGAAGACTACAGGTTCTGAGGCATTAAATGACACAGGCAGCAGGAACTGGGGTGGGATGTCATTCAGAATTTGCTTTTTCTGCTGTGTCACGGATGCACTGGATGATGTTTGGACAGGGGAGGGGACTGAGCCACGGGTCAGCCGTTCTTTGTATGCCAAGCATGTGACACGGGGACCAGACACACTGGAACTGCCTGTCCATTCGTCATTCATTGAGCATTTCTTGGTCAACTCTTTCCTGGCAGGTACCACACTAGGTGCCGAGATACAGAGAGGAACACACACAATGTCTGTCCTCAACTTGCTGAGGTTTTTTTTGTTTTTTTGTTTTTTTGGTTTTTTTTGAGAGGTTTTTGCTATAGGGCACATGCCAGAAAGACAGAGAGACAGAAAGCGAGAAATCACTCTCCAGGGAGGATGACCACGCCGCAATCTCTTCTCCTCCATTCTTCTCTCGGGATCTTGGGCATGCATACACACATGCCCGGTGTGTAAGCCACCCAGTCCGGGACTCGAACGGCAGTCGACTACATGGGAGTCCAACGACATAGCCATTATGCCATGTGCAGGTTCCTATTTATTTATTTTTAAATAATTATTTATTCATTTAATTTCACTTGTTATTGTACTTATTATTATTTTTTTTAGTTGACCTAAGAAAGACAGAGAGAGAAAGTGAGAAAGCAAGCACCAGGTCCGGGACTTGAACCGCGGTTGGTCATGTGGGAGTCCAGCACCTCAACCACTACGCCACTTGCCAGCCTCTATTATTATCTCTTAATTTGACCAGAGAGAGACAGAGAGAAAGGGAAAGTGAGAAAGCAAGCCGTCAGATCTGGGACTCTGTGCTTGGCCTTGTGGGGGTCCAGTGCCTTAGCCACCATGCCACTTGCAGGTCCCCAGTAAATAAACCTTTTAAAAAGTAGGGATCAGCAGGTGACATAATGGTTGTATCACTGGACACCCACGTAGTCCACGACAGTTTCAGTTCCAGACCCGAAGGTTTAAAACTCATGCCAGGCACATGTGCGTGCGTGCCCAAAATTCCAAGAGGAAGATGGAAAAGAAGGGATTGCAGCATGGCCATCCCCCCTGGGGGGTGATTTCTCGCTTTCTGTCTCTTTGTCTCTGTCTCTCCAGCGAGCACACATACCATGTAGCAAAAATTTCTCAAAAAAAATTTTTTTTAAAGTCAACCTGGGGACCAGCAGATGGCACAATGGTTACACCACTGGACTCCAACACAGTTGACAGCAGTTCAAGTCCCAGACCCATAGCTTGAAACTCAACACCAGATGTGTGTATGTGCATGCCCACAATCCGAGAGGAGACTGGAGGAGAAAGGATTACAGTGTGACTATTTCTCCTGGGAGGTGATTTTTCATTTTGTCTTCCTATCTCTTTCTGTTTCTGGCAACTGCATGCACTCGATAGCAAAAATCTCTCTCTAAAAAACCAGACAACCAGCAGGTGGTTGGGGTGCTGGACTTCCACGTGGCTGACCATGACATGGTTCGAGTCCTGAACTTGGTGGCTTGCTTCCTTACTTTCCCTCTGTCTCTCTCTGGTCAAATTAAAAAATAATGATGGGGCCAGCAGGTGGCGTGGTGGTTAAGGGCACTAGACTCCCACATGGCTGACCGTGGTTCCAGTCTTGGACCTGGCGGCTTGCTTTCTCACTTTCTCTCTCACTCTTTGGTCAAAACGTAAAAATAAATACATAAATACAGTTAGTTAAAATAATTCTTTTTTAAAATAGCAATGAATAAAATTAGATTAAATAACTCTTTAAAAAAAAAAGAAAAGAAAAACTCTCAAAAGAAAAACTCTCAAAATGTTGGGGCCAACAGACGGTATAGTGGTTAAGGTGTTGGACTCCCACGTGGTCAACCGCAATTCGAGTACCAGACCTGGCGGTTCGAAATTCACGCCAGACATGTGCCAGTGTACCCAAAATCCTGAGAGGAGAATGGAGGAGACGGGATAGTAGCATGGCCATTCCCCTGGGTGATTTCTCATGTTCTGTCTCTCATCTCTCTGGTGAGCACGTGCCCTATAGCAAAACTCTCCCCAAAACCCTCCCAAATGTCAAGGTCAGTGTGAGGGTTAATTGTATTGACAATTTAGCTGCCCAGATATTGGTCAAACATTATTCGGATGTTTCTGTGAAGGTATTTTCTGTATGAGATTAACATTTAAATCAATACATTTTGGAGGCCAGCAGGCGGCATGGGTGATTAAGGGCACTGGACACCCACATGGTTCAAGTCCCAGACCTGGCAGCTTGCTTTCTCACTTTCCCCCTCCTCTCTCTCTTTCTGTCCATCTCTTGTGGGGGGGGGGGGGGGGAATTGAACAGGTTTCATGAGGGAAGGAGTGAGAGCCGGAACAAGCGGCACAGTGTCACAGCTCGGAGACGACACAGTGTCGTCTGTTTATTGTGGGCAGCACGGTACAGCATGGAGACGGCACAGTGTTACAACTCTTTAGGGTCGCGTCGTCTGTTGTGAGCAGCACAGAGACGACGCGGTGTCACAGCTCTTCAGGGTCGTGGAGACAATGTAGTGTTACAACTCTTCAGGGTCGTCTGGAGACTGTGCGGTGTTTCAGCTCTTCAGGGTCATCGTCTTCCTGGTCTTCTGTGTCATCTTCATTGTCTTCCTGGTAGTCTGGCTATTGTGGGCCAGGCATGGTGGTTATATATACGTTGATGGATCATAAAAGGTGGGTTATGATTGGTTGTAAACGGTGGGCCGTGATTGGTTGTAAACGGTGGGCCGTGATTGGTTGTAAACGGTGGGTTACGACTGGTTGCTTTTGGACCAATCATGAGGTGCCGGATATGCAAATCTGAGGGATTCTAGTGGCCAATCATGGCAATTGTTTGCTCTCTGAGAAACCTCGGCAGACTCGCTCGTGCACAGCCTCTTACAATCTCTGGTCAAATTTAAAAAATAAATCAATAAAGTTAAATAAAATAATTCCTTTTTTTTTTTTTTTTTTTTTGAGAGGTTTTTGCGCTTGCCAGAAAGACAGAGAGAGATAGAGAGACAGCGAGAAATCACCCCTGGGGGGTGGACATGCTGCAATCCCTTCTCCTCCATTCTCTTCTCGGGATCTTGGGCACGCATGTACATGCACCTGGCATGAGTTTAAACTACCAGGTCCAGCACTCTAACCAAGGTTGACTACATAGGAGTCCAGCAACATAGCCATTACGCCAACTGTTGGTCCTTGTAAAATGTCTTTTTAAAAACACTTTTAAAACAACTATTTTATTTAACATTATTATTATTTTCCAGTTTGATCAGAGAAAGAGAGAGAGAAAGAGAGGGAAAGTGAGAAAGCAAGCCACTTGAGCGACAGTCAACCATGTGGGAGTCCAGTGCCTTTAATCACCACGCCACCTGCAAGCCTCTAAAATGTCTTTCTTTTCAAATTTTTAAGTGATATACTTTATAAAAATGCACTTTGTTTTGTATTTGTTGGAGAGCACATGGACTCTCCAGAGAGAGAATAGAGACAGAGAAAGAGGGAAAGGGAGGAAGCACCCCACGATGGGGCATGGTTATGCCACAATCACTTCTCCATCCGCTGCTGGGGCCAGGATTTGAACCCTGCAGTTGGCTCCCTTAACTACCACATCACAGGGGCCAGCCCTAAAACGCATGCTATGAGCTCACAGTATACGTCTTCAACCAGCTTTGGCTTGGGGCTGAAGGGAAAGTGGTTGGAGGGTTCTAGACATGGCAAGGGGCCCAGGGTAGCCAGCACACAGGCTTCTGGGAAGGAGAGATTGCAAAGGGATGGAGTGTGGCTGCAGGAGAAGGAGCGGTCTGTCAGGGAGGCCGGGTCCACTTCTGCAGACACGAGCAGCCTGTGACAGGTTTAGGCAGGGAAGTGACAGCATTAAGTCTGGTTATAGAAAGATGACTCCTGGGGGGCCGGCAGGTGCCAAGGCAGTTAAGATGCTGGACTCCCTTGGGGCCAGCAGTTAGCGTAATGGCTATGTCGCTGGACTCCCACGTAGTCGACCGCGGTTCGAGTCCCGGACCCGGTGGCTTAAACTCACGCCGGGCGCGTGTATGTGCGTGCCCAAGATCCTGAGAGGCGATTGGAGGAGAAGGGATTGCGGCATGGCCATCTCCTCTGGGGGGTGATTTCTCGCTTTCTATCTCTCTGTCTCTCTCTGTCTGTCTGGCGAGCGCACGCGCCCTATAGCAAAAACCTCTCAAAAAAAAAAAAAAAAAAAAGATGCTGGACTCCCACATGACTGACCACAGTTCAAATCCCAGACCTGATGGCTTGCTTTCTCACTTTCCCTCAGTCTCTGTCTCTTTCTGTGTCTCTCTGGTGAGCACATGTGCCCTGTAGCAAATTAAAAAGTAACAATAATGATAAATAAAATAAAATAAATAATTATTTAAAAAGAAAAGAAAGATGGGGCCGGCAGGTGGCATGGTGGTTGAGGGCGCTGGACCGACCATGGTTCAAGTCTCGGACCTGGTGGCTTGCTTTCTCACTTCCTCTCTCTCTCTCTCTGATCAAACTGGAAAATAACAATGATAATAATAATAATAAATAAAGTTAAATAAAATAATTCTTTAAAAAAAAGAAAAGAAAGATGACTTTTTTAAAAGGAATTATTTTATTTAACTTTATTTATTTATGTATCTATTAATTTGACCAGAGAGGGACAGAGTGAGTGAGAGAGAGAGAGAGAGAAAGAGAGGAAGAGAGAGAAAGTGAGAAAGCGTGTCTCTAGGTCCTGGACTTGAACCGCAGTTGTCCATGTGGGAGTCCAGTGCCCTTAACCACCGCTCCACCTGCCAGCCCCGAAAGAAGATTCTTAAGGAACCCGTCCAGTGGCCTTGTGGTTAAAGGAGACAAATCCCACGTGGTTGACAGCAGTTCAAATCCTGGCCCCAGTGACTTGAAAAACATCAGGGGGGGAACCAGCAGTTAGAGTAATGGCTATGTTGCTGGACTCCCACGTAGTCGACCGCGGTTTGCGTCCCGGACCCGGTGGCTTAAAACTCACTCTGGGCACGTGTGTGTGCGTGCCCAAGATCCCAAGAGGAGAATGGAGGAGAAGGGATGGCGGCGTGGCCATCCCCCCTGGGGGGTGATTTCTTGCTTTCTGTCTCTCTGTCTCTCTCTGTCTGGCGAGTGCACGCGCCCTATAGCGAAAACCTCTCCAAAAAAAAAAAGAAAAACATCAGGGGACCAGCAGTTAGCGTAATGGCTATGTCGCTGGTAGTCAACTGCAGTTCGAGTCCTGGACCCAGTGGCTTGAACTCATGCCCGGTGCATGTGCATGTGTGCCCAAGATCCTGAGAGGATAATGGAGGAGAAGAGATTGCACGTGGCCATCTCCCCTAGGGGGTGATTTCTCGCTTTCTGTCTCTCTGTCTCTCTCTGTCTTTCTGGTGAGCACACGCGCCCTATAGCGAAAACCTCTCCCCACAAAAAGGGAAAAAAACACACCAGGAGTATGTGCCTGTGTGCTCCAGATCCCGACGGGACGGAGAAGTGGGGAAGGGACTGTGACATGACCAGGCCCTATTCAACACGCTTTCTCCCTTCCTGTCCTCTTTCTGTTGAGTGCACACACCCACTGGAAAAAAGGTTTTCTAAGAATCATTTTATTTAGCTTTATTTATTATTTTTAATTTAATTTGACCAGATAGGAACAGAGTGAGAAAGCCTTAACCACCACGAGGGAGTCCAGGGATGTAACCGTGACGCCATCTGCTGGTCCCAAGTGCTGAGCGTTAGAGGAGACCGGGACAGCAGCCGCTCCTCCCTGAGAGTTTATTGCAGGCCACGCGTGCGTGCGTGTGGTGCTAAGCCCTTTGCATTAGTTTTCTTGCTTATCCCTCTTACAATCTCTGTGAAGCAGGTATTTTTATGTAGGTATTCTCATTTTATTTTATTTTTATTATTTATTTAACTGTGTTTACTTATTTATTATTTTTATTAGACCAGAGAGGGACGGAGAAAGAGAGAGGGAGGGAAAGTGAGAAAGCAAGCCACCATGTTTTGGACTCTAACCACGGTGAGCCATGTGGGAGTCCAGCGCCCTTAACCACCACACCACCTACTGGCCCCTCTCATTTTATTTTAAAATTTCTTGGACCAGCAGTTAGCGTAATGGCTATGTCGCTGGATTCCCACGTAGTCGACCGCGGTTCGAGTCCAGGTCTCGGTGGCTTAAACTCACGCCGGGCACATGTGCGTGCGTGCCCAGGATCCCGAGAGGAGAATGGAGGAGAAGGGATTGCGGCGTGGCCATCCCCCCGAGGGGTGATTTCTCGCTTTCTATCTCTCTGTCTCTCTCTGTCTGCCTGGCGAGCGCACGCGCCCTATAGCAAAAACCTCTCAAAAAAAAAAAAAAAATTTTCTTGAGGCCAGTAGGTGGCATGGTGGCTAAGGTGCTGGATGTCAGCATGGCCGACTGCGGTTCGAGTCCTGGACCTGTCGGCTTGCTGTCTTACTCTCTGGGGAACACATGTGCCCTATAGCAAACTAAACAATAATAATAACAATTAAAATGAAATAATTTTAAAAATTTCTTTCTTTCATGAAAGAAAGAGAAACAGGCATCTCCAAAAGGGTTGTGATGCAGTGACCCACCCCAGCTCCAGCCTGCCCAGGGTCACAGGCGTGTGTGTGCCTGGCATACTCAGGGAGGTTCAGGTGTGAACCCGGAACCCACTGTTGGAGGTCAGCCCCACGGAGCATGTTTTCCCCTTGCCCTGCCATCTGCCCCATCCTCATTTTATTAACGAGGAAACTATGGCATAAGGAAGGTAAACAACTTGCCGAAGAGGCTTTGCTACAAAAGGGCAACTTACGTGGGTTTTGGTAGTCCAGAAGGGCTTTCTGAAGAAAGTGGTGAGTAAGTGGAGCCTGAAAGCTGAGTGGGAATTAGCAGGGTGAAGGTAGAGACGGGATTGTTGTTGGCTGAAAGAACTGCAAAAGCTCAGGTCAGAGAATGACCCTTTGGAGGTTTAGAGAAGAATTCGGGGACCAACTGAAGAGCTTTTATTTTTATTTATTTATTGGGGGGTTTTTGCTATAGGGCGTGTGCACACGCCAGAAAGACAGAGACAGACAGACAGAAAGAAAGCGAGAAATCACCCCCAGGGGGGATGGCCATGCTGCAATCCCTTCTCCTCCATTCTCCTCTCAGGATCTTGGGCACACACACATGCCCGGCATGAGTTATGCTACCGGGTCCGGGACTCAAGCCACAGTCGACTACATGAGAGTCCAGTGACATGGCCATTACGCCAACTGCTGGTCCCCCTTCTCACTGTTTCTGTCTCTACCACCTTCTCCCAGCAAGTGCATGTGCCCTAAGGCAAAAGCCTCTTAAAAAAAAAAAAAAAATTAAAGGAGGGAGAGACCAGGAGATGGTGTAATGGTTACATCACTGGACTCCCATGTAGTCGATAGAGGTTCAAGTCCCAGACCCAACAGCTTAAAACTCCCGTCGGGTGCCTGTGTGTGCCCCAGAGGAGAATAGAAGGGATTGCAGCATGGCCATCACTAGGTGATTTCTTGCTCTCTGTCTCTTTGTCTCTGTCTCTCCAGTGAGCACTAGCAAAAATCTCTCTCTAAAAAAAAAATAAATAAAAGAATCATGACCTTTAACCTGTCTTGGAGTCAGCTATTTCCCACCTCCCACCCACCTACAGTGACTTCCATGTTAGGGTGGCTCCAGGCAATCCACAGTGAGAAGCAGAGATGGCTCCCATAGAACTGGGAGGGACAGCGAGGTGCAATGGGGAGGGGTCAGGAGTGACTCCCTTTCCATCCTCCTGGGGTGGGGTTGGCCGGCTCTCTCCCACCTGTTTGACATGCACATCAGATACTGTGCCCTTTGCAAAAATGTTCTTTGTACAGAAGCCCAAGGTAGGGGAGAGGGAAGGGAAGCTCTCCCCACCCCCCCCCTTTCCTCTCCAGTCCTGTCCACTTACGGGGCGTCCACTTGCAGGGCCACAGGCATCTGTTGTTATCAGCCTCCAGTCCTCTGCTCCCAGCTCCCCATGTGGCCCGCTGGAGACCCTCCTCAGCCCTGCCGGAAGTGGCCCTGACTTTGAGCTTCCCCTCCCCCACACCCTCCTGGGGCCTCTCAGCCTTGACTTCAGCCCTCCCCGCTCCCCCAGCCCTGCGCTCAGAGCTCCCCTGGGCCTCCCACCTAAGCCAGAGTCTGGCTGGTTGTGGCCTATTTGTCATCCAGTCTCCCCGAGTCTCCTCAAGTCTACTCCACGGGCCTCCAGCTAGTGCAGCCCCAGCCCAGCTCCCAGGGTGACACTGCCCTTGGGGTGCAGGCCATGCCATGGGGTGGAAAGCAGGCTCCAGGGGGAGGAGGGGGCCGATGGTGGAGCAGTGGCCACTTCCTGCTCCTGCACTGCCTTCAATGTGACCTCTATCCCAGTGTCCCGCCTATAAATAGAGGTGGCATGCCTACGTCATGTCACGGAGGAGGGCGGGGAGGCTGAGGGACGGGGTAGGAGAGCAGCACAGTGTTGGCACAGGGAGGTGTGTCACCGAGTCCCCTCTCCTCTTTGGAGCTCCAAGGAAGAGGCCACATGGGAGACAATGATCCACACAGAGCACACCCAGAGGCAGTGGCACCCCGGGGGCACGGGTACAGCTTCTTCCCAGGCACCCCAGCGTGAGGTGGTGGCCTGGGCCCTCCCTATGCTCTGCTCACTGCACCCCTTCATCTGGCCTGGGGGAGGTCTCTGGGAAAGGTATTCCTCATGGGTAAGGGGCCTTCTGGCAGGGAGAGCATGGGGGGCTGCACACACGGACTCCCCCAACTCATAATCCGATTTATATTCCTATTCCCTCCTCTGGACCCGTCACCATGGCAACAGTTTTCTCAGTTGCACTTCATCAGCTTCTCAGCAAATCTTTTTTCTTGCCCCGTCCTCAATCTCGCTCCTCCATCAGGCTGTGTGCCATACACTCTCGCTCTTTCTCCTCCTCTCCCAGCCTCAGTTTCTCTCTCACTTTCCACGCATGCACTCTGGCCTGCCCTTGCCTTTCCAAGCCTAAGATCGGAGCCACAGTTGGGGTCTTTTGGTTAGATAAGACCTTGTAGGGGAGGGAGGGCGGCAGATGGTGTAGTGCTGGACTCCCACGTGGCTGACCACAGTTCGAGTCCCCAATCTGACAGCTTGCTCTCTCTCTGTCTCTCACTCTGGTCAACATTGAAAAATAATGGGGGACCAGTGGTTGGTGTAATGGCTGTGTCGCTGGACTCCCATGTAGTCAACCACGGTTCGAGTCCCAGACTCAGTGGCTTAAATTTACGCCGGGCGTGTGTGCGTGTGTGCCCAAGATCCTGAGAGGAGAATGGAGAAGGGATTGTGGTGTGGCCATCCCCCCTGGGGGGTGATTTCTTGCTCTTTGTCTCTCTCTGTCTTTCTGGTGAGTGCACATGCCCTATAGCAAAAACCTCTCCAAAAAAAAAAAAAAAAAAAAAAAAGGAAAAATAATGATAATAAATTATTTTTTTGTTTGTTTTTAATAAAATAACTTGTGTCTCTTCTAATATCAGGGCAGAGAAACAGAGGGTCTTGGAGGGACAGGGCTGGGTTCTCAGTGAGCTCTGGACGGCCGTCGGTCTCAGTAAAGCAGATCTGTTCAGTCCTGACCAGGGTGCAGAGGCTGGTGGGGAGGGGAGGTGGTACCGGGCAGTTTCTGCTCCAGCCCCTGGTCAGAACAGTTTGGGGGATCCTGCAGGCCACTGACCTTGGTTTGCCTTCCAACTGACCCTGGAGCCCTCACCCAGAGCCCACAGCCAGCAGCAGCAGGGGTGTTCCCAAACCTACTCTGCTCCGACTTCCTTCTCTCCAGCGCTGCAGGCCGCTCTCCCCTCCGCCCTTGTCACACCCATTGGGTGTCCTCAATAATGCCGACATGAGAGGTGGATCGATAGCCTCGTGGCATGCCTGTGTCCACGCACCCCCGTGCCTGTGGTCCAGGCTGGCTGAGAAGGGGTGGAATCTGGTGTGAGGACCCTGTTGAGATGCCCTTCTCACTGAAGAAGATAAATGTATAAACTAAAGGAGAGCAGCCACCCTGTAACACAGTGGTTAGGGGAGCTGGATCCCACACGGCCAACCACAGTTCGAGTCCCAGTCCCAGCAGCTTGTATGAATGCATGCCCCAAATATGACAGGATGGAGAAATGGAGGGAAAGGGATTGTGGTATGACCCCGCCCTGTTGAGGGGGCACTTTCTCTCTCTGGTACACATGCCCTCTAGTAATCGGAAAGAAAGAATAAATAAATAAATAGGGACCAGCAGTTAGCGTAATGGCTATGTCGCTGGACTCCCATGTAGTCGACCGTGGTTCGAGTCCCGGACCCGGTGGCTTAAACTCACGCTGGGCGCGTGTGCATGCGTGCCCAAGATCCCGAGAGGAGAATGGAGGTGAAGGGATTGCGGCATGGCCATTCCCCCTGGAGGGTGATTTCTTGCTTTCTGTCTCTCTCTGTCTGGCTAGCGCATGTACCCTCTAGCAAAAAAAAAAAAAAAAAAAAAAAAAAAAAAAAGCCACTTTTTTTTTCTCTTCCCCACCCCCTCCTCCTTTTTCTTCTTCATTTCTTCTTTTTTTAGAGAGAGAGATTTTCGCTATAAGTTGCATATGCTCACCAGAGAGACAGACAGAAAGTGAGAAATCACTAATCACTCACACCCCCCACCCACCCCACCCACCACCCCCCCCCCGTGAGGAGGGATGGCCACATAACAATCTCTTCTCCTCCATTCTCCTCTCAGGGTCTTGGGCACTCACGCACATACAACCAGTGTGAGTTTTAAGCTGCTGGATCTGGGATGTGAACCGCGGTCAACCACATGGGAGTCAAGCAACGTAACCATTATACCATCTACTGGTCTCCCTTCATTTCTTAATTTCTTTTTTCTTTTTTGAGAGGTATTTTGCTACAGGGCACATGTGCTCACCAGAAAAATAGAGACAGAGAGACAGAAACTGAGAAATCACCCCCCGGGGGGATGGTCACGCTGTAATCCCTTCTCCTCCATTCTCCTCTCAGGATCTTGGGCACGCATGTACACGTGCCTGGCATGAATTTAAGCCACCGGGTCCGGGACTCAAACTATGGTCAACCACATAGGAGTCCAGCAACTGCTGGTTCCCCATTTGTTTCTTTCTTTCTTATTTATTTATTTATTTAAAATTATTTAACTTTATTTATTTTAATTTGACCAGACAGAGAGAGAGAGGGAGAGAGAGAGGGAGAGAGAGAGAAGGGAAGTGAGAAAGCAAGCCACCAGGTCCAGAACTCAAAACATGGTTGGCCATGTGGGAGTCCAGCACCCTTAACCACCATGCCACCTGCTGGCCCCATCTCCCTTCATTTCTTAAAAAAAAAAAATCTTTTTTTCTTATTTTGCCAGAGGATGCACGTGCTCTAGACAAAGAGGGAGAGGGAGAAAGTACCTCCCACCGTGGGTGGTCATACAGTAATCCCGTCTCCATTTCTCCAGCCTGTCAAGACTTTGGGCACACATGCTCATGGTGTGTTTTTTAAGCTACTGGGGCTGGGTTTTTAACCGTGGTCAGCCATGTGGGAATCCTACTCCCTTAACCACAAACCACAGGGCCGGCCCTCTTCTTCATTTACTGAGCACCTATTCTGCACAGGGTTCTTCATGTGTGTTATCTCGCTTAGATCCTTAGTCTATATACTAAATATCCCATTTACAGGAGAATAATTTTTTTGGAGGGGAGAGGTTTTTGCTATAGGGCGCATGCACTCACTAGAAAGACAGAGAGAGAGACAGAGAGACAGAAAGCGAGAAATCACCCCCCAGGGGGGATGGCCACGCCACAATCCCTTCTCCTCCATTCTCTTCTCGGGATCTTGGGCACGCACGCGCACGCGTCCGGTGTGAGTTTAAGCCACCAGATTTGGGACTCAAACTGCGGTCGACTAGATGGGAGTCCAGCGACATAGCCATTAGGCCAACTGCTGGTCCCCAGGAGAATAAATTAATGCTCAGAGTGGTTTATTTGTCCAAAGTTTTATAGCTAGTAAGCAACAGAGCTGGAACTCAAATCCAGATCTGTAGCATTCGAAAGCGAGTATTTTGTTTGCTACCAGATTGCTCTCCTTGTGACTCTTCTGCTCAGAACTTTCTAACCTTTCATATCTTCTTAATCTTTCATTAGTTTTTTTTTTAAAGGATTAAAAAAAGGATTATTTATTTTATTTATTTTATTTTTTTTAGAGGTTTTCGCTATAGGGCGCGTGCGCTCGCCAGACAGAGAGAGAGAGACAGAGAGACAGAAAGCGAGAAATCACCCCCCGGGGGGACGGTCACGCAGCAATCCCTTCTCCTCCATTCTCCTCTCGGGATCTTGGGCATGCACGCACGCATGCACCCGGCGTGAGTTTTAAGCCACCAGGTCCGGGACGCGAGCCGTGGTTGACTACGTGGGAGTTCAGCGACATAGCCATTACGCTAACTGCTGGTTCCCGTTATTTATTATTTTTTAAAATGTGACCAGAGAAATACAGAAAGAAAGTGAGAAAGAAAGCCACCAGGTCTGGGACTCAAACTGCAGTCATGGGGAGTCCAACGCCCCAACCACCACACTACCTGTCATTCTCCTTTCCATTATGTTTTTGAGGCTCAGCAAGGTCTGCCTGGAGGGAGGGGCAGCAGGAGGCTTGGTGGTTAAGGCGCTGAACTCCCACATGTCCGACAGCGGTTTGAGTCCCAGGCCTGGCGACTTGCTTTCTCACTTTCCCTGTCTTTCTCTCTCACTCTGTCCCTGTCTGATGAAATTGAAATAAGTAAATAAATAGAGTTAAATAAAAGAATTAAAAAAAAAAAAAAAAAAAAAAGATCTGACTCTGGGGCCAGCAGGTAGCGCGGTTGCTAAAGTGCTGGACACTCCCACATGGCCAAGCACAGTTCAAGCTCAAGACCTGATGGCTTTCTTCTCACTTTCTCTCTCTCTCTGTGTGTGTGTGTCTTTCTCTGGTCAAATTAAAATAAATGAATGAATAAATAAAATTAAATAAATAATTTTTTTTCTGGGGAGAGGTTTTTGCTATAGGGCACACGCACTCGCCAGGAAGACAGAGAGAAACAGAGAGAGAGAAAGTGAGAAATCACCCCCCCAGGGGGATGGCCATGCCTCAATCCCTTCTCCTACATTCTCCTCTTGGGATCTTGGGCATGCATGCATGTACGCCTGGCATGAGTTTAAGCTACCGGTTCCAGGATTCGAACTGCGGTCGACTACATGGGAGTCCAGCGACATAGCCATTATGCCAACTGCTGGTCCCAATAAGTAATTTTTTAAAAACAAAATATCTGACTCCATCTCGGACCAACAAATGGCGTGGCGGGTAAAGTACTGGATGCCACGTGGCAGACTCTGGTTCAAGTTCCAGACCTCCTGGCTTGAAAAACATACCAGGCACCTTGTACATGTGAATGTGTGCCCAAAATCCCAAGAGGAGAATAGAGAAGAAGGGATTGTTGTTGGCGATCCCCTCAGGGGGTGCTTTCTCTCTTTCCCTCTCTCTGTCTCTGCCCTACAGCAAATAAGAGAAAAATAAAAGATTGAACCAGGCAATTGGACTTTGAGATCCATTCCTACACCCTGCTTTTGCTTTTCTCTGTATTCACTTCCCTAGCCCTCTGTGCCCCCTGTACCCAGCTTGTCCTTCCAGGTCCAGGTCAGTTTCCTTTCTCCACCAGGTTCCCCTGAGGGTGTAGCTAGAACCGACTGCAGAAATTCCTTGTCCTTTAGCTGTTTAAGATCTTTCATTGTTCTTTCCCTGTCCCCATCTTACAAGTCCCTGAGGGCGGGTACCAGTATTATCTGTTACAGTAAAACCTGCTAATCATTGACTGCTCCTGGCTCCCCTCTGCTCCACCTCCCCTCAACCCCAAGATAATTTTATCCCTCACCTGTTGCTGGAAACCTTGTCTTGACTGGCTCCTTTCCAGGGATTTTGTAGTAAGGAATTGGGAGATAGGAAGTGGAAGATGGGACCAGGGAGGACAAAAACTGACTTCCTTGTGTGTTAGGGAGAATCTGGGTGAGTAAAGGAAAAAGGAAAAGAATGAAACCTGAGAGGGGCTGGTAGGTGGCGTGGTGATTAAGACATTGGACTCCCCACATGGCCGACCACGGGTGACCTCGGATTGAATTCTGGACCTGGCATCTTGCTTTCTCACTTTTCCTCTCACTCTTTCTCTGTCTCTCTCTCTCTGATCAAATTGAAAAATAATAATAAGGGGCCAGCAGATGGCATAGCAGCTAGTGGTTACGTTGCTGGAGCTGGATTCCCACATTGCCAACGACAGTTCGAGTCCTGGACCCTGCAGCTTGAAACTCACACCAGGTATGTGTGCATGTGTGCCCAAAATCCTGGGAGGAGAATGGAGAAGAAGAGATTGTGGCATAGCCATCCTACCTGGGGGGTGATTTCTCACTTTCTGTCTCTCCAGCAAGTGTACACCCCCTATAGCAAAAATCTCTAAAAAATTTTAAATTAAATAAATACATTTAAATAAATAAAATAATTCTTTAAAAAAATTATTTAAAAAATATTTTTGAAAATGGGGCCAGAAGGTGGCATGGTTGTTAAGGGCACTAGACTCCCACATGGCTGACTGCAGTTCGAGTCCCTGACCTGGAGGTTTGCTTTCTCACTTTCCGTCTCTCTCTCTCTCTCTCTCTCTCGCTTGCTCCGTCCTTCTCTGGTCAAATGTTTTAAAAAAGTAAATAAATACAGTTAAATAAAATAATTCTTCTTTTTGTTTTTTTGAGAGAGGTTTTTGCTATAGCGTGCGTGTGCTCTTCAGAAAGAGACAGACAGACAGAAAGCAAGAAATCAACCCCTGGGGGGATGGCCATGCCGTAATCCCTTCTCCATTCTCCTCTGAGGATCTTGGGCATGTACGCACACGTGCCCGGTGTGAGTTTTTTTTTTTTTTTTTTGAGAGGTTTTAGCTATAGGGCGTGTGCGCTCTCCAGAAAAACAGAGAGAAATCACCCCAAGGGGGATGGCCACACCGCAATCCCCTCTCCTCCATTCTCCTCTCAGGATCTTGAACACGCACGCACACGTACCCAGAGTGAGTTTAAACAACCGGGTATGGGACTCGCACCGTGGTCAACTACATGGGAGTCCAGCGACACACGCCAACTACTGGTCCCAACCAGGGAAGTGTTTTTAAAAATAAAGCTCGTGGGAGCTATAACAAAAATCTCTCAAAAAAATTTTTTTTTCCCTGGGACCAGCAGATGCTGTAATGGTTACGTACAGTTGGAGGATTCCCACATGGCCATCCACCGTTTGAGTTCGGGACCTAGAGGCTTGAAACTCACTCCAGGGTGCATATGCGTGCATGCCCAAGATCCCAGAAGGAGATGGAGGAGAAGGGACTGAGGTGTGCCCATCCTCCCATTCCCCCCCCCCCCCCGAACTCCCGTGGAGGGGGCAGGCGTGGATCTCTAGCTTTTTTTTTTTTTTTTTTTTTTTTTTCCTTTTTGGTGAACCGACCTTTATTTTATTACCTCCAGCTCCTAGGAGGGAAGGCAGGGGTAGGGGTAAGGCTTCTAGGGATGCTCAGCAGCTGGACAGCCTGGACTCCTGGCTCCTGACTCCAGAGCCCGCCTGCCAGGTGCCCATCCCAGCCCGAGAGTCAATTTCTCGCTTTCTGTTTCTCTGTCTCTTCAGTGAGCACATGCACCTTACAGCAAAAAATCTCTCTAAAAAAACCAAGAACAACAACAACAAAAACCACTTCCAGGACCAGCAGGGGGCATGGTGGTTAAGGTGCTGGACACACTCCCACATGGCCAACTGCAGTTTGAGTCCTGGACCTGGTAGCTTGCTTTCTCACTTTCCCTCTGTCGCTGTGTCTCTCTCTGGTCAAATTAAAAATAAATGAATGAATAAATAAATTTAAATCATTCTTTTTAAAAAACAAAACACTTCTTTGGCTAGCTGTGAGTGTGGTGGTTGAGGTGACCAGATCCACATGGCTGACTGGGCAGTTCAAGTCCCAGACTTGAACTTGGGTAGCTTGAAAAATACACCAGGCACTTTATGTGCATGCCTGTAATTGCCAGTGCAGCCATCCCCCTCAGGGGTGCTTTCTCACTTTCCCTGTCTCTCCCCAGCCCCCAGAACACAAGGGGCCTGTAGGAAATTAAAAAACAAACAAAAAACACTTCCTAGCCTAGTGTAGGCCTTTAAGTTACAAATAAAGTTAGAATAGGTTATGGGTCTTGACAGAAGGCAGGGAGGTTAGTCAGTCTGATGGAAGTCACAGAGCGGGTTTTAGGTCTGGCTGGGCCTGGGAAAATGCCTGGCCCAGGGCTTTGTCCACAAGCCAGGGATGACTTGCTTGGTTGTCAGAGAGCCACACGCATATAAATAGGGTCATGATGACAGAGTGTGCATGGGGCCTGGCAGCCCAGAGCTCTGAGCACCCCTGCAAGTTTTGGGGGATGTCCAGATAAGGAGGCCAAGCTTGCCTCCTCAGATACTGTGGCCTCACAGGGAAATGAGCCAGATGCAGGAAGAAGCCCAATGGAAGGTTGGAAAGAAGTGCCACCATGATGTCGTGGAGAGAGTTGGGGCGAGAATGAGTACTGGGTACCTCTCCCAGCTACCACTCACCCACCACATGATTTTAGACAAATCCCTTCACTACCCTGAGCCTTCCTCACCTGTGAACATTCCAGCTCTTAAAAGTAACAGCTCTAGGGACCAGCAGATGGCATAATGGCTATGTCGCTGGACTCCCATGTAGTCAACTACAGTTCGAGTCCCAGACCCAGTGGCTTATGCGTGTGTGCCCAAGATCCTGAGAGGAGAATGGAGGAAAAGGGATTGCAGTGTGGCCATCCCCCGGGAGGTTATTTCTCGCTTTCTGTCTCTCTCTGTCTTTCTGGTGAGCATATGAGCCCTATAGCAAAAACCTCTCCAAAAAAAAAGTAACAGTTCTATAACACTACATATAAAAGCGAATTCATGTGGTAATGAAATACATTCTGGAGGGGCCAGCAGGTGGCTTAGTGGTTAAGGTGCTGGACTCCCACATGGCCGACCACGGTTCAAGTCCTGGACCTGGTGACTTGCTTTCTCACTTTCCCTCTCTCTATGTCTCTCTGGTCAAATTAAAAATAATAATAATAATAATAATAATAATAATAATAATATTAAAAACAAAATAAATAAAGAAATGAAATACATTCTGGGGAGGGGACCAGCAGGTGGCATGGTGGTTAAGGTGCTGGACACTCCCACATAGCCAACGAGGGTTCGAGTCCTGAATCTGGTGACTTGCTTTCTCACTTCCTCTCTCTCTCACTCCTACCCTCTGGTCAAACTAAAAAATAAATGAATGAATAAGTAAAATAAAATAAATAATTATTAAAACAGAAAGAAAGAAAGAAAGAAAGAAATACATTCTGGGGGCCGGCAGGTGCCATTGTGGTTAAAGATGCTGGATTGCTACATGGTCGACCACAGTTCAAGTCCCAGACCTTGAGGCTTGCATTCTCTCTCTCTTACCCTCACTCAGTCCCTATCTGGTCAAATTGAAATAGGTGAATAAATAAATAAAGTTAAATAAAATAATTCTTTTTTTAGAATTATTTATTTAATGTTACTGATTTATTGGGACCGGCAGTTAGCGTAATGGCTATGTCGCTGGACTCCCACGTAGTGGACCGCGGTTCAAGTCCCGGACCCGGTGGCTTAAACTCACGCCGGGCGTGTGTGCGTGTGTGCCCAAGATCCCGAGAGGAGAATGGAGGAGAAGGGATTGCGGCGTGGCCATCCCCCCTGGGGGGTGATTTCTCACTTTCTATCTCTCTGTCTCTGTTTGTCTGGCGAGCGCACGCGCCCTATAGCAAAAACCTCTCAAAAAAAAAAAGTTACTGATTTATTTTATTTTAATTTGACCAGAGAGAGATACATGCAGAGAGAGAGAAAGAGGGAAAGTGAGAAAGCAAGCCACCAGGTCCGGGACTTGAACCGTGGTTGGCCATGTAGGAGTGTCCAGCGCCTTAACTACCATACCACTTGCTGGTCCCCAATAAAATAATTCTTTTTTTTTTTTTTTTTTTTTTTTTTTTTTTGCCATAGCGCACGTGCACTTGCCAGAAAGACAGAGACAGAAAGCGAGAAGTCACCCCTCAGGGGGGATGGCCACGCCACAATCCCTCTCCTCCATTCTCCTCTTGGGATCCTTGGCATGCAAACACACGTGCCCGGTGTGAGTTTGAGCCACCAGGTCCGGGACTCAAACTGCAGTTGACTACATGGGAGTCCAGTGACATAGCCATTACACCAACTGCTGGCCCCTAAAATAATAATAATTTTTTTTTGAGAGCTTTTTGTTATAGGGCACGTATGCTCACCGCAAAGACAGAGAGAGACAGAGAGACAGAAAGCGAGAAATCACCCCTCAGGGGGGATGGCCACGCTGCAATCCCTCTTCCTCCATTCTCTCGGGATCTTGGGCACACGCACACATGTCCGATGTGTTTAAGTCACTGGGTCCGGGACTTGAATCGCAGTCGACTACATGGGAGTCCAGCAACATAGCCATTACACTAACTGCTGATCCTGCCTAAAATAATTTAAAAAAAAAAAAAAAAAGAAAAAAGAAAAAGAAATACATTCTGTTAGTGCTGTCTCCAAGACTCCCTCTTCCCAGCATCCCAGCACATGTTAGAAAGGCTCTTGCCTTCAGTTAGTGGCAAGAGTTAAATGTTGGGGCCAGGTGGCATAGTGGTTAAGAGACTCTCATATGGCCCACTATAGTTCGAGTTCAGGACTTGGTGGCCTGCTTTCTTGTTTTCTCTCTCTCTCTGTCTCACTCTGGTGAGTGCATGTGCCCTATATCAAATTTAAAAATCATACCAATAAATAGAATTTTTAAAAGAATTATTTATTTAATTCCATTTGTTGTTGTTGTTATTATTATTATTATTATTATTATTATTATTATTATTTGACCAGACAGAGACAGAGAGAGAGAGGAAAAGGGAAAGCCAGAAAGTGAACTGCCACAGGGCCAGCAGGTGGCATGATGGTTAAGGGCGCTGGATTCCCACATGGCTGACCATGGTTCGAGTCCCGGACCTGGCAGCTTGCTTTCTCACTTTCTCTCTCCCTCTCTCTCTCCTCCTCTCTGGTCAAATTGAAATAAACAAATGAATAAATAAATGAATAAAGTTAACTGAAAAAAAAGAAAGAAAGTGAACTGCCAGGTCCGGGACTCAAACCACAGTTTGAGACCATGTGGGAATCCAGTGCCTTTAACCACCATGCCACTGCTGGCCCCCATAATTTTTTTTTTTTTTTAAGTTAAATGTTCCCAGGACTCAGAACTGTCCAACGAGTTAGGCAGTGAGAGGACCAGGAAGTGATGGCCATCTTTCCCTGGGGTCCCTCTCTGTCTCTGACTCTGTCCTCCAGGTGCAGATCAGAGCTGGGGGATTGTGCTTCTCTCAACAGGCCTGCTGTGTAGTCACTATCTTCAAGATAAAGAAAGGCTCACCCAACCCTCCTTTTAACATTTAAAGAAACCTAGGCCCACAGAACTGGAGTGATCAGGTCAAGGTCATACTCTGGCTATACCTCAGGCTGATCTTTACTTCAGGACTTTTTTTTTTTTTTTTTTTTCTTTTTTTTGGAGAGGTTTTTGCTATAGGGCGCGTGCGCTCGCCAGACAGACAGAGAGATAGAAAGCAGGAAATCACCCCCCAGGGGGGATGGCCACGCCGCAATCCCTTCTCCTCCATTCTCCTCTCGGGATCTTGGGCACACACGCACACGCGCCCGGCGTGAGTTTAAGCCGCCGGGTCTGGGACTCGAACCGCAGTCGACTACGTGGGATCCAGCGACATAGCCGTTACGCTAACTGCTGGTCCCCTTTACTTCAGGACTTTGAGAACTCATTAGAATTGAAATTTATGGAGGCTGGCAAGTGGCATGGTGGTTGAGGGTGCTGAACTCCCACATGACTGTGGTTCAAGTCCAAAACCTAGTGGCTTGCTTTCTCACTTTCCCAATTTCTCTCTCTCTCTCTCTCTCACACACACACACACACTCTCTGGTCGAATTAAAATAAATAAATAAATAAATAAAGTTAAATAAAATAATGCTTAAAAAAAGGAATAGGATTTATGGAAACTTAGCCTTTGAGATCTTTTTTATTTTTAAATTTTTTTTTATTGAAGTTGACCAGAGAGAGAGAGAGAGAGAGAGAGAGAGAGAGAAGGAAGGTGAGAAACCAAGCTGCCAGGTCCAGGACTTGAACCACTGTCAGCCATGTGGGCATCTAGCCGCCTTCACCACGCCTCCTGACGGCTCACCTTTGAGATCTCTTACAATATCTGGTGGAGATCCCTTGCTGGGATCCTGTTCTGTCTGTTCTTTTATTTTTATTTTTTAATAATTATTTTATTTAACTTTATTTATTTATTTTGACCAGAGAGGGGCAGAGAGAGATTGAAAGAGAGAGAGAAAGTGAGAAAGCACGCCATCAGGCCCGGGATTTGAACCATGGTCAACCATGTGGGAGTCCAGCGCCTTTAACCACCACACTGTACCTGCTGGCCCCTTTTTTTAAAAAATTTTTTAAACTTTATTTATTATTTTAAAAAAAAATTTCCAGAGAGGGACACAGAGAGACAGAAAGAGAGAGAGAGAAAGAGAGAGAGAGAGAAAAAGCAAGCGTCCAGGTCCAGAACTCAAACCACAGGGGGAGTTCAGTGCTGGCCCCTCCTTTTTTTTTTTTTAAGAATTATTTTAACTATGGGGCTGGCAAGTGGCATGGTGGTTAAAGGCGCTGGACTCCCACATGGCCGACCACGGTTCAAGTCTCAGACCTGGCAGCTTGCTTTCTCACTTCCTCTCTCTCTCTCTGTCTCTCTCTGATCAAACTGGAAAATAATAATGGTAATAATAATAAATAAAGTTAAAATAAAATAATTCTTTTTTAAAAAAGAATTATTTTAACTATATTTATCCACTTATTTATTTTACAAATTATTTATTTATTTAATTCGATTTGTTATTACTATTATTTAAATTTGATGAGAGAGAGGGAAGGGGAAAACGAGGAAGCAAGCCACCAGGTCCAGGACTCCAACCACGGTGGATCATATGGGACTCCAGCACCTTTAACCACCACACCACCTTCAGGCCCCTATTTGTTTATTAATTTGACCAGAGAGGGACAGAGTGAGAAAGAGAGAGAGGGAAAGTGAGAAAGGAAGCTGCCAGGTCCAGGACTCCAACCGGGGTGGGCCATGTGGGAGTCCAACGCCCCAACCACCATGCCACCTGCTGGTCCCCCTGTTCCAACCTTCCAGTGAGACAGACCACAAGGGAGGCTGAAGGGTCTCAGCCCAGTCTCCTCCCAAGTTCAGGATAGGGTCTCTCCGACGTGGTGTGCCAACCCCAATGGCACTGAACCCACGGTGCTCTCCGACTGCGTGAGGGCAGTGTATCTTGTCACCAACACACGGGGTGTCTAGTCCAGGGCCTGGCCGGGAGGAGTTCCTCGGTAAGTGTGGTGAGTCTGAGAGGGACTTCCGGAGGAGGAAAGGACAGACGTTGAGTCAGGTACCACGACCTGCACGGCTGGGCCCTGGGAGGGGGCAGGCGGCAGGCGACAGGACTGCCTGTGCAGAAGAAATCTTAGAGGGCAACCGGAAATGAGGAGCGGAAGAGAAGGCAGCCGAAAGGAGAGAGAAGAAACCGAAAGAGCCCTTCAAGATCTTTGCTAACTTGGGAGAACGTCTGGGTAGATGGGCCTTGCTGGGGACACGAGGGAGTGGCCTGAACACCCAGAATCCCACAGGGAGAGAAACCCAGAAGAGAGCTGCGTTGGAGGGGAGGGAGCACTATGTTCGATGCTGGGGTCTGGAGGGAGTGGGAACTCGGGCAGAAAAAGAAAAGGCGAGGGGCAGCTTCTGTTGTACTAACTCCCCTCTGTGAGTTGGAGACCCTGGGAAGACAGAGCCTACCCACCCCACCACACACACACACGCCCCCGCCGCTCTCTTCCGAGTCTGTGCACTTAGGACCCACAGGTAGAGTCCCCAGGACAGGGATCAGACGTGGCAGCGACAGCCTGCAGAGTGGGGGTGGCACGGCTGGGATCGCGTCGCCCCCTCCTTCCAGCAGGCTCCCCAGCGGGGTCTTCTCCCCTCGGAAGGTGCTCCTCGCGCAAGAGGAGTACTCGAGCTGACTCCAGCGTCCTTCCGCGAATCCCCACGTGAGCATATTTTTGCCAGCGGCTGCTAAGCCAGATCGAGCCACCAGGGGGCAAAAACCAAAAAAAAAAAAAAAAAAAAAAAAAAAAAAAAAAAAAAAAAAAGGCAACCCTTAAGGTCAGCGTCCTTCCTCGTCTCCACCCACACACACCTGAAGGCCAAGATGGGCGGGGCCTCACCTGGCTCTCACAGAGAGCCCGGTGGCTGTTAACCCCTTCCTGCCTGGCCGGCGGCAGTTCCCTAGGGCAGTCTTTCACTGCAGAACTAGGGGGCAGATCTGACTGGGGAGGGGGGTTGTTACCTAAGGGAGGGGCCAGGGTAGAGATGCAATCAGGCTGTCCAGTGACTCGGGCCCGTCTAGCTGGGGCTGGGGAGGCCAGCTCGCTCAGCTGAACAGCTGGCCTTTAGGTGGGTGAAGGCGCCCCTTTAGAAGAAAAGGAGCCCGTGGCTGTGGTCACCTGCAGGGCCTCAGAGGCCGGGTATGGAGAATGCGAGGGTAGCCGCAGAACCCAGACTTCCGGGCTCTCGCAGCTTCTGTCTGCTGGGGCCTTGATAACCAGTGGGTGGGGGTGGGGGTGGGGAGAGGGCGGTCGAAGAGTGCAGGGAGATTGGGGTGGGGAGGGGAGTTAAGGTTAGGCAGGGGAGCGGACTGGATTCCTGGCTCCCAGGTGCCCGGTTTAGCGCTAGCTTCTCTACCACCAGGCAGCCTTTCGGCTCTTCCGCCAGCCCGAGTTACGGGATTGTGTTCTGGGCCACAAGGTGTTAAACTGGGTGGGAGTGGGATCCGGAGTTCCTCCTCCCTCCTTTCCCTCACCGCGTCACCACCTCGCAGTCCACCAGGCTGGCGCGCAAGGAGTTAAGTCTGCCCGCAATCTGCTAGACTGGAGCCAGGGAGGGGAGGAGGGGGTAGAGGAGGGGTAGAGAAGGAGCTGGGGGAAGCAGACTGCAGGGAGACCGCGCCAGGAACCCCTTCCCTAGGGACCTGGCCCCTGGGCCCCCAGCCCCAAAAGAGGCCCTGCCCTCCCCGGGGTCGTGCTCTCTCCCCCCGCCCTGCCCCCGCCCTCCAGCTTTGTGTCCCCGGGAGGGTGGGCTGCAGGATTTCCAGCCAGGCCTTGGCTGCCGGCTCAGTTTTTCCAAACCCTCCAGTCGGGGAAGGCGGGAGCCCTGTCAGGATAAGAGTCCCTCCCCCTGCCCCTGTCGGCCGCCTCTCCCAGTCTCTGGTTTCCTGCCCCCGCACCTTTTCCAAACTCCTTTCCCTTTCCGACCCTGGCCTCTGCGCCCTCTGTGCCACCTCTATTGGCTCCCAAGTTTCAAGTTCAGGTTGGAGGGGACCAGATGGATCCCACACTCAGAGAGTCGTGGGTAAAGCCATTCTGCAGGCCGACCCTGAGACCTTAGGAGCGCCGGCCAGACTCTCAGCCTGGCGGCCGCCCCGTCCCCGTCCCAATATGGTCCCAGAGTGACCCTGGGGGCTCCCGCCCTGGGACCAAGGCAGCGCTGGAGGCGCCGGCACCGCTGGGCAGCAGGCTCTGTGCGGCAGGTGCCAGGCCCCGGGGCAAGCTTCGAGGAGGGGGCAAAGTGTTCCAAGCGCTCCAAGCGCTGGCACTGTCCTGTCCAGCAAGTCTATTATATAATAATCACCATCTATCAGGAAGCCAGGCAGCTGGAGTGAGTGGGGGAGCCAGGACGCCCGCATCCGCTCCTCCTCCAGGGCCCAGGAAGGTGTCTCCACCAAGACTGGAGTGTAGATGCAGCCCCGCAGTGAAATGATGTGGGGGTCGAGGGGCAAATGAGGGGCGCTGGGCAGCCCAACTGCGGCCTCGCAAACCCCGCCCCCGGAATTCTGAATGACAGTGCCCTGAGCCAATGATTGAAGTCACTGCGGGGCTCCAAGTTAACTCTTTCTGGGGTCTCTAGTTGTTTTACTCCCTTGCCAAAAACCGCTCTCCGGGCCTGATCCCCTCCCTCGATGAGGGCTACCAGCTGGAAGGTCCTTTCTCCCTAGGCACCTCAGGACCAAGACTTCTGATCTCAGATATTCGGAAGCCCTAGCGTCGCCCCGCCAGCCCCAAAGTACATTGCATTGCAAGCTGTGACTGTGTACACCGTTTCCAGAAACGGTCCGGTGTGGCGCTGGCACACACACCCTGCGCGGCCAGCAGGCACCCTCACAGACCTACGCCCATGCCGACACTTGCAGTGACAAACGCCGACACCCACCCTCGCCGACACACCTGTGACACTGCTCGTGACACAGTGACACACAGATACGCGGACGCATGGTGGCTCCCCAAGTTCGCCAGTAGAGGGAGCCGCTCGATTCCAGCAGGGGCCGCCTGCCTCCGTTCTCTCGCGCTCCAGGGTTCCACCCAGAACTCGTGGCTGCCCCAAGCTGCGCTCCCCATCTCAACCTGGAACCTACGCTGGGCAATGAGTCACAGCCCCACCCAGGGGAGCGCTCCACATGGCCGCCCCGCAGGACGTGCCAAACACTCTGGGGACAAGACTGTTACCGCATCCAAGAGACCCTTGGAACACAGCCATCACTTGCCCCTGCGGTGTTCCCTGGACCTGCTATGTACTGGGCATGGTGCCAAAGGGACCGTAACAGACCCATGTGGCTTGTCACGTATGTAATGGGAGAGATTCGAATACGTGGAGCGGATCGTTCTAACGAGTGTCCTGAGACTGGCCTTCTGCCCTGTCAGCTGAAGTCTACCCTGGAGACCCTGACCCAAGGAGAAGAGCGAAACCCTGTTTCTGTGGGTCCCGCACTGTCCTAAGTGCTGGATCTTTTACACCAGAGTTCAGCCTCTCCAGCTTCGGTCTTCTTTTCCTTTAAGTAGGTGTAAGTCGAATAGGACAGGGCTGTGACTTCACCCCCAAACCAGCACTCTGCTTGATGCAGAGCTGGTAGGCACTGGGGGAGGTTTTGTTGATGGGACCAAAGTATGATTGTGAGAGAATGTGCACGAAAGTGCTTTGTAAAGTGTAATGTGTTAGACACACACAGGGGTCATTGTTATCTTCTTGCAGCCTCTGTCCTCCCATGACCTGTGCCTCCCCAGACCTTGCTCAGAGTCAGAGTCCAGCTTCTAGCACCATCTATCCATCCAGCCAGTGTTTTCTTCTTTTTTTTCTTAAGAGAAATTTTTGCTATAGGGGGTATATGCACTCGCTGGAGAGACACACACAGAGAGAGAGAGAGAGAGAGAGAGGAAACAAGAAATCACCCCGCAGGGGGGATGGCCATGCTGCAATCCCGGAGTGAGTTTTAAACCACCTGGATGAGTTTTAAACCACCTGGTCTGGGACACGAACTGTGGTTGACTATGTGAGAGTCCAGCGATGTAACCATTACTCCATCTGCTGGTCCCCAAGCCAGTGTTTTCTGAAGTCCTACCATGCATCAGCCAGCACTTGCGTGTTGTAGAAAATATAGAAGTTAGGAGGCGTGGCTGGGCCTCAGGAGTTTTCTGGGGGCAACCAGACATACATACAGAAGAAAGATAAGCCTGTAAGAGGCCAGTGGGTGGTATGGAGGTGAAGGTGGCTGGATCTCACATGCCTGACTACAGGTTCCAATCCTGGACCTGCTCAGTCTTGGCGGCTTGAAAAACATGGGGTGTGCATGTGTAGGTACCCATAATCCTCAGAGAAGCATGGAGAAGGGATTGCAGTGTGGCCATTCACCATGGAGGGTGCTTTCTCACTCTCTGTCCCTTTCTCTCTCTGTCTTTCTCCAGCAAGTACACATAGCCTGTAACGAAATCTAAAACAACTGAACTAAAATAAAGCCTGTAAGTAAGCACCAAGCTGAGTGGTAGGGACATCACAGGTGATCAGAAGGGACAGCCTTCATCTTCATTGAAGAGGGACAGGGCAATGGGCAGAGGACACATATCAGGCTTCCTAATTCCCATCCTTTCTTTCTTTTTTTAAAAACATAGTAATTTATTTTTAATTTTAATTATTTATTTATTTAAATTTTGACCAGAGAAATACAGAGAGAGAGAGAGACAAAGAGAGAGAGAGAGAGAGAGAGAGAGAAGGCAAGCCACCAGGTCCTGGACTCGAACTGCCGTAGACCATGAGTGTCCAGCACCTTAACCACCACACCACCTGCTGGTCCCCCCTTTCTTTCTTTTTTTTTTTTTTCTTTTCTTTCTTTCTTTTTTTTTTTTTTTTGGAGAGGTTTTTGCTATAGGGCGCATGCGCTCACCAGAAAGACAGAGAGAGACAGAGAGACAGAAAGTGAGAAATCACCCCACAGGGGGGATGGCCACGCCGCAATCCCTTCTCCTCCATTCTCCTCTTGGGATCTTGGGCACGCATGCACACGCACCCAGCGTGTTTAAGCCACCGGGTCTGGGACTCGAACTGCTGTCTACATGGGAGTCCAGCAACATAGCCATTACGCTAACTGCTGGTCCCCCCTTTCTTTCTTTTTAAAATAATTTCTTTTTTAAAATTTTATTTAACTTTATTTATTTATTTACTTATTTTTTAAATTTGACCAGAGAGTGACAGAGAGGGAAAGTGAGAAAGCAAGATGCCAGGTCTGGGACTTGAACCGCAATCAGCCACGTGGAAGTCCAGCACCCTTAACCACCGTGCCACCTGCGGGCTCCATCCTCATCCTTTGTGAAGTAGTCAGTGCTTACCACTTGTTCATTATCTCTTGGTCACCAGGTGGGAACAGATACAGGGTAATGCCCTGGGATAAGGAGACTTGAGTCTAGCCCTAGGCTTATCATTGTCTACCCGTGCAACCCTGAATGTCCTTAGCTAGTACAAGCCTCAGTTTCCTCACCTGTATAAGGGGGCCAAATTATCTTTCTTGCCAGTTTATAATGTAATAATATGTGAAATGCTTTTAAAATGTGCTTTAGAATTTATTTCTCATTGCATTTACTGTCCAATAGGGCTGTGTGTGTGTGTCAGAGAGAGGGAGAGAGAAAGAGAGAGTAGCACTTTGAGGTTGGGAGAGAGCTCTTTTGAGAAGACAAAGGTTTCACTTCTACCAACATTTCCTTTCTTTTTTTTAATTTCTTTCTTTTTTTTAAGAATTATTTTATTCCATCTTATTTATTAATTCATTTATTTTAATTTGACCAGAAAGAGACACAGAGAAAGAGAGAGAAAGAGGAAAGTGAGAAAGCAAGCCATCAGATCTGGGACTTGAACCATGGTCAGCCATGTGGGAGTGCCCAGCTGCCCCAACCACTAGGCCACTTACCGGTCCTCTCAACATTTTCTTAACATCCACTACACATTGCTGAGGACTGAGATGAAAAATCCAGTCTGTGTCCTCAAGGACCTCGTGGTCTAACCAGGAGAGAGATGAATAAAGAGATGCTCAGTGCATAATGGATGTGGGTGGGTACACTGAAGAGGAGACCCAGTGGTGGGTGAGTGTGTGTGTGTGTGTGTACCGGCGTGAGCGCGCACACCCGCGCCCAGGCAACTCCCACTTCTTCCAATCAGCGCAGATAGGAGGGTAGGTTTGTCAAACCTCTCCCCAGCCTGGGATGTTTTTGGCGCGTCTCCTCCCCAGTCTTCAGGAATGGGGAGGAGAGGATAGAAGCCCCCCTCCCCGCCGGCGGGCCAACCTGCCTCCCGCTAGCCGGCCGGGCGCCTTACCGAGTCAGACCACTGGGAGGCTGGGGGAGCCGGGTTGGGCGAGGAGGCGAGCGAGATGGGGGAGCTCTTATTTTGACAGGGGCCTCTCCGGGCTCTGGTATGAAGGCAGAAGGAGGCAGCCAGAGAGCCCCGATGCTTATTCAGGCTGGGGAGAGGAGACGAGTGGAGGGGCGAGCGAGGCTCCGGCAGCTCAGGGGAGCCGGGGGAGGCGGCGGCGCGCGGCGGAGCCAGTGGCCGGACATGCCCCGGACCCGGGGCCGCTGCACCACCGCCGCCGCCCGGAGCCAGCCGGTCGGACGCCCGCACGCCTGGGTCCCCAGGCGCCGCGCCGCCCGGGGGCTGCGACCTCGACCCTCGGCGTCCGATCAACAATAAGCGCCCAGACAGCCCCCTCCCCAGCCCGTGCCCGCCGTCCCCGCGGGCCTCGGGGAAAGTGAAAGGAGGAGACGAAGGAAGGAAGGAAGGAAGGGAGGAGGAGCAGGGGTAGGAGCCGGAGCCGTGAGGTTCGGGGCCGAGACCCCAGCCCTGAGCCCCGGCTCGGGCGGGTGTGCGCGCTCTCCCGCCGCTGCCCGGCGCCCACGACCATGCTCCGCGGTTGGGAGACAGGAACCCAGGAGCCCAGCGATCCCCGGATACCCTCTCCCGGGCCGGGCTGGTGTTGAGATCAAGGCGTCCAGGATCAAAAGATCGCCGCCTGCCCGCCCCCTCTGCATCTCCAACTGCCGAGCAGGAGGACCCCCATCCATCCACCGACCCTGACCTGGTCATGGCGTCCAGCTCCGGCCTGGCGTGAGGACCCCCGACCCGCGAGAGGTGAGGGGTAGGCTGGGGCGAAGGCGAAAGTCATGCCAGGCCAGTAGGGGCGCGAGGAGGGAGATCCAGTTTGAATTGGGGAGGGGGAACATGGTCTAATTGTCTCTTGTCCTCTGGCACGCACTCCCAGATTGCTTAAGGGGTAGGGGATGCCACCAGGGTCAGTGGAGGCTACTCTTGGACTCCCAATCAGGTTGGCAGCCCCAGAGTGCAGGGGGGAGGGCTTAGGAGCAGCCGGGGGACCCTGCCACCCTAGCGCAGAGAACAAGGCCGGCCTTGGGCCAGCTGGAGCAGCGAACCCTGCCCTGGGGGCTTCTGGGAGATGTAGTCCTCCTCTCCGGCTCACCTACCCGTGGGTCCCAGCACCCAGGTACTCCTTCCCTGGCCGATGGCAACCTCCAGAAGGAGGTGGGTTGGGACTAGGAGATCTGGGGGTCACTCTCTGTCCCCAGGCACTGCCTAGAGCCGCTGGGGCTGTTACTAGAAAATCTTCCTGCCAAGGACTCTGAGTGGTGTGGGCTGGGCTGGGGGTGGGGCAGCCACAGTTCCTTGGAGGTGTCCCTTCACAGTTAAGGGGAGGTGGCCCCTGCCTTGATCCCAAGGAGTCCTTCAGGGGAGAATGTGGAGAAAAGTGAGGTCGAGGCTTCTTGCTTGGGGGGGGGGGGGGGGGGGGGGGGGGGGGGGGGGGGGGGGGGAATGCCTTATCCTAGCACTGTGGAATTTGGTTTCAGAAGAGACTGAGATCTGCTCTCCCTTCTCCTCCTTGGGGGCTGGGAAGGAGAGTTGTCCCTCAGAGTCTGGGAGTCTGGAGGGTGTTTCTCTGGAGCTGCGAAGCCAGGACCAGCTCTGTCTGTCTGTCCAGCTTCCTTCCTTCCGGGTTTCTCTGATTTCCCCTCCCTCCCTCCTCCTTCTGTCTGTCTGCTCCTCGGGGTGTGTGTGTCTGTCTGTGTGGGAGGGGAGGACCCCCTGCTGCAGGGAGGGCTGCTGTCATTCTGAGAGGGGCAAGCCATGCAGGTGACAGACCTCCAAAGGGAAAAAGGATCCGAGGCCAGTGATCTTTGGCCCTCCCAGCTGGCCACGGTTTACCGTGACCAGGAAGGCTGTCTTTGCACTTGACTGCTGTAACCCTACTAAGGTCTGTAACCTGTACTGCTGCTCCCCAGTGAGCCCTCCCAGGTGGGGGGCTGCCGCCCCTCTCCTCCCCAGCCTCTCCAGGGACCAGCTACTTCCCCTGCTCTCCCTCCGTGGACTTGGCTGCCTGCTCTGGGTCAGGACCATGATTTCATGGCCCCAGGGGACAAGCATGCTCTGGCTCTGTCTTCCTGGTGTCAGCTCCGAGGCCCTGCTGACAGGGCAAGCGAGCCTCAGGACAGAGCGAGCCTCAGGACAGGGAGGGGGACTGCCAATCTGGTGCCAGGAAGGCAGGCCCTGCTCCCCCGGACGATCTGCCTCTGTGGCCTCAGACCTGCCTTCTGGCCAGCTCCCCCTAGGGGTTCTCTGCTTATCTGAGTCGCTCCAGTTGGGGTTGGGGTTCAGATGGGAGAAGTCCTGCGTCCTGGGCGCGGGAGTGACTCCAGCTGGGACAATAGTGTGCTGTAGCTTGAGATGGGTTCTAGAGGCTCAGTGGAGGCACCAGATGAGTCTCTAATGACCAGGATGGAAGGAGAGGTCTAGGGCCCCCGGAGAGAGGCTGGCGGTCTGCAGAAGTCCAGAGCTAGCCAGCACTTCAGCGGCAATTGGGGACCAAGCGTGTTGCTTGTTGAATCTGCACCGGGCACCAGGACTCACTAGTTCTTCTCTCCATCTGCCAGTCCTGGGGTTAAGCAGGAGCCCTACCTAGGCTGGGGGCTCCACTTCCATGACCTGGCAGGGCAGTAGCCTCTGGCCTAGAGGGTGGCAGTGTCGACTCAGCAAGGGCCGGAATGCCTGGCACCTGCTTTAGATTAAAGGCGATGCTGAGCAGAGGGGGGCTGCCTGCCTGTGGGGGGAGTGGCTGGGATGGAGCTCCGTGGAGCCCAGGAGTGGGGTGGGAGGCAGGCCCACAGCTGCAGGCAGCAGCGTGCTGGCAGGAGTGCAGGGGCCTTAGTCCCCCAGCCTTCCAGGCCCTCCTCCAGGGAGTCGAAGAGGAGGAACAGAGGGTACCCCCTCGCTGGCTCTGACACCACAGGCTGAAGTCGTGTCCTAGCACCCTGGCGCAGCTCCGGGGAGCCAAGGTATCGGGGTCTTCCCAGGATCAGAAGAGACCTGCGAGGAGATGGGGGGCACTTTGAGGTTTTTGTCACCCTGATGCCATGTTTACTCTTCCTGGGGCTCCTTGATAGCTGACAGTGAGGCACCTCAAGAGCCTGAGCACTCTGGGATGACAGAGAAATGGCATCCCTTCCTTCCTTGTACTGGAGCCCTGGGCACTGTCCAGGTGCTGGCCTGGGGGAAGGGGCAGAGGGGGGATGGCACCGTGGGAAAGTGGGCAGCCGTGGGAGCCAAGCGGGTGCAGGCTAGGTGCCGCAGGCACGGAGCCTCTGCCAGGCCCCTCTCCTGGGGTGGGGCTGGCTGTTCCAGGGACTGGCCGAACCTGTCGAGCGCCTGGCTGCTCCAGCTTGGCATCTGTGCCCCTGCGTGCCAGCCTGACAGCTGCCCCCCCATAGCCACCCTGTGGGGGCTGTCCCCAGGGGTCGGAAGCTCTGACTGGGAAGTGGGGCCAGGATGGGGCTGAGGGGGGCTCCTATAGAGCCAAGGAGCTCACAGGGAGTGCAGGGCCCCCCAGTCCCATCCTCTGGCTCCCTGGCCGACCTTATGGCTGGTGGAGCAGAGGGCTGGGTGCAGGCCTGTGTGCCGGCTCTGAGCGCTGCCTGTCACTGGGATGGGCGGCTCCGTGGCAGCCTGGAGTTACAGCCTGGAATTTCCTCTGCTGGGTGCCAGGGCCAGGCCTCCGGAGCCCCACCCCCAGCCCAGCCTGACCTCCCCTCCCTTGAGCTCTGCCGACTTTCCCTGGGGGTTGGGGGAGGGGCCGTGAGGGGATTCTGGCTGCCACCGGAGAGGTGACTTCCTGGGTGGGCTGTATGTTGCACTGCCTCAGTTTCCCCAGGAATTCCTCCTCCCTGTGGCTTTCCTGGGGCTGCCCCCTCCCCGACCCTGCCCTGTGTGGGGAGTCCTGGATCCTGGGTTAGACCCTGACTCTGGCGCCCACCCCTCGGAGCCCCTAGCTCTTGGCCCACCTTGGGGCTCTGCCAGCCAGCAGGGAAGGGGAGCTGGGAGCCACTCTGGGGGCAGGGACACAGGCAGTTGCCCCTTTTGGCTGGTCCCAAGGGGGCATGGGAGGAGCTCCTCTGCCTTCTCACTTTCCCATCCGTGGCAGAAGCCGAAAAAGCTGAAAAAGCCAGGCCTCTCCGTTTTCCCCTCCTTTTTGGCAGCCCCAGGTCCTCCTAACCTTGGGGGCTCTTTGCAGGGGGGCCCCCCCTTCCCTAGTGGCCGGGACTCTCTCTGTCCAGCCCTTCTCCCCCAGTGGCTGGGAGCCCAGGCTGGGCTGCTGGCCTGCCTCCCCTCCCCCTCACTTTCTGCTCCCCAGCCTCAACTGGGAATGGCCCTGAATCCAGCATTTCAAGCATTTCGAAACAGGATTGTTTTGAAATCCCAGAGTACTTCTCCACCCCCTCCAGACTCCCCTTCTCCCCGCTGGAGGAACCTTGTCCTCCAAGCCTGCCTGGGTGCTGTGCATCGCAAGGTTGTGTGTGTGAGTTTGTGTGCCAGCACAAGGCCGAGTACTACTTGGGGAGTGTGTGTGTGTGTGTATCCAGTGTGGGTGTATCTTCTGTCGCCAGTTCTGAGACTGGCTGCTGTGTGTGTGTGTGTCCTGAACTCCCCTGGGCTGTCTATGACTATGGGAGAATTGGGGTTATTTTTAGGAGGTCTCTCAGATGTGGGTCTTTGGGAGTTGGGTCTGTCTCAGTTGCACGCGTCTGGTGGTATCTCAGAGTGCGTGTGCCGGGGTGTGTCTGATGTGTGTGTGTGTGCGAGCACACACACGTGCTTGCTTCTTTTCCCTCAGGCCCCTCTGCCTCCCTGGGAACATCTGGGGTGTGTCGTCCAGGTCTCCCTGCAGCTCCTGGGACGGGAGTCCTCTGCCCTTTGACAAGGAGAGTACCTAGGGTGGGGCCACGGTTTCTGGCAGCTCAGAGGTCCTTGGAGAGAGTGGTGGGGGTGGGGAGACTTTGGGATAACCTGTCCCTGAGTGCGAGCTCCCTCCCTCTGTCCCTCAGGGACTCCCAGTCCCTGGAGGAGTCCCCACATCACCACATACCCTCACCTTGTCCTGATGATACAGTGTGGCAGTCTGAGGGAGGCCCAGGGCCCTACAGCAAAGGCTGAGAAAAGGAGTTAACCCTCAGCCCCGGGTTCACTTGCTTGGCGGGGGGGAGGGGGGGGAATAGCCAGTCACTTCAGACTTGGACCTGGGAAACTGGTGGCAAACTTAGGGTCCAGAAAGTCGGCTCCTCAAGTTAAGGGCAAAAAAACAAGATAAGACATTCTTTCCAGCAACAGAAGACTGAAGGGCCTGGAATCCAGGTATTTGGGGTGGGGCCAGCCGCCAGTATAGCCTTGATCCTGGGAAGTCCTTCAAGATGTGTAATCTCCTGTCCTCCTACTGCAGTTAGACAGTGTTCTGCAGGGTTTTCTGGAGTTGTTTTTTTGGCCGAAGCATGGAGTGGTGATAGCTGAGTTTGTGGGCATGGGCTGCAGGCGCTGGCCTCAGTGCCTCAGTTTCCCATTCTAGGGAATGGGAACCATTGAACGCTTTCTTCCTGGGACTCTGTACCAGTCAGTGAGGAGGAAGAGGGCTGGGCAGGGGCCTGTGGCCAGAGTAGCAGGACGTGGGCACACGGATAAGCTGTCCCTTACACACACACACACCGCCCGTGGCCTCTGGTCCCAGAGCACAGCAGGAGGAGGGGACGGGAGGGGGAAGACACAAGCTAGTACAGTGCTCAGTGACCCACAGCGGGAGGGCCTTGGCAAGGAATTTTTGGTTTGTTTCTCAATCTCTGTCTGTGAGACACGCATACACATGTCACCGCAGACACATGGAGGAGATGAGCCCAGAGAAGGCACCCAGGTGGCTTCTGGGACTAGCCACATGGCCCCTGGGACCAGCCTCTAACGTTGGGTCAGACATCCTGTGCTTCTTGTCCACTAGAACAGCAAGTCGAGCCCAGCAGGAGGTCCCCTCTCTACTCACCCATCCTGGGCCTGGGAGCCCACAGGCTGCAGAGGGTTAAGTCTGGTTGGCAGGGACACCCCCCCCACCACCACCAGCGCAGCGAGAGAGAGGGAGGGGTGGTTAGCAGCTTGCTCTAGTTGGCTTCTCTCCCAGAATTCTTCGGAAAAGAACTCCCCTTTGACCCCCAGTACAAACTGAGCCCAGCCACCAGCCTCCCTCCCGCCTTGTGGGAGCTTCACCCAGCCCCCTCCTACCCAACTGAGCTGCTCCGCTGGAGTCCCTCACCCCAGGCCCTGCCGACCAGACCAGGTCCCTAGGCCTCTGCATCTGCAGGGCACTAGGGCCGAGCCAGGACACTACCAAGGACAGAGGACCCACAATCATTCTTTTCCCTGACACAGAATAACCTGGAAGCTGGGGTCCTCGGGCCTCCCCATCCATCCCCCCCCAGGTCCTCAGGCCTTGTTAAGGGAGTCCTCTCTCCCTCCCCAAGGCCAAGTGAGCCAAGGGAACTCTGAGGTCCCCCAGCTCCTTCTCCTTTCCTGCTTGGGGGGGGGGGGGGCACGTGGTGGGGCCGCTGGGTCAGGGGTCAGGCCTGGATCCCAGCCAATCCACAGAAGTCCGGGGAGGTGGGGGGTGTCTGAGTAGCTCAGAGACTTCCTGGAGCTGCAGGCCGTGTGTGTGTGTGTGTGTGTGTGTGTGTGTGTGTGTGTGTGTGTGTTTATGTGGTGTGTGTTGGGGGTGGGGCTGGCATTATGAGAGGAGCAGGGGCATACAGTGCTGCCAGGTAGGGGGGCTTCTAGCTGTGACCCTCTCTCCACAGGGAGCCCCCATCCCAGACCACACCCTTGAGCCTGAGCGACACACATTGGCAGAGGTGAGAGTCTGTGTGCTTCTGTGTGTCCGTCTCAGCCCCCTCACCCCTGTCTGCAGCAGCTGGCTGGCCGCATCTCCCTGGCTTGGCCTCCTGCTTGGCTTCTTGTCTTTTGGGCTACCCCCACTCCTGGCTTGCTGCCCCCACTTCTCCTTTCATTCCCTTCCCTCCAGAGGAGGGAGGTGCCTCTGGCTCCTGGTGGGCAAACAGCCATTGGACTACCTAGAACCTGGGAGGGGGCAGAGGCGGGGCCGGACCAGAAAGGGTTAAAGCTGGACTTCAGTGAAAGTCTCAGCCCCTTCTCAGCGGGATCTGCCCCAGGGTGGGAGGTGGGAGGTCCAGTCCCATCAGCCGGAGGACAAGGTACGATTTCCTGGTCACAGCGTCCCAAGTGCTGGCTCTCCTTTGCTGGCTCTGGCTCATTCTGGCTGAGTCAAAGCCAGGGTGGCGACCAGCCACTGCAGTGTGGTTCCTGCCCTGGCCCCCAGGCGCAGCACAGTGCAAGCAGGCACGCACACGCGTGTAGACACAGACACACACACACACACACACACACACACACAGCCGCGCTCCCTCCTGCCAGTCCCCTCCTTCCTTACTTAGCAACAACTCCCTGAATTCACAACAAACACTCCTGTGGGCTCCTGGTCTGACTAGGGAAATCTAGAGGAAGCCAGGGACAGGGGACAGGAGGGCGTGGGCACTTCAAGTCTGTGCACAGGAGGGTGGGGTTCTGCTCACACAACTAATCCCCCCACCCTCCCTGCTGGAGGCCACGACCCCTCAGGGGCAGAGGGGAAATGGCCCTGCTTCCAACTCTGGCAATGAAAAGAGTGGGGAGCAGTGGACAGGTGTGGCTGAACAGGTGGGTGGGGCAGGGTTTGGGCTCCATCCCTCTAGTGAGTCCCCGAGACCTTTGACCCCCACCTGGGGCATAGGAGGGGCAGCAGACTCCTCACTAGCCTAGGGTATCTCTCAGCAGGGGCCCTGTGTTGTTGTCCTGGTAGCACCCCATCTCTGCCCTGACCACTAAGGATCAGGATGTGTGATGATGTAATGGGCTGGGGTGGGCCCGAATTTTGGTCTCTCCTCAGGCACCTGACTGAGGGGGTGGGGCGTTCTCTCCTTTGATCAAGTCCCTGGGCTGGACCTGGAACCCAGTAAGCCTGGAGGGAGGGTGTGGGAATGAGTGAGGAAGGGCTGATATCCCTGTGAATCTGTATTGTGACATGGTTTAGAACCCATTTGCTAGTATCTGGGTTCAAATCCTGGTTCTTCTCATTACAGCCATGTGTCTTAGGCTAGCTATTTTTTTTTTTTTTTTATGTTTTTGCTATAGGGTGCATGCTCTTGCCAGAAAGAGAGAAACAGAGAGATAGGAAGCGAGAAATCACCCCCCAGGGGAGATGGCCACGCCTCAATCCCTTCTCCTCCATTTTCCTCTCGGGATCTTGGGCATGCACACACACGCGCCCAGCGTGAGTTTAAGCCACTGAGTCCGAAACTCGAACCACAGTCAACTACATGGGAGTCCAGTGACGTAGCCATTACACCAACTGCTGGTCCCAATAGACAAGTTATTTTAACTCCTCTGTGCCTCCCTCTTCTTGTCTGTAATATGGGGATAATAATGGGGGTAATCTGTACTTTCTCCTGGGCTATTTGGGGGACTAAACTAGACAGTGCATGTGAAGCATGTAGGGCGGTATAGAGTAAATGCTCAGTGAACGTCTGCGGGCTCTTCACAGGAACTCTTGACCCCTCAGGGGCTTTAACAGGGAAGAACTGCTAGGGAGGAAGGAAGGGAATGTGGGGTGGGGGAGACCTCTTTCCAGCACTTCAGACTCCTGGACTCTTAACACCCTTCCAGACCCACCTCTCTGCCCCACTCCGCCCCACTCCGGAGTAGGCTGACATTTTGATCGCATGATTGCCAAACAGCCGGGGGCCCTGAGAGGCCTGGGTTAGGGCCTGTCTCCCTTCTACCTCCTGCAGTCTCAGGGCCGCCTTCCCCCAGGCTGTTTGCTCCCTCCCTCCCTCACCTTCCACCCGATCCCCTGCTGCTCTGTGCTTTCACAGGCTGGGCAAGACATTCCACCCTTAGGTGATTTAAATGGAGCCTCCTCTCCTTCCTGGCTGGGGTCAGGGACCTTCCTTGAAGGAAGGAGGCGAGTGGCAGTGTGGACCTGGGATGACAGTTGTTAGGCCTGCCTCAGGGTCCAGGGTCCCCTCGATTCTCTGTACCCTGCCTGGACATTTTCCCCGAGTGTGGAAGGACAGTGGCTAGGCCTGTGGAGAGAAGGCCAGGTGGGCACAGATGGGAGGGAGGGGACGTTCTCTACCCCAGAAGGGAGTGGGGTCATGTCAGCATTCAGTGTCCAGGGGACATCTCCTGCCCTCCAGTCCTTCCCTGGGCTGCATGGGCTATTATGGACAGTGCTTGGTCCCGTGTGCCCTGGTCAGTGAGTATGCTGAGTGACACCAGGTGGCCTTGGCTCTTCAAGGCCCTGTGGGTGGGAGGGAGAGGAGGGACTGAGGCTTAGGGACTTCTGGGTCAGGAGTCCAGGAGCTAGTGGCAGGATCAGGTACCCACAATGTGGGGAGCTCTGCAGGCAGATGATTGGGATCTTCTGGGGCTTAAGACATGGCAGAAGTGCCTGGGCTACCCGGCTCTTGGGTCTGAGGCCAGGACTTGGCTAGCAGGTGCCCTCTCTGGCCTGGTACCAGGGAGTGGGCCAGATCCCCTGGCCCTGCTCACTGTGCCCTGGGCCTGAGGGTGGCGAAGGCTGTGTCTGCCTGGGCCATGTCTCGCTGCTGGGCTGGCCGTGCTCCTGTGCCCGGCCCCTGGGGCCTGCTCCTTGGGCAGGCTGGGGCTATTTTTGGGATTGGGCTGGGGCTCGAGCTGGTTTCAGATGTTCCAATGTGAACAGGAGAAAACGGGAACAGATGGCTGGAGGGTTCCGATCAGCGGGTCCTGCTGGGAGCAGGTTATTTTTAGGACCTTATTAACCCCTTGGGGGCTCGTGGGGCCACCCTGAGAGGTACAGCCCTCTCTAGTGGAGAAGAGAACAGGTCTTCTTCCCAGACGCCCTGGTTTTCAGAACCACTTGACAGTTGTTCTTTCTCTCCCAGAGCCTCCACACTTTAAAGAGGTTCATGGCAAGGGTAGGCTCAAGCTTCCTCTCAGCCCAACACTGAAGGCCAAGGGTCAGGCAGGGAGAGGGGCAGGCCGTGGAAGGGTTTTGAGCCATGGGGCTGAGTCTGAGAGTGGACAGCTAGCTGCTCTTTGGGTTCTTGCTCTGGATCTGAATGTGGGGGTGAGCCCAGTGTCACCCAAGTATGCTGGCCGAGGGAGCTGGCCTCTGAGGAGGGCCAAGGAAAAGCCCAGCCTTTGCACTGGGAACCACTAATACGAAGCCTGTGGATACTCAAAGGGCAAATATCTGGCCACTGTCACCTTTACCAAACGCCACACATTTGGGTGCCCAGGTGAAGAAAGGGCCAGCAGGACCGGAAGTGTTTGTTGGGGACTGGTGTGTGAGTTTCACTGCTACCCTGTCTCTGGAAAATGATCCCCGTTTTGTAGATGAGGAAGCAGAGGCTGAGGGGTGCAGGGATGGCCAAGGTCTTGTAGCTCAGAGGGGCAGAGTTGTTGGCACCACTGCCCACCTGCCTACAAACCCTGCTCCATCTCTCCAGGGTCCAAGCCCCCAGAGGGAGGGACTGCCATGGACACCGGGCCTCCTTGTGGACCAGGTGTGGGAAAGGAGGCCTGGGCTGGGGACCCTGCCTGCCACCGCTCTCACAATCCCCTAAACCCTCTGGCCTCAGGGTGCCAGGACTGACACCAGAAACCCCATTCAGCCTTCCTGTCTCCCCTGCAGGAGGATCACGGGCATACATCCTGTCTCATCAGCCCAGCCCCCACCCGTCCTGGCCCACATGCCCCTGCTTCCTGGAGGGTCATGGCAGTCTGGACGTCCACGTGGGCAGAGCTCAAGGGCTCTCTAGGTGCAGTTGGTGCCAAGAGCTGGGGCCGGGCGGGCAGGGCTAGGGCCTGGGAGGACGGCAGCCTCAGGCACTACCTGGGGAAGGGAGCAAGCCGTGAGGTCCTGCCGCCTGGAGCCTGGAGCAAGGCCTGGAGTCTGGAGCAAGCGTGGAGCGCCAGGCCCAGGCCGTGCCAGCCGCACTCCACACTCCACTCAGTCCCACAATGGCCCCATTGTTCCCAGCAGCCAGGCAGTTTGGAGGAGGTTCCTCAACCATCCCTACCCCCCTAAACAGGGGCCAGATTAACCCCTTGGAGGACTGAGGCCAGGTGAGGGCCAGCAGAGAGCTGTCCTGCCCATCCCTCCTTGTTTCAGGAACCCAACTTGGGAAGTCTCCTTGTTCCCTTACGTGCCCAGCAACGGGCCATCTGAGGTCGAGTCTCTCTCAGGGTAGGGAGCAGAACCTCGACCCTCTCCAACCCCCACCCTGGTGCAGGTGCCAGGGGGCAGGAAGTGCCATGGGGTGGCAGGCAGAGACTAGATATATTTGGGCTGGTGGGGCTAATTCCAGCCACCACTGCCTGCCCTACTGGCTCCTGAGCTCCTTTCCTTCCTGTGAAACCAGAGCTGGGTTGGGCCTAGCTCAGGATTTCGGTGGATTTAAAGAGGCAGCGCCATCCCTGCCAGCCTGGCTTCCTCTCCTCCTCCCCAGGTAGGGTCTGGGGCAGACGCAGGACTGGAGCGCTCCTAGCTCCTCCCTCAGCCTCAGCTAACCCCTGGCCCTCATCTCTGTTGGGGTACCCGGCATTTGGCACTCCTCGCTCCCAGAGCCTTGGGCGGGTGGGGTGGGCGGGGGTGGGCTGTGGTTTCCTGTGTTGGCTGTTTGTGCCTGGCCCAGAGTGCCCGCCGCCTGCCTGGGCTTCCTGCCCTGTCTTGTTTCCTTGTGACCCCCACCCTCTACTCCTCCCCTCTGTGGGAGGGAGCAGCCAGGATTTGGTGGCAGTCTTTGGGGGCACCCCAGTGCCGGGCATGATTGCTTCCCAAGGCCTGGCCACATTGGCAATGACAAAGGAGCCAAGAGAAGTGAGGTGAGCTCAGGCCTGTGCAGGCAGTGCCACTTGTCCTGACCTCCAGAAGGGACACTGAGCCAGAAGGGGCAGACCCCCCCCCCCCACACACACACCCGTCTAAGCACTGGGTTCAAAGATCCCAGGCTAGAAAGGTCAGGGGTCAGAAATGTCTGTGGTCGTGCAGGGTTGGGGTTGCCCTATGTGACAAGGGGCTGCAGGTCAGCGGAGTGGGGCTGGAAACTCCCAGGCAAAACCTCCAAAGCAAAAATGGTTTATTTGCATGGTCTCCTTGGGCAGGAGGCTGGGGGAAAGTGGGGAGAGCTGGTAGGAACTAGGGCCAGGTGAAGGCCCCTGGAGCCTGGAAGTCCCCCACACAGAGGGTCCCAGAAACACCTTGGTCCTTGGGTAGACTTCCTGTTGGGCTTGCATCCTTGACCTCCCCGCCCGGCTGAGTCACAGCTCAGGAAGAGGAAGTGACCTGAGCAGTGGAAGAGAGCTTCTAAAAGACCCAGGAGTCTTGACACTTCAGAGAAAGGGGCCTGGGGCCTGGTCTTGGGGGCTGTATCTCCTCAGCTTCAGGCCAAGGATCGCATTGGCTTTGCCCGCAGCTGGGTCCCATCACATTTCCTCTTTAGGGGTATCTGCCCAATGCATGTGGGCATTTTCTCACTGCCTCTTGGGGCTGCCAAGCAGAGGGTCCCAATGCCCTTGGGCGCAGGAATGCCTGCCTACCTGTGGCAGCTCTGTTGAGCAGCCTATCACACCTGGATGCTCTGCATCTCAGTCTTCCTGTCTCCCACATCCTGCCAGGGTCAGGCCCTTAGGCAGCTGGCTCCCCACCCCCATGTCACAAGCAGGGGCCAAGATCCTGGCTCTTTGTCTCTGCTGCCTCCAGGCGCATTCTCCTGAGCACGATCCTGGCCTTTCTCTCAGGTGACTCGCACCTGCTCCCTGTTTATGAGCACTTGTTACTTCCCATTCGACCCACTAAGAGAGAGCCACGGCCATGCACTCCTAGGGCCCCAGCCGTTTCCTGTCACCCGACTCAGGGGCTGCCGGCCTGGCCTTTGGAAGCCCTCTTTTGCTCATGGTTTAAAAACTGCACCCGCCAGGAATCAGCCCTCCTGCATCCCACGGCCAGGCCATCCAGGTGTCTTCTGGGACTGTGAGTGTGTTGAGGAGGAGGAGGAGGGGTCTTTGGGAGCTAGGGAAGACTCCTGAGGGGCAAGGGGGGGAGGTGTGAGATGGGAAAGTCCTGACTCATCCGTGCTTGACTCAGCTCGCTTGCGGCGGGTGGGAGCAAGGGGGTGGAGCCCTAGAGAGACTTCTGGGGAGGAGCCTTGGCCTGAGTGGGGCCACTGGAGAGGACTGATTTTCAAATCCCAAAGTATTACAGGTCCCCAGTTTTTGAGGCTATAAACACAGGAGGTGGTGGGTGGCCCTCGCCCTGCCCGGTCCCCCTTTTGCAGGCAGGGCACCATGGCTGGAATGGAAAGCTCACCTAGCTGGGGTAGATTCAGATGAGCAGTCCCCTACGGCTGCAGGGAATGGAGGGTCCTGGTACCACCACAGATAGACCATGTGACCCGAGGGCATGCTGCATCCTTTTTCCCAGACCAGTTTCCTCGTTGTGAAATGGGGTATTCTGAGAATCAGCAAGATGGTGAAGGTGACAGCCCAATAGATGCCTATTAGCCAGAAGCCTGGCCCCTGAGCCTGGAGTCCCCAAGACTCCAGCCTCTGCTATCCCTGGTCCAATGCAGGAGATGGGGGTGGGAGGCTGTTTCCCAGTCCCACCTTGGACTTTGGAACTGTCCTTTGAGAAGCCTTCTTCCCCAGAGCTGCGGTGAGGCAGGCCCATGTGCCCTGGGGTTAGCTTAGGGTTAGTGTCCCACAGGGGGGAAGGGGGGCCCTCATCCGGGGTTCTTGTCCAGCCTCCAACACTGCAGGGAGCCCAGGAGTGGACAAGTCTGGCTGGGCCTGTCACCCAGACAAAGCTTCAGGTCCAAGACTCCTCCCTTTTCCTCCACCTCCGTTTACCCGCTGGGGGTAGGGTGGGGAAGGAGGGCAGGGCAGGGGGTAGTTGGGTGAGGCTTCTGTGTTCCTGTAAGTCTGTTTGTTGGTGTATCTATGGCCCCGTGCGTGCGATTCTTTGTGACTATCGGGCTCAACTTTCCATGGCTCCCCTGTGGCCCGGCCTCAGTTTTTACATCTGTTTAAGGAGTCGGCGAGCTCCCACTCAGCTCTCTGGCAGCCTCGGAGACTGCGCGCGTCCGGGGCTGCTTCAGTGATTCCTGCCCGGCCGAAGGCCCTCGCCCTCGGTAACACCTCCGCGGCTCGGGCGTGAGCGCGCCTCTAGTTTCCTGGGCTCCGTGCGTGTCTTTGTCTCCCTGTCCACGTGTGAGCCGTGAGTGTGTGTGTGAGTCAGAGTTCGGTGCGGCGGGTCTCTGCGCCCCAGCCTGGCGGCTCCCGAGGCTTGCCGAACCTCTGCCCCCGCCGCACCGCCTAGCCGCCGGCGGGACCTCTCCGTGTGTCTGTCCGCCTGGGGGCCTGGAGACCCACGCTGCAGCCCGGCTGCTCCCCGCTGCCTCGCCCGCTGTCTCGCTGGCTCTGTCTCTGGCTCGCTCGCTCGCTCGCTCTGCCTCTCCGCTCGGGCTCTGCCGGAGGGAGCGGGGGGGGGTGCAGGGCGGGGGGAGGGGAGGCTCCTGCATTCTTGCGGTCAGGGAGGAATCTGAGCCAGCGTTACTGGTCTCCAGAAGAGCCCAGCTGCAGCCCCGGGGCCCCGCCAGGCCTCTCGCTGCCAGCCCGGGCCTGCTGGGATGGGCACGGGCTAGGCCTGGAGCTGGGGGCGGAGCGGGGCATTGCCCCCACCCAGCGCCCCCTCTGACGCTGGAGCCCTGGGGCAGGGCGCAGCACGGGGGGCGGGGCGCGAGGGGTTCCCGAACCTTGGGTGAGGGATGTGTCAGGGAGCGGGAGTCCTCCAGGGGGCTAGAGCAGACATCACGGCCGTCCCACGCGGCACCTTTGCAACCTGGCCTTTTAGTGAATCCTGCTGATGCGCCCGTGGGGAGGGCGGCTTGCTAGAGACTGCAAGCTCCCTGAGGGCCAGGTGCGGGAGGGATGGGATAGGGCCGGCCTTTAGCATCCAGACCCCGTCTCTAGTTCTCCCCTCCCGGTCCCACCCTACCCTGTTCCCTAGTCCCAGGGCTGTCGGGTCTCCCCTTCTCCCCCTCCCCCTCCCCAAGTCACAAGTTTTCTCTTTGGGGCTTGTTGCTGCAGTCCGTGCTCCAGTACCGAGTACCTGGCTGGGCCCTGGGCACACACGGGGCCGTAGCCCCACTGTGCGTGGGAGCCATGAGGATCCTGGCTAACAAGACAAGGTGTGTGGGTGTCGTGGCGGGTGGGATGTATAAGGAGTGTGGGAAGGGAAGGGCCCGGTGGTGATGGGCCCACTCCGCCTGCTTGGAGAGTGAGCCCCCTGGGCACCTGGCCCCGAGGCTCCCTGAGGGCTACAAGGGGATGGAATGAGGATGCCTGGCCCCAGGCAGGAGCGTGGCCACCTGAGTGCCAGGCCCAGGGAGCAGAGAGACTGGCAGTCACCTAGCCAGCTCCTCTGGCCCCTTGTCACTCTGTCCTCCATAGAATGGTTTGAACAGACCCCCACCCATCCTGCTGTGGAGTCCAGCGGTGCCCTCTGGCCCCTCTGACTGGGGATGGGAGCTGGAGTGGGGGTGGTGCCTGCCTTCCTCCTCCTCCCCAGGAGAAGCCGGCAGACAGGGCCAGGCGGCAGCCGCAGGACAGCAGAGCTGAAATAAATCTGAGCTGGTGTGGAATGAGGGGGGATAAATATCCTCTCCCGTGATGTGATCTTTCCAGCGGCTATTAATAGGTCTCCGGGGAGGGGGAGGCAGCGGGGGGAGCGGGCTGGAGCTTAAAGGGCCCGCAGCCCAGGCTGCAGGAATCCTTGGCTCCAAGCTACACTCCCTTCTGCCTGACACTCTGCTCCCCTCCCCCTTCCTCCTGCTGCCGCCTGCCCACCAGCCCGCCGGCCCACCCTGGCCTGGCCAGCCCTCCAGCTCTAAGCTGTCTGGACCAGTGGGTGCCACTGTAGGGTGTGCTTTCCACACCCTTCGTCTCCCCTGGGGAGTGGGGCTGGGCTGTGAGCAGTGACTCTAGGTCCTGTGGCCCCTCTCTGCTGAGGTTGGGACCTGGGGGAGTTGAGGTTTGGGACCTTGGAAGAAGTCTGAAGACAGCAAACCATAGGAGAGGCTGCTTGAGCCCTGGTTGGGCTGGGGGAGCTGGCTGGCTGGGTAGCTTGCAGTCTGATGGCTGTGGGAACTGGGCTGGGCCAGTTCTGCCAGCTCCAGGCCCTGGTTTCCATCTGAATTGTGGGGAAGGCCGTGGGCCATGGAGGGAGGTAGGGGACAAGCTGGTAGTTTTGAGATGCCACTCAGCACACCCCTGTGAGGTGAGGCAGGCTGGGGCAGTGAGTCCAGGTGTGCCCAGCCCCTAGCAAGGCTGACCTTCTGTCTCTCCTGCCTTCTCCCAGGTTACCCCACCCCAGGAGGAGAGAAGCTCCAGGGAGCCCGCCGCTGTCCCCTCGTGGCCACTGCCCCCCTGCCCCGGCCAAGCCAATGCACCCAGAAAATAAACTGACCAATCATGGCAAGACAGGGAATGGCGGGGCCCAATCCCAGCACCAGAATGTGAACCAAGGACCCCCCTGCAACCTGGGCTCGAAGGGCGTGGGGGCGGGGAACCATGGGGCCAAGGCCAACCAGATCTCACCTAGCAACTCAAGTCTGAAGAACCCCCAGGCAGGAGTACCCCCTTTCAGCTCGCTCAAGGGCAAGGTGAAGAGGGAGCGCAGTGTGTCTGTGGACTCCGGAGAGCAGCGAGAGGCTGGGACTCCATCCCTGGATTCGGAGGCCAAAGGTACCGGGTTTCCTGATCCCAAGGTGCCGACTGGCAGGAGACCCTCTGCCCCCTCTGCCTAGGCCACATCCTTCACTTCTCCCCAGCACAGGCACCTCTCAGCCCAGCACGCTATTCTGGATCGGGGCTGGCCAGGCTGCCACCAGAGAGGGGGATTCTGGTCTCCTCTGGCTTTCCACCAAAGCCCCAGAGGGGGAGCTGGAGATGTTGGGGTGAGGGCCAGACCCCACACCTCCCAGAAGCCTCCTGGTAGCCTGGCTGGTGGGAGCCATTTGGGGCAGGCACTGGGCCTGGACAAGTCACAGCGCTCCCCCTCCCCCCCAGCCCTAATTAGAACCAGTTGTGGTTGGGATTATGCCGTGCGTGGTGGGGGGGAGGGGAGCCCTGCAGCCGGGCTGTAGAGAGAAATCAGAAACAAATGGTGGTGTGGTGGGGGCCCAGGGCTGGCCAGGTGCCTACCATGGCCTGGGCAGTGCCCTCTGGGGTGGGGCATCTTGGAGAATGGGCCTGGCAGGGTCCTTGGGTGTGGGAGGACAGGGCCTGTGGACACTCACTCTTACCCCTCCTGCCTCCGTCCGTCCTGCCTGGGCAGAGGTGGCACCCCGGAGTAAGCGGCGGTGTGTGCTGGAGCGGAAACAGCCGTACAGCGGGGACGAATGGTGCTCGGGACCCGACAGCGAGGAGGACGACAAGCCCATCGGGGCCACCCACAGTAAGTACCCATTGGTGCCAGGATGCTGCGGCATGCAGGGCACCTGGGGCATGGCTGCCCTGAGGGAGCCGCCCTCTGCTCACCTAGGTTAGAGCACTGAGACAGAAGGGCAGGAAGAGGCAGGAGCCCAGGTTTCCTCTCCTGTCCCATCTCTCAGACTGTGTCCTTGCCTGCACTGGGACAGCCCAGTTCCAAGTCGTTGGGGTGCTCCATGGCTCCCTCTCCCTAGGGACAGAGGGTGGGCAGGGTTCACTCAGGTGGCTGCGCTCCTGGCCCCATCGCTTTTCCCTCTGGCCATGAATTCCTGGCTTATGCTGCCACCTACTGGCCAGTAGAGGGAGGACAGTGACGGTCCAGCCTCCCTGGGAGCCGGCTGGGCAGGTGACTGGGCAGCACAAAACCGACCCAGCCCAGGTGGGAGCTGACACCTGGCTGTCTCTGGCACCCTTCTCTAATCTCTAATTGACTCCTGGCAAGTGTCTGGGTGCTCCACCAGGTCGGAGAGTGGGCATGGGTGGATGCCCACTCTTATTCTTTGATCGATCAGTATTATTTGGGCCTTCCAAGAGTGATGGGGCGAGCCAGACACAAGCCCTACCCGAGCGAAGCCTGTGTGGGTTCGTTGGTGTTTTCCCTGAAAGCATGCATGTCTTTTGGGGGCAGGGAACCACTTAATGTGTAAGAAACTAGCCAGAGGGCGTTAAATTGTGAACTCCTTGATGGCAGAGAGATAAAGAGAAGGAAATATGCTGGCTGCTTTGCTGCTTTGTTTTATTTCATCTTAACAACAGCCCACGAGGTGGGTGTGATCAAGATGCCCCTGATGGGGACCAGCAGATGGCATAATGGTTACGTCGCTGGACTCCCATGTAGTTGACCGTGGTGTGAGTCCCAGACCCAGCAGCTTGAAACTCATGCTGGGTACGTGTGCATGCATGCCCTAAATCCCGAAAGGAGAATGGAGGAGAAGGGATTGTGGCATGGCCACCGCCCCTGGGGGGTGATTTCTCGCTTTCTGTCTTCGTGTTTCTGTCTCTGTGTCTCTGGCAAGCACATATATCCTGTACCAAAAATCCCTCCAAAAAAAAAAAAAAAAAAAGATGCTTGTTATGAAGAGGAAACAGAAATGTTGGGAATGAGGAACCATGTCTGTGGAGGTGATGTGGTGTTCAGATTCCAGAGCCACTGGCTGTCTCCTAAGGCCATCGGTCCTAGCTACGTGCCCCCCATGGGACCGACTGGTCACCTGTGAGTCTCTGCTGAACCCTTCTGTGAGAAAAAGTCACTGCCTCCAGGTCAGAACCTCTACAATGCCTAATTTGCTTTTTTTAAAAAATTTTTTGAGTTTTTTTTGCTATAGGGCCCGTGCACTTGCCAGAAAGATAGACGGAGACAGAGACACAGAAAACAAGAAATCATCCCCTGGGCAGATGGCCATGCTGCAATCCCTTCTCCTCCATTCTCCTCTCCGGATCTTGGGTACACACACACACATGCGCCTGGTGTGAGTTTAAGCCACTGGGTCAGGGACTTGAACCATGGTTGACTATATAGGAGTCCAGGGATGTAGCCATTACGCCATCCGATGGTCCTCCTAATTCGCTTTTTGAAAAAAAGTTTATCTTGAGACCAGCAGATGGCATAATGATTAAATTGCTGGATTTTCACATGGCTGACCATGGTTTGAGTCCCAGACCTGGCAGCTTGCAACTCACGCTGGGTGCAAGTGTGTGTATGCCCAAAATTCCAACAGGAGAATGGAGGAGAAGGGATTATAGCATGGCCATCCCCCATGAGGGATGATTTCTCACTTTCTGTCTCCCTGTCTCTGTCTCCGTTTCTGTCTCTGTCTCTCTGGCAGGCATATGTGCCCTATAGCAAAAATCTCTCTAAAAACAAGTTATTTACTATTCCATGAGCAAGAGAGACAGAGACTGATAGAAAGAGAACCCCCAATGGTCTTTCTTTTCTTTTCTTTTCTTTTTTTTTTTTTTTTTTTTTTTTTTTTTTAGAGGTTTTTGCTATAGGGCGCGTGCGCTCGCCAGACAGACAGAGAGAGACAGAGAGATAGAAAGCAGGAAATCACCCCCCAGGGGGGATGGCCACGCCGCAATCCCTTCTCCTCCATTCTCCTCTCGGGATCTTGGGCACGCACGCACATGCGCCCGGCGTGAGTTTAAGCCACCGGGTCCGGGACTCAAACCGCGGTCGACTACGTGGGAGTCCAGCGACATAGCCATCATGCTAACTGCTGGTCCCCCTTCTTTTCTTTTTTTATGAGTTATTTATTTTAGGGATCGGCAGGTGATGTGGTCGTTAAAGGCACTGGACTCCCACATGGCTGACTGTGGTTTGAGTCCTGGACTTGGTGGCTTGCTTTCTCATGTTTTCTCTCTCTCTCTCACTCTGTCACTTTCTGGTCAAATTAAAATAAATAAATAAATAAAGTTAAATAAAATAATTATTTTTTAAAAAAGACAACAAAATGAATTATTTATTTTATTTTATTTGTTGTTATCATTATCATCATCACTATTATTAAGTTTGACCACAGAGGGACAGAGAGAGAAAGAGAAAGGTGAGAAAACAAGCCGCCAGGTCCGGAACTCGAACTGCAGTCAGCCATGTGAGAGTCCAGGACCTTAACCACCATGCCACCTATCACCGTTCTCCCCACCACTGTCTTGATGCCACAATCCTACCATGGCTTCAGCCAGTCCCAGATCCCGGGCACCCCCCTGCCTGCTCTAGACACAAACCCAGGATCCTCCTTCGTGGGGCAGCCTCACACAGTGCTGTTAACACTGTGCCCCGTCCGGACCCCTAATTAACTTTTTCCATTAGATCACACCACTAGAGAAACTTTGGAAGACACGAGGAAATACCACAGGAAATTACTAACATCTCTTACTCAAGAAACCACGGTTGACTTTTTTTTAAAATAATTACTTTTTTAAAAAAAAAATTATTTACTTAATTTTATTTTTTTCATTCATTTGTTTTATTTTGGCCAGAGAGAGACACAGAGAGAGATGGAAAGTAAGAAAGCAAGTCACCAGGTCCAGGATTTGAACCGTGGTTGGCCATGTGGGAGTGCACAGTGCCTTAACCACCAGACCATCCGCTGGTCCCAATAATAAGTAAAAAATACATATATATTTCTGGGAGCCAGCATTCCTAGTGTATCAACCTTTTCTAAGTTAATTATTGGGACCAGCAGGTGGTGTAATGGCTATGTTGCTAGGCATTCCCACATTGCCATGTAGCTGACCGCGGTTCGAGTCCCGGACCCGGTGGCTTAAACTCACGCTGGGTGCGTGTGCGTGCGTGCCCAGGATCCTGAGAAGAGAATGGAGGAGAAGCAATTGCGGCGTGGCCATCCCCCCTGGGGGTTGATTTCTCATTTTCTATCTTTCTGTCTCTCTCTGTCTTTCTGGCAAGCGCATGTGCCCTATAGCAAAAACCTCTCTTAAAAAACAAACAAACAAACAAAACAAACAAACAAACAAAAACTCCAAAAAAACAATTTTTTTTTTTTTTTAAGAATTATTTTATTTACCTTTATTTATTTTAATTTGACCAGACAGGGACAGAGTGTGTGTTGGGGGGAAGTAAGAAAGCAAGCCGCCAGGTCTAGGGCTCAAAGAGTAGTCGGCCATGTGGGAGTCCAGCGCCTTAACCACCACACCACCTGTTGGCCCCAGGCAGCTTGTATTAGGTGAGCAGAGAGAGCTTTTACTTCCTGTTTGCAGGCCAGAGCTCTGCCTTGTTTCTCCTGGCATGGGAATGGGCCCACTTGCTCACTAGGCCTGCCAATGACCGGTGTAGCTTTTTACTAGGTTGGAACTTATAGTCAAGTTGGTAACTATGAAACAAAACTTCTCCTGGTCTGAGGGTGACTGATCTATCCCAAGAGCATTCCCAGTGTATCAGCCTTTTCTAACTTTCCAACTGCTTTTCAAGTTTACTTTTTACTTCGTGAACTTCTTATTAAAAATATATTTTGGGGGTACCAACATAGCGTAATGGCTATGTTGCTGGACTTCCACGTAGTCGACCGCGGTTCGCGTCCCGGACCCCGTGGCTTAAAACTCACGCCAGGTGTGTGTGCGTGCGTGCCCAAGATCCCGAGAGGAGAACGGAGGAGAAGGGATTGCGGCGTGGCCATCCCCCTCGGGAGGTGATTTCTCGCTTTCTGTCTCTGTCTCTCTCTGTTTGTCTGGCAAGCGCACACACCCTATAGCAAACACCTCTCAAAAAAAAAAAAAAAAAAAAAAAAAAAAAAAAAATATATATATATATATATATATATATATATATATATATATATTTCTGGGACCAGCAGTTAGCGTAATGGCTATGTTGCTGGACTCCCATGTAGACAACCACGGTTTGAGTCCCGGACCCGTTGTCTTAAACTCATGCCAGGCGCATGTGCATGTGTGCCCAAGATCCCGAGAGGAGAATGGAGGAGAAGGGATTGCGGCGTGGCCATCCCCCTGGGGGGTGATTTCTCACTTTCTGTCTTTCTGTCTCTCTCTGTCTTTCTGGCGAGCGCCCGCGCCCTATAGCAAAAACCTCTCCATATATATGTGTGTGTGTGTGTGTGTGTGTGTGTGTGTGTGTATATATATATATATATGTGTGTGTGTGTATATATATATATACACACACATACATATATATACATATATATGTGTTTATATATATATATATGTATATATATATATTTCAGATGGCCTAGTGGTTATGTTGCTGGATTGTCACATGGCTGACTGCAGTTTAAGTTCCAGACTTGGTGGCTTGAAACTCATGCCAGGCACGTGCACATGCATGCCTAAGGTGCCAGGAGGAGAATTGAGGAGAAGGGATTGTGGCGTGGCCATCCTCCCTGGGGGATGATTTCTCATTTTCCGTCTCATTCTCTTTCTCTCTCTCTCTCTCTTTCTCTCTATCTCGGGTGAGTGCATATGCCCTAATAGCAAAAACCTCTCAAAAAAAATAGAAAAATTTCTGTGGGCAAGCAGATGACATAGCAGTTACATTGCAGGACCCCACATGGCTGCCTGCGATTGAATCCTGACTCGATGGTTTGAAACTCAGGCCGGGCGCGCGTACATCCAAGATCCAAGGGAGAGAATGGAAGAAACTGATTGTGCTGTGTCCATTCTCCCAGGGGGTGATTTCTCACTTTCCCTCTCACTGTCTGTCTCTCACCAGCGACCCCACATGCCCTAAGGCAAAAACCTCTACCAAAAAAAACCAAAAACATTTGGGGACTGGACAGTGGCGCAGCACGGATGTAATGCAGTCTTCAGGCTGGCCCACAGAAAAGGTCCTGGGTTCATGTTCAGAGACCTCTCTGAATGTGCCAGATGTGGGTGTATCCATGATCCAGGGCTGGCTGGGACTGGAGATCTATCAGGAGGTTAAGTCCCTATTTTTGTTTTTGTTCTTTTAGTTTGTGCTAATGCGTGTGTGCTTGCAGGAGACAGAGAGAAAGCACCACCCAGGGGAGAGGACCACACTGCAGCCCCTTTTCCATTATTCTCTCAGGGGTTTGGGCATGCACACACATGGGCCCAATGTGTTTCTCAAGCTGCCAGATCCAGGACTCGAACCGTGTAGTTAGCCATGTGGGAGTCCAGCGTCAGAACCACCATGCCACCTGCTGGCCCCTGTATTTCTTTCCTTTTTTTTTTGAAAGAGGTTTTTGCTATAGGGTGTGTGCGCTAGCCAGAAAGACAGAGAGAGACAGAGACAGAAAGTGAGAAATCACCCCCCCAGGGGAGATGGCCATACCGAAATCCCTTCTCCTCCATTCTCCTCTCAGGATCTTGGGCACGCACGCACACACGCCCGGCGTGAGTTTAAGCCACCGGGTTTGGGACTCGAGCCATGGATGACTACATGGGAGTTCAGTGACATAGCCATTACACCAACTGCTGGTCCCTTTTTTTTTCTTTAAGTGCCACAAGATGTGTGTGCTCACCAGAGAGAAAGAAAGAGACAGGGAGAGGGAAAAAGCACTCCCCAGGGGGTATGGTCATGCTGTATTCCCAACCTCTCTGTCTCTATTCTGTCAGGATGTGGAACGTGCATGCACATGTGACTAGCGTGTTTCTCAAGCCAAGAGGGGCTGGGATTCCAATCCAGGTCGGCCATGTGGCCTCTGACTGCCTCAACCATTAGGCCACAGGGCCAGGTGTATATTGAATTTCTTTGGCCTGCTTGCTGTGGGGGTGGTGGTGGTGTTTTCACTGGATAGAGGAAGAAACCGAGGCTTAGAGGGATGGCTTGTCTGGTTCACAAAATCTCAAGGTCGGCTAGTGGTGGGGCAGGCATGCAAAGCCATTTGTCCTTAGGGTCTTGCGTCTGCACCACTGCTGTGCTTTCTCTCCACCCGGCTCACTAGACAGTGTTTGTGAACACACATACACAGGCCGAGCATGCCCTGGGTTCCTTCCTGGCTCTGTACGCACTGGCTGTAACCTTGGGTGGGCTACTGCATCCCTTCGAGGCCGTTTCCTCTGCGAAGTGGGACGTGTCGGTTAGATGCAGTCATGCAGGGCCTATCCACCAGGGCCACGTTTCCCTCTCTCTCCTCTGCATGCGGCCACCCTGCAGCTCTCCTGGTCAAAGACTGGTGAGAATGGCAGATGCAGCCGCAGAGGACCTTCGGACATGTGAGCCGCAAGGCAGGGAGTGCCCTGGGTGTGGGTGCCAGCTGGGTCTCCCGCTTGGTCCAGGCTCCGATCCCTTTCCCTCCTCTCTCCTTGCAGATTGTAATGTAGCAGATCCAGCCATGGCGGCCCCGCAGCTGGGTCCTGGCCAGACTGCCCAGCTGCCCCTCAGTGAGAGCAGCACACCGGCAGCCCCCCACGGCCCGCCGCCAGGCCTGCGGCCAGATGTGCCTGGGGGCGGGGCTGGGGGTGTCCCTGGAAAACCTCCCTCCCAGTTCGTGTATGTCTTCACGACCCACCTGGCCAACACGTAAGTACCAACGGGGACCAAGTCTGCTCTGTCCTCCCCTCAGCTTGGGCCGCCAGGAAGCTATTGGGGAGCAGGTGGGGGCTCCCTTCCCCCCCTCCTGAGCTGTGTGCATGACCCTCTGGTGCAGGGCGGCGGAGGCTGTGCTGCAGGGCCGGGCGGACTCCATCCTCGCCTACCACCAGCAGAACGTGCCCCGGGCCAAGCTGGACCAGGTGAGCACGGGCTGGGCTGGCGTCGGCGCAGCCCCAGGCCTGGCACCTGCCTCCGAGGACAAGGGATTAGGTGGGACATCCCTTTCCCTGTCTCATACTCGGCCTCTATCCTCCCACAGGCCCCCAAAGTGCCACCCACCCCAGAACCACTACCCCTGAGCACGCCGTCAGCAGGTACCCCGCAGTCCCAGCCACCTCCACTGCCGCCACCGCCACCCCCGGCCCCTGGCAGTGCCCCGCCTGCCCTGCCCGCGGAGGGGCCACCTGAGGACACCAGTCAGGACCTGGCCCCCAACTCTGTGGGAGCTGCCAGCACAGGCGGAGGGACCGGGGGTACCCATCCCAGCACCCCGACGGCAGCCACAGCCAACAACCCTCTGCCTCCTGGAGGAGAACCCAGCAGCGCCCCTGGCTCCACCCTGCTGGGGGAGGCCACGCCCACAGGCAATGGGCAGCGCAGTCTGGGCTCGGAGGGCCTGTCCAAGGAGCAGCTGGAGCATCGGGAGCGCTCCCTCCAGACACTGCGGGACATTGAGCGGCTGCTGCTCCGCAGCGGGGACACTGAGCCCTTCCTCAAGGGGCCCCCCGGAGGAGCAGGCGACGGGGGCCCAGCGGTACCAGCTCCGCCTGCGCCGGCGCAGCCCCCTGCGGCCCCTCCCAGCGGGCTGAAGAAGTATGAGGAGCCTTTGCAATCCATGATTTCGCAGACACAGAGCTTAGGGGGTCCCCCGCTGGAGCACGAAATGCCCGGGCACCCCCCGGGTGGGGACATGGGGCAGCAGATGAACGTGATGATGCAGAGGTTGGGCCAGGACAGCCTGACACCGGAGCAGGTGGCCTGGCGCAAGCTGCAGGAGGAGTACTACGAGGAGAAGCGGCGAAAGGAGGAGCAGATTGGGCTGCACGGTGGCCGCCAGCTGCCCGACATGATGGGCATGGGGGGCCTGATGGTGAGGGGGCCCCCACCACCCTACCACAGCAAACCTGGGGATCAGTGGCCGCCCGGGATGGGTGCACAGCTGCGGGGGCCCATGGATGTCCAAGACCCCATGCAGCTCCGGGGCGGCCCACCCTTCCCTGGACCTCGTTTCCCAGGCAACCAGATGCAGCGGGTGCCCGGGTTTGGGGGCATGCAGAGTGTGCCTATGGAGGTGCCCATGAATGCCATGCAGAGGCCCGTGAGGCCGGGCATGGGCTGGACTGAAGATCTGCCCCCAATGGGGGCGCCCAGCAACTTTGCCCAGAACACTGTGCCCTACCCGGGTGGGCAGGGAGAGGCAGAGCGCTTCATGGCCCCCCGGGTCCGCGAGGAGCTGCTGCGGCACCAGCTGCTGGAAAAGCGGGCGATGGGCATGCAGCGCCCCTTGGGCATGGCCGGCGGCGGCATGGGGCAGAGCATGGAGGTGGAGCGGATGATGCAGGCGCACAGGCAGATGGAGCCCGCCATGTTCCCTGGGCAGATGGCTGGTGGCGAGGGCCTGGCGGGTGCTCCCATGGGCATGGAGTTCAGTGGAAGCCGGGGCCTCCTGAGCCCCCCCATGGGGCAGTCTGGGCTGAGGGAGGTGGACGCCCCCATGGGGCCTGGCAACCTCAACATGAACATGAACGTGAACATGAACATGAACATGAACCTGAACGTGCAGATGACACCGCAGCAGCAGATGCTGATGTCGCAGAAGATGCGGGGCCCAGGGGACATGATGGGGCCTCAGGGCCTCAGCCCCGAGGAGCTGGCCCGCGCACGCGCCCAGAACAGCGGCGGCATGGTGGGAGGCCCGCAGAAGATGCTGATGCCATCGCAGTTCCCCAGCCAGGGCCAACAGGGCTTCTCTGGGGGTCAGGGGCCCTACCAAGCCCTGTCCCAGGACATGGGCAATGCCCAAGACATGTTCAGCCCAGACCAGAGTTCGATACCCATGGGCAGCTCAGGCACCGCACGGCTCAGCCACATGCCCCTGCCCCCTGCATCTAATGCCCCTGGACAGGTGCACTCGGCTCCGAACCGAGGGCTGGGCAGGCGGCCTTCGGACCTCACCATCAGTATTAATCAGATGGGCTCCCCAGGCATGGGGCACCTGAAGTCACCCACCCTGAGCCAGGTGCACTCGCCCTTGGTCACCTCTCCCTCTGCCAACCTCAAGTCACCCCAGACTCCCTCACAAATGGTGCCCTTGCCTTCCGCCAACCCCCCAGGACCTCTCAAGTCACCACAGGTCCTCAGCTCCTCCCTCAGTGTCCGTTCACCCACCGGCTCACCCAGCAGACTCAAGTCTCCCTCTATGGCGGTGCCTTCTCCAGGCTGGGTCGCCTCGCCCAAAACAGCCATGCCCAGCCCTGGGGTCTCCCAGAACAAGCAGCCGCCTCTCAACATGAACTCTTCCACCACCCTGGGCAACATGGAACAGGGTGAGTGCTCTGGGCAGGCTGGCGGGTGTTGGGCTATGCATGGGAACCCCCAGGTGGGCATGGTCCCCCGGGGCAGACCAGTGAGCAAAGCCCGAAAGGCGCTGGCTCTGTGTGCAGGACAGATGCAGGTGGGTGTTAGGCTCTCTCAGGGGGTGCCCATTCTCATCCCAGCCTTTGAGCATTGTACTGGGGACCTTCCCACGGCCCTGGGCTGCAGAGGCTGCCAGAATTGCTGGAAGACCGTTGGGCCGAGTCAGTGGGGCCTGATGGGAGGGCCTGAGTCCTGTGTGCTTGGAGGAGTCAGGTGGGGATTTAGGGGGCTGACTTCTCCCTAGACCCCAGGACATGCAGCTGGGTTCATCTCCCCCCAGTCACCCCTGGCTTTCTGTCTCCCCACTCCTGTAGGTGCCCTCCCACCCAGCGGCCCCCGGAGCACCTCCTCAGCACCTCCTGCCAACCCTCCCAGCGGCCTGGTGAACCCCAGCCTGCCATTCACTTCCTCCCCAGACCCCACGCCTTCCCAGAACCCCCTGTCACTGATGATGTCCCAGATGTCCAAGTACGCCATGCCCAGCTCCACCCCGCTCTACCACAATGCCATCAAGACTATTGCCACCTCAGACGACGAGCTGCTGCCCGACCGGCCCCTGCTGCCCCCACCGCCGCCGCAGGGCTCTGGGCCAGGTGTGAGAACTGGCAGGCTGGGGAGGAGAGCCAGTGTGGGCAGTGGGATGAGAGGAGAGGCGCGGCTAAGGACTCTCCTGTGCTTCCCCAGGCCCTGGGCGTGGGGGGAGACCTGGCTGCTGTCACACTCCTTTGAGTCCTTTAATGACAGCACAGTGTGCTTGGGAGTCTCCAAGCTGGTGACGTCCATGGCAAACTGGGTCAGAACTTGGCTTCCAGCTTAAATGCCTCGGTTCCTACTCTCCCCCAGCATTGTTTGGCTGGGCGTGGGGACACTGAGCTCTGCACCGAGCTCTGCACTGTCCCCAGGGGGGTGCACGGGGTTCCTGACCTTGTTCTCTGCCCACAGGGATCAGCAACAGCCAGCCCAACCAGATGCACCTGAACTCGGCTGCCGCCCCGAGCCCCATGGGCTTGAATCTGCCAGGCCAGCAGCCCCTGTCCCACGAGCCGCCCCCTGCCATGCTGCCCTCCCCCACCCCACTGGGCTCCAACATTCCGCTGCACCCCAACGCACAGGGCACTGGAGGGCCCCCTCAGAACTCAATGATGATGGCTCCGGGGGGCCCAGATGCCCTGAGTGCCCCCTGTGGGCCTGTGCCCAGCTCATCCCAGATGATGTCCTTCCCTCCTCGGCTGCAGCAGCCCCACGGCGCCATGGCCCCCACTGGGGGCGGGGGCGGGGGCCCCGGCCTGCAGCAGCACTACGCTTCAGGCATGCCCCTGCCCCCAGAGGACCTGCCCAGCCAGCCTCCAGGCCCCATACCCCCCCAGCAACACCTGATGGGCAAAGGCATGGCTGGGCGCATGGGCGACGCATACCCGCCGGGCGTGCTCCCTGGGGTGGCCTCGGTTTTGAACGACCCTGAGCTGAGCGAGGTGATCCGGCCCACCCCGACGGGAATCCCTGAGTTCGACTTGTCAAGGATCATCCCCTCTGAGAAGCCGAGCAGCACCCTGCAGTACTTCCCCAAGAGCGAGAACCAGCCCCCCAAGGCCCAGCCCCCCAATCTGCATCTCATGAACCTGCAGAACATGATGGCGGAGCAGACCCCCTCTCGGCCCCCCAACCTTCCAGGCCAGCAGGGTGTCCAGAGGGGGCTCAATATGTCCATGTGCCACCCCGGACAGATGTCCTTGCTGGGCAGGACAGGTGTGCCCCCACAGCAGGGCATGGTGCCGCATGGCCTGCACCAGGGGGTCATGTCCCCTCCACAAGGCCTCATGGCCCAGCAGAATTTCATGCTGATGAAGCAGCGGGGTGTGGGCAGTGAGGCCTACAGCCAACCCCCCCACATGCTCTCCCCACAGGGCTCCCTCATGGGCCCCCCGCCCCAGCAGAACCTCATGGTGTCCCACCCCCTGCGGCAACGCAGCGTGTCTCTGGACAGTCAGATGGGCTACCTCCCGGCGCCGGGTGGCATGGCCAACCTGCCCTTCTAGCAGCCCCTGCCCAGGCTGTGCTGGGGCAGATTGCAAATGCGCTGACCTTATTTCTTCCCCTCCAGTGTTGGGATGGCCTGGGTCAAGGGGTGGGGTGGAGGGGCGGGAGGGGCTTGTGTGGGGGGTGGCGTTTGTGTGTGCTGGCATCTTAAGGGGAAGGGGCAGAGTAGGGTAGGGGACTTTGGATGGGGTTCATTCCGTTTTGGCCACCAGGACTGTCCCCCCACCCCTCCCCATTTCTACGGAGCCTCTACTGTCCTGTGTCTCTGCATCTCTGCACCCCCCCACTCGCACCCCTCAGCTATGCTTTGAGTCCCGAAGGATCCTTGGGGGAGAACAAGGAGAGAGGTCTCCACCCCTTCCTGCACTGCCTCCCGGGTGCTCCATCTCTCCAGCTCCTCTCCTCTTGATCTCTCCGTGTCTAGCCTTTCTTCTGTCTTTTCTGCCTCGTGTCCTCTCCCTGCCCATGTGGCTGACCCCTCCCCCACCCCCACTCCTCGTGCAGGCGGCTGGCCAGGTGGGCAGGTGCCATCCGCCACTGTAAATAGAGCCCTGCGCTTTCGTGCCGGTGTGTGTGTGTGTGTGTGTGTGTGTGTGTGTGCTGTATTTCTGTGTTTTGATAGAAGTCACAAAAAAAGGATAAAAGAAACCCTTCCCCCTTCTTCAACTTATTGCCCTCCATTCCCCTGGACCTGGGGACTTGCAGTCCTTCACACCCATCCCTTGTTTGCAGTGTCTCTGGGTCCCTAAAGGGTACCATTTCTGTCCCCTCCCCAGATGGTAAGATGACAGAGATGCCCCACACCTAACAGAGGTCAGACCACCCAGGTTCCCACCTGGTAAGCCCCCCAGGGCAGCAGCCCATCCCTGCTGAGTGACTGACTGAGGGGGAACCTGTGTGCACTCGCATGGGTGTTCGCCGGCTCCAGGAACGTGGGGTCCTGCTTCCTACTGTGGATGTTTGGATGTCCCCTGCTGCTACATCTTAGCCAGAACTTGAAGTCCTTTGTCCCCAGTCTGGGATGAAAGGAGGAAGAGGCAGTGGCTACTTTTGAGCCATGGCAGGGGTGGCTGCAGTAGCCCTGAGTCCAGGTCCCCCCCCCCCCCCCCACCACCACCCAGGGCCCTGACACTAAATAGGCCACCATCCACTTCTTACCAAAGAAGGAAAGAACAGGGTTTGGCCCAGGCAGTTTGCCTCCCCTCCAGTCTCCTGCCTCCTGCCCTGAGGGTGGACCAGGGAAGGCGGAAGGTATTGGAGGGGCCCAGGGCACCCCACCACTGCTCTCTGCCTGCCCACTCTGCCCGTGCCCTGCTGGGCTCAGCCACTGCCTCCCCTCAGCCCCTGCTCCTGCCCACCTCGCTGGTCAGAGCCGAAGCCATATACTGGGGACTGCCCCCCTCCTGGCCCCAGGAGTAAAAGCATCTTCTCTTCCTTTCCTGCCTTGTGAAGTGGCAGGTAGTTCCCAGGCTAAGGCCTGCCTCCAAGGCCAAGGGCCATTCCAGACAGGGTGTCTTCTTGCAGGCTCTGTCCCCACCCGCAGGGTCTGCCTGGCCTGCTTGGGCAGCTGTGTACAAAGGGAACTCGCCCCACTTCTCCGGTCTGGTGCTGTCCTCTCGGCCCACCGGCAGCCAGGCGCAGTGCTTCCTCTGGGGCCGGCTGCTTCCTGATGCCCCCAGCACCCCCAGGGGACTATGGTGGGGCCTCTGCCCTGGGCCTACCTGCCTCCATCCTGCCAGGCGCTTGGCCTACCCTGCCTCGGTCTGGTCCTGTGCCCATGAGCTCCCTGCCCCTCTCTCCAAAGTATCCACTCTAAGTGGCTCCTGCCCTAGGGAGAGGGCTCAGACCGCAGAAGGCCCAGTGCCCTCCTGGTCCCCTCTCCTCTCCACCACTAGCTTCCCGAGGTGACCACCACAGGCCAGCCCCCTCCCCTCCATCCACGGCCATCCCCCAGCCATTTTGTACCATTATATAAATATATATATATATATATATAAATATAAATATATAAATACAATATGTGAAAACATCATCTTGGTTTTTATTTTGAAACAATTTTTAGGCTTGTTCCGGGGGTCTCTGTGCTGCCTGTACTGTATTGACCTGTTTTATAGGTGCCTTTTTATTAAAAAGAAAAAAATGTAAAATCCATCCTCTTGCCTTTTTTGCTTTTACGTCTGATGCCCCCACTGCCCAGCTATAGGATACTGGGAGACAAAAAAAGGGGTCCCAGGAGCTTCCTCACTGCAAGGATACCCCTGGTCCACAGCTGTGGTTTCCCCAGTGGGGACCCCTAGAGGAGCCTGTGGGCTGAAGTGAGACTGAGCAACCCTGATGAGCTCTGGACACGTGGAGGGGCCTTGACTCCCCACCCCCAGATCAGAGGCTGGTGTGAAGAAGGGAGAGCCCAGACTGCCTGACAGCACCTCCTACCTCTGCCCAAGACAGCCCTGAGCATGGAGAAGTTTCCTCTGGTTCCATCTGAGTGTCTGCTCTCAGGGGCAAGGCTGGGCTTCCTGGGGTCTGGAGACTTCCCCGCCAGGACTGCTGCTCACTCTGCCCTGCCTGGGTGGTGGTAGCAGGGGAAGCGACTCCGGAGGCCTCTGTTAGTCTGTCTTGCTCCTGGGGAAAAGGGAGTGCTACATCTCCATTCTGACTCTTGGCTAAGTACCCTTTCTCTATGCTTCCACAGCCCTGGAGCTTACGGGGAGGTGGGCAGTGGGGGGATGAATCCACCTCCTTCCCGTCAGTGCTCCAAACCCGCCAGACCCCCGTACTGTGCTGTCCGCCCTGCGAACTCTGTCCCATCTCCATCTCAAACCTGGGCAGCACTGGGTTTGATTTATATTTGGCTGTCTCTGGGGCTGGGGAAGTAGCGTTTTTTTTCCCCTGTTGAGCTCCTCTTCTGTGGGCTCAGTACTGGCTGGGCATTAGCCCTTCCTTAGGACTCTGGCTGGCCTCTGCCCTCGGTCTGCAGACCTCCTAGGACCCGACGACAGGGGGCGACCCAGCGCTGCTTCCGGCAGGGCTACCTGAATACCCGTCTGTTCTGAGCTCCCTGCTCAGTCAAATAGCTTCAGAGTTGGGGGCCTGGCAGGCCAGGATTTTAGGGATGTGCGAAGGCCAGACAGCTGACAGCCTCAGCTGGCTTTCCTCAGCCTTTCCTCCACCTGTGCCTTGGCGTTTAGCTTGTTCTGGCTTCATTCAGCAGGTGGAGTGGGAGGAGAGGTGGGAGGCCATGCAGGTCAGTGGCCCTTATGATGGCAGAGTGCATGCTGGGAGGGATGTGCCCTTCCCTGTTGAGAGGGGCAGGAGTGAGTTGTTTCCTGAGCCTTGGATAGTTAGGATGAGAGAAGGCGTGAGGGGTCCCCTCAGCCCATAGGATGCAGATACCCTCTGCGTGGCCTCTGTGCTGCTTCTCCCGCCTGGGCTCCAGCCTAGCCCCGGGGGCAGCAGAGGAGCTGGCAGGGATGGCCTGGCAAGAAGGGCTGGCTCATCTAGCTGCCCCTGTGAGGACACTGCCAAGGTGACCTCTCAGCAGCCATCCAGACTCCCGTCGGAAGGGGTTCCAGTGTCACTGCAGAAACACAGGGGGCGCTGTGACCTAGAAGGTGGTGAGGGAGGTGGCGTTCTCTGATTCGGAGAGACTGCTCTTGCGCCAGCTGGGGAAGAGCTGGCACAAGGAGGCCGGGCCGGCACAACCCAGCTTGGTCAGAAGCCTAGACAGGTCGCTGCGGAACTTCACACCAGCAAAGGTGTAGAGCATGGGGTTCAGGCAGCAGTGGGCCAGGCCCAGGAACTCGCACACGGTGATGGCTGCGGGGAGGTAGCCATTCAGCTCGCAGGTGTTGCCCACAGCCTTCAGCCTCGCCAGGGTGTCCAGGAAGATGACGATGTGATAGGGTAACCAGCAGAGAAAGAAGATGCTCGTCACCAGGATGGCCACCCTGACTGCCTTCTGCCGCTGAGGGCGGCGCTGGGCCTGGCACAGCCGGTGCACCACCCCTACATAGCACCAGCCCATCACCAGCATCGGCAGCAGGAACCCCCCTATGTGGTAGAGGAAGCGGGAGGCCAACAAGGCCTTGGCTTCGGCCTCGTTCTCTTGGGAGAAGGTGCACCGCGGCAGGGAGTCATTGAGATGGGGCTGGCTGACCTTGGCAAAGAGGATCTCTGGCAGGGCGAAAAGGAAGCCGGCCAGCCAGATGGTTGCGCAGGTGATGTGGATGGAGAGGAGGCGGCGGTGGCGGTAGGCATGCACGGCGTGGACAATGGCCAGGTAGCGGTCCACGGCAATGCAGGCCAGGAGCAGGCTGCTGCAGTAGAAGTTGATCTTGTGCAGAGCAATCACAATTTTGCAGAGGAAAGTCCCCAGGACCCAGCCTAGAGGGCCCTGGGCCACAGCAAAGGGCAGGATGAAGACCAGCAGAAGGTCGGCCACCGCCAGGTGGAACAGGAAGGTCTCAGTGGAGCTGCGAGTCTGCCGGTGCCGTTCCAGGATCACCAGCACCAAGATGTTGCCCAGCATACCCAGGAAGAAGATGAGGCTGTAGGCCACGGGCATGAACACGGCTTTGAAGGAGGTCAGCAGGGCCCCCTCAACTGTGGAGCAGAGATGATATTCCACCAGGGGCGTCTCTGTGCTGTCATTGTAGTTGGCTAATTCCTTGTACTGGAGGGGCAAGAAGACGGGAGGGTGAGGAACTGAGGACCCCTAAATCTCCTGTAGATTTTCCTTACTCCTCCCACTTCCCATATGTCCCATGACCAAATTCCAGTTTTCCTTCGTGTATTTTTTTAAAGAGATTTTTGCTATAGGGCATGTGTGCTTGCCTGAGAGACAGAGAGACAGAAAGCGAGAAATCACCCCCCAGGGGGGATGGCCACACCACAATCTCTTCTCCTCCATTCTCCCCTCAGGATCTTGGGTACACACGCACACACTCTCAGCATGGGCTTTAAGCTTCCAGGTCTGGGACTGAAACCATGGTCAACTATGTAGGAGTCCAGCGACATAACCATTATGCCATGCTGGTTCCCCTTAGTGTATTTTTAAAAATTACTTATTTATTCATTTATTTTAAATTTGACCAGAGAGAGAGAGAGAGAGAGAAAGCAAACCACCACGTCTGGGACTTGAACCATGGCTGGCCATATGGGAGTGTCCAGCCCCTTAACCATCATGCCACCTGCTGGTCTCCTCCTTAGTGTTCTCTTGAACTTTGTCTTTTTTAACTTCAGTCTTTCATCTGTGAAAGAGACTGAGTTCTTCACAGGGTCATGATCAAGATGGAAGGAGATTTATGGTGTGGGCCTGCTTTGTAAGCTGTAGGGCTGTGTACCTGGAAGAGAAATCGTGTCCTCAGGTATGGAAGGCTGTGGACTCAGTGGCGAGAATTAGGACTTTGATTTTTGGAATGGTTCTGGTTGGGACAAGGAGCCATTTGATCTGATTCTGAACACAATAGTAGGTCCTAAAAGCTAGGATCCTTGGGGCCAGCAGGTGGTGTGGTGGTTAGGGGTGCTAGACTCCCACATGGTTGATCATGGTTTAAGTCCTGGCCCTGGTGGCTTGCTTTCTCACTTTTTCTCTCTCACTCTGTCCCTCTCTAGACAAAAATAAATCAATAAATAAAGTTAAAAAAAATTCTTTTTTTAAAAAAAAGCTAGGATTCGTCTGGGGAGGGCAGTGGAGTGGGGGAGGGGCGGGGTTGGTGCGGATGCATGCGGCCTGCTGGCTGGCTTCCTCTGGGTTTTTCTCCCTTTCTAATTGCCTTCATTATCATGGAAATCGGAGTAATAGCTTCTACCTGGTTTCATCCCCACAACAAACTCAAGAGATGTCCTATTCCCTTTCCCCTCTTTTTATTTATTATTATTTTTTTACATGTAATCACGGTACATATTTACGGCATGCAAAATGAATTTGCCCAGCACGAATACACTGAGTCCAGTCAGAGGTATTCCCATACACCTTATCAACAAAGAATTTTCATTTCTGTGTCTGTTACATGTTTTGCTTTTTTCTCCTTGATTCCCTCCCTCCCGTGCCCCCCACTGCCCACCACCCTCCCACACGGTCTCCAGTATCCACAGTTATTCTTCAAGCTTTTCATATTCCTAGGTTTTCAGTTTCTGCCATGGCCGGCAGACGTTCGGTGTCATGGTCCTATCTTAGATGCGGCTCGCCAGAGGTCAGGTTTTTCTGAACCCACGTTTATCTCCCTCCAGAGTCAGTCCTTCCACCCCCACACAGGCCACGGCCTGGGCTTCCTCTCTAGGCTGTGAGGGCAGGAAGCTGCTCCCTGCCGTGTCCCATCCCTGGCAAACTTCCTGGGCCAAGGAGGGCTGGGGAGCGACAGGCCAGAGTGAGAGATCACAGGGAGGCGGGCAGGAGGAGGAAGCCTGCTCACAGAGAAGGGGGCGTGCCCACCTCCTCTCCGGAAGCCCCCTCCCTCCGCCTTCCACCTGCCCTCCTCCTCCTCTCTCCATCGCTGCTCAGGTTGTTTACCAGCTAACCACAAAGGAAGACCCGGTGCCTGTTTTCATACCTTTCACTCACAGCTGTCCTCTGCACCTGCTCCTCGCCCCCAGCTCTGTTCTTCCCACCCTCCCCTAATCAGCCCCCTCCCCAGGCAATTCAAAACCCATTAGAACCAACTTAGGTGGCTCCGAAGAGCCCCCAAGGCAGAGGATGGGATGGGGTACTCTGTCCCCAGGCTCTGGGTGGTCTCTTGTGGCCCCTCCTTCAGGAGAGTGAGGGTCCCTTGTAAGCAGGGAGTGGTGGCCCTGGCTACCTGTCACAGGGTCATGCACTCACCTTCTGGGGTGGGCAGACCCAGTCCCGGCCCTGGGTCTTTCCTCTGGTCCTGGGGCAGGTGGGCTCTGTGTGAAGGGGCTGGGAACCCATTAGAGCAATGGCAAAGCCCTCCACCCCACTCGCAGCGTCCCTCTGTGGGCGCCTCCGTCCAGCCCTTCTTCCCTGATGCTCAGGACCCTACAGCTCCACCACTGCTCTACTCCGCCCACCTCCTGCTCAGAGGACAGGGGGTTTCCACCACACACACCCCTGCACATCACCATCCTGCTGAGAGTCCTTCGTGGGTTCCCTATCACCTATAAGCATCCCTCGTGGTTTTCTTTTCTTTTTGTCCTTATCTTTTTCTCAATTTCACATTGAATAACAAAGCCAATTGTAAGAAAAGTCACATTTGAGATGATGTTCATCAATAGCAGATTGGAGTGAGCCAAAATCACAGCATTCATACGATGGAATACAAGGAAGTATTTGGAGGGCTGGGGCCAACAGGTGGTGTGGAGGTTAAGGTTTTAGGTCTCACATGGCTAACTGCATGGTTCAAGTCCCGGATGGTGGCTCAAAACACACACTGGACACATGTGTGTGCATACCCAAAATCCTGAAAGGAGAATGGAAGAGAAAACTGGCCATTTCGGTGTGGTCATCCCCCTGGGGGGTGAGTTATCACTCCCTCATCTCTTTATCTCTCTCTAGTGAGCGAGCGCACACACCCTATAGCAAAACCAGGAAAAAAAAAAAGAAGACCCAACTCAATCCCATCTTCCTACACCCTTCCTAGCTCCTTTCACTCGGGGTTGCATTCGCCTTCTTACTCTGTGGGTACATTTTTTACAGTCCTTGGGCTGGAATGTCCGTGTCCTCACTGGGTGGCGAGCTCCTGGGGGACAAATCAGATGGGTGGTGCATCACTCCACAAGCAGCTTCCCAGAGAAGGCCAGGCCTTTCTTGGTTTTGTTTTTAGAATTATTTTATTTAACTGTACTTGCTTACTTATTCCATTATTTTTAATTTGACCAGAGAAGGACAGAGAGCGAGAGAGAGAGAGCGAGAAAGCAAGCCACCAGGTCAGGGACTCAAACTGTGGTCGACCATATGGGAGTCCAGTGCCCTTAACCACCACACCTCCTGCCGGCCCCAGACCAGGCCTTTCTATTCTGAGGCTGCAGGCCACCCCTCTCTGGGCTCAGTGGGGACCCAGATACTCCTTTGTGTCCTGCAATTCCTGTCTCCCCCCAGGATCGTGACAGCCTGGGGACTGTCTTAGATCCCTCCTTCCCTATTTAGGATTTATTTCCAATATTATCGTGGAATAGAACTATTTGACTCTTTAAAAAAAAATTTATTTATTATTATTTTAATTTGCTACAGGGCACATGCACTCACCAGAGAGAGAGGGAAAGTGAGAAAGCAAGCCACTGGGTCCAGGACTTGAACCACGGTCGGCCATCTGGGAGTCCAGCACCCTAACCACCATACCACTTGCTGGCCCCCTATTTGACTCTTAAGGTGGTACTTTAGGGACCAGCAGGTAGAGTAGTGGTTGAGGTGTTGGATTTCTACATGGCTGACTGAGGTTTGAGTCCCAAATCTAGAAGCTTGAAAATCACAATAGATAAATAAATAAAAGTTAAAAAATTGAAAAAGATGGTACTTCAAAAAGTTTGTGGAGGGCCAGCTGGTACAGGATCCCACAATGTCTGACTCAGTGGCTTGAATAACATGCTAGAGTGGTAGGGTGGGGAGACCAGCAGATGGCGTAATGGTTACATCACTGGACTCCCACATGGCCAACCGTGGTTTGAGACCCAGCCCCAGTGGCTTGAAAAATACACCAGGGATGTATACGTGTGTGCCCAAAATCCCAAGAGGAGAATGGAGAAAAAGGGATTACAGAGTGGCCATGCACCCTGGGAGGGAGCCTTCTCACTTTCCCTCTCTTTGTCTCTGGTGAGCTCATGCACACTATGGGGGAAAAAATCTATGGAAAAATGGAATGAAAATGTAAGTTTATTACAATACAAAAATTTAAAATAATCTATGCACATACATTTTCCAGGAAATTTTTGAAGACCCTCTTGTACTGGAATTCAGCAGAAGATGAAGGAGGTGAGTAGTCTCCCCACAGGGTAAAGTGGCTCAGCAGAGGGAGGGGAGATGCAGGCCTGGGGATGGAAGTGGGGGTGGCTGGACTCCACCACTTCCTCCCTGGGCAGTGGTTGGAGCCTACTGCCCTGCTGCCAGGGAAGGGCCTAAGTGTGGCCATCCTGTGTGACCCAGAGACCCTGTATGGCATCTACTTGATTTTTTTATTTATTTATTTTTTGAAATTTTTTTGCTATAGGGTGTGTGCGCTTGCCGGAGAGACAGAGACAGAAAGTGAGAAATTCCCCCCTCCCCCCCAGGGAGGATGACCATGCTGCAATCCCTTCTCCTCCATTTTCCTCTCAGGATTTTGAGCCTGCACACATGGCCAGTGTGAATTTTAAGCTGCTGGGTCTGGGACTCGAACTGCAGTTGACTATGTGGAAGTCCAAAGACATAACCATTATGCCATCTGCTGGTCCCGACATCCACTCAGTTCTTGCCTCCCTAAAGCATCCAGACTAATCAGCTAGCTGTTCATTTAAAGTCAACGCAGTGGGACATCTCTCAGGGCCCCCACGTCCTGAGAAAGCAGCTTAAGAGAAGGGTTGGAGGAGTCTGTCTCTTCTTCCTTGCCAAGAGGTATTTGGCAAAGTGCTCAGGCAGAGAGGGGAGATAGGAGGAAGCTGGTTTGAGGGGTGCTAGGAGCTGGCAATGCATCTCAGCAGAAGGTGTCAAACAGACATTCTGGGGCCTTGGGAGTGGCACTGTTAAAGCCACTTCCCATAACAGGGGTTCTGGCACCCCCACCTTCCCCTAAATCATGGAGAGAGGCAATAAAGCAGGGTTGGCTTTGGCTGAGCGGATGTTGGGGAATTGGGAATCCCGTACACCATGGGGTATGTGGTGCTGAAGGGAGCCCCCAAGACTCGCATTGGGGAGCATAGCGTGGCAATTCAGAAGAGCGGCTTACTCACCCTTGGATTTAAAAACTCGCAGGAGCTCAAGTCTCTGGCGTGCACACACTCTAAGAGCAACACGCGCCCCGTGCCCAGACACACATGCCCAGATCAGCAGTGGCACAGGTCAGCACTCAGCAGACAGCAGCCTACACGTTGCCATAGGGCACGTGCACTTGCCGGAGAGACAGAGAAAGTGAGAAATCACCCCCCCAGAGGGTGGCCATGCCTCAATCCCTTCTCTATTCTCCTCTCAGGATCTTAGACATGCACAGGCACACGCCCAGCATGAGTGTCAAACCACTAGGTCCAGGGCTTGAACCGTGGGAGTCCAGCACCTTAACCACTACACTACTTGCTGGTCTGGGACCAGGGACTCTTGCTCAAAGAAGGCAAAACAAACAAACAAACAAACAAAAACACATACACACACACAATGACCAGAATGAGGCTGAGCGCAACCTCTGTGAGCTCTGGGGCAGCGGTGGGGCCTGGAACAGGGTCCGGGTGTGGAGGGAGTAGGGGAGGATGAGATTAGAGGCAACATGGGCTGGGCCTGAGTGGAGGGATCTACGATATTAGATATTATTCTTCTCTTTCCCTCTGCTGTAGGACTCAGGCTCCTCCCTAGATAATGAAGGTCCCCGTGGTCCATGCGACCTTACAGATAATGAGATGTCTCATGCCCTGAGCAGGCCATGTGAGTCAGCACGCACACCAGCAGATATAAAGCCCAGGCGCTGTGACCAGGGCTTACCTCGGCAGGGTGTGTGCTGGGACCCATGTCTAACACATTCCTCAGGATCTGTCCTGAATGCTCTCCTCTTTAGCACTCCTAGCCCTGTCTTGGATGAGGACAAGCCTGGGGGCCCTGTCAGACAGCATAGCTCTCTGTAGACTGTGGAGTCCCAACTAAGCAGATGGAATTGCATGGGAGAAAATAAAGCCCTGAGCTTGAGTTTAAAACATCACCTGTCAGGGACTAGGGGACAAGTTGGGGAAGATCCGGTAATGGCAGTTGATCAGAAAGACTGGGAAGTTTGCTGCCTAAGATTAAGATGAGTCACAGCGTGGCCTGGCTGGGGGAGGCCTGCTGTCACCTCACTCACCTATAGGGGAAAAGATCCGGCAGGTGGGCAGCCGGAGGCCAGCCCAGCTCGGTTGGTCTGGACAAGGGTGACTACTTTGCTGCGGGGGTTTGGAACACCCTTCCCTGGGAGGAAGTTTTCAGGAACTCGGGATACAGAGTTTAGGGCAGAGAAGGCTGGTCCACCAGAGCTGATTGCAGGGACTGGAGAGAGTCCCCTGGGGCAGAGGGGGAGTGGACCCTGGTGCGAGCCTGCGGGGGCAGACCAGGAGGAAGGGGCGGAAGTTGAAAGGGGTGGTGTTTTGGTCAAAAGAGGGATGGGGCCCTGGAATGAGGTGGGCAGAGGAATGTTCCAGTCCTAGTGTATAGGAGGAGAGGCTGGGCCCTTCCCCTCGCACCACAAGGCCCCTGGCTCAAGGCTCCCCATACCCTGACCCTGCCTGCTACGCCTGTCCAGGCTGAGCCGCCTCCGTGCTGTCCGCTCGGCATCTCTGGCCTGGCCTGCAGTCTGTGAGTGTCCCAACCTGACCTTGTCCTTAGCCCTGAGGAGGGGGGCGGGACTGCCCAGGGGGAACCCTGACTCCAAGACCTATATCGTGCTTTCCGAGGGACACGCCTGCACACATGCCAGTCATGGCATGGGCCATGGGAGCACAGGATCCATCTCTTTTCTCTCCCCGTGTGGCTACTCCTAGCCAAGAGTTGGAGCTGGGGGTGGGGATGGCCAGGGCACCACTCATTCCAGCCTTAGGAGGTTAGGAGGTGCTGGGGTCTGGAGGAATGAGCAGGGGCTGCAGAATAAGTCTACCTCTTACCGCACTCTTCCTCCCTCTAGATGGAGGAGGCCCTGGCCCGCCAACTATCGATCGCATCCCCCTTTCGCTACCCCCACCCTTCAGGAGCCAGCCAGCAAGCCGTCCATTGCGACCAAGGGCGCTGGCCACGAGGAGCGTGGGAGTGCTTCAGATGGGGTCTTCTGGGAGGCCTTAAGCTACCTCTACCTCTGCACAGTCTTCTGGTTTAAAGGGGCTCCCTGGTATCCCAACACCTATTCGCACGGCACAGCCAGACATGTCTCCTAGGTGGGTGCAGCAGCCTCTGAAGCCACCTCCTGGTTAGTGCTGATTCAAAGTATCTTACCACCGTCACTCCTGAAGGAACACTCCTCCTCGAGTCCTAATTCTCGGTTCCAATATATGGCCACTGTTTGTTTCGGCCAGAAGAGTAAGATCGCTCACAGTCTGTGTCCCCAAGGAAGGCAAATGTTTCTGAGGTCTAGTGGGTATGGGGGCCAGCTCCCACAGGGCTGACCACGGTTCAAATCCTGGCTCTGGTGGCTTGAAAAACACACCAGGCACATGTGCATGTGTGCCCCATAATCCCGACAGGATGGAGAAGTAGAAGAGAAGGGATTGTGGCCTGACCGTCTTTCACTTGGGGGATACTTTCTCCTTCTCCCTCTCTCTCTGGCAAGAGAGAGAGGTGCACACCCCCTCTCGCAATTAAAAGAAATTTACTTTTTTAAAGCAGATTTACTGATGGAGACCCTGTGGTCTATACACCTAGGTCCAGACTCACTTCAATGCTGACCCCTCCCCAGGCTGGCCTCAGGCCTGACCCTTCAGCCGTCACCCCAGTTGGGGCCCCTTCCACTGGGATTCCTCTGGACTTTTGACCAGGTTTGGGGGGAGGATCCTCTGCTCCCCCAAAGTAAAGCCCAGAAGCAGCTTGAGGCTGGTTTTGCTTCCTCTTCTTCACACCTTGGTGAAATGAGGCACTCGTTGTAGACAGGAGCTGTCGCCTGAGGAGCTCTGGTCACCCAAACTCAAGGTCTGGGGTGATCATCAACAGGGAGGGCTCCAGGGAAGCCAGTCCTGGGGCTTGGGCCAGCTTCGTCCAGCATGGGAGCAGCTTCTCACTGGCAGGTGGGGCTGGGGGATGGTTTACCACCGGCCTCTGTGGGGGCCCCAGCCCAGGCTCCTGTGGATAGGGACTGCTTTAGGTCTGCCCACATCAGCTTCCCCAGTAGGACGGGTCCTTGGCACACCACCCCAGGGACCTGGCTCCTTCTGTTCCCTGCTTCTTAGCCACGTATCGGGTCATTGGAAAAGTCATGATGCATCTTTGCATAGGAAGACAAAAAAATACATCATGACTTTTCTGACGACCTAAAAGATTGTTTTCTGTTCGGATCGTTCTTTCATGAGAATTAACAGCCTACCCTAAGAAGATGGACATTTGAAGTGGCCAAAGTTGATCCTAGAGTTCAAGAAGAAGAAGGAGATAGAGGAATGACTGACACTCGACTTCTAACCAAGAGTCCCCAGTTCTCACCCCCAGGTTCCAGGTAGGTGAACGGCTGCTCTCCTTGGTTTGGACGACGATGGGAAGAACAAGGGGAAGCAGAAGGAGAAGCTCTGGAGATTTAGCCCCCGGGGAGAAGTAGTGCGCTGAGATGGTGAACACAGTGAGGGGCTCTTCCGCCTGCTCTGGCCGGCTGGCCTGTGCCAACACTGTGGGGGTCTGTCAGTGCTGCTCCTGGTCCTGCTGCTAGGGTGCAGGGAGAGAGTCTGGGCTTGTGAGGGGTCAGAGCCCTGGAGAAGAGGACCTAGGAGGTGAGTGAAGGCAGGACGAGGCACTAGAGGCTGCTTGGCTGGGTCCAGATGGCTCCACGACTCCTGGCCACAACCTGACTGAGGGGTCCAGGCTAAGGACCACGCATGGGTGTGACGTGAAGCAGACTGCCTCCTCAGAATGTAGGTTTTCTTCGTGATACGGGCACTGCCCTGCCGCCCACCACCACCACCTGCCTCTACTAGGTCACGCAGTGAGGTGAGGTGAGGCGAGCAGTTAGGGGAAACTCTTGAGGTTTCTCAGAAGCCAGGGCTGGCCAGGGCTCCAGCTGGTTACTAAGCTATCCAACTGGGTCAGGGCCATGGTCAGCTCGGAGCTGTGGGCAGAGGAAGGTGCCCGGTAACCTAATCAGGAGAGGCAGTGGCCTGACCGGGAGGCCAGGGTGGGAGCACATTGTCTTGTCAGGGCGGCGGGTTTTTTGTTTCATTTGGGGTACTGCCCAGACTCTGATTAGCCCCAGGGCCAGCAGCAGGGCCATGCCCGTGCGGTCATGGGGGCCTGCACTCAGAGCGACCCCATGCTTGATTCAGTGTCACCTCGAAATTCTTCATAATTTTTCAGCAAAAGTCCCTGAGTTCTCATTTTGCATCGGGTGCCACAAATTATGCCGCAGGTCCTGATTCGATGGATGATCGGGCTCTGATGTTAATGGGGTTTGGAGCCAAGGGCAGAGACTTTATGTCATGAGTCCTTTCTCTAACCTCCTCCCCAAGTTCTACTCACACTTCCAAGCCTTGGGATCTGGGCAAGTAAGTGGCGGGTTTCTCCACGCCAGTCTAGGAATGTGCTGAGTGGGGTTACATGGGCTTCGGCTCAGAGAGCGGCGCAGGGGGTCAGCAGAGCCAGTGGGAGCCAGGGTCTGGATCCTTCAGGACCTAGCCCAGAATGCAGCTCAGAGAAGGCCTTTCTCCAGAGGAGGAAAACACCATGAAGAAGCTTCCTGCAAGCCCAGCCAGTCCTCTGCACCTGCACACAGGCGCTTGGGATCCTCTGGTTGAGCTGTTTTCCACATGCATCCTTTGGGAGCCCCAGGGACAACTGGTCAACTGAAGGACCTTGCTTTACGGGACAAACCTGGTGGGGACGGGGGTGGCACAACATGTCGCTAAAGGCAATGTTCTTCACCCAGCCAAGAGCCCTTTCCAAGAACACCTCATGCCTAGAGATTCTAGTCTCAGGAAGGAGGCCACAGCCTGCTCTGAGACATTTCCAGGATCATCACAGAGTTTTCTCACCAACCCCAGCTCCCAGACTCTGGCCCACTGAGACCCTCCACTTTGCTACCATCTGGTCTCACGCTGCCTCAGTTTAGCATACAGCCATTGTCTAGTGGCTTCCAGTAATGATTTTGTTTCTTCCTGGCCAGTCTGTAAGCTACTTGAGGGCAGAGATCAAGCATGGAAGGTAACCCACGGAAGGTATCGTCACACAGAGAGACGGAGCTCTCCACTGTGTGAGCAATCAGTGCCAGCCTCCAGACCATTAGGAAACCTCCAAGGTGTGTCCCCGCCTAGTCCCTATTCCAATTTGAAGAGGGAAGGAGAGGGTCCCCCATTGGGGAATGGACAATCTAAGGGCCGTGTGTTCCTGGTCACATGTCAAGTCAGGACCATGAAGGGCCTGAGCCACACCCTCTTGCTCCCACCAGGACATCTGGTCAGGGCAATGGCACTCCTTACCTGCTTCCTCCATGGGATGGGGGATAAAGTTGGAAAGGCTGGAGCCCATGGGCCTGTCTAGGTCCCACGGATCCACAGTGGGGCGGGGGGGTTCCCAAGCCGTCTCCTCTCTCCTGAGCCTGGGTGCAGCATATCTGAGTTACAAGTAGGGCCCAGGGGACAGGGAGCTGCCTGTCCCTACTCACCAGGTCATCCAGGTCGTCCAGGTTGTTCATGAAGTCCATGTCCAGGGTTAGGGGGTAGTTCATGGCTGCAGCTGTGACTCCCAGACTGGTCACTGCTGCCGAGAGACTCTCCAGCCGGGGCCTCTAGAGAGGTAGCAGCCGTCAGCTGCAAATTTAAACAAATGAGCTGCGTGCTGTCTCCTGGGGCTGCGGAGGGCCGCTGCCTGTCGTACAACTCATCACTTTTTTTTTTTTTTTTTCCACCAGGTCTTTTCTGTTTTTTTGAAGAAAAAGGGAAAATCCCCCACAGCATCAGTGCTAGTCAAGCATTTCAGCTTCTTTCTTTCCTGGCAACGGTTGTCTCAATGGGGCTTGTGACCTATACCCCCAAGAAGGGACACACACCTTGCAATGAAAACCACCTTCCAAGTCAGCGGGCTGACAAGGGAAACTCCAGAGAGGAAGGGACCAGGAGGGGAGCTCTTCCAGTGACCTCCCCTCCAAGCCACCTCCAAACCTTCATCTTACTGCCAGGGTGAGCCATCCCAGTCAGCCCAGGGCTGAAAATCCCGTGTCCTGGGAAACCCCTCAATCTGGGCAAGTTAGGACACCCTGTGAATCTGCCTGCTACTATCCTTTCGCCCAGGCAGGAGCAAAACTCCTCCCTTTCCAACGCAAGGTTCGAAGAGATAGGATAGAATGTCCAAAGGGAATGACTCTTCTAGAAGACAAACATGAAATTACCAAAGGAAAGCGCAATCTAGTCACAGAGCCATTTTCTGAGTTCAAAATAGTCATGCTCTAGCTACAGATTAACCTGCTTGGTGTGTACAATAGCCCACCCAGCTAGAGAAGATTTCACCTGTGATCCAGGGGCCCCTGGCATGCTCAGAGAGGTCCCAGGACATGAATTCAGGACCTTTCTCATGTGGGTTCCGTGCATGACTGCACCCACCACCACCTGGCCACCCAGACTCCTGATTTTTAGCAGAAGGACCATGAGGCCCAGAGAGGAAGAGCAGCCTATCCAGGCTCCTGAAGCTCACCAGTGGTGGGGCGGGGACCTGACTGCACAGTTGCTGTTTTCTCAGCTACACCAGACTGCCCCTCTCACAGGCTCCCCTAAGTCCTTTCCTTTCCCTCAACTCTGCCCTGGCTGAGAGCCTCTTCCTTTAAGAAGTCCCTTTGTAGACAGCAATTTCCCCTCCAAGTCTTACCTTTTCATTCCGGAGAGGTCATTTCCTTTCTTGGTCCATAATAATACAAAAACAATGATTGCACATGCGAAGGGCGAGGTGCTGCTCACCTTTATTATCACCCTCCCCTCCCAGCCAGATGCTCCTTAGCTGGATCTTACCTTTTCTGATGTCTTTCACCTTTTCCTCCACATTCATCTTCCCCCTTTCTCTCCTATACATTCTTTTGTTTGTTTGTTTTTAATAATTTTTATTTATTTGTTTATTTTAATTTGACCAGAGAAAGAGACACACAGATAGAGAGGGGAACAGGGGAGTGAGAAAGTAAGCCACCAGGTTTGGGACTCGAACCATGGTTAGCCATGTGGGAGTGTCCAGCATCTTAACCACCACACCACCTGCTGGTCCCCTACACGCTCTGTTTTTAATTCCTCTTCTCTCACCCCAGTAGGTGCGTCTTTCTCTGGTTTCAGCAGCTTGGGAAGTTTTCAGTCTGTTTATGTTTTTGGGGTCTCCCTCACCCCACTCTCTTCTTCATTCATAAACTACTTTCAAAGAGGAAGAATCCCAGGACAAGAGTCAGAGTTCCTTCCTGTCTAGCATTTCAGTCCTGAAAGCTGGGAGGAAGCTGTGCCAACCTTTGCTGTGACCCACACGTGCTGGGCACTCTGTATCCTCTCAGTCACCATTCTCCACCCCCCACCCCCACACAGCTCCACCCCTCCAGCCCGTCTGCATAGTCAGCTTAGCTTTTGTTATGCTAAGGACATTGGTCAGGAAGGAATAGCATAGAGAATCATATAGGAATTGAAACGAACTTTGAAAGACAAATCAGTCCATCCCCACCCACGCCCACCCTCAGCACATATAAAATTCTTGTCACTGCCTCCTCGTTAGATGGTCACTCAGTACCAGAGGGACATCTCTGGGAGCGAGAAACATGCTTTTTTCAAGAGATCATGTTCCAATGTGGGATGGTTTAAAGATTAGAAACTTCCTTCTCATGCTGAGTCAAGTATGTCTTCCTGTAACTCATCCACAGAGGTCCTGGTGGGCCTTCTGACCAGGCCGCCCAGCTCCTCGTCCAGTAAGTGCCCTCTGAAAAAGGACATCACGTTCCCAAGAGTTATCTTTCCTCCAAACGCACATCTCAGGTCTTTAGCCATTCTTCAAAGAGTTGGTTTCTGGGGGCTGGCAAGTGGCATGGTGGTTAAGGGTGCTGGACTCCCACATGGCTGACCATGGTTCAAGTCTCGGACCTGGTGGCTTGCTTTCTCACTTCCTCTCTCTCTCTCTGTCTCTCTCTGATCAAACTGGAAAATAACAATGATAATAATAATAAATAAAGTTAAAAAAAAAAAAAAAAAAAAAGAGTTGGTTTCTGGATCCTTTGTCAGCCCATGCTTTGACCTGTGGGTGATTTCTGGTTATCTGACTAGGACAAAATATAGAAAGAGACGTGTTTCTTTGTTTCAGACTCCATATATATATGACCATAATTAAAATAGTCTTTTCGGTGGGTTCCCACTCCCTGCCAACAAGCCTGATAGATTTCACTGTGGTGGTTCTAATCCATTGTTTCAGCGTGGAAAGGGAATCTTTCATAATCTGGATTCGGTCTTCTGGTGACGTGATGACAAGAGGGACAAGCCATCCTTGGGTCTTTCCAAGTCCTGATGGAAACTTTCAACAGGTCAAAAAGCCCAAAACAGGGGCCAGCAGGTGGCATGATAGTTGAGGCACTGGACTTCCATATGGTCAAGTGTGGTTTGAGTCCCAGACCCGGTGGCTTGAAATTCATGCCAGGCATGTGTGTGTGTGTGTGTGTGTGTGTGTGTGTGTGTGTGCGTGCATGCCCAAAATCTCAAGAAGAGAATGGAGGAGAAGGAATTGTGGCCCGGCCATTCTCCCTAGGGCGGCGGCGGGGGAGGGGGGGGGTGTCGGTTTCTTGCTTTCTGTCTCTCTTTCTCTCCCTGTCTCTCTGGCAAGTGCACGTGCCCTACAGCAAAAATCTCTCTCTCTCAAAACAACAACAACAACAAAAAAGCCAAAATCAGAATTCTACTGCTATACAAGAATAGACACCTGCTCTTCTCAAAGATCAGGGAAGGCTTCATGGAAGAAGTGGGGCATGAACCGGACACTGAAGGTTTGGAGAGAGTGAAGGTGGGGTGTGGCTGGAAGGAAGAGTCCTGTAGGGTTGTGGGAGACGATGAGGATTTCATGACAAACTGTGTGAAAGATGCAACCCTGGGCCTGGGACATCGTGGGCGCTCAGTATGGTGGGTGTGGTGATGGTGGTGATGATGATGGGGAGGAGGCAAGAGGAGATGGTGTGCACTATGCAAGGTGATCTTGAGCTTCTGCCCTTATTCTTCCCACAGCTGTCCATCTCCCATGGCATATTGCAGGCCCAGAAGAAGGTTTGGGGAGGCCCGAAACTACTCAGCAGCCATGGCAGCAGCAGGCTCTGGTCAGTGGTTTCAGCTATGACGGTGGGGGCAGGAGCAACAAGGAGGCAGCTTGTCAGCATGTCTGTGGCTGACCCAGGCTTTACGGAGTAAAAGCACCTGTGACTGTCACCTGACCTCCTCTCTAGGCCTTCAGCTGCCTGGTGCTTCTTGCACTCTGGTCCTGTTCAAATGTCTCTTCCTCTTCAGATACTGGGACACATTACGGTCCCCAGATCTCACCTGTCCCTGCCACTGACCTTAGATAGTCAACTCGGTTTGTCCTAAATGGGTAACTATCTCCTGACCGTGAGTTCTGATGTTGCCTTCGAAGGCTTAGAGAGTAATGAGGAACTGCTTCTATTAGGAAAGATATCTTACTTTTTTTTTTTTTTAAGAGATTTTTTGCTCTAGGGTATGTGTGCTCAACAGATAGACAGAGACAGAAAGCGAGAAATCACCCCCTGGGGGATGGCCATGCCACAGTCTCTTCTCCTCCATACTCTTCTTGGAATTTTGGGCACACACGCACAAGTGCCTGGTGTAATTTTCAAGCCAGTGGGTCTGGGACAAGAACTAAGGTTGATCACATGTGAGTCCAGTATCTTAACCATCACACCACCTACTGGCCCCCATTTTAAGATCTTCAAATTCTTAAAGCCAGACTAGCTTCCCCAGGATAGAGAGGACAATGCCTAGACCATAAAGATGAGATGACAGGGGTCCTACCTGTATGTGACACTCAGATGGGAGGGGACCCTTCCAGGTCAGGCAGCCTGAACTGTATTTCAGTTTATGACTTGCTCAGTTGTGTCCGTGTGAAATCACAACCCTCCTCCCCCAGCACGGGTAGCCTAGCCAGGGCTGAACTGTGTTCCAGGCCTCTCATAAAAATATCCTCTGATGGATCTGCCCAGACGGGGCGTGTGTCTGCTTCAGGTGTGGGTGATGGCTCAGAACAGGCTCAGGATAGACATTACACTTGGCAGTTCATGGAGTCTCATCAAATGCCTATTTCTTTCTGATGTTGCTTACAGTCACTTGTCTTGGAATTTATTTTCCACCTTCCCCAGAGAAAGTATGTCCTTTTTCTTCTTTTCTAAAAATTTTCCCAAAGAGCAGATTTGCTCATCAGAGAAGGGAGGAGAGAGAGGGAGAGGAATCTTTTGTTTGTTTGCTTTTGAGTTTTTTACTATAGGGCACGTGCACTCGCCAGAAAGAGAAAGACAGAGAGACAGAAAGCGAGAAATCCCCCCCCCCAAGGGGGGATGGCCACACCACAATCCCTTCTCCTCCATTCTCCTCTCGGGATCTTGGGCACATACGCACATGTGCCTGACGTGAGTTTAAGCCACCAAGTCCGGGACACGAACTACGGTTGACTACATGGGAGTCCAGTGACATAGCCATTATACCAACTGCTGATCCCAAGGGAGAGGAGTCTTAATTCGGTCGTCTGGGATGTGATGACAACACAGATAAGCCATCCCTGGGTATTTCCAAGTCCTGGTAGAAACGTATCCCCCATAGTCATGCCACAATCCCTTCTCTTCCACTGCTCCCTCCTTAGGGAATTTTGGACATGCACGTGCATGTGCTCAGTGTAACTTCAAGCCACTTTTCTGAGACTCAAATCATGTGGTTGGCCGTGTGGGATTCAGCCACCTTAACCAGACCATGGGCTGGTACTTTCCACTGAGTCTTGAGGTACTGCTGCAGGGAATGGGGTGGGATCTCCCCACCCTATTTATTTATAGATATTTATATTTTGTAGAGGTTTTTGCCTTAGGACGCGTGTGCTTACCAGGGAGAGAGAAAGAGAGAAGCAGTGAGAGAGAAAGTGAGAAATCACCCCCTGGGGGAACAGTCACACCACAGTCCCGTCTTCTCCATTCTCCCCCTGGGATCGCAGGCACACATGTGCACATGCCCAGCATATTTTAAGCCACTGGGCCTGGGACTTGAACCATGGTTGGGCATGTAGAAGTCCAGCGACATAACTGCTATGCCATCTGCTGGCCCCTAATTTTTTTTTTAATTTGACCAAAGTGCTTGTGGGCTTGTGAGAGAGAGAGACACAGAGAGACAGAGAGAGAGAGAGAGAGAGAGAGAGAGCATCCTCCCAGTGGCATGTGGTCATGCCACAATCCCTTCTCCTCCATTTCTCTGTCCTGCTGGGATTTGGGGCATCCACATAGGCACATGTGCCCAGCATGCTTTTGAAGCTGTCAGGGTCAGGATTCAAACCATGGTCAGCCACGTGGGATCCGGCTCCCTTAACCCTAGACCACAGGGCTGGCCCTCCCCCACCTCCAAGATGTGTTCCCTCGCTGATGGGGGCAGAGAGAGACCTTGTTCTCTTCTTTCTCTGGGTCATTCCAACAGATGAGAACAGCTCTCTACAGGTCCCCATCCCCTCACCCTAGGAAGAGGCTGCATCCTCCTGGCCTTCTCGGAGAATCACAGTGATGTTTGCATCGCACTTACCGACTGCACAGCCCTATGGCCTTAACATGTTCTTTTAGTTAATCTTCATATTTCACTTATCGTCACAGTTAATTATATGTAATCCCCAGAACGCCACGTACAGGAGGTTTAGGATTACTTCTGACTTATTTTTAAATTTTTATTTATCATTATTATTTAATTTGCTACCAAGTACGTGAAAGAGAGAGAAAGAGAGTGAGAAACAAGCTGCCAGGTCCAGGACTCAAACCACGGTTGGCCGTGCAGGAGTCTAGTGCCTTAATCATCATACCACCTGCTGTTCCCGCCTGTGGCTGTATTTTGGGAGATAGGAAATAGTACCTCAGGGTGCTCATGATTACAGGGAGAGTAACTGGCATAGTCGGGGTCTGAAGGCAGGTCTAGGAACACCCATCTGGAAGGGGTCACTCCATAAGACCACACAACTGTCATTCAGAGACCTGCCTTTTTTGCTTTTTCTGTTTTTTAGTTTGCCATAGGGCACACGTGTTTGCCAGAGAGACAGAGAGAGAGAAATCACCCTCTGGGGGAACGGTCATACCCTGCAATTTCTTCTCCTCTTGGGACTTTGGGCATACATACACATGCACCTGGCGTGTCGTGCCTCAAGCCACCACCAGATCTGGGAATCAAACCGTGAAGTCAGCCGTGTGGGATCCAGCTGCCTTAGCCACCACGCCCCCTGGCTGGCCTGAGACCCCATTTTATAAAGGACAGGCATTACCTGGCTGTGTACAGGAAAACTACATTTAAACCCTCTCTGAGCTGTCTGCCAGGTTCTTCTACGTGTCATGAACCATATTTAGCTCACACATCTCATGTCCTTTCATCCTCTGAACCATCTCCGACTGCTGGATGTCTTATCACCGCGTTGCAGATGTGGAAACTGCACTGTAGACGGCCGCGGGGAGCCGTGTGAATGTTGCCAGCTCGGTCATACACAGGACCCACAGCTCGCTACAAGTCAACACAGGAAGTGGGGTGGTAAGGTTGTCGCTGCTGGGAGCCAGCACCCACGCACTGCTCTTCTCTATTAGCTGTCGGGTCGGAGTCCTGCGGGGAGAAAGCCGGCTGCAGGTGCTAGGTAGGCTCATCTGCTTACCGCAAGGGTAGCGGCCGTGGGTGTGTTTGGAGACCTTGGCCTGGGCGTGGGCTATGTGGGCAGAGTTAGAGTGAGTCAGGTGTTTGTAAACGGAGCACTGAGCTGAGTGCTGGAGGGGGATTTGCCCCAGGGCATTTTGACTGACACGGCGAGCACACTCAGACACACGCATCTCGAGACCCTTGCCAAACAGTGTGCACACCCGTATCGTGTTGATGGAAACAGTACGGGCTGAGCCCAGCAGCGTGAAAGACACGCATAGTAAGAAGGATACACACAGCCTTCTCTCACACGTGTAATCATGCCAGGACACCTGGGAGGTTATTCCTTCCATGGGTGAGACAGACAGACAGCACCCCCAGCAGGGTCTTCACACCACAGTCTACTCCCAGCCTTCAGCCAGCCCTGAATCAATGGCACAGGAGGCCTTGGCTACTCAGGGGGTCTTCAGACTTGAATTGGACTCGAACCTAGAACCTTTTTTTTGGGGGAGAGGTTTTTGCTACAGGACGCGTGCACTCGCCAGAAAGACAGAGAGAGACAGACAGAAAGTGAGAAATCACCCCCTGGGGGGATGGCCACACCGCAATCCCTTCTCCTCCATTTTCTTCTCGGGATCTTGGGCAGGCATGCACATGCGCCCGGCGTGAGTTTAAGCCGCTGGGTCTGGGACTCAAACCGCGGTCGACTACATGGGAATCCAGCGACATAGCCATTACACTAACTGCTGGTCCGGAACCTAGAACCTTTTGATGTGGGATTGCCTCAGGGTGGTGCATTTTACTGCTATGCCCCCAAGAGGACTGGGTTTGATATGGAAAGCCTGAATTGGGGGGTCCATCACTTCCATTCTCCAGCAAGACTGCTTTGAGACCAGACCCTACCTAAATACCCTGACACACCGACAGGACTGCCAAACACAGCGTCCCTAGGGCAGTGCTTCTCAAACTTTCTGCCCCAGATCACCTGCAGGGCTGGTTAAATAGGGATGGCTGGGCCCCAGACCTGGTGTCTGATTCTGGGGTGGGAACTGAGATTCTGTATTTGTTTGAGACAGAGAAAGAGAGAAATCACCCCCTGAGGGAGATGGCCATGCCACAACCACTTCACCTCCGTTCTCCTGTTGGGATTTTGGGCAAGCACCCAGTGTGATTTTCAGGCCACCAGGTCTGGGACTTAAACAGCTCAGCTGGCCATGTGGGATCCAGTGCCTTAATCTCTATGCCACCTGCTAGCCCCGAGACTCTGCATTTCTTTCTTTCTTTCTTTTTTAAGAATTATTTTATTTATCCTTATTTGTTATCATTATTTTAATATTTTCAGAGAAAAACAGAGAGAGAGAGAGAGAGAGAAAGTGAGAACGAGAGCCTCTAGGTTTTTGGCCTGAGTCGCGGTTGGCCACCCTTAACCACCACACCACTGGCCAGCCCCGGCTCTGCATCTCTAAGGAGAGCCCAGGTGCTGCTGACACTGCTGGCCTGAAAATGATGCTGTGAGAACCATGGCCCGGGGTGCTATGGGACTGCCGCACAGACGCGCCTGCTGAATCACTTGCCCTAACAGCCAGCATCCACATGGGAGCTCCAAGCTCACCCCAGACCTGGAGCTGGGCTCCTCCGTGACAAGGTGCCATAGCGCTGGCTCTCCAGAACCACTGGCAGCACCTTACCAACCAGCACTGTAGCCCAGTGCTGGCTTTCCCCAGGACCCCCAGGCTCCCTGCACCCCTCCCGGACATGTCTCCGCAGACTCCGCTGGTCCCACCTTTGCTTCCTCTCTGGTCCGCCTCAGCCTGCACTCTGACTGCTGCTTCAGCTCTGCTAGGTAGCCTCCACCATGTCAAGTACACCTGTCCTTCTGACCATGACCCATGATAGAGACAGATTTTATAATACAACCTTGTTGGCACATATGCACACGTGAGCACACACACACACACACACACACACTAGCACATATAACACAGTTTATCAACAATATGCTCATATTTTTCTCCCCTCCCTCCCCGCCCTCTTTTTCTCACTCTTTGTTTTTTAACTTTTTTGTTTTGTTGCGAGAGAAAGGGTGGGGGAAAGGGAGAGAGATGAAGATGGGTATATTTATTTATTTATTTATTGCAGAGGGTGTGTGTCTGCTAGCCACAAGAAAGCACCCACCAGTGGGGTGTGGTCACACCTCATAGATGCCTCACCTGTCAGGATTTGAGGCACACACATATACATACCCAGTATGTTTTTCAAGCTGTCAAGGCTAGGACTTGAGTCATGGGCAGTAATGTGGGGTCTGGGATCCCTTAACTACCAGGGCAGCTCAGAGATAGGTATTTTCAACAGGGCCTCACGGCTTTGTAGTGACCCTCCTTCCTCAGACTCTCAGCTGGGATTCTTGGCATGTGCAAACATGCACCGCATGTTCAGATCAGCCTGGAAACCAAACCTAGGCCTCCCATGTGGCTTCCAGCATCCCAAGCGGTGGTGCTATCTGGGTGCCACTGCAGCTGGGCCCCTTTTCTTTTATTTCATGGAGGTCATTCAACCAAGTGACTTCCCTCAGTCTACACATAAGTCACAGTACCAATTTGAAAAGTACAAATGTCACTTCTCTGAGCCTTACTTCCTAATGTGGTCACTTATAAAGTACCTGCATGGCCAATCTTGCTATTATTTCTCTCAAATAATATGATGTGTGTGAAAGCATTTTTCCCAAGTAGAAATCCTTCATTTTTTTTTTTTTTAATAGGGTGTGTGTGCTCACTGGAGAGACAGCGAGGGACAGAGAGACAGAAAGGGCATAGCCATATCATAATCCCTTCTCCTCCATTCTCCTACCAGGATTTTGGGTACACAGGCATACATGTCCAGTGTGAGTTTCAAGCTTCTAGGTCCAGGACAAAACCACAGTCGGCCATGTGGGAGTCCAGTAACATAACTATTATATCATCTGCTGGTCCCAGAAATTCTTCATCTGTACAAAGTGCTATTACACACACAGAGAGATATACTTACATTTATTTTTTGCTGTAGTCCAGCCTCAATCTCTCTCTCTCTCTCTTTTTTTTTTTTGGAGAGGTTTTTGCTATAGGGCGCGTGCGCTTGCCAGAAAGACAGAGAGAGAGACAGAGAGACAGAAAGCGAGAAATCACCCCCCAGGGGGGATGGCCACGTCACAATCCCTTCTCCTCCATTCTCCTCTCGGGATCTTGGGCACGCACGCACACGCGCCCACGTGAGTTTAAGCTGCCGGGTCTGGGACTCGAACCGCGGTCGACTACATGGGAGTCTAGCAACATAGCCATTACGCTAACTGCTGGTCCCTCTCTCTCTCTTTTTTAAAGTTTTTGCTATAGAGTTGTGTACTCACCAGAGAAAGACAGAGAGATAGCGGGAAAGTGAGAAATAATTTTTTTCTTAAGAATTATTTTATTTATTTATTATTTTAATTTATCAGAGAGCGAGAAAGAGAGAGGGAAAGCAAGAAAGCAAACTGACAGGCTCAGAACTTGAACCATAGTCAGCCATGTGTGAATGTCTAGCTCCTTAACCACCACGCCACGGGCTGGCGCCTGGAAATCATTTTTTAAAGGGGGTTTGGAAAGGGAGGGACTTTAGGCAGGACTTTGTGGGAAGGGCAAAGAGGAGACCTTGGCCTCAGCAGAGGTCTGCAGGTGTTTTAAGCACTTCTTGAAGAGGGTTGCGAGCAGTTTGTCTAGACTGGCAGAGAGAAAATGGTGAGAGAAGGACAAGAGGCAGGGATGGTGAGTACCAAGAGGCACAGAGAACCTGGCTGGGCGTTCAGATCGCAGAGGGGCAACCTGGACACACGGCAGAGTCCTCGGCCACAGAACTTCGCAATGAAGCTGATATTGAGGTTATTCATCTTGACCTCCAAAAAAATATCTATGAATTGCTATTACCTGCCAGGCTGCAGCAGGAAGTAAGACAGCCAGTCTTGCTTGGGCCTGGGAGGTGGTATGGTGGTTAGGGATGCTGGATTCACACATGGCTGACTGCAGTTCAAGTCCCAGACCTGGTGGCTTGTTTTCTCACTTTCCCTCTCTCTCCATTTCTCTCTGGTGAGCACACGTGTTCTACAGCAAACTTAAATAATAATGATAAGTTAAGTGAAATAAAAAAGGAAAAAAAGTCCCTTTAAAAAAAGTCTCCAGTGAGGATGGGTGCTGAGTCCTCACGTAGCTTAGGAGCTATTCCTTGAGGCTGTGTGGGATTTCAGCACTGACCAGGTGCCGAGAAAGTGAGGAGAACAAAGCTAAGCATGGCCCCCGGTAGGTTCTACCACAGTGAGCAGGAAGCATTAAACGCATAAGCCAGGTGCTTGGTCATCACCATGACTCACAGTGTCGTTATAACAATCTGTAAGTGCGATAAAGACAAAGAACAAGGTGAGAGGGCAGGGAAGAACGTGAACTCGATCTTCATAGAACTACCGGCCACAGCCATCACATTCCAGATGAGCTTACGGGTTACGAAACCCTCTCACATTCTCTGTCTCAGCCTGGGGAGAAGTCCAGCCCAGAGTTCTGAGCCTATTTTAGTTATGAGAAAACGAAGGTTCTGCATGTCCCATGAGTCACCAAAATCTATTCAGTTAGAAAGGAATCCCAGTTAGCTCTGACTCAGAACTCTGGTCTTCCAAGAAGCAAGAAATAGGGGCCAGGCACAGTGGTAATGCAATTAGATCGGCAGGAGAAAGGGCCTTGGTTGTGTCCTAAGACCTCTGTGAGCACCATGGGTCCACTGAGGTCTGAGGACTGGGCCGGTCCAGCTGGCTGAGACCGGGCGCAAGCCAAGGTGTGAACTACCCTGTTGGGAGTGACTGTCTCTTTCTCTCTCTCTTTGTTTCCTCTCAGGATAATTATTTATTTATTTATTTTTTAAATTAAGGACTGGCCCCATAGTGCAGTGGTTAAGCACTGTGTATTGGGAGCCAGAATTTGCATGGCCAACCACGATTCGGATCTTGGCTCCAGAGGCTTGAAAAACCCTCCAAATGTGCGTTTGAGTGTGCGCCAAATCCCCAGGAAGGAGGAACGGAGAAGGGATGGATTGGATGCTTTCTTTCTTTCTCTCTCTAGAGAGCGTATGTACCCTCTGGCAATTAATAAAATTATTAAAGGGGCCAGCAAGTGGCATGGAGGTTATGGCACTGGATTCCACATGGCCAACTTCTCAGTTCAAGTCCTGGACCTGGTGGCTTGAAAATCATGCCAGGTATGTGTGCATGTGTGCCTGAAATCCTGAGAGACTATGGCATGGCCACCCTCAGGGCGTCATTTCTAACTTTCTCTCTCTTTCTCTCTCTCTCTGACTCTCTCTGGTGAGCTCATGCACCCTATAACAAAAAATAAAAATAAAAACGAAATTAAAGAAATAATTTAAAAGTGATTGGGGGGGCAGGCAGCCTGCTTGGTCTAGAGGAGGTGCCCTGACATATAACAAGTCCATCTTCGCGGACTTAGTGCTCAGAGCCTCTGCGTGAAGCTGTGTACAGGACTGTGATAGAGACAGGTGGATCGGTGGTTTGGCCTTGGGTGCCCGGGAGCGGGTGGCTAGGGCAGGAAGCGGCTGCCGCAGGACGGTGAATGGCGTTGTCATCACGGCAGCTGCGTGCTGCGCATCCCCGGCAGTGAAAGTGAGCGGGCCCCAGGCAGAGGTGATAGGCCAACGAAACTCCCTACCGCATTCACCTCCGAGATTGGGGACACGGTGAGGCCGGCCCACCTGCCGTATCAGCACTTTGATCACAGAGCTCTTCAGAGGGAGGTTTCCAAATGACTGGGCCGCTGCCCCAGGAAGGAAGCCTTCTGGGCTGTGATGTGGGGGCCCTGGGTGTGGGCCAGGCTCTTGAAAGAGAGTTAAGTGATGACACAGCAGTGGGGGACAGGGCTGCTGACACAGTGGGACCTGCTCTGGAGAGGACAGAGGTTGAGCACCACCTGGCCTGACCACAGAAGGGGACAATGAGAAGTCCCACCAACGGCTCCAGTAGCTACAACGCAAGTGCCATGCTCTGCACTCTGGCCTGGACTTACTGTTTCTGGTTTTCGGCTAATGGACATTTACAGAACGTTGGTGTGGGTTCTCAAACTTAGACCCTGCTGCTCCGGTGCACGGTCTCCCAGCTCAGCAGACCCTGGGGCGTCCTTCCTGGCTGCCCTCTATCCTTTTCCTGCCTCTGCTTCTTCCCTCCGGGATTTTTTTTTGTTTTGGGTTTGGAATCTGGGCAGTCCATCTTCCATATCTGGATGACCCATGCTTCCACCTCCTCAAGGCCAGTCTCTTTCCCTTCCTCTCCAAGATTCTCCTAAATTGAAATAATTCTCGTCCCCCCCAAACTTGATGCAGCACGTTACCTATATTTCTTACTTCGTAACCTCGTTTGACCTTATTCCTACACTATACCCCCCCCCCCAGCACGCCTGGCACACGTGTGCCCACGGTCCCCGCCGAAGCTGGGTGCATTGCAGCGTCGGTGGGGGGAGTTGTCTTTCTCTCTCCCCTGCTATGGTAGAAAGAAAAAGAAAGGAAAAGAAAGAAAGGAAGGAAGGAAGGAAGAGAGAAAGAAACTTTCTTTTACAAAAAGGCAACTATGGGGACCAGCAGGTGGTGTAATGGTTACATCACGAAGTCGACCGTGGTTCAAGTCCTAGACCCGGTAACTTGAAACTCATGCTGGGGACATGTGCGTGTGTGCCCAAAACCCTGAAAGGAGAATGAAGGAGAAGGGATGGCAGTGTGGCCATCCCCCTTGGTGGTGGGGGGGAGGGTGATTTCTCGCTTTCTGTCTCTCTGTCTCTCTCCGTCTCTCTGGTAAGCATGCGTGCCCTACAGCAAAAATGTCTCTCTCTCTCTCAAAAAAAAGCAATTGTGGAACCAGCAAGTGGCATGGTGGTTAAGGTGCTGGACTCCCACATGGCCAACTATAGTTTGAGTCTTGGACCTGGTGACTTGAAAGCTACACTGGACATGTGGCGTATGTGCCCAAAATTTCAGGAGAAGAAAGAAGGGATTGCAGTGAGGTCACCCCTCGGGGTGTGTGTGTTCTCATTCCCCCCTTTTCTATCTCTGGCAGGCACAACTCACCTTATAGAAAAAAAGGGGGGGGGGTGGTAATTGTGAGCCAGCCTCATGGCCTAGTGGTTAAGCAGTTGGATCCCACATGGTTGACTGCACAGTTTGAATCCCAGACCTTGCAGCTTGAAAAACATGCTAGGCGTTTGTGTGTGCCCCAGATCTCAACAGGAGGGAGAACTGGAGAAGGAATCGCAGTGTGACCATGCCCCATGGGGGGCGGGGCGCGTTCTCCTTCTCCATCTTCTCTCTGTCTCTCTCTCGTGAGCACATGTGTCCTTTGGCAAAATTTTAAGATAAATGAATAAAGGTAATTGCAAAGATGTGTGATCAGTACGTGAAAACACTCAGTACCTAGTAGATGCTCAGCAATGTTTGTTGCCGAGTTATTCAACGACGAGTCAGTATTCGGTGTCTTTTTCAGGTGGGAGTGAGGCTGGGATGGGCATCTGCCTCACTCCTCGTTGCGGCAGGGACATCTGTGCACCTGCTGAGTCCCTCCTACTAGACTAAGCTTGCCCAGAGCCAGGCACGCGGGCAGTCAGGGGGCGGAGGTTTGGTGAAGGGATGGATGAACACTTGTGTGCGGGCTGAATCAGTGGCCCCCTGGGCATGCACATCCTCATGTGGATGAAGCCAGGCACTCTGGGTCTAAGCAAACATAAGCTGGCGTTCTCACTGCTGGGCCTGCTTCCGAGGGCTCTGCGGCTTCTCCCCACCGCAGGCTGCAAGGACAAGAGGTAATGTTTGTTTCTGGGTCAGCCACCAAGCAAAGGGCAGCCGCCCACAGGGACAAGCCAAGCCTCTCTCCTGGCCGCTGGGTCTCACATCATCCCTTCTGGACCCAGCCAGGGACCCTGCAGACGGCCCAGGCTGGGTCACTGCCCAGAGAACAGGAATCCCTCTCATCCTGAGACAGAGAAAAGAAAGGAGAATCCTTGGAAAGAAGTGTGTGTGAGATCTCTGTGAGGAGAACCACACGACCTCTCTCAGGGACAGCACAGCAGCCCTGGATGGGACACTCAGTGGGATCAAGACATCAGTCCTCACTGACATGGAGCGTCAGGGTCATGCTTGATGTTATCTGGAAGAATAAATGGATGAGAATAGCTTTGTTATGTTTTCCATGTTTCAGAAAATAAACATAGGGCCAGGAGGTGGCCTGGTGGTTAATTAAGATGCTGGATCTCACATAGCCAGCTCCATAGTTCAAGCCCCAGACCCGGTGGTCTGAAAAACATACTGGGCACATATGTGTGCATGCCCAATATTCTAAGAGGAGAAGGAATTGCCGCATGGTCATCTCCCTTGGGGAATGAGTTCTCACTTTCCCTCTCTGTATCTCTCTCTGGTGAGCACTCATGCCCTATGACAAAAATCTAAAAATAAAAAAAGGAAAAGGAAAATAATGAGGTTGCATCTGCACTATCAAAAATGGTGTTAAAATAAGAAATCAGGGGGCCAGAGGTGGTGTGGTGGTTAAGGTGCTGGACTCCCATATGGCCAACCGTGGTGCAAGTCCTGGACCTGGTAACTTACTTTCTTGCTTTCCCTCTCTCTGGTGGATACATATGCCCTATAGCAAATTAAAAAATAATAATAATAACAAATACAATTAAATAAATAATTTTAGAAATAATTATTTTATTTAACTTTGTTTATTTATTTTAATTTGACCGAGAGGGACAGAGTGAGAGAGAGAGAGAGAGAGAGAGAGAGGGAAAGTGAGAAAGCAAGCCACCGGATCTGGGACTTGAACCATGGTTGGCCATGTGGGAGTCCAGCACCCTTAACCACCATGCCACCTGCTGGCCCCACAATTAAATAAATAATTTAAACAAAAAAAAAGAAATCTGGCTCTGAGGGACCAGCAGGTGGCCTAGTGGCTAAGGAACTGGACTCCCGTATGACTGACCACAGTTTGAGTCCCAGACTGGAGGCTTACTTTCTTACTTTCCTCCCCACTCTCTGTCTCTCTCTGGTCAAATTAAAAAAAAAAGAAAAATATAATAAATGAAATTAAATAAATAATTCTTTTTTGAAAAAAGTAATTAGGTTCTGGAGAAAGAAAACCTGAGTTTGAATCTAATTCCACTACTTCCTGGACATGTCACTGCTATGAAATGAATTCTGTCCCCTCAAAATTTACATGTGAAAGTCCTAACTCCCTCCCTGTACCCCCAGAGCACAAAGGAAAGGCTGCGTGAAGACACAGAAATGCGGTGAGACCATGACCTGTATAAGCCAGAGGGAGGGCCCTCGCCAGAAATCGAACCCTGCCAGAACTTCGGTCTTGGCCATTCCAGACCCCAGAGCTGTGAGAAGATAAACTGTTGTTTCAGCCGTCTAGGTTTATCAGGTACAGTCTAGGATGTTTGCATGACAATGAGATCGCCCACGACGCATTTCTCCACATGTATCTGTCCTGAACACACGACTGTATGACTGTAGTTTGCTCTGGCAGCCAGTCACCTTGGGAAAGCTTCTGACATTTCACGGCCTCTGCTTCCTCAGGTAGTAACATGGAGTAAGAGCATTATAACATGGGGCCAGCAGCTGTCATGGAGGTTAAGGCACTGGATTCCATACAGCCGACTTTGCAGTTGCAGTCCCAGACCCAGGCAACTTGAAAATCATGCCAGGGGGGCCAGCAGGTGGCATGGGGGGTTAAGGCACTGGATTCCTACATGGGTGATTGTAATTGGGGTCCCAAACCTGGCAACTTGAAACTCACACTGAGTACGTGTGCATGTGTGCCCAAAATCCCAGAAAGAAAATGGAGGAGAAGGAATTACAGTGTGGCCATCCCCTCTGGGTGTGTGTGTGTGTGATTTTTTGCTTTCTGTCTCTCTGTTGTTCTCTTTCTTTCTGACAAGTGCACATGCCCTATAGTAAAAATCTCTCTACAAAAAAGAAAGAAAGAAAATCATGCAAGGCATGTGTGTGTACATCCCCATAATCCTGAGAGGAGACGGGATTGCAGTGTGGCTATCTCCTCTGGGGGCGATTTCTCACTTTCTCTCTGTCTCTCCAGCAAGCTCATGGCAAAAAACAAAAACAAAAATAAGCAAAAGACTATTGTAGCACATCGTGGTGAAATACTACATGTAAAGCACTTAGCACGATGCCTGGCCCTTAACAGCTGCTCAGTACAGTACTCAGGGCAGTTGCTACAACAACAGTGGCACAGGGGCAGAGATCCATGGCAAGACCCACGGAACAAAGTGGGTAATCCAGAAACACACCTCAGCCTTCTGCAAGCACAGGAGAAAGAGAGGACTATGCTGTGTGTTATGTTTTGCTTTCGTGCCATCCTCCCATGTCATATGTGCTGCGGGCGTACAATAGGTGCTTAAAAACTGTGTGTTGCAGGCTGGTTTTGTGGTGCAGTGCGAATGCACTGCTTGAGAGAAGCTGGATCTCACACATCGACCGTGGTTTGAATCCCCAGTCCTGCCAGCATGAAACACCAGCACATGCATGCATGCTTGAGTGCCCAAGATCTACCAGGTTGGAGGACTGGAAGAAGGAGAACCTGGAATGACCAGACCCCACAGAAAGTACTCCCATTCGTGTGAGCTCTATCATGAATAAAGAAAACATGTTTCACACATTTTTGACTGCTGATGGGCCAGCAGATGGGGTAGCAGTTACAATGCTGGACTCCCACCTAGTCGACTGTGGCTCGATACCTGGACCTGGCAGCTAAAAACTCATGCCGTGTGCGTGTACGTGCATGTCCAAAATCCTGAGAAGAGAATGGAGGAAAAGGGATTGCAGCAGGACCAACAGTTAGCATAATGGCTACGTCACTGAACTGCCATGTAGCCGATCACGGTTCAAGTCCCGGACCCGGTGGCTTGAATTCACGCCGGGCACGTGTGCATGTGTGCCCAAGATCCCGAGAGGAGAATGGAGGAGAAGGGATTGTGGTGTGGCCATCCCCCTGGGAGGTGGTTTCTTGCTTTCTATCTCTCTGTCTCTCTCTGTCTTTTTGGCGAACACATACACCCTATAGCAAAAAACCTCTCCAAAAAAAAAAAAAAAAAGAGAGAGATTGCGGCATGGCCATCCCCCTACGGGGTGATTTCTTGTTTCCTGTCTCTCTGTCTCTGGCAAATGCACGTGCCCTATAAAATCTCAAAAAGAAAAACAGTCTTTTGACTGCTGGTACCAGCAGATGGCATAATGGTTATGTGGCTGGACTCCCATGTAGTTAACCATGGTTTGAGTCCCGGACCCAGTGGCTTAAACTCATGCCACGTGTGCGTGCGTGCCCAAAATCCCAAGAGGAGAATGGAGGAGAAGGGACTGTAGTGTGGCTACCAGTGCAAAAAGAAGAACTAGTCTTTCTTTTTGCTTTTTTTTTTTTTTTTCCTGTAGGGCATGTGTGCTCATTGGAGAGAGAGAAAAAGAAAGAGAGAGGGAAAGTGAGAAATCACTCCCCAGGGGGAATGGCCACACCACAATCCCTTCTCCTCCATTCTCCTTTGGGATTTTGGGCATGCATACACATGCACCCTCCATGTTTTTCAGGCCACCAGGTCCAGAACTCAAACTGTGCATGAGCTGCTTTCAATGGTATGCCACTGGCTGACTAGAATGAACTATGTTTTTAGTGATGTTGGGAAAGTTCCCTAAGTATTTGGAATAAAATAATCATATTTTACAATTTCAACTGAAGACCTTTTTCCTATTTCCAAAATCCCTTCCAGAGAGCCTGGGGTGAGTCACACCCACAAACATTAACAGACCATTTTGACTCATTGATAATAGGACTCTTCCTACATCCTGTCCTTGGGACAGTATCTTGTGGCTGTTTACAAGTCCCCTTATCTCTGTTAAAGTACACTTTTTGCTGATGCCTTCCCGAAACACAGATCTCCTTTTCTAATCATCAACCTGAGAACTGTAAAACCCACTTATGGCCTGTGAGGCATCCCCCACCCCACTTCCAGATGTTTCACCTTTTTGAACCAGGTCAATGAAAGAACTCTTTTTTTTTTTTTTTTTTTTTTTTTGGAGAGGTTTTTTCACTATAGGGCGCGTGCGCTCGCCAGACAGACAGAGAGAGACATAGAGACAGAAAGCCAGAAATCACCCCCCAGAGGGGATGGTCACGCCACAATCCCTTCTCCTCCATTCTCCTCTCGGGATCTTGGGCACGCACGCACACGCGCCCGGCGTGAGTTTTAAGTCACCGGGTCCGGGACGCGAACCACGGTCGACTACGTGGGAGTCCAGCGACATAGCCATTACGCTAACTGCTGGTTCCCACCAATGAAAGAACTCTTTCACTAAATTCCAAACCTTGTCTCTCACTTTCAAAATCAAATAATAGGAACCCCTGTAGCTGATCGCCCCCAGAAATCATGTTTACCTTTCTCCAGGCCTGGTCACACATATCTGTGTTTAGAAATAAACCACATTGGGACCAGCAGTTAGCGTAATGGCTATGTCGCTGGACTCCCACGTAGTTGACCATAGTTCGCATCCCAGACCTGGTGGCTTAAAACTCACGCCGGGTGTGTGTGTGTACGTGCCCAAGATCCCGAGAGGAGAATGGAGGAGAAGGGATTGCAGCGTGGCCATCTCCCCTGGGGGGTGATTTCTCGCTTTCTGTCTCTCTGTCTCTGTCTGTCTGGAGAGCGCACGCGCCCTATAGCGAAAACCTCTCAAAAAAAAAAAAAAGAAATAAACCACATTAATTATTATTTCTGTGGAATTGGTTTTCCTTTGACATATCCTACGAAGGAGCTTTCAAACTTTTTTTAAAAAGAATTTTTTAAAACTTTATTTATTTATTTAAATTTGACCTGAGAGGGACAGAGTGAGAGAGAGTGAGGGAAAGTGAGAAAGCAAGCCACCAGGTCTGGGACTCAAACCGTGTTTGGCCATGTGGAAGTCCAGCACCCTTAACCACCATGCATCTGCCGGCGCTGCTTTCAAACATTTTTTTGACCATGACTCATGGTAAGAAATATGAAAGAAAAAAGAAAAAGAAAAAAAAAAGAAATATGTCAGACCTGGGGCTGGCAGATGGTGTGGTGGTTGAGACACTAAACTCCCATATGGCTGACCCAGGTTCAAGTCCTGGACCTGCTAACTTGCTTTCTCACTTTCCCTCTATCTCTCTGGTCAAATTAAATAGTAATAATAATAAATAAAATAACTTTATAAAATAAATATGACAGGTGTTTCACCCCAATAAATATGCTCCTGAATATAAATGCATAACTAAAGCAAACCCTCATAAGTGGTGTTTATGCTTATTATGTCAGATGGACTCTGGTGTGTTCTATCCTATTTCACTCCACTCCATTCCACCCATTTCTATTTTATTAAAAGGAAAATTCTGATTCTACCCACTGATGAGTATCTACCAGTAGTTTGAAGAATATTAAATATACTAAAAAGAATTTTTTTTTTTTTTTTGGAGAGGTTTTTGCTATAGGGCGCGTGCGCTCGCCAGACAGACAGAGAGAGACAGAGAGATAGAAGGCAGGAAATCACACCCCAGGGGGGATGTCCACGCCACAATCCCTTCTTCTCCATTCTCCTCTCGGGATCTTGGGCACGCACGCACACGCGCCCGGCGTGAGTTTAAGCCGCCGGGTCCGGGACTCGAACCGCGGTTGACTACGTGGGAGTCCAGCGACATAGCCATTACGCTAACTGCTGGTCCCAAAAGAATTATTTTTTAGAGTAAGCTAGAGGGTGTGTACACTCACTGGAAAGACAAAGAGAGAGAAAGAGGCAGAAAGTGAGCAATCACCCCCCAGAGGGGATGGCCATGCCACAATCCCTTCTTCTACATTCTCCTCCTGGGATCTGGGACACACACACACACAAGTGCCTCGTGTGAGTTTTTTTTTTAAATTATTTAATTTTAATTAATTAGTTAATTAATTAACTAATTAATTAAATTTTACCAGAAAGGGACACAGTGAGAGAGAGAGAGAGAGATATTGAGAAAGCAAACCACCAGATCTAGGACTCAAACAGTGGTCAGCCATGTGGGAGTCTAGTGTCCTTAACCACCATGCCACCTGCTGGTCCCCCAGTGTGAGTTTCAAGTCACTGGGTCCAGGACTCAAACTATAGTTGACTACATGGGAGCCCAATGACATAATCATTACACCATCTGCTGGTCCCCTAAAATTATCTTTTCATTTTATTTATTTATTATTATTATTATTATTTTTAATTTGCTATAGGAAATGTGTGCTCATGAGAGAGAGAGAGAGAGAGAGAGAGAGAGAGAGAGAGAGAGAGATAAAGCGATAAAGCAAGGTCCAGGACTCAAACTGCAGTCAGCCATGTGGGAGTCCAGTGCCTTAACAACCTACACGCCACCTGCTGGCCCCCTATACTAAAATTAATTTTCTTTTTCTTTTTTTAGTTTTTGTTATAGGGCATGTGTGCTCCCTAGAGAGAGACAGAGAGAGGGGAAATGAGAATTCACACCCCCTCCCCCCCAGGGGAGGATGGCTACACTGCAATTCCTTCTCCTTTCTCTTTTGGAGATTTTGGGCACACATACACAGATGCCTGGGGGGATGGCTACACTGCAATTCCTTCTCCATTCTCTTTTGGAGATTTTGGGCACACATACACAGATGCCTGGCATGATTTTAAAGTCACCAGTCAGAGGCTCTAACCCTGGTCGGCCATGTGGGAGTCCCAGTGTCCAAACCACCACGCCACCTTGTTGCCTTCAGTTCCTAACTTTAATTGTTAGAAGGTGCATATGCTTGCCAGAGAGATAGAGAGACAGTAAAAAAGAAGGAGAAAGCACCCCCTGATGGGGCGTGGTCATGCCCCAGTCTTTCTTCCTCCACTCCTCCCCCCGTCAGGATTTTGGGCACACATGTACACATGGCAGACCAGCTCAGAACTGTGGTCAGCCTCCAGTCCCCCTAACCACTGTGCTATGCCGCAGCCCAGGCACAGTGATTAATTTAAGAGAGAGAGAGAGAGAGAGAGAGAGAGAGAGAAAGTAAGCTTCTATGTCTAGGACTTGACCTGTGGTTGACCATATGGGAGTCCAACGCCTTAACCACCCCTAGGTCTCCTTTTCATATTGCATAGATGTATAAATATTTGCTGTTTGTTCACTCACTACTTTGTTGTCCATCTTCCCCTCTGGACTGGGAGCTCCTCAAGGGCAGAGACCAGTCAGTTTTCTTGACTGCAGCATCTTTAATACCCAACACAATGTCCAGCCATAGTAAATGCTCACTTGAATACAGGAAATCCCAAGATCAGAGCAAGCAGGGCTCCTACTTGGGGCCTGTGCTTTGGAGGGCTCTGCTCTGCTCCTGTAGTCCTATTGGATCCTGGAATTTCTTTCCCAGTTCCCTCAGCCCATGCTGGGGGCCTTCTTGGACCTCTTCCCCAAATCTATCAGCTCAAGGGCTGGCTGAGGCTGGGGGCAGATTGTGGTGTGAAGACTCTGTTGGGTGTTGCCTGTCTTTCTCTCTATCTCTATCACTCTCTCATGGAAGAAATAAATAAGCTTAAAAAAAAATCACTTACGAGATCATCCCTAGGCCTCAAAGGTGGCCAAGGGTGCTCTCTCAGTGGGAGTGTGGTGGTGCTTGGATGTGTGATTTCTAGTGTCTACATGCACACTCAAGGCGCCCTGTGTGGGGTGGGGTGGACAGGTCAGGCCTCCCTGTTCCTCCATAATCCAGAGAGAAACTGAATCAAGAATTCTAAATTGGCACTGGACCCTCCTCACTGTTATAAAGGTGTATTTGTCAAGGAAGGCAGATAGACTGACATGACCTAAGAGTCTCTTTATAACTTCTACATGTTAGATACCTGGGTGTCCATTTTTGCCTTTTTTTTTTTAGGTTTATTTATTTATTTCTTCCATGAGCAAGATACAACTTATCCCACCTCGTCAAGCCAGATCGGGGGCATGCATGCATGCACACATGCACAGGTGTGTGCAGGAGGCCCCGGGTGTGAATCCAGCGCCTTTCTATGTGGCCCACTTGCCTTTCCACTGCACCTCCACCTGCTCCCACCCTCATCTGGACTCTTGCCCTGGCTTTGGCATTCAGCCTGGCTGAATGGATGGATGAGGAAGCTCATGGCATTGGGCTCTCCTTCCAATGGAAGGACACGAACATGCATGCACACACACGTCCACCCTCTCTCTCTCTCTGTCTCACACACACACACACACACACCACAGATCTTTGGAGTTCGTGACCCCCAAGTCAAGTGAAACTTGACCCTCGGGCCCAGCAGGTGGCATGGTGGTTAAGTGCTAGACTCCCTCTTGATTGACTGTGGTTAGAGTCCAGAATCTGGCAACTTGAAAATCATGCCAGGCTCATATGTGTGCATGCCCAAAATCCAGACTGAGAAGGGATTATAGTGTGACTATCCCCCCACTCCGAGGGTTTTTTTCACTCTCCCTCTCTCTGTGTCTCTCTGTCTCTCTCTCTCTGGTGATCATACACACCATGCCCTATGGCAAAAAATAAAAAATAAAACAACTTGACCCTAAATCTTTGAACCTTATAGGAATGAGGAGGAAATGAAAAACCGTCAGTTTAAAGCTGATGTTAATCTCTTTTCATTCTAGGAAAACCTCTTGAGGGGACTTTTAGTTATGCAAATGTAGAGCAGGGCTCCTTTTCTGAAATGGAGATACCTGTGGCTCTGGGGGTCCTGGAGATGGTGACAGTGACTGTGTTGTAGGCACCAAGTCATCTCTTCAGATCATGTTTCTCTTTTTGCAAATTTGATATAAAATATATTTTGGGAGACAGTGGGTGGGCTGGTGGTTAAGGCGCTGGACTCCCACGTGGTGCACCACGGTTCAAGTCTCGGACCTGGAAGCTTGCTTTCTCGTTTTCCTGCTCTCTCTCTCTCTCTTTCTCTTTGGTGAGTACACATGCCCTATAGCAAATTAAAAAGAAAATAATAATAATAATAAAATTAAATAATTCTAAAATTCAAAAAATTAAAATATATATTGTATACAATTAATATTTCCTTTCTTTTCTTTTTAGGTTTTTGTCATAGGGCATGTGTGTTCATCGGTAAGGAGAGAGAGAGAGATACAGAGATAGGGAAAGTGAGAAACTACCCCCTGGCGGGTATGATCACACTGCAATCTCTTCTCCTCCTGGGATTTTGGGCACACACATACTCGGCATGATTTTCAAGACACCAGGTCTGGGACTTATCTTGTGGTCAGCCATGTGGGAGTCCAGTGCCTTAACCACCACACCACCTACTGGCCCCTACAATTAATATTTAATAAACAATTGCTGTGTGCCAGATTCTGGGAAGAACACTTTACATGAATGACCTTATTTTATTTAACTTTATTTATTTATTTAAATTTGATCAGAGAGTGATAGAGTGAGAGAAAAAGTGAGAAAGCAAGCCGCCAGGTCCAGGACTTGAGCCACAGTCAATCCAGCACCCTTAACCACTACACCACCTGCTGGCCCTCATGAATGAGCTTAAGACCCAACATTAACTTCATCTTATAAATGGGGAGACTGAGGTTCAGAGTTTAAGTAGCCTGTGCAGAGGTCATGCAATCCCTAAGTATCAGAGCTAGGATTTGAACTTACTCTAGACCCTTTATTCCACCTCCACCATCCTCTGGAATTTTTCCAGGTCATTAATGATGCCCTAACACAGTGCACCCCGACTAAGATGTGCTTCTCAAGATTGACTCAGGGGCTAGCAGGCGGCATGGTGGTTAAGACGCTGGATTCCCACATGGCCGTCCACGGTTCAAGTCCTGGACTTGACAGCTGGCTTTCTCGCTTTCTCTTTCTCTCTCTTTCTGGTCAAATTAAAATAAGAAAAACAATGATAATAAATAAAATTAAATAAATAATTCTAAAAATAAATAAAGGAAAAAGGAAAGGAAAGATTGACTCAGATTGGAGCAGAGGAGGGAAATTGCCCCCTTCTGGGCCATCCAAGGGGACTTCAGGAGGATTTGACCTGAGAGGCAAGGGGCAGAAGGATGCATCTCACCCCAAGGATGCAAAGGTGCTGTCTGGTCAGCCCTGGCGACCCAGCGGCGCTGCAGCACCCACAATACCGAAAGCACATGGGAAAGCCCCAGGTGTGTGTTCTGAGGTCTCCCTGTACCTGCCAGGGCGGACTGAGATCCTAGCTGGCCAAGGCTAGGAATGGATTGTGTGAAGACCCTGTTGGGGGGAGGAGGCCCATCCTTCTCTCTCTCTTAATGGAAGAAATAAATAAGCTGAAAAGAAAAGAAAAGAAAAGAAAACCCACTATCTTGCAGGAGGGAGCCAAGACCCTTTCTCCTTTCTTACTCTGGGTCAGGCCAGGGAGCGCTGAAGACCTGCCCCATTACCAGCCAAGTTCCAAAGGGCCTTGGCGGCTGTGAGTTGATGCCACCATTCAGCCACAGTGTTTTGCAGAAGCATGGAGACCCTGGATGGAGGTGCCAGTCGGGACCAAACCTCTGAGGGTTGAGCAGCGAGCCTCCCCCCTCCTCCAAGGAACCCTGCCGGTCTGCCCCAGCTCACTGGTCACACTTCTGAACATCATGATAAACGCTGGTTCATATTTAGCTGTGGTTGACTTAAACCACTAGATCTTTTTCATACAAACTGTAGTCAGGTTTTCTACACATGGTGCTCAACCCCATACTGGGGGCTGGCCCTTAAATGCCATTTTCACTCTTACTCTATCACCAACAAACTGGAGTTTGCCAGAGGCCCTGTGATGTGCCGGAGACTATAAATGGAGGTCGTTGTGAGAATCTGTCTTCTGCAAAGCCAGAGATTTCCAAAAACATAAAGCAAAGCCACTTTTTAAAAAAATGTCTTATTCTTTGTTTTATTGTTTTGTTAGTTTTGCTTCAGGGTGTGTGTACTTGCTGGAGAGAGACAGAGAGAGAGAGAGAGAGAGGAGAGAGAGAGAAATTACCCCCCTAGAGGGGAGGGCCATGCTGCAATCTCTTCTCCTCTATTCTCTTCTCGGGATTTTGGACACACACACACACACACACACACACACACACACACACATATGCCCAGCGCGTTTTTCAAGCCGCAGTTTCCGAGACTTGAACTGGGATCCAGTTGCCTTAACCACCAGGCCATAGAGATGGCTCAAAACCTCACATCTTCTTTTATTTCTTTTCTTTTTTTTTTTTTTTTTTGGAGAGGTTTTTTTGCTATAGGGCGTGTGCGCTCGCCAGACAGACAGAGAGAGACAGAGAGATAGAAAGCGAGAAATCACCCCCCAGGGGGGATGGCCACACCGCAATCCCTTCCCCTCCATTCTCCTCTTGGGATCTTGGGCACGCACGCACACGCGCCCGGGGTGAGTTTAAGCCACCGGGTCCGGGACTCAAACCGCGGTCGACTACGTGGGAGTCCAGCGACATAGCCATTACGCTAACTGCTGGTCCCAACATGTTCTTTTATTTTAAAAGATTAATTTAATTTATTTTAATTTAATTTTTTTTTTGAGAGGTTTTTCGCTATAGGGCGCGTGCGCTCGCCAGACAGACAGAGAGAGACATAGAGACAGAAAGCGAGAAATCACCCCCCAGGGGGGATGGTCACACCGCAATCCCTTCTCCATTCTCCTCTCGGGATCTTGAGCACGCACGCACACGCGCCCAGCATGAGTTTTAAGCCACCGGGTCCGGGACTCGAACCGCGGTCGACTACGTGGGAGTCCAGCGACACAGACATTACGTTAACTGCTGGTTCCCTTAATTTAATATTTTTTTGATGAGTTTTTTTTTTTTTTTGACTACAGGGCATGTGCGCTCACCAGAAAGACAGAGACAGAGAGATAGAAAGTAAGAAATCACCCCTCAGGGGGGATGGCCACGCCGCAAACCCTTCTCCTCCATTCTTCTCTCAGGATCTTGGGCACGCACGCACATGCTCCCAGAGTGAGTATAAGTCACTGGATCCGGGACCCGAACCATGTTCAACTACATGGGAGTTCAGTGACATAACCATTACACTAACTGCTGGTCCCAGATTTATTTAATTTTATTAATTATTATTTTAAATGTGCTATTCGGCACATGTGCTCACCAGAGAGGGAGAGAGGAAAAGTGAGAAAGTAAGATGCCAGGTCTGGGACTCAAACCACGGTGGATCATGTGGGGAGTCCAGTGCATCAACCACCAAGCCGCCTGCTGTCCCTAGGCCTCCTATCTTAATATCATCACCTTGTGGGTCAGGTTTTGACATGTGAATTTTGAGGGGTCACCAGCATTCAGACCATAGTAAAATTTATGTTGACATACAGTGAGTTTATCACTCTCAGTTGAAAAGTAATTAACAATAAAACTTTTCATATTTTTTCTTAATTTTAACTTCTGAGGCAATAAATATTAGATTCAGCCTACATAAACAAAAGTTCCTAAGCTCCTCGATAAGCTTTAGGAGTGTCAAGGGATCCTGAGTCCACACAAGAAGCACAGTACTGGGGGGATTCCTCCAGGCAGGTGCCAGCCTTTACATGGTGAGTCATCATTAATAATGTGAAAATTCGCTCCAGGGACCAGCAGTTAGCATAATGGCTATGTCGTTGGACTCCCATGTAGTCGACTGCGGTTCACATCCCGGACCTGGTGGTTTAAACTCACGCCGGGCGCATGTGCGTGTGTGCCCAAGATCCCGAGAGGAGAATGGAGGAGAAGGGATTGTGGCGTGGCCATCCCCCCTGGGGGGTGATTTCTTGCTTTCTGTCTCTGTCTGTCTGGTGAGCACATGTGCCCTATAGCTAAAAACTTCTCCAAAAAAAAAAAGAAAAAAAAATTCACTCCAGAACTTCTTGGCAGTTTTCTTCTGAGGCAGACATTGGAGATGGAAGAGACTGAGGCATGAATCCTGCCTATGCCACTAAATAGCTGCACGACCCCAGCAGTCAGCATTGTAGAAACTAAAGGGCTTTGTTTTATGAGAGGTTTTTGCTATAGGGCGCATGCGCTCGTCAGAAAGACAGAGAGAGACAGAGAGACAGAAAGCGAGAAATCACCCCCTGGGGGAGTGGCCATGCCACAATCCCTTCTTCTCCATTCTCTTCTGGGGATCTTGGGCACGCACGCACATGCGCCCAGCGTGAGTTTAAGCCACTGCGTCCGGGACGCGAACCGTGGTCGACTATGTGGGAGTCCAGTGACATAGCCATTATGCTAACTGTTGGTCCCTCCTCTAGGGATTTTTTTTTTTTGAGAGTGTTTTTTTTTTTTTTTTTTTTTTTTTTTTGCTGTAGGGCGCGTGTGCTCGCCAGACAGACAGAGAGACAGAGAGACAGAAAGCAAGAAATCACCCCCCAGGGAGGATGGCCACGCTGCAATCCCTTCTCCTCCGTTCTCCTCTTGGGATCTTGGGCACGCACGCACACGCGCCCAGCGTGAGTTTTAAGCCACCGGTCCGGGACTCGAACCGCTATCGACTACATGGGAGTCCAGCGACAGCCATTACACTAACTGCTGGTCCCCTCCTCTCAGGATCTTGGGCATGTACGCACATGCACCTGGCGTGAGTTTAAGCCACTGGGTCCAGGACTCGAACCGCAGTCGGTTACATGGGAGTTCAGAGACATAGCTATTACACTAACTTCTGATCCCGAAACTAAAGGACTTTATGGTATTGACCTTGAAGGTAAATATTCAGTTCTTTGTTGTTTTTGTTTGGTTGGTTTTGCCGTAGGACTTGTGCTGGCTAGAGAGAGACATGGTAGAGAGGGAAAGTAAGAAATCACCATGGGGAATAGCCACGCCCCAGTCCCTTCTCTATTCTCCTCGGAGTTGGGGCATACACACACGCCTGCCATGATGTTCAAGCAGCCAGTCCAGGACTAGAATTGTGGAGTCGACTATGCAGGATCTAGTGCCTTAACCTGCATACCACCTGCCAGTCCATTTTTCTGTTTTTAAATATTCAGGTTGTTTTATTTTTATGTTTTTCTTTTATTTGTTTGTTTCTTTCTTTTTATGGTCATAGGGTGCATGCATTTGCCAGAGAGAGAGAGAAATACTCAAACTGGCACTCAAACTGTGGTTAGCCATTTGGGAGTCCAGTGCTTAACCACCACACCACCTGCTGGCCCCTAAATATTCAGTTTTTTGTTTTTTGGAGAGATTTTTGTTATAGGGCATGTGCGCAAGCTAGAGAGACAGAAAGCAAGAAATCACCCTCCGGGGGGATGGTCATACTGCAATCCCTTCTCCTCCATTCTCCTCTTGGGGTTTTGAGCACGCACGCACATGCGGCCTGTGTGAGTTTTAACCACCAGGTGTGGGATTCAAACCATAGTCAACTACATGGGAGTCCAGCACTGTAATCATGACTCCATCTGCTGTTCCCAAACTGTCAGTTTTTAAAGACCTAAAAGTACTTCCATAAATCTCTTTGGGGGAGGAAGGAAAGGGCACGAATCCGCTCTTTATTTGACCCGCAGGGAAGTTAAAGTCCGAACATGTCAACAGAAAGAATTGCTCAAGGACTTGTCCTGAATCAGCATCGGATACAGGAACTGAAGTCAGGGCCCCTGTCTTCTGGTCTGACTTGATCCACTCAGTGGGTAATGTTGGGACAGGAAGGGACTAGGGTGAGAGGCTTTCCAAACTGAGGTAAAGGACATTCCAAACACCTGTAATATAACAATAAAACCTGGGACCAGCAGGTGGCGTGGTGGTTAAGGCGCTGACACTCCCACATGGCTGACCATGGTTCGAGTCCTGGACCTGGTGGCTTGCTTTCTCACTTTCCCTCTTTGTCTCTCTCTCTGTGTATTTCTCTGGTCAAATTAAAATAAAATGAATGAATGATAAAAGTAAATAAATAATTCTTTAAAAAAAAAAAAGGCAATAAAACCTGAGAGACAAGAAGTGGCTGAGAGACTGGGCCTGAACCAGTCAGAACAAGATGGCGCCTGGACCAATGTCTGCCTAGCCTTCAAAGTCATTATGCACTCCTTGTGTGGCATTAGCAGGCAGAGGACACGCCCACTCTCACCATGCAGTGTGGAATAACCTCAGCAACAACCAGAACTACTCTAATAAGGCCGGAAAGTGGGAGAGAGAGTGGTTCCAGCAAAACCACTGTCCCTTTTCCAGAAGTCATGAATTAACCATCTCCTACTTGGCCTGGCATTAGGCCACATCAACCAGACACCCCCTGAAGTTCTGGGCAGCCCTATTGATGGGGTAGCTCTTCCATCTCTCCTTGCAGACAGCAGTTCTCCCCTTCCTCTAGGAGGTCGGACCTCCTAGACAGGTGCCCAGGGCTGCCTCACCTTTGTCATAATTGCTCTGTAAGCCTTCCTCAATAAACCTGTCCAGGACCAGCAGATGGCAAAATGGTTACGTCACTGGACTCCCATGTAGTCGACGGCAGTTCAAGTCCCGGACTTGGGCGGCTTAAAACTCATGCTGGACGTGCGTGTGTGTACCCAAAATCCCAAGAGGAGAATGGAGGAGAAGGGATTGCAGTGTGGCCATCTCCCTTGGGGGAGTGATTTTTCATTTTTTTGTCTCTCTGTCTCTCTGGTGAACGCACATGCCTTATAGCAAAAAATCTCCCTAAAATTAAATAAATAAATAAATAAATAAAACCTGTGTCCACTCTCTCTCAAAGGCTTGCTCTTGAATTATTTTTACTGTGCAAAATCAAAACCTCTATACTCCAGGTAGAAACTCCTACAAGATGAGTCTCCGACAACAATATTAATATTAATAGCATTTGCATGTACATAGCATTTTTTTAAATCTTTTTTTTTGGGGGGGAGAGGTTTTTGCTGTAGGGTGCTGTAGGGTATGTGTGCTTATCAGGAAGACAGAGAGAAACAGAGAGACAGAAAGTGAGAAATCACCCCCCAGGGGGGATGGCCCCACCACAATCCTTCTCTTCCATTCTCCTCTCGGGATCTTGGGAACGCATGCACATGTGCCCGGTGTGTGTACATAGCATTTTTAAAAATTAATTAATTAATTTATTTTGTACATAGCATTTTAAAAATAAAATTCTTTTTTTTTAATTGCTGGAGGGCATGTGTGCTCCCCTTCCAATGGGGCGTGGTCACTTGCAATCTCCCTTCCACGCCTCCACCCTGTCAGGATTCGAGGCACACATGCACATGTACCTGGCATATTTTCCAAGCCATGTGGGATTCAGTTCCCTAACTACTAGGCTAAGGAATCAGTCCTAAAAAGTAAATTCCTGCTTTGAAACAACCCAAAACTTAGAAAAGATGCAGGGCAGAACAAAGAACCTTCATAACTTTGACAGAGGTAGCCAGCCTGCAAGACGACCTTCAATAATCCCTACCCTCTGGTCTGTGTGGCCATAGGTGGTCCCCACCTGCATTCAATAGTGCTGGCCCAGGGACCAGCAGTTAGTGTAATGGCTATGTCGCTGGACTCCCATGTAGTCGACCGCAGTTCGCATCCCGGACCCGGTGGCTTAAAACTCACACCGGGCGTGTGTGCGTGCGTGCCCAAGATCCTGAGAGGAGAATGGAGGAGAAGGGATTGCAGTGTGGCCATACCCCCTGGGGGGTGATTTCTTGCTTTCTGTCTCTCTGTCTGTCTCTGTCTGTCTGGCAAGTGCACATGCCCTATAGCAAAAATCTCTCTCTCTCAAAAAAAAAAAAAAATAGTGCTGGCCTGGGGCTAACAGGTGGCAAGGAGGCTAAAGCACGGAATCCCACATGGCCCACTTTGTGGTTCAAGTCCCAGACTTGGTGGTTTGAAAAACCACACCAGTAGTCTGTGTGCACATGCCCAAAATCCAGGGTGGAAAGTGGAGGAGAAGGGATTACAGCATGGCCATCCTGCTGGAGGGTGATTTCTCACTTTCCCTCTCTCTCTTGCAAGCGCACATACCCTGCAGCAAAAACTCAAAAAATAAAATAAAATAATAATAATAAGTGCTGACCTGCATGGCCAATAGGATGTTGTTGAGGTGACAATGATTTTGAGACTATCTCATAAAAGACATTGCTGGGGTCAGCTGGTGGCATGGCGGTAAAGGCGTTAGATCCCACATAGCTGACAATTTGAGTTCCAGACCTGGGGTTACGGCATAACCATCCCCCGGGGGGTGATTTCCCACTTTCCCTCTCGATCTCTCTCTCTCCAGCAAACACACACACCCTATGACAAAAATCTAAAATCAGTACAGCAGCTTCTGGAACAGGGTTAAGTGAAGAACTGAAGTCACGTCATATTAAACCCGACCCCATGGGTTAAAATTCTGTAGACTTGCCATAGTAAGTCTTGTTTAAAAACTTAGCAGACAGGAACGAACCATAGTTTCGCCGAGACTGCAGAGACCTTGAGAATAGTGAAACCAGAAACAGATGTGCTCAAGGAAAATAAGAACGCCTTCCCTGATGGCCACGTCCAGCCAGCCCAGCCGCAGCTAAACAGCAACACCCCCGCACCAGCAAGCCTGTCCTGCCCTGACAGCCTATTCTGTGGGTTAGGGAGCCAATGAAGGCAGTCCACCCGCGGCCGGGCACGTTTACTCCACGCCTACCGGGTGTATCCAAGCTGGGACGTACATCCACCTGTGCATTCTGGGGCTGGGAAATCCTGTTGGGATGGCTTCCAGGAACCACTGGGCTTGCTGTGGGATGGAGCCAGGCCAAAACTCCAGAGAGCATCTGACCTGCCTGAGCCCCTACTCTGGCGGTGGAATGGAGTGACGTTTGGGGTCTCCATGGATTAGCAGCAGTCGAAGGGAAGGTTCAGTAACGCTGAGTCCTTCCCAAGGCACAGTCACCCTGGGGAGAGGATGCTGGTCCCTTTGTGGAAAGGTGGGGAGGGAATATTTACAGTATAGCTTATTTTTAGGATTCTGCAATAAGGCATATGCGCTCACTGGAGAGAGACAGAAAGAGTCAGTGAGAGAGAGTGAAAGGGAAAGTGAGGTATCGCCCCCCCAGGGGGAGAGCCACACCACAAGCCCTTCTCCTCCTGGGATTTTGAGCATGTGCACACATGCTCCTGGTGTATTTTTCAAGCTGTTGGATCTGGGACTCAAACTATGAAGTCAGATGTGAGATCCAGCTGCCTTCGATAGCACATCACCAGCTGGACCACAAACCATCTTTAGGAGCAAACTACCAACAGTAGAACTTGAGCAAATACACTTGACATTAAACCCAGAATCCGCTTAGTGAATCTGTTTTGCATTGTCTTATGAGATGGCCAGGTAGGTGTGGTCAGAAGAAGGGACAGAGGTGAGGCTTCAAAACTGAAGTCTATTATAATCACAGGTCCTAAAGATGGGGGCATGCAGGGTCACATGGGAGAGACACCAGGTAATCAAGAGGCAGGGGACAGGAGCAAGCGGAAGGTGTAGGTCACCGCCTTTATCAGAGTTTTTGCAGGAAGGGCAAGGTCGGCGGGGTGACCAGTTTAGGACTGGCTAACTTGAATCCTTTCTGTGGTTTTGGGCTATAGAAGGTATCTGGTACCTGGCCCTGGTACCAGATGAATACCTGCTAGATAGAGGACATTCAGGTCTGGGATTGGTTCATTTGTATATCAAAGAGTTGCTCCTTGGGGCCGGCAGGTGGCATGCTGGACTCCCACATGGCCAACCACTGTTCAAGTCCTGGACCTGGCAGCTTACTTTCTCACTTTCTCTCTGTCTCTCTCTGGCCAAATTAAAATAAGTAAATAAATAAATAAAATGAAATAAAATAATTCTTTTTTTTTTTTTTTTTCTTTTTAAATAGAGTTGCTTCTGGCTAAGCCCTTTGCAATCTCTAAAAACTGGTGAGCCGAGGGAAGGGCAGTCTCTTCTCAGACAGAAAGTTGTTGTTTTTGGCTTTGTTTTGTTTTGTGTGTTTGTTTTGTTTATTTTTATGTTATTCTATTTTTTAAAGAATGATTTTATTTAACTTTATTTATTTATTTATATTTTTAATTTGACCAGAGAGGGACACAGCAAGAGAGATAGAGAGAGGAAGAAATCAAACTGCCAGGTCTGGGACTTGAACCGTGGTCGGCCGTGTGCAAGTTCAATGCCCCCGACCATCACGCCACTGCCAACCCCTTGTCTGTTTTAAGTTAACAGAGAGAGAAAGGGAGCAATCATTCTACAACAGGGCATGGTTGTGCTGCAATCTTTCTCCTCCACCCCTCCCTGGTGTCAGGATTTGAGGCACTTGAGCGCATACTCCCAGGGTGATTTTCAAGCTGCCAGGCCATATCTGAACCACAGTCAGCCACGTGGAATCTGGCTCCTTTGACTACTAGGCTCTAGGCTATCTCCAAAAAGACATATTTTGTTAAAGAATTATTTATTTAATTTTATTTCTCATCATTATAATTTTTTTAGTTTGCTACAGGGCACATGTGTTGACCAGAGACAGAGAGAGAGAGAAGAAAGTGAGAAAGCAAGCTGCCAGGTCCGAGACTCAAACTGCAGTTGGCCATGTGAGAGTCCAGCACCTTAACCACCATGCTACCTGCTGGCCCCCAGGAAGGTTTTTATTTATTTATTATTTTTTTATTTTTTAGGAAGGTTTTTATTTTTAAGATGGCAAAGCATTATAAGATGAAGTATAAAAAAGTATTTATAATATGACAGCCATATTAATAAAATTCAGTGACATCTGAAATTATATTTCTTCCACCCTGATCTAGCACCTTTAGGCTCCCTTCCCACACACATTCCCTGAGTTTCAGCCAATATACATTGGCATTTGAGGGATCTTGATGGGAGGTAAAGAAAATTGTACCATCCTTAACATTTTTGGTAAGTATGAAATTATACAAAACAAAAAGTGGGAACGAACCAGCAGTTAGCGTAATGGCTATGTCGCTGGACTCCCACGTAGTTGACTGTGGTTCACGGCCCGGACCCGGTGGCTTAAAACTCACGCCGGGCGCGTGTGCGTGCGTGCGTGCCCAAGATCCCGAGAGGAGAGTGGAGGAGAAGGGATTGCGGCATGACCATCCCCTCTGGGGGGTGATTTCTGGCTTTCTGTCTCTATGTCTCTCTCTGACTGTCTGGCGAGCACACGCGCCCTATAGCGAAAACCTCTCCAAAAACAAAACAAAACAAAAAGTGAACCAATTGACAGACTCTCAGTTTGGAGCTGGGATGACTTCATAGGTCATGGTGGTGTCTGCTGTCAGTTGAATCTGGTTACAGATTTGAAAAAGGTGGTTGGTTCGTTTCCTGGAGCATCAGCAGTCTCTAGGGAGGCCACAACCTCCTAAGAGGTCATTACAGGTTCTTCAGGTAATGCTAATGCAAGATTAACTTCAGATAAAGAGGAAAGATCTTTTTCTTTTTCTTTTTTTCTTTGTCTTTTTTTTTTTTTTTTTTTTTTTTTTTTTTTTTTTTTTTTTTTTTTTTTTTTTTTTGGTGGAGGGTCTGCAGCATTTAAAGTTTTGTTTGGCTTATTTTTTTCTTTGGAGAGTTTTTTGGTATAGGATGTGTGTGCTCACCAGAAAGAGACAGAGCGACAGAAAGCGGGAAATCTCCCTGGCCACGCCGCAATCTCTTCTCCATTCTTCTCTCGGGATCTTAGGCACTCACACACACATGCCCGGCGTCAGTTTAAGCCACCAGGTCTGGGACTCAAACCGCAGTCGATTACATGGGAGTCCAGCAACATAGCCATTATGCCAACTGCTGGTCCTTGTTTTTTCTTTTTTTTTTTTTTTGGAGAGGTTTTCACTATAGGGCGTGTGCGCTTGCCAGACAGAGAGAGACATAGAGACAGAAAGCGAGAAATCACCCCCCAGAGGGGATGGTCACGCCGCAATCCCTTCTCCTCCATTTTCCTCTCGGGATCTTGGACACGCACGAACACGTACCTGCCTGAGTTTTAAGCCACCGGGTCCAGGACGCGGACCGCAGTCGACTACGTAGGAGTCTAGCGACATAGCCATTACACTAACTGCTGGTTCCCCCCCCTTTTTTTTTTTTTAAGAGTTTTTTTGCCTTAGGTCGTGTGTACTCACTGAGGAAAGAGAGACAGAGACAGAGACAGTGAGAGAGAACGTGAGAAATCAGCCCCCAGTGGGGATGTCCATACCACAATCTCTTCTTCATCTTCCTTTGAGGATCTTGGGCATGCACGCACTTGTGCCCAGCATGAGTTTCAAGCCACTGGGTCCTGGACTCAAACCATGGTCAACAATGTGAGAGTTCAGTGACATAACTGCTATCCCATCTGCTGGCCCCAGCATTGAAAGTTTAAAGCCTTTAGGACCAGCAGATGCTATAATGGTTATGTTGCTGGACTCCTACGGAGTCAACTGTGGTTTGAATCCCAACCCAGCGGCTTAAAACATGTCGGATGTGTGTGCATGAGTGCCCAAAACCCCAAAAGGAGACTGGAGGAGAAGGAACTGCAGTGTGGCCAACCCCCTTGGGAGGTTATTTCTCACTTTCTGTCTCTTTGGGAAGTGCACATACCCTATAGCAAAACCGCTCTTTAAAAAAAGTTAACAGGGGGCCAGCAGTTAGTGTAATGGCTATGTCGCTGGACTTCCATGTAGTCGACTGCGGTTAGAGTCCCGGACCCGGTGGCTTAAACTCACGCCGGGTGCATGTGCGTGCATGCCCAAGATCCCGAGAGGAGAATGAAGAAGTGATTGTGGTGTGGCCATCCCCCCTGGGGGGTGATTTCTCGCTTTCTGTCTCTCTGTCTCTCTCTGCCTTTCTGGCGAGCGCACGCACCCTATAGCAAAAACCTCTCCAAAAAAAAAAAAAAAAAAAAGAAAGAAAAAATGTTGACACATGGCATGGTGATTAAGGGCACTGGACTCCCACATGACCAACTGTAGGTTGAGTCCTGGACCTGGCGGCTCGCTTTCTCTCTTGCTCGCTCACTCACTCTGTCCCTCTCTGGTCAAATTTAAGAAAAAAAAAAAGTTTAAAGCCTTCAGCTTCGGTGGATTCTATCCACATGTCTCCATACTAAGACTTAGGACCTCTTTCTTCCCTGGTCAATGACTTATTTTTAACATTAGAGACCCTGCTTGCTTATGAGTTCAATCTGCATTGAACTCAGTGCCTGTCAAGTGGAGACCTAGGCTTTGGTTATCAGAAATCTTCACCCTGGGACCAGCAGTTAGTGTAATGGCTATGTCTCTGGACTCCCGTGTAGTCGACCATGGTTCGAGTCCTGGACCCGGTGGCTTAAACTCACGCCAGGTATGAGTGCGTGCATGCCCAAGATCCCGAGAGGAGGATGGAGGAGAAGGGATTGCGGCGTGGCCATCCCTGCTGGGGGGTGATTTCTTGCTTTCTGTCTCTCTGTCTCTCTCTGTCTTTCTGGCGAGTGCATGCGCTCTATAGCAAAAACCTCTCAAAAAAAAAAAAAAAAAAAAAAAAAAAAAAAGAAAAGAAAAGAAAAGAAAAGAAAAAGAAAAAGAAAAAGGAATCTTCACCCTGAGGCCACAGGAGGTAAGAGTTTCTTTTAAGGCAATCGTAACATTTTTTGGTTCCTTTCCCAGACCCTGAGATGGGAATTCAGAGCTGTGAGTGCATCATTTTCTTTCTCCAAATTTCCCCCATACTTAGAAGCAACCAACAACCCTCATTACGTTCCTGTTTCAACTAACGCGTTCTACAGCAGCAGATACCCACTTCCCCAGAGGCTTGCCTTCTGTAAGAAGTTATCACAAATGAGAAATCTCGCGATTCCTGGCAATAATCATGAATGCATTTGTGATTTTTTAACCAGAGCAGAGGAACAGCTCCAGATTCCCATTCCGGAAGAGGCTGTCTCCTGGGACTGAGACAGGAGGGAGCTGAGGTGAGGGACATTGCAAACACCTAAAACCTAACACACAAGTGGCTGAGAGACTGGGTCTGAACCACTTGGAACCAAGATGGCGCCTGGTACAACCCCTGCCTAACCATCAGACTTGTCATACCCCCACTGTATGGTATTAGTGTGCTAGAGGACATTCCCATCTGCATCATGACAGTTTAAAACAACCATGGCAGGGACTGGCTGGTGGCATGGTGGTTGAGGCGCTGGACTCCCACATTAACCCCAGTTTGAGTCTCGGACCTGGTGGCTTACTTTCTCTCTCTTTCTCTAGTCAAATTGACCTAGCGGCTCGCTTTCTTTCTGTGTCTCTGGTCAAATTGAATAATAATAATAAATAAAATTAAATCAATAATTTTTAAAAAGAATTATTTATTTTTTATTTTATTTATTCTTTTTTTTTTTTTTTTTTTAATTTGACCAGAGCAAGGCACAGAGAGAGGGAAAATGAGAAAGCAAGCCACCAGGTCCAGGATTTGAACTGTGGTCAGCCATGTGGGGATGTCCAGCACCTTAACCACCATGCCACTTGCTAACCCCAAATAAATAATTCTTAAAAAATTAGTAAATAACCATGACAACAACTGGACCTCCCCTAATAAGCATGGGAAATGGGAGTGCTCTAGGAAAACCAATGCCCTTTTCCAAGAAAAGTCATGAATGAGCACCCCTCCATAGCCTGGCATTGAGTCAACTGTATAAACCAGACACCCACCAACGTGAGCGCTGCCTGCTCCTGGGGTAGCCCTGTCTTTCTCTTTGGGTAGCAGCTCTCGCAGTCCTCTCACAGGACACACAGCCACGAGATCGTTCACCTGTCTCCTTTCGCGGGCCATGCCACAACCAGTAGTTTGTCCTCTTCATGTTCCCTAATGAGCTTGCTTCCTCTCTCCCTCAATGGCTCACTCTTCAGGTCTTCTTCTTTTTTTTTAAAGAATTATTTTATTTAACTTTATTTACATATTCATTTATTTTAATTTTACCAGAGAGGGACAGAGTGAGAGAGAGAGTGAGGGAAAGTGAGAAAGCGAGTCACCAGGTCCAGGACTCAAACTGCAGTTGGCCATGTGGGAGTCCAGCGCCCTTAACCACCACGCCCCCTGCAAGCCCCACACTCTTAAGTTCTTTCCAGTGTGAAGCCAAAGCCAAAGTCCCTTATATGCCAGATAGAGACCCCGGGGGGTTGAGTCTCCCTGCCAACAAACCAAAGCCAGTATCTTGTAAGAGCATCAGTCAGGGGACAGAACTCCGGATTATGAGATGAGGAATCTATTGCAGGGATTGGAACTCATGAGTTGTGGCCAGAACTGGTGAGTGAAGGGCCAGGAGACCAGTCAGAGAATCAGAAAAGAAGTCCTCCATGTTAGAGGTCACATACATTAAGCTGTGGGGAAAGCCATATGTGTTTCTATGCAAAAATGCGTCAGGACTTTCCCAACGACCTACTTCTGACAGTGAAGCAGCTTCTACAAGAAACCAGTAACCCAGACAAGAAGGGATTTGGCAACTTCGGTGACAAAAGGAATAAGGATCGCTCAGCCTTGAGTCATGGTCGCTAAGCCAGGGTAAACTGGCAAGGGAGGGGCTTTGCTAATTGTCTCAGTTTACAGAAAGATGGCCTAGCCAAGGAACAAAACCGAGAACACAGCGAAAGATCCAACGCGAAACTGATTCATGCCAAGGGACAAACATGAGCCCTGTAAGTGCCTTATCGCTCACACTGTGATACTTCTGTCTCTGCTGACAGTCCCCACACCCTGAAGCCACCACGTGCTGATGACACCCAGCCACGGCCTCCAGGAAACAAGTGAGAGTGGTTTACAGTGCCGTCCTGTTTCATCCTCCAGGAGAAAGTCCCACTGGTTTCCCAGTGACAACAGAGAGTCACCCAAGCAAGTATCATTCAAGTACCCGAATGTTTCTGGGACTGGCCGTTAACACCACCACCACCATGTCAGCTTTTCCCAGCCATTTCTCACACACAAAAGCAAACCTCTTCTACTCCTTACACCTCCCTCCTCTCTGAGAGTCCTCACCCATCCCAATGATCCAAACTCTTCTCCCTTTTAGAACTTTGAAAGCTTGTGTACCACAAGAACCACAAGTGAAAAAGCACTTCCCAGGGAAAATGGCCACTCCATAGTCTTGTCTCCTCTATTCTCTTGGGATTTGGGGTACACACACACACACACACACACACACACACACACACATATGTGCCTGGCATGATTTCAAGCTGCCAGTTCCAGTATTCCAACCATGGAGTCAGCCATGTGGGATCCAACACCTTAACCACCATGCCATCTGCTGGCCTGCCTTTTTTTTTTTTTTTTTTAAGTTAGTTAGTTAGTTTATTTATTTATTTATTTTTCCCCATAGAGTATGTGCACTCTCTGGAGAAAGACAAGAGAGAGGGGAAGTCAGAAATCACCCCTCTGGGAGGATGAGCCTGCTGAAATCCCTTCTCTTTCATTCTCCCCCTGGGTCTGGGCATGCACGCACTGTGTCCAGTGCGATTTTCAGGCTGCCAGGTCCAAGACTAGAACCGGGAAGTCTGCCATGTGGGATCCAGCAGCCTCACACCCACCCTACGTGCTGGCCCTAGATTGCTTTTTTATAGCAAACTTCTGAAGCTTTTATTCTAACCCTATGGCAGGAAATGTATTATTATAAGAACTCAATATCAGTTAAAACGGATAAGTAAAGTGTTATAAAGATACAGAATAAGAGCCTGATGGTGGCACAATGGTAAAACATGCTATTCTGTGAGTGACCCACATGGAAGGCTCTGGATCGACACCCAGAGGTTTCCCTGAGAAGCCTGGACACACGTGTGTCAACGATCAGAGGACAGCTGAGGTTGGGTAGATGGCATCAGAGCCCTATTCGGGATGCCGTCTCTTCGTCTCTGTCTCTCATGGAACAAAGAAATAAACTTTAAAGCACATACAGGATAGCTTATAATCTCAAGAAATTCTAAGAATTTCTGGGAGTGTTTGTTTTTTATTCCCAAATCCTGAAAATTGGCCATAAAACTGATACATGTATATATGTATATATATATATATGTATGTATATATACATATATATATATGTATAATTTTTTTAGGAGGTTTTTGTTATAGGGCATGTGCACTCACCAGAAAGAGATAGACAGAGAGACAGAAAGCGAGAAATTACCCCCCCAAGGGGGATGGCCATGCCGCAATCCCTTCTCCTCCATCCTCCTTCTCAGGGTCTTAGGCACGCACGCACACATGCCCGGCGTGAGTTTAAGCCACTGGGTCTGGGACTCGAACCACAGTCAACTACATGGGAATCCAGTGACATAACCATTATGCCAACTGCTGGTCCCAAAACTGATAATTTTTTTTTTTTTTTTTTTTTTTTTTTTTTTTTTTTAGGTTTTCGCTATAGGGTGCGTGCGCTCGCCAGAGAGAGACATAGAGACAGAAAGCGAGAAATCACCCCCCCAGGGGGGATGGTCACGCCGCAATCCCTTCTCCTCCATTCTCCTCTCGGGATCTTGGGCACGCACACACACGCGCCCAGCGTGAATTCTAAGCCACCAGGTCCGGGACGTGAACCTCGGTCAACTACGTGGGAGTCCAGTGACATAGCCATTACGCTAACTGCTGGTTCCCAAAACTGATCAATTTTGAAGCCGGTAATTGGTTTGTAGAGAGGGTGAGGAATGCTGGTACATCCATTGTCATATGTTTAAAATTTTCGTATTAAAAAGTGAAACAGGGCCAGCTGGTGGTGTGGAGATTAAGGCACTGGATCCTACACAGTCAACTGAGTGGTTCAAATCCTGGACTCAGCAGCCTGAAAAACACACCCGGTACATGTGTGTGCCCAAATCCTAACAGAAGAATGGAGAAGGGATTGCAGTGTGGCATTCCCACATCCCCCCAGGTGGGTGCTTTCTTACTTTTCCCTCTATCTTTCTCCAGCAAACGCAAGTGTCCTAAAGCAGACTAAAAATATAAAGTAAGTTTTAAAAAAGCAAAACAAAACTAGATCTTGCTACATTTCTGCCCAAACTTCTTCAATGGCTTTCTACTGCTCTTAGGACAAAAGCCGACCTCTTTGCTCATGCCCTTTAAAACTTACATAATTATGACCCTTCCACCCTCCCAGCCCGAAATCCTCTCACTTTCCCATTACTTTCCAGCAATGCCAGCCTTCTTTCAGTTCCTCGAACTCACCAAACACTCTCCTGACTCGGTCTTTGTCCGTGCTGTTTACTCTGCTTAAAATACTCTTCTCGGGGACCAGCAGTTAGCGTAATGGCTACGTCACTGGACTCCCACGTAGTCGACCACGGTTCGAGTCCCGGACCCGGCGGCTTAAACTCACGCCGGGCGTGTGTGCGTGCGTGCCCAAGATCCCGAGAGGAGAATGGAGGAGAAGGGATTGTGGCGTGGCCATCCCCCCTGGGGGGTGATTTCCTGCTTTCTATCTCTCTGTCTCTCTCTGTCTGTCTGGCGAGCGCACGCGCCCTATACCGAAAACCTCTCCAAAAAAAAAAAAAAAAAGAATACTCTTCTCATGGTCATTTTCCAGGCTAATTCTTGGCCATCTTTATCTATTTATTTATTAAAGAATTATTTATTTTACGTGTTACTATTATCTATTTATTTATTTTAATTTAACCAGAGAAAGACAGAGAGAGAAGGGGAAAGTGAGAAAGTAAGCCACCAGGTCCAGGACTTGAACCATGGTCGGCCATGTGGGAGTCCAATACCTTAACCTCCATGCCACCTGCCAGCCCCATCTTTATTTTTATTTTTAAAGTTTATTTATGTATTTCTTCCATGAATAAGAGAGACAGAGAAAGACAGAGAGAGCATTCCCAACAAACCTGGTCTAAAATTTCACCCAAGGTCCACATTGAGCTTGTTATCTTTGTTTGTAGGATTTCGTTTCTTCCTGACAACCTTAGTCATATCTGAAACTAACTCTCCACTGTCGGCAATTGTCCCGTCCCCGTTCAGGCGCCACGTGTCCGGTCCCTGTTCGGGGGCCATGTGTCCCGACCTGGGGGGACAGTCGAACAGGTTTCCTGAGGGAAGGAGTGAGAGCCAGGACAAGCAGCACAGTGTTGCAGCACGGAGACGACACAGTGTCTTCAGGGTCGTCCGTTTATTGTGGGCAGCACGGTACAGCACAGAGACGACGCAGTGTTACAACTCTTCAGGGTTGCGTTGTCTATTGTGAGCAGCACGGAGACGCAGTGTCACAACTCTTCAGGGTCTTCTGGAGACAATACAGTGTCAGCTCTTCAGGCTCTTCAGGGTCGTCTGGCGATTGTGGGCCAGGCATAGTGGTTATATACATGTTGCTGGTGGGCTGTGATTGGTTGAATGAAGGATTATAAAAGCTGGGTTATGATTGGTTGCTTCTGTGGACCAATCATGAGGTGCCAGATTATGCAAATCTGAGGGATTCTAAGTTCACCGATTTGCTATGGGAAGTGGCCAATCAGAGCAAGGTTTCGAAGGTCAGGTTTTTTGAAGGGGAGCCAATCATGGCAATTGTTTGCTCTCTGAGAAACCTCGGCAGACTCGCTGGTGTGCAGCCTCCCACAGGCAATGGAGAAGAAATAGGCGCAGGAGACTTAAAAAACAGCAAGTAATTGCAAAGGGTCAACCTCTTTTATCCAAAAGTCCAAGTCTTAATTTTCATCCCAAGATTTAGTTTTTGGTCTAAATAAAAGAGAGAATTTCACTTTATCCATGCTGCTTACTCTGTTTAATAAATTCTTCCCATGTCAGGCCAGCTGGTGGCATGGTGGCAAAGGCAGCTGGATCCCAGATGGACAACTTTGCAGTTTGAGTCCTGGGCCTGGTGACTTGGAAAATATGCTGGGTGTGTGTGTGTGTGTGTGTGTGTGTGTGCATCCAAAATCCTGAGAGGGGAATGGAGGAGACAGGGTTGGGTTGTGGCCATCCCCCCAGGGGGTGCATTCTCAATTTCTCTCTCTCTCTGGTGAGCACATGATCTATTGCAAAAATTAAACAAACAATAATAAAGAGAATACTGTTTCAATGTCTACAGACATTAAAAGGCAACAATAGAACACTATATATATATATATATATATATATATATGTACACACACACATATGTATACATACATACATATATATACACACACACACACATCTATATAACATTGTATATGACTAAAAAGTCAACAACTTAGATGAAATGGATAAATTCCTTGAAAGACACAAAAAACTACATGACTCAAGAAGAAATAAAATACCCGAATAGTCCTGTATCAATTAAATGCACTAGATTTGTAATTAAAAATCTTCCCTTGAGAACAGATGGGTTTATATTTTTTAAGAATTACTTATTTGGCTCCTGAGATCTAGACATGCTGGGAGAAAGGAAGATGTCCCACTCCTAACTGGGCCTCCAGCATACAAAACCCACGTGAACAGCCCTTCTTCAAGAGACAGTCTACTCCATGGCTCCTGAGATCTAGACATGCTGGGAGAAAGGAAGATGTCCCACTCCTAACTGGGCCTCCAGCATACAAAACCCACATGATTTATTCCAAAGCTTTTCTCTTCTTTTTCTCTGTTTCTTGTCTGGTTTTTTTTTGTTGTTGTTGGTATTGTTTCCCTCTCTCTGCTTCCTTTTCTGCACACTTCCCAACCCTCATATTAAACTTCAAAAGTTTGGGAAGAAACCGACCATCCACCAGATGACTAGAAATCGCTGCAGGACCACAAGAAATATGGAGAAGCAGGAAAATGCCTCTCCTCCAATTGAAACGGATAGCTCCTCTTCATCCACACACAGTTCAAGGGAATTCATGGAAACGTCTGATAAACAATTCAGATCATTCATAATGGCAAAGCTAACAGAGAGCGAAGAGAAGAGAGACAAGGAACTGCTGAAGGCGAAGGAGAAAGGAGTTGAAGAGTTCTAGGAGGTGAGGAAATTCATGCAAGATCTAAAAGAGGAGTTTCACACTTTACAAAATAATCAGATGGAGCTGTTAGAGATGAAGGCTATAATACAAGAAGTCAAAATCTCCCTTGAAAGTATTAAAAGCAGACTAGATCATTCAGAAAATGGAATCTCTAATGTAGAAGAGAAAATGGCTGGCCTAGAAAGGTCCACCATAAAGACTGAGAAAATGGCCGAAAACTTTGAGAATAATATGCAAGAAGTACTAGATACAATTAAACGTCCAGGGGCGGCAGGCGGGGGCTCCGCTCCGCGTGCCAGCGAGCAGGGGTGGGGAGGCGGGCGCGGGGGCTCCACTCCACGTGCTGGGGCGCGGGGTCAGGACGCGGGGGCTCCACTCCACATGCCCTGTCTGGAGGTCCGGCCCAACTGGGGCTCTGCCCCGCGTGCCGTGGCCGGGGCTCTGTCCCATGTGCCGTGGCCAGGGTCAGCCCCGCATGCCGTGGCTGGGGCTCTGTCTTGCGTGCCGTAGCCGGGGTCTGCCCCGTGTGCCTTGGCCGGGGTCTGCCCCGCGTGCCGTGGCCGGGGCTCTGCTCCGCATGCCCTACCCGGAGGTCCGGCCCGACCGGGGCTCTGCCCTGCGTGCCGTGGCCGGGGCTCTGACCCCGCGTGCCATGGTCGGGGTCTGCCCCGCGTGCCGTGGCCGGGGTCTGCCCCGTGTGTCGTGGCCGGGGCTCTGTCCCGCGTGCCTTGGCCGGGGTCTGCCCCGCGTGCCGTGGCCGGGGTCAGCCCCGCGTGCCTTGGCCGGGGCTCTGACCCCGCGTGCCGTGGCCGGGGTCTGCCCCGTGTGCCGTGGCCGGGGCTCTGCCTCGCGTGCCGTGGCCGGGGTCGGCCCAGCGTGTCATGGCCGGAGCTCTGTCTCGCGTGCCGTGGACGGGGTCTGCCCCGAGTGCCGTGGCCGGGGTCTGCCCCCGAGTGCCGTGGCCGGGGCTCTGTCCCCTGTGCCGGGGCCGGGTCTGCCCCGCGTGCCGTGGCCGGGGCTCTGTCCCGCGTGCCGTGGCCGGGGGTCTGCCCCATGTGCCGTGGCCGGGGCTCTGTCCCCCGTGCCGTGGCCGGGGTCTGCCCCGCGTGCCGTGGCTGGGGCTCTGTCCCGCGTGCCGTGGCCGGGGTCTGCCCCGTGTGCCGTGGCCGGGGCTCTGTCCCCCGTGCCGTGGCCGGGGTCTGCCCCGCGTGCCTTGGCCGGGGTCTGCCCCGCGTGCCGTGGCCGGGGTCTGCCCCGCGTGCCGTGGCCGGGGTCTGCCCCGCGTGCCCTATCCGTCCGGCCCGGGGGCTCTGCTCCGCGTGCCCTGGCCGGAGGTCCCCGCGTGCCCCGACCGGGGCTCTGCCCCGCGTGCCGTGGCCGGGGTCTGCTCTGTCCCCGCGTGCCGTGGCCGGGGTCTGCCCCGCGTGCCTTGGCCGGGGTCTGCCCCGCCTGCCGTGGCCGGGGTCTGTCCCCGCGTGCCTTGGCCGTGGGGGGCTCTGTCCCGCGTGCCGTGGCCGGGGTCTGCCCCGCGTGCCGTGGCCGGGGCTCTGTTCCCGGGGCGTGCCGTGGCCGGGGCTCTGTCCCCCGTGCCGTGGCCGGGGTCTGCCCCGCATGCCGTGGCCGGGGCTCTGTCCCGCGTGCCGTGGCCGGGGTCTGCCCCGCGTGCCGTGGCCGGGGCTCTGTCCCCCGTGCCGTGGCCGGGGTCTCTGTCCCCGGGGTCTGTGCCGTGGCCGGGGTCTGCCCCGCGTGCCGTGGCCGGGGCTCTGCTCCGCGTGCCCTATCCGGAGGTCTGGCCTGACCGGGGCTCTGCCCCACGTGCCGTGGCCGGGGCTCTGTCCCCGCGTGCCATGGCCGGGGTCTGCCCCGCGTGTCGTGGCCGGGGCTCTGTCCCGCGTGCCGTGGCCGGGGTCTGCCCCGCGTGCCGTGGCTGGGGCTCTGTCCCCCGTGTCGTGGCCGGGGTCTGCCCCGCGTGCCGTGGCCGGGGCTCTGTCCCGCGTGCCGTGGCCGGGGTCTGCCCCGCGTGCCGTGGCCGGGGCTCTGTCCCGCGTGCCGTGGCCGGGGTCTGCCCCGTGTGCCGTGGCCGTGGCTCTGTCCCCCGTGCCGTGGCCTGGGTCTGCCCCGCGTGCCTTGGCCGGGGTCTGCCCCGCGTGCCGTGGCCGGGGTCTGCCCCGCGTGCCGTGGCCGGGGCTCTGTCCCGCGTGCCGTGGCCGGGGTCTGCCCCGTGTGCCGTGGCCAGGGCTCTCTTCCCCCGTGCCGTGGCCGGGGTCTGCCCCGCCTGCCGTGGCCGGGGTCTGCGCCGCGTGCCTTGGCCGGGGGTCTGCCCCACGTGCCGTGGCCGGGGTCTGCCCCACGTGCCGTGGCCGGGGCTCTGCCCCGCGGGCCGTGGCCGGGGTCTGCCCCGCGTGCCGCATCAGCTGATGGCCGTCTCTGCTTTCCTGAGCTGCGTTCCTGAAACTGTGTTCCATGGAGATTCACCTACATTTGCGAGGCTGCACGAGACCCACCCTTGGTCCAGCCCTGAGTGGAGTCTACGTTCCCTATTGTTGGGAACTTTATGATCTGATAATTGGAAAAAAAATCATGTTTATCATAAAAAATAATTAGAATAATAATAATAATGATTGGGGGAAACATAGGAAAGATATTGAATGTTGAAGCGGGAGATTAATGTCTCTGTACTGACTGACATGCATGGCATTCCCTTTTGAAAAAGCAATGTAATACACTGTAAAGTTATATGTAATTCAATGTAATAAAAAAAAGATAAAAAAATAAAAAGAATTACTTATTTAATTTTATCTATTTATTCATTCATTTATTTTAATTTGACCAGAGAGAGATACACAGAGAGAGAGCGGAAAGTGAGAAAGCAAGCCTCTGGGTCCGGGACTCAAACTGTAGTGGACAATGTGGGAATGTCCAGTGCCTTAACTACCATGCCACCTGCTGGTCCCCCAGGTGGGTTTATTTATTTATTTATTTATTTATTTATTTTGAGAGGTTTTCGCTATAGGGCGTGTGTGCTCGCCAAACAGAGACAGAGAGACAGAAAGTGAGAAATCACCCCCCAGGGGGGATGGCCACGCCGCAATCCCTTCTCCTCCATTCTCCTCTCGGGATCTTGGGCACGCACGCACATGCGCCCGGCGTGAGTTTTAAGCCACCGGGTCCGGGACGCGAACCGCAGTCGACTACGTGGGAGCCCAGTGACATAGCCATTACTCTAACTGCTGGTTCCCCAGGTGGGTTTATTTTTAACAAAATATTAACAAATTGAATTTAGTAATGCAAGGCTGGGTCAACATTTGAAAATTAATTTAACATAATTCACCCTGTTAATAGAATAAAAGACAAAATGCATATGATTATTTTGATAGATGCAGAAAAATCATTTAACCAAATTAAAAACCCAAAATTTATAACTAAAATGAAACAACAAAAACCCCCACCAAACTCTCACTAAGATGTTTTTGTCCGCTATTCACCTTGTAGCCCTACTTCCAAGCTTTCCACTGTGTGGCCAGATTCTCTTTTTTAAAAAAGAATTATTTATTTAATTTTATTTATTATTACTTTTGTTTCTAATTTGACCAGAAAGAGACAGAGAAAAAGTGAAAGGGAAAATGAGAAAGCAAGACACCAGGTCCAGGACTCAAACCGTGGTTGGCCATGTGGGAGTCCAACGCCTTAACCACCATGCCATTGGGAAGCCCCCAGATTCTCTCTATGCCAATCCCAGAAGATTTAAACACTCAACCTTAAACAAATATCTGAGGGCCTGCAATGGGTTAGACACCATTTTTTAAAATATATTTATTTAAGGACCAGCAGTTAGCATAATGGCTATGTCGCTGGACTCCCATGTAGTCGACCACAGTTCGAGTCTCGGACCTGGTGGCTTAAACTCACGCCAGGCGTGTGTACGTGTGTGCCCAAGATCCTAAGAGGAGAATGGAGGAGAAGGGATTGTGGCGTGGCCATCCCTCCTGGGGGGTGATTTCTCATTTCTCACTTTTTATTTTCTTATTTTGAAGAGGTTTTTTCTTATTTTTCTTATAGTGCACTCTCCAGAAAGACAGAGAGAGACAGAGAGATAGAAAGCAAGAAATCACCCCCCCAGAGGGGATGGCCACACCGCAATCCCTTCTCCTCCATTCTCCTCTCGGGATCTTGGGCATGCATGCACACACGCCCGGTGTCAGTTTAAGCTGCCGGGTCCAGGACTTGAACCATGGTCGACTACATGAGAGTCCAGAGATATAGCCATTATGCTAACTGCTGGTCCCCTCACTTTCTGTCTCTCTCTCTCTCTCTCTCTTTTTCTGGAGGGCGCACGCACCCTATAACAAAAACCTCTCCCCCCAATTTTTTAAATTTAATTTTATTGTTATTATTTAGAATTATTTTATTTAATTTTATGCATCATCATCATCATTACTATTATTATTATTTAATTTGAACAGAGAGAGACAGAGAGAAAGAGGGAAAGTGAGAAGGCAAGTTACCAGGTTCAGGACTCGAATCGTGGTCATCTATGTGGGAATTCAGTGCCTTAAGCACCACGCTACCTGCCAGCCCCAATTATTATTCTTTTTTTCCATTTGATTAGAGAAAGAAAGAAACTGAGAAAGCAAGTTGCCAGGTCCGGGACTTGAACTGCAGTTGACCACATGGGAGTCAAGTGCCTTAACCAAAATACCACCTGCTGACCCCTGGACATCTTCTACGAGCTGAAGATACAATTGTGAACAGGCAGATGAAGTCCCTGTCCTTAGAGGTCACATTCTCGGAAATATGAGGGGACTTCAAAACAATTGTAGAAAAATGCAATGAAAGTAGGATTTATTTATCGCCAATGGACGCATGTGCTCACCAGAGAGAGAAGAGAGAAAGCAGTCTCCAGGGAGTGTGGACACGGGGCATGCACATGTGCCCAGGGTATTTTTCAAGCTGTTGAGGCTCGGATTTGAACTGTGGTAGGCTTTTAGGCACAATATTTAGCTACTGTGCTACGTGGTTGACCCAAAGTATGAGTTTATTGTAGTGCAAAAATTTTTTCAAACCCATGCATAGTGTTTTCACAATATGAATTTTTTAAAGAATTATTTTATTCAAGTTTATTATCATTATTATTTTTTAATTTGACCAGAGAGAGACACAGAGAGAGAGAGAGAGAGAGAGAGAAAGTGAGAAAGCAAGTCACCAGGTCTGGGACTTGAACCACAGTCAGCCATGTGGGAATCCAGCACCTTTAACCACCACATCACCTGCTGGCTCCAACACAATATGCGTTTTTTTCTTCCTTTCTTTCTTTTGCTTCTTTCTTTCTTTCTTTCTTTCTTTCTTCTTCTTTCTTTTTTTTTTCTTGGAGAGGTTTTTGCTGTAGGGCACACGTGCTCATCAGAAAGACAGAGAGAGACAGAGAGACAGAAAGCAAAAAATCAACCCCCGGGGGGATGGCCACGCCACAATCTCTTCTCCTCTATTCTCCTCTCGGGATCTTGGGCACCTACACACACTCACCCGGCGTGAGTTTAAGCCACCGGGTCTGGGGCTCGACCCGTGGTCAACTACATGGGAGTCCAGTGACATAGCCATTACGCCAACTGCTGATCCCATAATCCATTTATTTTTTAACAGCTTTATTGAGATATAGCTTACAGGGGCTGGCAGGTGGCATGATGCTGGACACTCTCACATGGCTGACCATGGTTCAAGTCCCAGTCCTGGCGGCTTGCTTTCTTACTTTCCCTCTCTTTGTATCTCTCTGGTCAAATTAAAACAAACAAATGAATAATTAAAATTAAATAAATATTTTTTTAAAAAGATAGCTTATATACCATGCAATCAATCCATTTAAGGTAAATATACAAGCTAGTTTTTAGTTTTTAAGTTCTGCACACATCACCATGATCAATTTTAGAACATCTTAATTCCCCAAAAAGAAACCCTGTGTCGGGGACCAGCAGGTGGATGATGGTTGAGGTGCTGGACATTCCCACATGACCTGGTCAGTCCCAGACCTGGTGGCTTGCTTTCTCACTTTCCTTCTCTCTCTCTCTGTCTCTCTCTGATCAAATTAAAATATGTGAATGAATAAATAAAGAAGAAATCCTGTGTCCATTAGCAGTCACCTTCTACTTCTACCCATGTTGGACTTTTGACTTCTGCAACTGTAAGATCAGAAAGTTGGATTGTTTTAAACCACTAAAGTTGTGGTGATTTGTTATGGCAACAATAGGAAATAAGTTAAAAAGTACTTTTTGGACACTTATCTGTCTTCTTCAGAGAAATGTTCATTCAAATCTTTGCCTTCTTTTGACTTGGAGTATTTACCTTTTTACTGTTGTTAGAGTTCTTTAAGTGTTCAGGATGCAAATCCCTTATCAGGTATATCATTTGCAAATATTTTTCTACAATCTGTGAGGGTTTTTTTCCCCCTTTGGACATGTTTTTTTTTTTTTTTTTTTTTTTTTTTTTTTTTTGAGAGGTTTTTGCTATAGGGCGCGTGCACTCGCCAAACAGACAGAGAGAGACAGAGAGACAGAAAGTGAGAAATCACCCCCCAGGGGGGATGGCCACACCACAATCCCTTCTCCTCCATTCTCCTCTCGGGATCTTGGGCATGCACACACACGCGCCCGTCGTGAGTTTTAAGCCACCGGGTCTGGGACGCAAACCGCGGTCGACTACGTGGGAGTCCAGCGACATAGCCATTATGCTAACTGCTGGTCCCCTGGACATGTCTTTTGAAGCTCAGAAGTATTTAATTTTAGGCGATTCCAGTAGCACAGCAGTTAAGCACTGCATAGCGAGCTGGATCCCACATGGTTGGCAGTGGTTTGAAACCTGGTCTGATGGCTTGAAAAAACATGCCTGGCATGTGTGAATGCGTGTCCTAAATCCCAACAGGATGGAGAAATGGAGGAGAAGGGATGGGACCGTGAACATGCCCCACTGGGGGGATGCTTTTTCCCTCTTTTCTCTCCGATTTCTGTCTCTGGTGTGTGCATATGCTCACTGGTAATTTAAAGAAAGGGGGTGGGGGCAGCAGGTACATAGTGCTTAAGGTGCTGGACTCCCATATGGCCTACCAGGGTTTGAGTCCTGGACCCAGCAGCTTCAAACTCTTGCTGGCGTGTGTGCATATGTGCCCCAAAATCCCAAGAAGACAATGGAAGAGAAGGAATTGCAGTATGGCCATCCCTCTGGGGGTGGTTTCTCACTTTATCTCTCTCTGATGAGCACACGTGCCCTATAACAAAAATATCTCTTAAAAAAAAAAGAGAATCTATTATTATTATAGAAAAACAATGGAGAAAGGGAAAAGGAGAAACAAAAACTAATTCTAATACTCCATGACATCCACTAATAAATCAGTGTATTTTTTTCCTTTTTTTTTTTTTTACCAGAGGGCACCTGCACTCGTGAGAGGGAGAGAGAGAGCATCCTTCCAATGGAGTGTGGTCATACCACAGTCCCTTTTCCTCCATCTAGTCAAGATTTGGGGCATGCACGTACATGGCATGTTTTTCTTTTCTTCCTTCCTTCCTTCCTTTTTTTTTTTTTTAAAGAATTATTTATTTAATTATATTTATTCATTCATTCATTTATTTTTATTTTACCAGAGAGAGACACATAGAGAGAGGAAAAGTGAGAAAGCAAGCCACCAGATCCAGGACTAGAACTGCGGTTGGCCATGGGGGAGTGTCCAGTGTGTTAACCACCACACAACCTGTCAGCCCCCATGGCATGCTTTTCAAGCTACCAGGACTGGAATTTTTCCTTAAAGGGTTATTTTTATTATTTGAACTTTATTTATTTATTTATTTAGGTTTGACCAGAGAGGGACAGAGTGAGAGAGAGAGAAGGAAAGTGAGAAAGCAAGCCATCAGGTCTAGGACTCGAACCATAGTCAGCCATGTGGGAGTCCAGTGCCCTTAACCACCATGTCATTTGCCAGCTCCGAGGCCTGGGATTTTCATTGCAGTTGGTCATGTGGGACGCAGCTCCCAACACAATGCTGAATCACTGCACTACAAGGCGGCTCTGTGAATTTACGTGTTGTATCTCTCCCTTGCTTGTGTTCTTAGGTTTTGTTTTTTAGTGTATCTGAGATTAGATATATATACAATTTTTTAGTTTGCTCTTTTTACTTAACTTTGCAGTAAATCATTTTCCTATGGTACTAGAAACTTCTTGAAAACCATCTTTCCTAATGGTTGCATTTGTGTGCGACTGTGGGAATACATTGTAGCTTATTTTATCAGTGTTTTATTCTTCGACATCTAAGTTGTTCCCATTTTTTTCAGTCTTTAAAATAACAGTTGCATCTTTGTGAGCATGTGTCTGTATCTATTTGGAAAATTTTCTCAGGGTAATTTACCAGAAATATAACTGATACATATCCCCAGACTGCTCCCAAGTGATATACCCAGGGCGTCAGGATAGCTGCTACACTTCATGGGCCAATATTAGGTTTTGGGTTTTTTTAACTTTTGCAAGTTTTATAGATAGAAATGGTACCTGGTTTTACAAATTTGCATTTCTTTTGTTACTAGTGAAGCTGAACATTTTCCCACGTGTCTTTTAGCTCAATATATTTCCTCTTTTGTGAACTGTTCCAGTTCATTTATTTTTCACCTGGGTCCTTGATCAATTCGAACTTCTCTGATCCAAGCTTTCCTGTCACTCCTCAACTCTTAGCTCATGTGGGTCATCGCTTAGGACACACGGAAAGGGACTTTCTAATAAAGACAATATTAAAGATATAGACACACACACACACACAATAAATATCAATTTGGGAAGAAGCTTTTTGCAGAAAGTGGAGGTGTGTAAAAGTACAACTGTCAATTTCTGAAAGGGGTTTTAATCCTCTCCGATAGCCAGAAAAACTGACAAATGGAGTCCTTAGTGGGCAAAGCATTGAGATTTGGAAAATTTCTATACTTAAAATTCTCCAGGTCAGGGCCAGCAGACGGCGTAGTGGTTAAGGCATTAGACTTCCACATGGCTGACTGCAGTTTGAGTCTTGGACCTAAGGGCATGAAAATCACTCTTGGGTGTGTTTGGGTGTGGGCCCAAAACCCCAAGGCTAGAGGAGAGGGATTGTAGCTTAGCCATCCCCCCCCCCCCCGCCCCCGCCCCAGGGGGTGACTTCTCCTTTTCCCTCTCTCTGTCTCTCTGTCTCTTTCTCACGATTGCACGTGCCCTATGGCAAAAACTTTAAGAGAAAAAAAATCTTGGAGCCAGCAGGTGGTGTGGTGGTTAAGAGCACTCGACTCCCCTCCTGACTGACCACAGTTTGAGTCCAGAACCTAGCGGCTTGTTTTCTCACTTTCCCTTTCTCTCTCATTGTCTCTATTTGGTCAAATTAAAAAATAGTAATAATATACAAAGTTAATTAGAATAATTATTTTTTAAAAATCTCCAGGTCAGCAGATGGCATGGTGGTTAAGGTGCTGGATCTCACATAACTGACTGTGAAGTTCAAGCCCTGGACCCAGCAGCTTTGAGAACATACCAGGTACATGTGCCCAAAATTCTGAGAAGAGATGGAGAAGGCATTGTGGCATGGTCATCCTCCCTGGGGTCTGTTTTCTCACTTTCTCTCTCTCTCTGTGTCTCTGTCTCTGTCTGTCTCCAGCAAGCGCATGTGCTGTAGCAAAAAGTCGAAATTGGGACCAGCAGTTGGCGTAGTGGACATCGCTGGACTCCCATGTAGTTGACCGCGGTTCAAGTCCTGGACCCGGTGGCTTAAACTCACTCTCTCAGAGAGAGAGAAACAGGAAAAGTGAGAAAGCAAGCCACCAAGTCTGGGACTCAAACTATAGTCGGCCCTGTGGGAGTCCAGCATCTTAACCACCACACTACCTGCCAGCTCCAAGAAAGATTGAATCTAAAGCATGTGGGTTTAGTATTAACAATAACTGGCCAACTTTCAGAAGTTTGAGTTTTTGGAACAGACGATGGTAAACATCTGTATAGACTTCTTCGTCACATTTGACGATGGTAAACATCTGTATAGACTTCGGCACATTTGTAGAAAGAAATGGATAATTCCTTGATAATTCCTTGTCTGTAAGTGAGCGTTGGACAGGCTGATCTGGAGTCTAGCCAGTGCATAGCAGAGGACGTAAGGCGAGCAGGTGTGAGCTCACAGGGCCATGACGTCATCACACGTCCAGCTAATTGGGAGTTAGCCACGCCTATCAGCATGCAGGGATTCTGGGCCTGCGTGGGAATCCCGTTAGAGAAAAGCTGCAAGGTTGAAGGTGAGGGGGAATACCAGACCGGAACCTGACATTTCATACTGCCTCCCTGACGCGTCCTTTTCACAGAAAGAAGAACTGAAATGTAGCCTGCACCAGCATGCAAAGCAAGCCGCTATTTCAGTCTGAATCACGAGCGGGGGCCTCAGTGGGCCGTCTGAAGCTAAGGGGCAAGAGAAAACCGAATGCCAGGGCATGAGCTGCGTCCGATCAGGAATTGAAACTGTCTAGGTGACACTGGCGGTCCCCAGCCCAAGCTATGCTGGGAGTGGTCTGGGAAGCAGAATGTGAGAGCATTTTGTTCTTGGCTAGAACTGAGCAGGTAGTGGTTCTCTCTCTCTTTCTCCTCTCTCTCTCTCTCTCTCTCTCACTCATCCTCTGTCCCTCATGCCAGGACTCCTGCAGTCCCCATGGCGTCCACTGCCCTACAGGCACGTCTTTTAGCATCACTTTGCCTTTGACAGCGTGGTTGCAGGTTGCCTTGTCACCTGCTGTTCGGCCCCTCCCTCATCCCAGCACAGGGTCACCAGGGCCTGCAGTGCTGCCAAGGACTTGGCATCTCCTAGACTCTGAGCGCAGGACGTCCTGAGGAGGCCAGCCTGAGGTCGCCATTGGCAACAGCCCACAGTGCAAGGACCTGCCGAGGACCCACCATGTTCTGCTGTCCTTGGCCTTCAGGAACGGGGTGCTGTCAGAAAAGCAAACCCCGGAAGGCTCTGATGGAGAGTGATGGAGAGTGCTTCCCTCCGGAAGTACGATTCTTGCCCTTTTCCTGGGAATTCATTACTCTCCCTCTCTCCTATTCCTGCTCATCTTCCCTTCTGGGAGGACCTCCTTCCCACCTGCCAAGACCCACTCCCCCAGGCTCTTAGTCATTGCTCCTGCTGACATCAGAAACAAACTTTTCATTTAAGGTCCAGTGGCCTCCTAACCAGGGAAGCTGAAATAAAGTACATTTTTGGGGGGCTAACTTTTAGTTTTTTTGCTATAGGGCACATGTATTCCCCAAAGAGAGAGAGAGAGAGAGAGAGGAAAAGTGAGAAATCATCCCCCAGGGGAATGGCCATGCCGCAATCCCTTCTCTGTTCTCCTGATAGGACTTTGAGCCTGCTTACACACACACCTGGTGTGACTTCCAAGCCCCCAGGTCTAGGACTCGAACTGCGCTGCCAGCCACATGGGATCCAGTGCCTTAACCATCAGCTGGCTCCTGTAAACTAATTTTAATATTAGCTTAAGTTACACAAATGTTTTCAGTATACAGTAGGTACTAAATGTACTTAACATAGTTGAAATCATTTGCAAAAATTTTACATGGGCTTGACAGCCAAGGAAAAGATCTCATTTTTAAATGATTTATACACACAGAGTTATTAAAATCTCGGGCTTTTGATTTAGACCGACCTCGGTTGGCATCTAGACTTTGCCAGTTACTGGTTGTGACTTTCAACAACTTACTTCACTTCTCTGAACTGTCTCATCTGTAGAATAAAGGTCATGTTGACGTGCACCACAGGGCTCTGGAGAGGATTCATTGTGATACTCTATGTAAATGAGCCGGTTGTTCAGACTCGGGGACAGTGGAGGACAGCTGCGCCTCTTCCATGCAGTCGTCCCTGGCACTCTAGCTTTGGCCATGACCTTTCTAGGGCGGTGCCGGGCTGCCTCTCCAGGCGAATGGAGTAGGCCTGCCGACAGCTACTGCTTATGTAATCCTATGACACCTCAGATTTAGACTCGTCGTATTTGGGGGGTAGACTCAGGAGAACAGTCTGGATCATTCCCTATGAGACACAGGATTAAAATCTTTTTTTTTTTTTTTTTTTTTTGAGAGGTTTTTGTTATAGGGCACGTGTGCTCGCCAGAAAGACAGAGAGAGAGAGAGAGACAGAAAGCGAGAAATCACCCCCCCAGGGTGGATGGCCACACCACAATCCCTTCTCCTTCATTCTCCTCTCGGGATCTTGAGCACGCACGCATACGTGCCCGGAGTGAGTTTAAGCCACCTGGTCTGGGACGCGAACTGTGGTTGACTACATGGGAGTCCAGCGACATAGCCATTACACCGACTGCTGGTCCCCCAGGATTAATATCTACAAAATATATCCATCATGCTGCATGGAGCCATCATCCATAGCTGCTAAGTTTGAGGAAATTTGTTTATTTATTTATTTATTTGCTCAAATATGTATTGAATATTTATTATGTCTGATAGTACAATGTTGAAAAACATACTAGGTCCTTTTCCAACTATGTTTACAGTTTAAATGTTTGGCTTAAAGAAATAATGAGGGGACCAGCAGGTGGCGTGGTGGTTAAAGGCACTGAATTCCCACATGGCCAACTGCAGTTCAAGTCCCAGACCTGGGGGTTGCTTTTCATTTCCCTCTATCTGTCACTCTCGCTCTGTCCATCTCTGGTCAAATTTAAATAAATAAATAGGGGCCAGTAGGTGGCATGGTGATTAAAGGTGCTGGATTTCCACACGGCTGATCATGATTCAGGCCCCAGACCTGGTGGTTTGCTTTCTCACTTTCCCTTTCTCTCTCTCTCTCTCTCTGGTCAAATGAAAAAATAATAAATGGAATTAAATAAATAAATAATTCTTTTTTAATAAATAAATAAGTAAAGTTAAGATTAAATAATTCTTAAAAAAAAAAGAAGAAGAAGAAGAAATAATGAGGCGGGGTCCAGCAGGTGGTATGGTGGTTAAGACGCTGGACTCCCATATGGCTGACTGTGGTACAAGTCCCAGACCCGGCAGCCTGAAACTCGCCCCAAGCGTGCATGCGTGCACAAAATCCCAGGAGGAGAATGAAGAAGGGATTGCAGCGTGGCCATCCCCTCTGAGGGAGTGATTTTACACTTTCCCTCTCTCTGTCTCTCTTCAGTGAGTGCACGTACCCTATAGCAAAAAACTTTCTCTCTCTCTGTTTTTCTCTCTCTGGCAAGCACAAATGCCCCGTGGTAATTCCAAACAAACAAACAAACAAACACAAACACAAAACTCTAAAACCAGAGCCAGCAGATGGCCTGGTGGTTAAGGCACTAGGTTCCTTCCATGGCCAGCCACGGTTTGAGTCCTGGCCTTGATGGCTTGAAAACCACACTGGGCTCGTAGGCATGCATGCCAAAAATCCCGAGAGGAGATCCCAAGAAAGGACTGCAATGTGGCCAACCCCTAGGGGGTGATTTCTCACTTTTCATCTCTGTCTCTCTCCGGCAAGGACATGCACCCTATGGCAAAATCCTTAAAAAAAACAAACAAAAAAAAAAGAGGAAAAAGAAAAGGAAAAAAATCTAAAACCAGTGATTTCTATAAAGATGAATTAGATGAATTGAAAAACGCTTGCAGCCAGCTCTTCTAAGGTCCAGAGAAGGATGTTGTAATCTGGGGATTTGCACTTCTCCTTAGTGCATCAACTGGCTTATTTCCTGTTTCCAAGGTAGTGTGGTTACCATGGAAACACAAACATCAGCTGGGTTCCTCTAGCTGGGCTGCTGAGCTCACCCTCAGAGCTACCCTGTGGGTGCTCTCTCCGGCCACTCCTCACCAAGCGCTCTATGGAGAGTCTACCCTTGGCCTCTTTCTTCTGAGCAACCTCCTTCCCCAACTTTCTTTCCCAGTGACTGTCTCCTGACGAGGCTGTGCCCTGAGTCTGTGGCTGACTGTGGGGACTTGCCTCCCGACTTGTATGCTCTGTTTGCGAAGCAACCTCCCACCAGTGAGACTGGCTCTTCCCAAGACTTTTTGTGGAGCTGTGTTAGTTGGTAGTTGGAATTAGGAAGACTCTGGGTATTGCCATTTTGTTTCCTATTCAATAGCTGGCTACGGAAACACTGATCAATTTTTTTTTTTTTTTTTTTTTTTTTTGAGAGGCTTTTGCTATAGGGCGCGTGTGCTTACCAGAAAGAAAGAGAGAGACAGAGAGACAGAAAGCAAGAAATCACATCCCAGAGGGATGGCCTCGCCACAATCCCTTCTCCTCCATTCTCCTCTTGGGATCTTGGGCACACACGCACACGCGCCAGGCGTGAGTTTAAGCCACCGGGTCTGGGACTCGAACCACAGTCGACTACATGGGAGTCCAGCGACATAGCCATTAAGCCAACTGCTGGTCCCAATAGTGATCAATATTTACAAGTAGAATAAACAGCACAGAGCAGCAAGAAGGACAGAGAAGTACACTAACTGGTTATGCAAAACAATGAGTGCCTGCGTAAAACTAAGCACTACCTTACCAGGCCAGCCTGTGGTCTAGTGGTTCAGGTGGCTGGATGCCACAGGTCCAACCGAGCAGTACGAGTCCTGGGCCCGGAAGTCAGAAAAACATGTTGCGCATGTGTGTGTGCATGTCCATAACCCTTAAAGGAAGGAGAGATGGAGGAGACGGCTGGCAGCGTGACCATGGTGGGTGCTTTCTCACTTTCTCTCTCTTCCTGTCTCTCTCTCCCCCCAGCAGTGCATGTGCCCTCTTTCAAAATAAAAAACAAAACAAAACAGTGACTTTGTAGTTAAAATATAGAGGAGGGACCAGCAGTTAGCACAATGGCTATGTCGCTGGACTCCCATGTAGTCCACTGCAGTTCGTGTCCTGGACCTGGTGGCTTAAAACTCACGCCAGGCGCGTGTGCGTGCGTGCCCAAGATCCCGAGAGGAGAATGGAGGAGAAGGGATTGCGGCGTGACCACCCCCCCTGGGGGGTGATTTCTTGCTTTCTGTCTCTCTGTCTCTGTCTGTCTGGTGAGCGCACGCATCCTATAGCAAAAACCTCTCCAAAAAAATAGAGGAAATGGATTGCAGGAGGGCAGAGGGGCACCTGGAGTCTGGAAATGTCATAAATGAGCTATGTATTCACTATTCTCTCTTCTCTCCTCCTTTTCCCTCTTCTTCCTAATATAGTGACACCTTGGAGAAGGGTGTGCTCACATGCCCCGCTGGACAATTCTATGGGCTGTGATGCAGATCAGCTGGCGGGAGTGGGGGTGGGGGTGGCAGGGTGGTGGGGGAAGGATCCTCTGGACAGCAGAAGCTCCTGGAATGTTCTGAAGCCACAGGTGGAACTGGCTCATACACAGAGCTGTGTATGAGTGGGAAAAGGGCAAAACGTTTTATCTTCTGGGATAAACACTGTCAGTATGACAATCCACGTGGACAGCCCCCACGTGCACTTAGCGCTGTGGAGAGTAAGTGGCACACACGCTACCGCTGGGGAAACCGCGAGAGAGAGCTGAGGAGATGAAATGCAGGTCTGCTCGGCGGGACGTGTTTACACCCTGTACGAGGGGAGTGAGTATATTTTTAGGACAGCAAGTTCTGGCCAAGCAAGCTTAACATAAAAACATGAGAATTGCCCTACTTCAAAGGACCCACCCAGTTCAATATTCTGTTTGATAGTGGAACTGAAAACATCGTTATTTTGTAGAGCTTAACACATTAATGACCAAGTTAGTTCCCATGTTTCTGTCTCATAATAAACCTGCACCATCTTCCTAGTATGTGAGGATAGAGTTCCATTAAATCACCAGGTGTTGGGGCCAGCAGATGGTGTGGTGGTTAAGGTGCTCGACTCCCACATGGCTGACTTTGGTTCAAGACCCAGACCTGGTGGCTTCTTCTCTCTCTCTCTTTCTCTCTCTCCTCTCTCATATTCTGTAGCAAAAATAAAAACAAATAAATGATTCCTTTTTTAAAAAATCACCAGCTACCTGGGAACTTTGGGGAAAGTCATTCTGGATGGACAAGATAAACCCATATGCAAGAATGTCTTCTCTAGGACCGGCAGGTAGCATGGTGCTTAAAGTCACTGGATTTCCACATGGCCAACCGCAGTTTGAGTCCTGGACGTGGTGACTTGCTTTCTCACCTTCTTAAAATAAAAAATAAAAAAATAAAACAATATTGTGGCCGGCAGGTGGTGAGATGGTTAAGGATGCTGGACTTACACGTGGCTGACCATGGTTTGAGTCTTGGACCTGGAAGCTTGCTTTTTCACTTCCCATCTCTCTCTCTCTCTCTTTCACTCTGTCATTCTCTGGTCAAATTAAAATAAATAAATAAGGTTAAATAACGTAATTCTTTAAAAAATAACAATATTAACAAATGAAATTAAATAAATAATTTTTTTATTTTTTAAAAGAATGCCTTCTCTAAGTACTGATTTTTTTTGAGGTTTTTGTCTTAGGGGAAGTGTGCTCACCAGGGAGAAAGAGAGAGAAGAGACAGTGAGAAAGAAAGTGGAAAGTCACTCCCTGGCCATGCCTTCTCTTCCATTCTCCTCCCAGGATCTTGGGCACGCACGCTCACATGCCCAGTGTGCTTTAACCACAGTCAACCATGTGGGAGTCCAGCAACATAATTGCTATGCTATCTGCTGGTCCTAGCATTGATTTTTGAAATATATACAAACATTTCCTAAATATAAAATAACTATGGTGGGGGAGGCAGGTGGCGTGGTGGTTGGGAGCACTGGACTCTCACATTGCCGACTGTGGTTCAAGTCCCAGACCTGGAGGCTTGCTTTCTTGCTTTCTCATTTTCTCTTTCTCTGTCCCTCTCTGGTCAAATAAAAGTAAATAAATAAATAAAGTTGAATAAAATTTTCAAAAGAAAAAAAGAAAAACTATGGGGTAAATTGTTTATAGAACCATTTGTCTGCCATCAAATGTCCCAGAATGCTGCACTTCTAACTTTGTTTTCTGTTTTTGGAGAGGTTTTTGCTATAGGATGTGTGTGCTCACCAGAAAGACAGAGACAGAGAGACAGAAAGCGAGAAATCAACCCCCCCCCCCCAGGGGGGGATGGCCACACTACAATCCCTTCTCCTCCATTCTCCTCTTGGGATCTTGGGCATGCACATTCACCCGGCGGCGTGAGTTTAAGCCACTGATACCAGGACTCACACCGTGGTTGGCTACATGGGAGTCCAGCGACATAGCCATTACGCCATCTACTGGTCCCGTTTTTAAAAGTTTTTTTTTTTTTTTTTTTTTTTTTTTTTTTTTGCTTTAGGGCTTGTACGCTCACCAGACAGACAGAGAGAGAGACAGAGAGACAGAAAGCGAGAAATCACCCCCCAGGGGGGATGGCCACGCTGCAATCCCTTCTTCTCCATTCTCCTCTCGGGATCTTGGGCACTCACGCACACGCGCCTGGCGTGAATCTCAAGCCACCAGGTCCAAGACGCGAACTGCGGTCGACTACATGGGAGTCCAGCGACATAGCCATTATGCTAACTGCTGGTCCCCGCCCTGTTTTTTAAAAAAGTACTTATTTTTATTTATTATTATTTTTAAAAATTTTTGCTATAGAGCTTGTGCATTCACCAGAGAGAAAGAGAGAGAAAGGGAAAGCGAGAAAGGAAGCCACTAGGTCTGGGACTCAAACCACAGCTGGCCATATGGAAGTCCAGAAATTAACCCATGCCACCTGCTGACCCCTCTGTTTTTAGGTAGATTTCATATAGTTTTTCCTGTCACTTTCCCTGTTATCCACTCCCACTTCTCTTTGCTTTAGGGTAGAGCTTACTTATTACAGACTGTCTGCCCTTGTTTCTGCGTGCAGACAAATGCTCCTTAGATTTGCACCACTCCTCACTCACTGTGATGTGCCTGTCCGACCTTCGCATCATTGTCTGTGGGTCACAGTCCTAGTGCTGGGAACTTCCCCGGCCAAACAACCAGAATACCACACCTCCCTTACCAATGATTGGTTCAGGGTTGGACGTGTGCCCAAGCTGGGCCTGTTCCAATCTGCTGTGGGGGTTTTGTCAGAGTGATCAGGAAAGCAATTCTCATGAAGTTATCTTACTGCTATAAAAAGCAGGTAATAGCTGGGTGTGGTAGCAAACACCTGTAATCCCAGCTACTCGGGAGGCTGAGACAGGAGGATTGCAAGTTCGAGGCCAGCCTGGGCAGCAGTGGAACTTTGTCTCTTAAAAACAAAACTGGTCAAGCTGAGCCTCCAGAGTTTATCTTGCTGCCATGTGGAAAGAGTCCGACACAGGGAAACTGCTGTGAGAGACAGAGGACGACAGACCTGGAAACACCATTTGAATACCTGATCCTGGGTTTTTCCGTTTGTTTAAGCTCTCCCACCCACCCCACTACACATCAACTTTTTGTTTATGTTTTCAGTTTTGTATTTTTCTTTACTTCTTAAATCTTGTCAGCGAGTATATATGTGCTCACCAGAGGGAGGCAGAGAGAAAGACAGAAGGAGAGTGAAAAAGCACGCCTCGGAGGGCATGGTCACACCACAGTCATTTTTCCATCTCTTCTTCCTTTCAGGATTTTGGGCCCTCATGCACTAGCATCTGGCATGATTTTCTAGCCTCTGGGTCCAGGATTCAAACTGTATGGTGGGTCATGTGGGATCTGGTCACCTCAACCACCAGGCCACAGGCTGGCCATTTATTTGATTTTTGCAGATTTTTTTTTTTAATTCCTGATAGAGTATAATAGAGATAGATAGGAGCACCCTCCACAGAGTCTGATCACACCATGATCACCTTCCTTCAGCCCTCCAGTCCATAGGCTGTGTCAGCCATGTTTCAGGTTGACCAGGCTGGGGATTTGAACTGCAGTTGTCATGTGGGATCTGGCTTCTCTAGAGCAGCTCAGTACCGCTGTATCACAAAGCCGGGCCATGTGTACTTTTTTTTTTTTTTTCAAGATAGCTTTCTTTTAATAATTATTTTTATTTAATTTTATTTATTATGATGATTATTTTAATTTGCTATAGGACACATACACTCCCCAGAGAGAGACAGAGAGAGAGAGGGAGAAAGTGAGAAAGCAAGTCGCCAGGTCTGGGACTGGGTGTGGGAGTCCAGCGCCCTCACCACCACGCCACCCACTGGCCGCCATGCATACATTTTTGTTTTGATTGAGCTGGTTTGAGTTGGGTTTCTGTCACTTGTAACCAAGCATTCTGGCAAACACACTTTACTCCAACACTTTGAAATAATAGGAACACTGCTGTTGGTTTTATAGAGAGAGAATCAAATGGACTATCCCACATGTAAATACAGTCCATTGTAAATAGAGAACTTCCAACCCAGGTCTTGCATTCCTTAATCTCAAGCTTTTTGTTTTTGCTGCAGAGTGCGTGGTCTCAACACTGTGTGGATTCGCCCTCATCCCACTTAGGATCCAGCCCCTCACTGCTAGCTGCCCCTGTCACCACCTCCATCCCCATCTGACAGCAGCCCTTCTCACCCTGCTGAAGTTCTGACAACCCTTTCCAAGGCCACGTACGTGTCTACACTCATATCCACCTGAGGCTTTTGTACCGAGTCAGTTAAGAAGAAGAGGAAGGGGGTGAGTAGCAGATGGCATAGCGGTTACGTTAGTGGACTCCCACGTGGCGGGTGGTTCAAGTCCCGGACCTGGTGGCTTGCAAATCATGCCAGACACGTGTGTGTGTGTGTGTGTGTGTGTGTGTGTGTGTACCCTAAATCCTGAGAAGAGAATGGAGAAGGGATTGAGGTCTCCACCCCCCGGGGGGGGGGGTGATTTCTCACTTTCTGTCTCTCTGGCAAGCACATACACTCTATAGTCAATTTAAAAAAAAAAAAAAAAGAAAGAAGAGAAGGGAAGAAGACAGAAAGTAGATTTTTAAAAATCTATTCTCTTTTCTTTAAGTACCTTTTTTTTCTGTTTGGTTTTGTATTTCCTTTGTACAAGAGCATTTCCTCAAATACCTCGTGGTTCTTGGCAGTGTGTGCATGTGTGTGTGTGTGTACACGTGTGAAGGGTGGGGTTGCTTGTCCCTGGGTCCCTAACTGACCTGGCCAGGCTGGTTCACTGAGGAATGTCCAAAGGCAGTTTATCTGGTTCTTGTCTATATTGTCTGCTCCAGCTGCTAAGCCTCCAGCTCTCTGCCTGAATGGGGAAGGAGCTACTTGGGCCAACGTGGGTGTTTGGGGGGGGGGGGTCTAACTACATACTTAAAAAAAAATCATTAATTAATTAATTACTTTTTAATTGTGTTACAGGGTATGTGTGCTCACCAGGGAAAAACAGCAAGAGAGAGAGAGAAAGCAAGCCACCAGGTCTGGGACTTCATCAGAGAGAGAGGTACAAGCAGAGAGTGTCCCCAGTTGGGTGTGGTCATGCCGCAGTCCCTCCTCCTCCATTTCTCTGTCCCACTGGGATTTTGATTATGCACTTACAGGCACCTAGCATGTTCTTTAAACTGCCAGGTCCAGGACTAGAACATCATGGTCAGCCATGTGGGAGCTGGCACCCTGAACTACTAGGCCAAGGTTTCCCAACCCCTGGGGCTACAGACGAGCTGGCCTACCTGGTGGCGCGGAGCAAGGTGGGCGACGCACGAGCAAATGAGGCTTCGTGCATGATGCACCGGGTTCGGGTGGCTGGCGTGGCCATCCGAGCTCTGCCTCCTATCGGGTCAGCGCTGGTACTGGATTCTCTTGGGAGCCGAACCCTACTGTGGTGTGATCGTTTCCCTGAGCATTTCAACGTGGGAGTGGTGGGATGGTGTGCAGGCAGGTGTGGTGTGCTGGGGTCACCCGCGGACCATCTGTCGGTGGAGGGATTGTTTTCCGTGTGGATGTCCCTGGTTTGGGAAGGTTGGGGACTGGTGCACTAGCCCACAGGCAGGCCCGAGGCAGATTTTCAGTCACTCTCCAGTGACCTCAGTCACTGTCCAGTGTCTCCGTATCCCACCTGCCACGGGAACCTGTGCCTCCGTCGCAGCCTTTTGGAAGTTCCGTGGTGAAAACCAGGTTGCTTCTTGGTTTTCCGTCTGTCAGCTAAGGACGTGGATGTCCTGGTTCTGTTGCCCCAGTTGCCATTCATCCCCTTCCCGTCCTCTTTGTCCTTAAGTGTTTTTGAAAAGTCCCTTTTCTGCCATTTTAATTAAATGCATGTTTGATCTGTCACCTGCTCCTGGAACTCCAAGCTGAACTCTCAGGTTTTTGATTGCCTCCATATCTGTCTCCTGCATTCAGGCTCAAAGGGCCAAGTACAATACTTTTGAGTCACATATTTCTTTTTTTTTTGCCAGAGGACTTTTGTGCTCCCAGAGAGACAGAGCAGGAAAGGGAGAGCCCTCCCCACCCACACACACACCCTGGGGAATGGTCAAACCGCCATCATTCCCTTCTCCCTCCTTTCAGGATTTTGGGCATGCACACACATGTGGCCGGCATATTTTTCAAGCTGCAGGGTCTAGGATTCAAACCATACTGTTGACCTATGGGATCCAACTGCCTTAACTGCCAGGCCAGGACTGGCCCTATAATTTGTATTTTTCTCTAAAATATAAATGTAATCATGGCATTCAACTGCTTAAAACCCTCCCCCAGGGTCATGGTTTTAAATTTTGAATTTAAATGCTTTTGGGGGGAGGGGCATCAGGTGGCATGGTAGTTAAGGTGCTAGACTCTCACATGGCCGACAGTGCTTCAAGTCCTGGACCTAATGGCTTGCTTTCTCACTTTCTCACTCTCTCTTTCTCACTTTCTCTTTATCTCTCTCTGGTGAGCGTACATGCCCTATAGCAAACATTTTAAAAATAATAATAACAATAAATAAAATTAAGTTAAAAATTCTTTTTTTTTTTTTTTTTTGAGAGGTTTTTGCTATAGGGCGCGTGCGCTTGCCAGACAGAGAGAGACATAGAAACAGAAAACGAGAAATCACCCCCCAGGGGGGATGGCCACGCCGCAATCCCTTCTCCTCCATTCTCCTCTCGGGATCTTGGGTGCACACACACACGTGCCCGGCGTGAGTTTTAAGCCACCGGGTCCGGGACGCGAACCGCAGTCTACTACGTGGGAGTCCAGCGACATAGCCATTACGCTAACTGCTGGTTCCCAAAATTCTTTTAAAAAATAAAATAAATGCTTTCAGGTGAGCTCTGAATGTCTTTGAAGTCCCCACTCCTTCTCCTATCCCCTTCTTTTTTGTCACCTGCCTTGTCCCTGAAGGCATCTGAGCTTTAGACACCTGCTTAATAAGTTTCCATTGCCAGAGGATAAAGTTCAAACTCCTTCTGGACCTACAAGGCCCTTCCTGACCAGACTCCTGCCCTCCTCTCCAGCCTCATCTTTCCTCAGTAACTCTATTCTCCAACCTTAGTTATTTTTTTTAAAAAAAATAATTATTTGATCATATTTATTATTAATTTGACCAGAGAGAGAGAAGGAAAGTGAGAAAGCAAGCCACCAGGTCCAGGACTTGAGCCGCGGTTAGCCATGTGGGAGTCTAGTACCCCGATCACTGTGCCACCTGCCAGCCCCATCCAACCTCAAGTACTTTGACTTCAAATCTGCCAGACTCCTTGCCTCAATATGCTATTCTCATTCTGCTGTTCCCATTCAGCTGGCTGATCCTGACTCAGCCTCCAGGTCTCGATTTAGGCGTAACTGCCTTCAGGAAGTCCAGTCCGTACTGTGGCCTCCTGGGGCCCCTCAGCGGGTACCCTGCTTCCTCCCAGTGCATTACCCCACAGTGTGGTAAGAGCCGTGAGCACCCTCCAAGGCTCTGTTTGTGTCACCGTCCCTCTCCTCCGTCCTCCAGGCCCCTGGATCATTGGCACTCACCCTGCGTGTTTCAGGCTAACTGGTCCAGAAATCCAAACCCCGTGCCATGTGAGCTGGACTTTCCCCGCACAGTGCATTACCACCAACACACAGAGCAGGCCTGTCGTTTTAGTTCCATGTCCCCGGACCTTATCCAAGTATTTGACACAGAGGACACGATCAGTAGAAATCTTCATGAACAAAAGCATGTATTTAGTGGGACCAGCAGTTGGCGTAATGGCTATGTCGCTGGACTCCCACGTAGTCGACCGCAGTTCGAGTCCCGGACCCAGTGGCTTAAAACTCACGCCGGGCGCGTGTGCATGCGTGCCCAAGATCCCCAGAGGAGAATGGAGGAGAAGGGATTAAGGTGTGACCATCCCCCCTGGGGGGTGATTTCTCCGTTTCTGTCTCTCTGTCTCTGTCTGTCTGGCACGTGCCCTATAGCAAAAAAAAAAAAAAAAAAAAAAAAAACTCTCCAAAAAAAAAAAAAAAAAGCATGTATTTAGTATTCGATCCCAGGCACTGGGATCAGCTTTTTTGTTCATTCATTTGCTATAGGGTGGATGCACTCACCAGAGAGAGAAATTGAGAAAGCACCCCCTGGGGGGATGGCTACACCACAATCCTGTCTCCTCCGCGCTCCTCTCAGAATTTGGGGCACACACAAGCACAAACCTAGCATGATTTTATTTTTTTTAAATTATTTATTTACTTAATTCCATTTGCTGTTGTTATTATTACTGTATTTTTAAATTTGACCAAAGAGAGGCAGAGAGAAAGAAGGGGAAAATGAGAAAGCAAGCCACCAGGTCTGGTACTCAAACCATGGTCAGCCATGTGGGATTCCAGTGCCTTAACCACCATGCCATCTGCTGACTCCTTCCTCTTTTTTTTTTTTTTTTTTAAGAATTATTTATTTTGGGGACTGGCAGGTGGCATGGTGGTTAAGGTACTGGACTCCCACATGGCTGACCACAGTCTGAGTCCTTGGTCTGGCGTCTTCCTTTCTCACTTTCCCTTTCTGTCTCTCTTGTCAAATTAAAAAATAATAAATAAAATAAATAATTCTTAAAAAGAAGTATTTATTTATTATTATTATTATTATTATTTGCTATAGGGCATGCACACTCACCAGAGAGAGACAGACAGAGAAAGAAAGAGAGAAAGGGAAAATGAGAAAGCAAGTTGCCAGGTCTGGGACTTGAACTGCGGTCAGCCATGTGGGAGTCCAAGTGTCTTAACTGCTATGCTACCTTCTGTCCTTCCTATCCCTGCCACTAATCCTGAACTAGAACTGTGCATGTGGTAAGTACCTTAATTTCCATGCCACCTGCTGGCCCTGGGATAAACTTTTTTTTTCCCTTAAAGAATTACTTATTTTGGGACCAGCAGATAGAGTAATGGTTACATCGCTGGACTCCCATGTAGTCGACCATGGTTTAAATCCCAGACCCAGTGACTTAAAGCTCATGCTGGGCACGTGTGCATGCATGCCCAAAATCCCGAGAGGAGAATGAAGGAGAAGGGTTGTGGCAAGGCCGTCCCCCTCGGGGGTGATTTCTTGCTTTCTGTCTCTCAGTCTTTCTCTCTTTCTGGCGAGCGCACGTGCCCTGTAGCTAAAACTTCTCCAAAAATATATATATATATATACATACATATATATATATATATATATATATGTATATATATATGTATGTATAAATGCAGAAGCCAGTGAAACTAGAATTTCTTCTCTTTGTATTTTTTTCCTAGAGATTTTTTTTGCTTTAGGACACATGAGAAATCCCCCCCCCCAGCGGGGATGGCCACACTATAATCCCTTCTCCATTCTCCTTTCAGGACTTAGGACACACATGCACATGCACCTAGCTAGTTTTCAGCTGCCAATTCCAGGGCTCGAACTGTAGCTAACCATGCAGGAGTCCAGAGACATAACTATTATGCCATCTGCTGGTCCCTAGAATTTAAAATACAATTAAAAAAAAAAAAGATGAGTGTATGTTTCAATGCAATATTTGAAATATACTAAAGAATTATTCTTCATTTATCTGAGATTCTTATTAAACTGGGTGTCCTGGGCTGGCAGGTGGCATAGTGGTTAATGGTGCTGGATTCCCACATGGACAACCGTGGTTTGAGTCCTTGGACCTGGCAGCTTGCTTTCTCACTTTCCCTTTCTCTCTGTCTCTCTCTGGTCAAATTAAAAATAATAATACTGGAGACCGGGTCTTTTCAGCATGAGCTGCCCGCTCTCCTTGCTTTGAGCTTTGCAATAAAGCTGGACTTTCCTTCATCACACCATGTATGTATAGTTTGGTTTTATAGTGTGTGGGCAAGCGATACTGGTTTGAGTTTGGTAACAGTTTATTGGTGACCCAGATGGGACTAAGGTCCTGCATGGGCATCTCACCCAAGGTACAGTGGCCCTTGGCTGATGGCCACCCTCAGAACTTGTTCTGTAGCTGCCTGAGCACCTCATCTCAGGGACAGTCCCGGGTGACTGGCCGCCAACCAGCCGCCGTTGACCCCCGGCGATTTCAGTTTTGTGGGGAAAGAAACATGGCATTGGATTGGATTTGGTAGACGTCTGGTAAGTTGCGGGACTCGGGTGTGTCGACACCAAGGCCTGTCTTCCCTGTAGATATTTGGTTTCTGTTTTGACAGAATGTTTCTTTGGTGGGTTTTCCTCCATTTGGCTAAAGGGCAGTTATAAGCCTCACTTTAGAGGTTTGGTTTCTGCTTTTTTTTTTTTTTCTTTTTTTTTTTGAGAGTTTTGTGCTATAGGGCGCGTGCTCTCGCTAGACAGACAGAGAGAGACAGAAGATAGAAAGCAAGAAATCACCCCCGGGGGGATGACCACGCTGCAATCCCTTCTCCTCCATTCTCCTCTCGGGATCTTGGGCACGCACGCATGTGGCGCGCCCCCGCCCATCGCCTCTGGAGCGCGCCCCTAAGATGGCGCCAGCGGAAGCCCGAAGTCTGCCCAGAGGGTGAACAACTTTGAGGAAGTGGAACGGCGGAGAGCGTGGAGAGCACGGGAACACGACATGCGACCAATCCTCATTCGAGGATTGGCTTCCGTACACGTGGACAATGCGCTGATTGGCTAAGGGCCCTTTAAAAGGCCCTGGGAGGAAGCGGGGAGGAGAGGAACTTCGAAAAGATAACCTGGGGAAATAAAGTGCTGAAGAGAAGACCGTCTCAGGGTCGTCTGTAACGCCAACACACGCACACGTGCCCGGCGTGAGTTTAAGCCACCGGGTCCGGGACTCGAACCGCGGTCGACTACGTGGGAGTCCAGCGACATAGCCATTACGCTAACTGCTGGTCCCTGGTTTCTGCTTTGACAGGATGTTTGTTTGGTGTGATCTCCCCCATAGGATACAGGGTCAAGAAGCATTGAGAGACCGTTTGGTAACTTGTAAATTTGATTTTATGTTTTGTTTGAACTGGTGGTAAATAGGACATTGTTATGGGAAACGGAAAGAGAGCTCTATTCCATCTTGTAGCCCTTAGGAAATATTTTGTAGAATTGGAAACTTTGAACTATAATTCTAAGGAAAGAAAAAAGATAAATCTTATAACATTATCTGGCCCCAATGTGCTCTAGGATCCAGGGAACAGGGGACAAAGAATGGGTGCTTACATTAGGTAAGTAACTTTGTAATCATTTTGTGAGAAAAAGAAAAGTAATATGCTTAGAATTTTAGTTAGAGGGTCTGCTCTCTAACCCTCTGTGTAAAGAAATGTGGATTCATTTATATCAGTAAAGTCAACAGCAGGTGTAAGTAGTCTTCTGATGCTACCCCTCTGCCTTTTCTTAAAATGGGAAAAAGAGATTAGAAGTGTGACCTCTGGCCTAGAAAGACTAGTTTCTTTGCATTCTCTCCCCCTACCCTTTTTCTGGCATAACTCCAGACCCCCTTTGACCTTCAGAGTGTACAACTTTCAGTAGATTGGCCTTTCTTAAAGGAGCAGTTTGTGTGGGTCCCACGTGCACAGTGTAAGCTAAATGTCGGTGTGCCTTTTCCTTCATCTCTGCGTGCCTTTCCTTTTCCTCTGTGTCAGTGGTTTTTCAGTGAACCGTAGGGCACATGGCCACTATAGATTTGGTGTGGTGGGCGGAGTAAACCAAAGCTGCTCTGCTCTTCCAGAAGTCACAGCCTCGAGAACTCAGGACCTGACAAGTTGGCCAAAATGGGAAGAACTTCTTAGCAGTCAGGCTCCTGCTTTCTATGGAATTCAGTTCAATAGATGGTAGAGATCACTGTTTAGTTTCTTTTCTAAATGAGGATTAATAGGAGGAAAGGACTTACATGAAATAGCCCCCCCCCCCCCATAGTGATCATAGCATTTTCTTCTTTTCGTTTGTTTTTCTGAGAGGTTTTTGCCTTAGGGCACATGCACTCTCTGGAGAGAGAGAGAAAGAGACAGAGACAGTACACAATCATCCCCCAGGGTGGATGACCACACTGCAATCCCTTCTCCATTCTCTCCCCGGAATCTAGGGTGCGCATGCACACGAGCCCGGTGGGATTTTGAAGTCAACTCAAACCACAGTGGGCCATGCTAGAGTCCCTTCTATGTAGTCATCGCACCTTTTGCTGTTCCTATAGTGTTTTTCTGGCATGAGTATTCTGCCTGTTTCTTTCCACTTGAAGATGGTCTCTATTTCTGTGTCATTCGTCCTAAGCAGGGCAAAACACAGGCCTAATGATGCAGGAACGAGGGGGCTCAGAGGTGATTGGGCCTATACTTGCAGTGAGACATGGGTTCTTGTCCAACACTCAGGAAGAATTAGAGTTGTGGACACAGAAGAGTAGTTGTGGCAAAGCGGGGAGTTTATTAAAGGACAGGGAAGAAAAAACAGAGCTCCCAAGAAGGGAGAGTTTCCTGAAAATGGGTTGCCAAGGAAGAATTGTGGCAAGGAGTTTTTCTTTGGGTCAGGAAGGGCAAATAATAATAATAACAACAAATGAAATTAAATATATATTTAGGGGAGAAAACAAAACAAAACAAAACAAAAAAACCTGGGTGTCCTATGTTTTACCTGGCAACTCTGCACCACTGTCCTTCCCCCTTCTCTGAAAGTCCCTCCATTTTCATTTATTTTAAAATTTTCTTAATTTGGGGGACCAGCAGTTAGTGTAATGGCTATGTTGCTGGACTCCCATGTAGTCGACCACTGTTCGAGTTCCAGACCTGGCGGCTTAAACACACCAGGCACATGTGCATGTGTGCCCAGGATCCCAAGAGTAGAATGGAGGAGAAGGGATTGCAGCGTGGCCATCCCACCTGGGGGGTGATTTCTCGCTTTCTATCTCTCTGTCTCTCACTGCCTTTCTGGCAAGTGTACGCATCCTATAGCAAAAACCTCTCAAAAAAAAAATTGTCTTAATTTTGTACTTGCCAGAGAGAGAGAGAGAGAGAAAGCACCCCCACCCATGGGAGATGGCCGTGCTGTGATCTCTTCTCCATCTCTCTTCTTTCATTAATTTGGGCATGCATTTATAAAACACTGTTCCAGGACTTGAACCATGCAGTCAGTTGTATATGGAATCCAGCCACCTTAACCACCTCATTTTTGTTTCTTTATTTTATTTTTATTTATTTTTAATTGCTAGGAGGCACATGCGCTTACCAAAGGCAGACAGAGAGCGAGAGGGAGAGAGCATATCCCAACGAGGTGTGGGCACAGCACCTCCCTTCTCTGTTTCTCCATCCTGTTGAGATTGGGGGCCTGCACACACAGGGCCTGCACTCACACATGGGGCCTGCACACATACACGGGGCCTGCACACACACATGGGGCCTACATGCACACACTGGCCCTGCACACACACGGCGCCTGCACACATACACGGGGCCTGCACATACACACTGGGCCTGCATACACACACGGGGCCTGCACACACACAGGGCCTGCACACACACACTGGGCCTGCATACACACGGGGCCTACACACACACACACACACACACACACACACAAGGCCTGCACACACACACACTGGGCTTGCGCACACAGGGGGCCTGCACACACACTGGGCCTGCACACACACGGGGCCTGCACACACACGGGGCCTGCACACACACAGGGCCTGCACACATACATGGGCCCTGCACACACACAGAGCCTGCACACATACGGGGCCTACACACACAGGACCTGTGTGTATTTCAAGCATCCAGGGCTGGGACTCAAACCACAGTCAGCCCTGTGGGATCTGGTTCCTTAACCACTCTGCTCTGGGCCCGACCCAGCTCCTCCACTTTCAAACTGCCCTTGCTACAACCTGTCAATCAAAACATACTAATGAAACTCAGCCTGTCAGTGACACTTTGAGATGCAACAGCATATGACCAACGGGATAATGAGGAATTGCTTCCTATATGCATTTAGTAATCTTGTAATAGTACTTTAAAAATATCACTACTGTTGGGTCAGCCCATGGCCTGGTGGCTAAGGCAGCTGGGTCCCAAATGGCCAACTATGTGATTCGAATTCAGATCTGGTGGCTGGAGAAACATGGGGCACATGTGTGTGTGTGTGCCCAAAATCCCAAAGGAAAAAGAAATGGAGAAGGGGTTGCTGTGTGACCAATACGGGGAGGAGGGGGATGTTTTCTTGATTACCTTCTCTTTCTGTTTCTGTCTCTGTGGAGCACACCTGCCCTCTGGCAATATTTAAAAAAAAGAAAGAAAGAAAAAAAAAAAGAAAAACAGGATTGAGGCATGGCCATCTCCCCAGGGGTGATTTCTAATTTTCCCTCTCTGTCTCCCTCTGGCAAGCACATGCACCCTATGGTAAAAACCTAAAAAAAAACAAACAAAAAAACCCAAACTACTGCTACCCTGAATACATAACTGTTCGCTGAATCTTCATACCTTAAAATAGTTGTCCACCAGAACCCGCAGATGGCGTAATGGTTACATCACTGGACTCCCACGTGGTCAATGGCGGTTCAAGTGCTGGACCAGTGACTTAAAACTCACACTAGGTGCACGTGCATACATGCCCAAAATCCTGAGAGGAGAATGGAAGAGGCGGGATTGCAGTGTGACCATTCCCCCCCGTGGGGGTGGAGGGTGATTTCTCACTTTCTGTCTCTGTCTCTCTCTATTTCTCCAGCAAAGCACATGCACCTTATAGCAAAACCCCTCTTTAGAAAAAAAGGTAACTGTTTACCTTGTTCTCCCTTCTTACAACCACCTTATTTCTCTACTTTACTCAGCCAAGGTTCTTTTTTAAAAAAATAATTATTAATTTTATTTTCCTTATTATTATTATTTAATTTGCTATAGGGCACATGTTCTCACAAGAGAGATAAAACAAGAAAGCAACCCACCAGGTCTGGGACTCAAACTGCAGTCAGCCATGTGGAAGTCTAACTTTAACCACCACGCCACCTGCTGGCACCTCAGTCAAGATTCTTTTTTTTTTTTTTTTTTTTTTTTTTTTGAGAGGTTTTTGGTATAGGGCGCCTGTGCTCGACAGAAAGACAGACAGAAATCACCCCCTGGGGGGATAGCCACACAGCAATCCCTTCTCCATTTTCCTCTCGGATCTTGGGCACGCACGCACACATGCCCGGTGTGAGTTTAAGCCACTGGGTCCGGGACTCGAACCTCAGTAGACTACATGGGAGTCCAGCGACATAGCCACTACGCCAATTGACTCTTACTATTTGTAACCTAAAGCGTTTGATCTCTTTATGTCTCAATTACCTTACCTGTTAAAAAAGATGGTAACTGTGACTGCCTCACTTCCAAGGGTTCTTGTGAGGATTAAATGAGGTCATTCATATAAAACACTCAGCACACACCAGGCAGGTATTATCATTGGCATTAGATATTATCATTGGCATCAATCCTGCTGTAGCCGGCTCTGCCCCATGCTCGCCTGAAAATGCTCTTGCCGAGGCTCTCCACCTTCTGGTTGTCATACCCAAGGACAGTTTCAGCCTTTGTCTTCCTCCTTATGTATCTAACTACTCCTTTCTAAGATTCTCTTTCTTTCTTTTAAGTTTTTGTTATAGGGTGTGTGCTCTCGCCGGGAGGAACCAGAGAGAGAGAGTGAGAAAAAGCGAGAAATCACCCCCAGGGGGATGACCATGCCACCATCCCTTCTCCTCTACTCTCCTCTCAGGATTTTGGAAATGCATGCACATACACCCAGTGTGACTTTCAAACCACCAGGTCCAGGACTTAAACCCTGGAGTCGGCCATATGGAACCTAGCTGCCTTAACCTCCACACCACTTGCTGGCCCCTGCCCACTCCTTTCTGGAAGTCCCTTTCTGCCTCTCCTGCCTCTACCTTTCTCCCCATCTCGGCCTCATCTGCCAGACCCTCTCCCTGTCAACTCCCCCACGTGCTCTTTGCACAGTTCCTCCTTTGTCCCCACCCACCTCTCCTGGGAGGTCACCACACACCAGTAGTTCTGACTGTCACCTTCTTCTCTCCAACTCCCCCCTGACTTCCAGTCCCATATCCTCAGATGGGCCTCCTAGAGGCACCTCCAACTCAGTTGTCAACTTGGCCATCTCTGAGAGCTTTATCATTTCCACGTGAAGCCTGCTCACCCTCTTATTTGCTTTTTTTTTGGGGGGGGGTAGGAGGTGTGAGTTGCTGTAGGGTGTGTGTGCTCACCAGAGAGACAGGGAGACAGAGAAAGTGACAAATCACCCCCTAGGGGCCATGGCCACACCACAAATCACCCCCTAGGGGCCATGGCCACACCACAACTGCTTCTCCTACTGGGATTTTGGGTATGCACGCACACTCACCTGGCGTGCTTTTCAAGCTGCCAGGTCCGGAACTCTAACCACAGTTGGCCATGTAGGATCCAGCGCCTTGACCACCTTACCACTTGCTGGCCCCAGATTCTCTCCTCCATGGCTGTTACCTACAACCTCACCAAGTCCACAGGCCTAGAATCTAGACGTCATTCTTCCCACCTCCTCCCCTGTGTCCTCCCCAAATCTAGGATCTTCCCACGTCCTGTGGCGTGACTATTGTCAGTTAGTAAGTTCTGCTTGCTCTTCTTTTCACTCCTCTTGCTTATAGAAGCAGGATGAGAGAGACCAAGGAAATCAATTAGGATCCACTTCCACTTTTTATTTCTTTTCTTTTCTTTTCTTTTCTTTCTTTCTTTCTTTCTTTCTTTCTTTCTTTCTTTTTTTTTCTTTTTTTGAAATTTTTTGCTACACAGTGCGTGCGCTCGCTCGCTGGAGAGACAGAAAGTGAGAAATCATTGGGGGATGGCCATGCCGCAATCTTTTCTCCTCTATTCTCCTCTCAGGATCTCCAGCACACACGCACACACGCCCAACATGAGTTTCTTTCTTTTTTGTTTTTTGGAGAGGTTTTTGCTATAGGGCACATGCGCTCACCAGACAGAGAGAGACATTAGAGACAGAAAGCGAGAAATCACCCCCCAGGGGGGATGGCCACGCCACAATCCCTTCTCCTCCATTCTCCTCTCGGGATCTTGGGCACGCACGCACACGCGCTTGGCGTGAGTTTAAGCCACCGGGTCCGGGACGCGAACCACGGTCGACTACGTGGGAGTCCAGCGACATAGCCATTATGCTAACTGCTGGTCCCCCAACATGAGTTTCAAGCTACCAGGTCCAAGACTCGAACCGTGGTCAACTATGTGGGAGTCCAGTCACATAACCATTATGCCATCTGCTGGTCCCCCGGGAGCCACTTTTAATAGTCAAAATGAAGGGGCTAGAAGGTGAGCAGCTGTAGAACATGATGCTCTGTGAAGCGATGTGGCATGGCAAGATTCCCAGTTCAAGTTCAGAGTCCTCCATGAATACTTATGTGTCTGTCACCAGAGGCTGGCAGAAGCTGGGGGTGGTCATGGCATTGAGACCCTGTTAGAGACACTGTCTCTTTCCCTCTGTCTCTCACAATCAATCAATCATAAACTTAAAAGAAAAATAGTCTGAATTAAAGATGATGATGGGGGGGTGTCAGAAGGTGGCGTGGTGGGTAAGGAGTTGGACTCCCACATGGCTGACCGTGGTTCGAGTCCCAGATCTGGCAGCTTGCATTCTCAATTTCCCTCTCTCTGGTGAACGCATGTTTCCTACAGCAAATTTAAAAATAATAATAAAACATGAAATTAAATACATAATTCTTTTAAAAAATAAAGAAAATGAAGGACCTCCTAATCTGTGTCCAACTGTCTGATTAATATTCCTAAAGTTCCATTAAGTCACCCTCATCTCCTGATTTTTCCATGGTTTCCCTTCCGTTAGGATCCACGTCTCGGGATCCCGGCCTGGCAAGATGGTGCCCTCTGCGTTGTTTCACCCCCTCTCGGAGCTGCTAAGCCCCGCCAGACTCCAGAGTGGTTCTCCAGCGCAGTTCAAGTTCTATGTGCAAGACCCTCTGGACGAGAACACCGACTGACTGAAAGCTGGGCTGACCTTGGGCACCTCGGTGTTCCTGTGGCTCTACCTCATCAAACGACATAATAAAGACGTTTTAGAATATAAAAGAAGAAATGGGTTGGAGTAAACTTTTGCACTACAAATACTGTAAATGCCACATAGTGATTATAGCAGTTTCTCTGGATTCACCGATTTTTTGATTTGTAAATGTGAAAAAAAAGTTATTTGTGAATTATATCAAGTTAGCGTTTTTGTTTGCACCATTACATTTAAAAAAATGAAAAAAAAAAAAATCCACGTCTCCAACCCTCATAGCCTGCAGAACCACAGGCCATTAGCGGCTGGACCCAGGTTCCACTTCTCTCCTGAATGCACAGACATCCCTTAGCTACTTGTGGGAGCCCACTCGGTGTCAATATTCTGCTACCTCTTCCATCCTTGGTCTACTTGTTCAGCGCCTACTCGGCCTTCAAAATCCGGCTCAGAGTTTCATCCTGAAACTCCCTGAAACATCACAGTCCTTGCAGAATCAAGTACTCCCTCCTCAGTACTCCAGGGTAAGAGCACGGGTTAGAGCACGTTTCCACTGTAGAACGCATCATTGTGTACTATTCGTTTGTATGTCTACATCTCCTACTGCTCGGGTGTGAACTCCTTGAGGTCAGCTATCGTTTTCATTCATATCTGTTTTTCTAGACTCAAGTAGAGTGTCTGGTTCACAGTGTATGCCTATTAATGCTTATTTATTATTTTATTGTATTTATTTATTTATTTATTTTGGAGAGGCATTTGCTATAGGGCACGTGTGCTCGCCAGAAAGACAGAGAGAGACAGAGAGACAGAAAGCGAGAAATCACCCCCCGGGGGGATGGCCACATCGCAATCCCGTCTCCTCCATTCTCCTCTTGGGATCTTGGGCACGCACGCACATGCGCCCGACTTGAGTTTAAGCAACTGGGTCTGGGACTCAAACCACGGTCGACTACATGGGAGTCCAGTGACATAGCCATTATGCCAACTACTGGTCCCACCTATGAATGTTTATCAAACTAAACTGTGGGTTCAGCAGGTGGCATAGTGGTTAAGGGCACTGGACTCCCACATGGCTGACAGTGGTTAGAGTCCTGGACCTGGCGGCTTGCTTTCTCACCTTCTCTCTCTCCCTCCTTTCTGGTCAACTTAAAGTAAATACATAAATAAAAGTTAAAAAAGAAAATAATTCAAGACCAGCAGTTGGCATAATGGCTATGTTGCTGGAGTCCCAGGTAATCAACCGCTGTTCTAGTCCCGGACTCAGTGGCTTAAACTCACGCGGGGCGCATGTGAGTGCATGCCCAAGATCCCAAGAGGAGAATGGAGGAGAAGAGATTGCAGCATGGCCATCCCCCCGGGGGGGTGATTTCTTGCTTTCTGTCTCTCTGTCTCTCTCTGTCTTTCTGGCAAGCACATGCGCCCTATAGCAAAAACCTCTCAAAAAAAAAAAAAAACCTGAACTGTATTTCTGGATAGTTGAGGAGGGAGGGGAAAGAGGATCCTGAAGAAGAGGGGAGGCAGGAATTAACGCTGGAGAAGGCATACTCATAGGCCAATCTGTGAAGTTTGGGTATCGGGAACCAGTAGGGTCTTCAAGCTGGAGAGTGGTGTGGATAAATTCGTTTTATGAAGCCAATTTTAGGGCCAAATCTGTGACCTCCTGGTTAAAGGAGTCAGATCCCACATGTTTCAAATCTCAGCCCCAGTGGCTTGAAAAACATGCTGGTGGGGCTGGCAGGTGGTGTGGTGGTTAAGGTGCTGGACTCCCATACATCCAATCACGGTTCAAATCCTGGACCTGGTGGCTTACTTTCGCTCTTTCCCTCCCTCTCTCTTCTCTGTGTTTCTCTCGTCAATTTTTTTTTTTTTTTTTTTTTTTTTTTTTTTTTTTTTTTTTTTGAGAGGCTTTTGCTACAGGGCAGGGCAGGTGTGCTCACTAGAAAGACAGAGAGACAGAAAGTGAGAAATCACCCCCCGGGGGGATGGCCACGCCGCAATCCCTTCTCCTCCATTCTCCTCTCGGGATCTTGGGCACACATGTACATGTGCCCAGCGTGAGTTTAAGCCACCGGGTCTGGGACTCGAACCGCGGTCGACTACATGGGAGTCCAGCAACATAGCCATTACGCTAACTGCTGGTCCCTCTCTTGTCAAATTAAAACAAATAATAATAAGTAAAATTCAATACCTTTTAAAAGAAAAGAAAAGAAAAACATGCTTGGGCCTTGTGTATGCTGTCCAAAATCCGTATATGAAAGAGGTATGAAGAAAAAGGATTGCAGCGTGACCATGCCCCATCGGCAGGGGGTGCTTTCTCTCTCTCTCTCTCTCTCTCTCTCTGGTAAGTGCATGTGCCCCCTCCCAGGCAAAATTAAAGGAAGAGAGAGAGAGGGAGAGAGAGAGAGAGAGAGAGAGAGAGAGAGAGAGAGAGAAGGAAGGACGGACAAAAGAAAGAAAGAAAGAAGAAAAGAAAAAAAGAAAAGGAAAGAAAAAGAAAGAAAGGCAGGCAGGCAGGCAGTGGATACAGACAAGGAAACATTCTTTCTGATGCAAAGTAGGTCAGTTTAACTCGGAAGGATAAGATAAGGAGAAAAATCAAGGAGGAGCCTCCAGCTTTCTGGTTTGAGTGGCTGCTGATACCATCAACCAAGCCCAGTGCCGTAGGAGCAGGGTGGCTGGGGAGTTTGGAGACAGTCTGAAGGGAGGTTTAATGCGATAGGATAGATGCACAGTCACAAACAGGAGCCCATGCTGGGGGACTCTGCGACTTGTGGGCTGTCAAAACGCTAACAACTGGCGACATCAGGGATGGGATCATCTTCAAAGAAAGAAAGAACCAGGAAGAGTGGAGTCCTGGGAGCCGAGGGAGGAAAATACGGAGAAATAGGGGCTACTCGGCCACGTGCAAAGCTGGAGAATAACACATATAATGTGTGTTTTACACAGTCCCTTGGGGTGCTCCGTGCTGCGGGAGAATAAGGGGAGCTATGGGCAGTTGACTTTGGGAAATTGCGGGTTAAACAAATTTTTAAAAAATAAGTATTTGTTTAATTTATTATTATTATTTTAATTTGCTATAGAACACGTGCAGTCACCAAAGAGAGAGAGAAAGTGAGAAAGCAAGCTGCCAGGTCTGGGACTTAAACCACAGTCAACCATGTGGGAATCCAGCACCTTAACCACCACAACACCCACTGGCCCTAAACAAAATTTTTAAAAAGAATTATTTATTTAATTTTATTTATTATTATTATTATTAAAGTTGTTTCAGGGCTCATGTGCTCACCAGAGAGAGACACACAGAGAGAAACAGAGTGCGAAAACAAGCTGCCAGTTCCGGCACTCAAACCACAGTCAACGAAGTGAGAGTCTAGAGCCCCAACCAGCACACCACCTGCTGATCCCAAGGATTAAACAAATTTAAACAGGGCTGATCCCATAAGGAGTGGTTAAAGGAAGCCAGAACCCACATGGGTGACCGTGGTTTGAATTCTGATCCTGGTGGCTTGTAAAGCACGCTGGATGCGTGTGTGCGCCCCAGGCCCTGCCAGGAGGGAGAAACGGAGGGGAAGGAACCGCATGACCGTGCCCCACAGCAGGGGCTTTCTCACTCTCTCTCTGGCAAGTGCACATGCCCTTTGGCAATTAGAAAACATTCCTTTCAAGGCCAGTAGGTGGCAAGGTGGTTAAGGATGCTGGACTCCCACATGGCTGACTATGGTTCGAGTCCCAGACCTGGCAGCTTGCTTTCTCACTTCCCCTCTCTCTCTGGTCAAATTAAAATGAAATAAATCAAGAATAATAATAATAAAACATTCCTTCTGTATAGGAATGTACATTTGATACGTGAATTCACTTTGTCAATTCCTCCCCAGAGGGACACATTCATTCATTCATTCATTCATTCAGTTAAACAACTATTAAGCATTTTTTAGGTGCCTGGAGTTATAGAGTTATTACAACGACAGAAAGGGTCCGTGCCCCCAAGAACTTGTATTTCTGGGCCAGCCAGTGGTGTAGTGAAGGCAGTTGGATCCCACACGGCCAACTGTGAGGTTCAAGTCCTGGACTCAGTGGTTTGAGAAATATCCCAAGTGCGTAAGCGGAAATGGAGAAGGGATTGCAGCAGCACGGCCATGCCCCTGGGGGCTGATTTCTCTCTGCATTTCTCTCTCTCTCTCTCTCTCTCTCTCTCTCCTCGTGAGCACACATACTCTACAGCAAAATCACACACATACAAAAAGGGTGTAATAGGGGGAGCATAAACTCACTTCTTCACCAGAGCAGCCCCGGGGACTAGTGTTCTACAGATGAAGTGTAGAAAACGTGGCTGTGGGAGGGTCAATGAGATTGAGAGCTGCAGTGCCTGTCACTGGGCTTAACAGTAAGAGGTCATGATGATCCTTGCGAGAGCTGTTTCACAGCGAGGAGCAAGGCGAGAAGTCCAGGGAGAATCCACCCCGCTATGGTAGTGAGGGAAGAATAGGGCAGGAGCTTGGGGGAGACAAGGTCTTGCAGAGTCTTCAGACTGTGGAGTCACACCAATTGCCCGTGGAAAGGAAGAAATAAGAAGAGCTATAGCAATTAAAGAAAGTGAGGGTAGGGACCAGCAGGTGGCGTGGTGATTAAGGAGCTGGACACTCCCACATGGCCGGCCACAGTTCAAGTCCCAGACCTGGTGGCTTGCTTTCTCACTTTCCCTCTCTCTCTTTCTCTGTGTCTCTCCCTGGCCAAATTAAAATAAATGAATAAATAAATCAAATTAAATTAAAAAAAAAAAGAATTTGCTCTTTAAAAAAAAACAAAAGACATTCACATGACCAACCATGGTTCGAGTCCCAGACATGGCAGCTTGCTTTCTCACTTTTCCTTTCTCTCACTCTGTCTCTCCCTAGTCAAGTTAAAAAATAAATAAGATGAAAAATAAATAAATAAATAATTTGTTTTGGGAGATTTTTGCTGTAGGGCACATGTGCTCACTGGAGAGAGAGATAGAGAAACAGGAAGTGAGAAATGACCCCCCCGGGGGGGGGTGGCCATGCCACAATCCCTCCTCCTTCATTCTCCTTCTGAAATTTTCGGTACACATGCATGTGCACCCAGCATGAGTTTCAAGTCCCGGGTCAGGGACTCAAACTGAAGTCGACCATGTGGGAGTCCAGCAACGTAACCATTATACCATCAGCTGGTCTCAATGAAGAATTGTTTAAAAAAAAAGAAAAGAAATAAAGTGAGAGTGGTCCTTCAACTATTCACTTGTAAATGTTTATTTAGCATATTCTTTTATTTTGAGAGGTTTTTTTTTTTTTTTTTTGTTATAGGATGCGTGTACTCACTATAGAAACAGACAGAGACAGACAGAAAGAGAGAAATCACCCCCAGGGGAGATGGCCACACTGAAATCCTTTCTCCTCTATACTCCTCTGGAATTTTGGACATGCACACACACATGGCCTGTGTGAGTTTCAAACCACCGGATCTGGGACTTGAACCGCAGTTGGCTATGTGGGAGTCCAGCAATGTAATCATTATGCCATCTGCTGGTCCTGGCATATTCTTTTTTAAAATTTTCTTTCTTTTCTTTCTTTCTTTCTTTTTTTTTTTTTTTTTAGAGATTTTTGCTATAGGGCATGTGTGCTCACTGGAGAGACAGACAGTGAGAAATCACCCCCCACCACCCTCAAGGAGGATGGTCATACCGCAATCCCTTCCCCTCCATTCTCCTCTGGGAATTTTGGGCACACATGCACACACATGCACACACATGACTGCACGATTGTCAAGCAACCAGGTCCAGGACTTGAACAGCAGTTGGTTGCGTGAGAATCTAGCTACCTTAACCACCATGCCACCTGCTAGCCCCTGTTTAGCATGTTGTTTACTGTAGGAACTGTACTAGGGTCTTAGGACACAGTGGGGAACACAATGTATTTGATCCGTGCTCTTTTAAAACGTCTCCTATTCTAACAGGGAAATAAACAAGTCAGCAAAAGAAGAACTACAATAATTAGAGCCTGCATCAGGGTTATAAAGAAATGAGCTGGACTCAGCGATAGAGCAGTGTGACGCAGTGGTGTGTGACTTTGAGGGATGGCATTTATTAGAGACCTGGAGAACAAGAAGGAGCAGATGTGGGAGGAGAGGGGAGGAATGTTCCAGAGAAAGGAAGCGATCTGCTCCAAGGTCCCGAGGTAGGAAGGAGTTTAGCTGACTGGAACTGCCAAAGGCCCCTGTGGTTGGGGCAGAACACACACCCGGGAGAGTGGTGTGAGCCGAAGCAGGAGGGGCAGGCAGGTTCAGATCACTTAGGTCCTTGTAGACCAGAATGAAGTTTGGAGTATACTCCCCGCTCATTGGAACACTAGTGAAATTTACATTTTAAAAGATCACTGAGGGGCATCAGCAGTTGGCACAATGTCTATATCGCTGAACTCCCATGTAGTCGACTGCAGTTTGAGTCCCGGACCCGGTGGCTTAAACTCATGCTGGGTGCGTGGGCGTGCATGCCCAAGATCCTGAGGAGAATGGAGGAGAAGGAATTGTGGTGTGACTATCCCCCCTGGGGGGTGATTTCTCACTTTTTGGTGATTGTAAGCGCCCTGTAGCAAAATCCTCGTGGGGTGGGGGGCAGCGGGGAGGTCCCGAGAGGAGAATGGAGAAGGGATTGTGGTGTGGCCATCCCTCCTGGGGGTTATTTCTCGCTTTCTATCTCTCTGTCTTTCTGGCAAACGCATGTACCCTATAGCAAAAACCTCTCAAAAAAAGGAAAAAAAAAAAAGAAGATCACTGAGACTTTGTGCAGAATGCACTGGGGTAAGGCAAGAAAGCAAATAGGGGGCTCAAGGTACCAGATGGTGGGAAACAGCAGCAAAGCACGATGTGTGAGGCCGGCATGCAGAGGAACGTTCTGGAATTGCATCAGGAGAGCTCCTTGAGCACCCCAGCATGTATGTGCCCGTGATCCGGGGCTGGCTGAAGCTGCTCCTGAGCATGGCATAGCGACCCTGCTGGCGTTCCAGCTTTAGCAGAGCTGTCACATTGATCCACAGTGCTGGATTCCACATGGCTGACCACAGGTTCAGATCCCAAGTAACCCTGAAACACACCAGAGGCCTGACTAGCTGGAGTACCAGATTAAAGGGACTGCAGTGTGAGGAGACCCCACCGTGGGTGCCTGTTTCTCTCATTTACTCTTTGTTTTTGGTTTTTTTTTTATTTCAATTATTACATTTAGTCATTGCATCTCTTCACCGTGTACAGCATGGTTTTTCCCAGCATGAATACAGTGCACATAAGTCAAGACAATGATATTACCATGTACATTATCATCAACAGACAAATTTTTATTTTTGTGTCTATTGAGTGTGTTGTTTGTTCCCTGAATCCCTCCCTTCCATCCTCAATTACTCATTCCCATTACCTCTCTCATACTGTCTCTAGCATCCACGGTTGCCTTCCCTGCTATTATACCCTCCAGTTCTTTCAGTTTTTTTTTCTTTCCAATTATCAGCTCATAAAGTTTTTAACAATAGGGAGCATAGATTCTATTCAGGGTTGAATTAAGGGTGGGTCTCATGCAGTTCCGCAATTGTAGGTGAATCTCCATGTAAGGCAGTTTCAGGAAAGCGGTTCTTGAAGGCAGAGATGATTATCAGTTGATGCGGCACAGCATCCATCTTGTGGTTACCGGGGATGGTGTTGTGGGGATCTGCAGCGTGAGTCATCCTCGGGTATCTGGCTTCCTTAAGAATGGTAGAGTAGTTCTTGTTTTTCCCTGAGGTAATGCAGGGCTGGTGACCATCATCTTCTCACTGTCCATAGGCGGAGACAATCCTCCTATACAATATATTTCTCAATTGGTTTAAGACAGCTAAAGTTTCTTTCTGTTGTTTGTAGTTGCAAGTTCTTAGACCTAGTTTTCGGCCTCAGTTTGTTGCCTGAGGCTGGCGGCCACGCGTAGGCACTGGCCCAGGGGCCATGCGCAGGCCCGGCGGCCACGCGCCGGCCCGGGGGGCCACGCGCCGGCCTGGGGGCCACGCGCTGGGCCGGCGACCACGTGCAGGCCCAGTGGCCACGCGCAGGCGCAGGCCTGGCGGCCACACTCAAGCCCAGCAGCCACGCGCAGGCCCGGGGGCCTCGCGGAGGCCCGGCGGCCACATGCAGGCGCAGGTCCGGTGGCCACGTGCGGGCCCGAGGGCCACGCGCAGGCCCGGCGGCCACGCTCAGGCCCGGCAGCCACATGCAGGCGCAGGCCTGACGGCCACGCCTAGGCCTGGTGGTCATGCGCTAGGCCGGTGACCACGCGCAGGCCCGGCGGCCATGCGCAGGCACAGGCCCGGCGGCCACACTCAGGCCCGGCAGCCACGCGCAGGCCCGGCGGCCACGCGCTGGTCCGGCAACCACGTGCAGGCCTGGTGGCCAGGCGCAGGAGCTGGCCCGGCAGCCATGCACAGGCCCGGCGGCTACATGCAGGCCCGGGGGCCACACGCAGGCCTGGCGGCCACGCTCAGACCCGGCGGCCACACGCCAGCCTCGAGCGCACGAATGTGCACGGGATCCAGCGCCACCCCCCGCTCGCCCGCCCACCCCGAGAAAGGAAGGTTGGTGAGCTCGGCTGGTCTGCGCCACCGGTCCGCGTCGGCGCCGAGCGCGGGACACACCCAGCGCCGGAGATGCAGCATCGCGGCGCGCAGCCTGGCAGGTTGCCACGCAGGCCCAGCGAGGCGGGGCCCACTGCCGCCGTGTGCGAAGGTCCGGCGGGAGGCGGGACCCGCCGCCGCCACCGCCGCCTCTCTCATTTACTCTTAACAATTCCTTTTTTTTTTTTTTTTTTTAAGAATTATTTATTTAATTTTACTTATCACCATTATTTTTTAATTTGTTACAGGTCACATGTGGTCCTTAGAAATGAGAGAGAGACATGGGACCAGCAGTTAGCGTAATGGCAATGTCGCTGGACTCCCATGTAGTCGACCATGGTTCGTGTCCTGGATCTAGTGGCTTAAACTCACGCCGGGCGCGTGTGCGTGCGTGCCCAAGATCCCGAGAGGAGAATGGAGGAGAAGGGATTGTGGCGTGGCCATCCCCCCTGGGGGGTGTGATTTCTCACTTTCTGTCTCTCTGTCTCTCTCTGTCTGTCCGGAGAGCGCACACGCCCTATAGCAAAAACCTCTCCAAAAAAGAGAAAAAAGAAATGAGAGAGAGACAAAGTGAGAAAGCGAGCTGCCAGATCTGGTACTTAAACTGTACTCAGCCATGTGGGAGTCTAGTGTCTCAACCACCACGCCACCTGCTGGCTTCACACTTCTTACAACGTCAAAGAGGCAAATGTACCACCTTCATTTTATAGATAAAACATAAGAAATAGTTATAATAAGGAGGTTAAATAACTTAGGAATTCAAACTCAAGTGTTACTATTCCATAGTCAAATCTCCACACTGTGCATAGTTTTCATTTTTCCTTTACTTTCAAAAGACATTGTGCTCAGGACCAGCAGATGGTGTAATACTTAAGTTGCTTGACTAGTCAATTGCAGTTCGAGTCCTGGACCCAGTGGCTTAAAATCACACTGGAGCATGTGTTTGTGCCCACAGCCTTGAGGGGAGAATGAAGGAAAAGACATTGTGCTCTTACATAAAGATCACTTGATAGGGGCCTGCAGGTGGTGTGGTGATTGAGGCTGCTGGACTCCCACATGGTCAACTGCAGTTAGAGTCTTGGACCTGAAGGCTTGAAACTCACACAGGGCCTGTGTGTACACATGCTCAAAGTCCTGTGAAAAGAATGGAGGGACCAGCAGTTAGCGTAATGGCTATGTCGCTGGACTCCCACGTAGTCTACCACGGTTCACGTCCCGGACCCGGTGGCTTAAAACTCACGCTGGGTGCGTGTGCATGCATGCCCAAGATCCCGAGAGGAGAAGGGATTGCGGAGTGGCCATCCCACCTGGGGGGTGATTTCTTGCTTTCTGTCTCTCTGTCTCTCTCTGTCTGTCTGGTGAGCGCATGCGCCCTATAGCGAAAAACCTCTGAAAAAAAAAAAAAAAAAAGAATGGAGGAAAAGGGATTGTGACATGGCCATCCACCCCTCCAGGAGGTGATCTCTCATTTTCTCATTTTCTCTTTCTATTGCTGTCTCTTCAGCAAGCACATGGACCCCACAGGGGGGAAAAAACCCACTTGATTGTTGTAAACTGTATCTCTTCTTCTTCTTCTTCTTCTTCTTCTTCTTCTTCTTCTTCTTCTTCTTCTTCTCCTCCTTCTTCTCCTTCTTCTTCCTCCTCCTCCTCCTCCTCTTCTTCTTCTTCATTTGCCAGAGGGCATGTGTGCTTGCCAGAGAGAGAAAATGAGAAAGCACCCCCAATGGGGAATGTGCACACTGCAATCCCTTCTTCTTCACTTGTCCCTCCTGTTGGGATTTTGGACACACACACATATGAGTTCAATGTGTTTTTCAAGTTGTGGGTCCTGGACTTGAACTGTGTAGTCAGCCACGTGGGAACCAGCCACCTTAACAATCACGCCACCAGCCAGCCCAAACCTGTATCCTTTTAGTTTCTGGAAATGTTAGGTGTGGACCTATCTGAAGCTTCACTTTTGCTGGCTAGCAGAACACACAGACATGTATTTTCTTTTTCTTTCTTTCTTTTTTTTTCTTTTTCTTGTTTTTCTTTTTTTTTTTTTTTTTTTTTTTTTTTTTTTTTTTTTTTTTTTGAGAGGTTTTTGCTATATAGGGCACATGCACTCACCAGAAAGACAGAGAGAGGCAGAGAGACAGAAAGCAAGAAATCACACCCCCGCCCCAGGGGGGATGGCCACGCTGCAATCCCTTCTCCTCCATTCTCCTCTCAGGATCTTGGGCACGCATGCACATGCGACCAGCATGAGTTTAAGCCACCAGGTCCGGGACTCGAACCGTGGTCAACTACATGGGAGTCCAGGGACATAGCCATTACGCCAACTGCTGGTCCCCAGACATGTATTTTCTTTTTTCAAATAATTAGTTTATTAAACTTCATTTATGTATTTATTTATTTTTAACTTGACCAGAAAGGAACAGAGAGAGAGAGAGAGAGAAAGCAAAAAGCAAGCAGCCAGGTCTGGGACTCAAACCACGGTCGCCCACGTGGGAGTCCAGCGCTCTTAACCACCATGCCACCTGCCTGCCCCAGACATGTATTTTCATATGAGGAAGATGACCTTCGACACTCATGCTACCTATCGTGGGCACCTAACTTGACACCACTGCCATCATTCCGTTCTTCATTGCAGTTTAACCAGCTGGTGGGTATTGAACATCTCAGTGTTGGTTAAGAGCTAGTTCTGCTGTGTGGAGTGGAGGTATAAGGCACGATTCCTACCCTGACCGAGCTTCCCGTCTAGTAGCACAAAAATCTCAATTAAGGCACACAAACCAGTACATAGTTGGGTATTAAGCAGGGCAGCTTAGGGGCCAGTAGGTGGTGTGGTGGGTAAGGCACTGGATTTCCACATGGCCCACTGCAATTTGAGTCCTGGACCTACTGGCTTGAAAATCATACCAGAGGCATGGGAATGGATGCCCAAAAATTCCTAGGAATTTTTGAACCAAGGAAAAGGGTTTGTAGCATGGCCAGCCCTTTTAGGGGAAGATTTCTCATGTCCCTTTTTCTGTCTCTCTGGAGAGCACATGTACCCTGTGGCAAAAATATTTTATATATATATATGTGTGTGTGTGTGTGTGTGTGTGTATGACAATATGACATTAGGAGTCATTTAAGGGAAGGGAAAATAACGTTTATTGAACTTTTAAAAAAATTCACACATTAAAGGAACCAGCAGGTGGTGTAACATCTCTGGACTCCCACGTAGTCGACGGCAATTCAAGTCCTGAACCTGGTGGCTTAAAACTCACACCAGGCTCCTGTGCATACATACTCAAAATCCCAAGAGGAGAGTGGACGAGAAGGGATTGTGGTGTGGCCATCCCCCTTCCCCACCCTGAGAGATAATTTCTCTCTTCCCCTCTCTCTGTTTCTATCTCTCCAGCAAGCATACACGCCCTATAGCAAAAATCTCTCTCTCAAAAAAAAAAACTCACACATTCAGGACCAGCAGATGGCATAATGGTTACATTGCTGGACTCCCACATGGCCAACTCCTCAGTTTGAGTCCTGGACCCAGCAACTTGAAAAATCACACTGGGCTTGAGTGTGTGTGTCCAAAATCCCAAGAGGAGAACTGAGGAGAAGGGATTGTGATGTGGTCATCCCCCCTGGGAGGTAATTTCCTATTCTCTCCCCCCTCTCTCTGGTGAGTTCACATGTTCACAATGTCTTGGATACTACACTAATTTCTTGACATACATCATCTTATTTTAGTCTATTACCCAATCTCATGTCACAAACACTTTCTCAGCTTCTATTACATACATGCAAAACACTTTCCAAGGCATTCTTAGTGAAAAAAAGACAGACATGACTTAGCTTCTGTCCTCAAGGAGGACAAATGATACATGTTTACAAATGGCCATGACCATGGCTATAAATACAGCGATTATGTAATTTATCGTCCCAACTGGGACACTTTTGAGAATAAACAGGAATACTATATTAATTACCCTGGAAAAACCCAGGCTGTTCTGAGCACACCCAGTACTATCAACTCAGCAATGAAAGAGCTCGAAGCAGTGGGGGCAAAAGTGGTGGGGGAGCTTTGGGGATGATCAGCAACGCTGGTTAGTAGAAGAGGACTCGAGGCAGGCTTGCTGCTTGAGACCACACAGGTAATAAACAAGCAAACAAGAGAAGTTCAGATCATTAATGAGATACAGAATGGGTGGAGAGAAGTCAAGAAATTTCAAGATGGGCTCCAGCCCTACAGCACAGAGATTAAACACTGTGCAGGGACCGGCAGGTGGCATGGTGGTTAAGGATGCTGGACTCCCATGTGGCTGACCACGGTTCAAGTTCCAGACCTGGCAGCTTGCCTTCTCACTTTGTCTCTCTATGATCAAATTAAAATAAATGAATGAATAATTAAATTAAAATAAAATAAAATAAATAAAATAATTTTTTAAAAAAAGCACTGTGCAGAAGAAGCCAGATATCATATGGAGCACCAGAGTTTGAATCCTGGTTCCGATAACTAGAAAAGCAATGGCCTTGAATGCATGTGCCCATGATCCTGATGGCATGGAGAACAGGGGAGAAAAGGATTGTGGTGTGACCAGACCCCATGTGGGGACTCTCTCTCTCATACACACATATATGTGTGCATAGGCCCACATACAAATCTGTGGGAGGCTGTGCACCAGCGAGTCTGCTGAGGTTTCTCAGAGAGCAAACAATTGCCATGATTGGTTCCCTTCAAAAAAACCTGACCTTTGAAACCTTGCTCTGATTGGCCACTAGAATCCCTCAGATTTGCATATCCGGCACCTCATGATTGGTCCAAAAGCAACCAATCATAACCCACCTTTTACAACCAATCACGGCCCACCAGCAACATGTATATAACCAGGATACCTGGCCCACAATAAACAGATGACCCTGAAGAGCCTGAAGAGTTGTTGGGAACCAGCAGTTAGTGTAATGGTTATGTTGCTGGACTCCCACGTAGTCGCCCGCGGTTCGCGTCCCGGACCCAGTGGCTTAGAACTCACGCTGGGTGCATGTGCGTGCGTGCCCAAGATCCCGAGAGGAGAATGGAGGAGAAGGGATTGCGGCGTGACCATCCCCCCTGGGGGGTGATTTCTCGCTTTCTGTCTCTATGTCTCTCTCTGTCTGTCTGGCGAGCGCACACGCCCTATAGCGAAAGAAAAAAAACTCTCAAAAAAAAAAAAAAAAAAAAAGAAAAAGAATTGTAACACCGCATCAGCTCCAGACGACCCTGAAGACCCTGAAGAGCTGACACCCCATCGTCTCCAGACGACCCGGAAGACCCTGAAGAGTTGTAACACCAAGTCGTCTCCGGACGACCCTGAAGAGTTGTGACACCACGTTGTCTCCGTGCTGCTCACAATAGATGACACAACTCTGAAGAGTTGTAACACTGCATCGTCTCCGTGCTGTACCGTGCTGCCCACAATAAATGGATGACCCTGAAGACACTGTGTCGTCTCCGTGTTGTAACACTGTGCTGCTTGTGCTTGTCCTGGCTCTCACTCCTTCCCTCAGGAAACCTGTTTGACTGTCCCCCCGAGTCGGGACACGTGGCACTCGAACAAGGGACCTGAGTACGAAGGATCCAGTGAAGAGTACCCAAGGAGGGGATGGCAGAGAATTGTCCCGAGAAAGGACGGCAGAGAATCATCTAGGAGGGGATAGCAGAGAATCGTCCCAAGAAAGAACGGCAGAGAATCGTCCGGGAGGGGACGGCAGAGAATCGTCCCGAGAAGGGACGGCAGAGAATCGTCCCGAGAAAGGATGGCAGAGAATCGTCTGGGAGGGGACGGCAGAGAATCGTCCCGAGAAAGGTTGCAAAGGAGGACGGCAGAGAATCGTCCCGGTAACAAAAGTTGCTTACTTATAAGTAATAGGGGTAATAATGGGACAAGAGCTTAGTCAGCACGAACAAGAGCTTAGTCAGTACAAACAAGAGCTTAGTCAGCATGAACAAGAGCTTAGTCAGCATGAACAAAAGCTTAGTCAGCATGAATTATTTGTTCAGGGCTTGAAAGAAGCCCTCAAGACACGGGGAATTAAGATTAAGAATAAGCAGTTGCTCTCCTTTTTTGATTTCTTAAAAGAAGTTTGTCCATGGTTCCCTCAAGAAGGAACCATAGATGAGAAAATGTGGAAAAGAGTACAGGACACTTTAAAAGATTATTATGCCACATTCAGCCCAGAAAAAGTTCCCGTGACTACTTTTTCGTACTGGAACTTAATAGATAAAATTCTCAGGCTCTGCACCAGTGACCCAAAAATTGTCGCTATGGTCACTAAGGGAGAGCAGATCATGCAAAATTATCAACCCCAGGAGGAGTTTATAGCTGCCTCAGATCTAACCAAGGATTCTAAAATTGAAAAAGAACAGGGAGAGGATCTTATTTCCCTAGATAGTGAGGAAGAAGTTAAAAGCCCTGAAGGCGAGACAAAACCCAAAAAATCCAAAAAACTAAAAAAGAAAAACAACCTTAAGGCTCTACAAGGGCCAAAGAAAAATGAGTCAAAAACTGAGTCAGTTTTTTGGACAATGTGCTGCTGTTTATCATATTTCTATATGGTCTCTGCTTGGGGTGGTTATGTGTTTATCATCACCCTTATTCCACTGCATGTGTTTGTGTTGTTACTGATGCAGAGATATAGCAAAAGAGTCTACATAGCATATAGCATTTTCTACATTGTGGGTTTAATATTATCCATGCAGATACCTTTTATATCACAATTAGAGAAACTCAAAACCAGTACAGACAAAGAAACAAAACTAGTTCAGGGATCACACATGACAGACTTTGAGACATTCCCTGTTACGGAAACTACAGATCCCCAAGGACAGGTTTGGCGCCGTCACAGCAGGTTTATGGTAAAAGAGATTAAGGCGGCAGTCGCCCAATACGGAGCTGCTGCTCCATATACCTTAGCTATAGTTGAAGCTATCACCGAGGGCTGGCTCACACCGTCTGATTGGCAAACATTAGCCCGAGCTATCCTTCTTAAATCTCAAAACTCTCAGCCTTTATGTTCCCCTAACTGCAGCTATTGCTGCCGGCTCCACTGGCTTGGGTTATTACGCCAAGTCACTGAGGGTCTTATCTCAGACCAACTAGATTCCCTGGCTGAGGTGGTTCTTCAAAATAGACAAGGTTTAAATCTCCTCCTGGCAGAACAGGGGGGGTCTCTGTCTTGCTTTACAGGAATGCTGCTGCTTTTATGCCAACAAGTCCGGCATCGTTCGTGACAAGATACATCAACTCCAACAATCTCTCCAACAACGTAGAAGGGTCTGCCTGGAACAGTCTCCTCCCTTTCCTGCTCCCCCTACTCGGCCCATCCATTGGCCTTTTAATTGTTTGCTCACTGGGACCTGTTATATTTAATAGGTACATGTCATTCTTCAAACAACAAATTGACTCGCTTATGGAAGATCAACACCCCTATACTGGTCTTGCCTGAGGTGCTGAATCAGTTAGCCAAAGACGGGTAAGAGAGTCTGATGAACCCAATAACTGTTCAGTCCTTCCACCTAAGACAGGAGGCCCATCATAGCTATGGGACTCTCCAATGATGGGTAAGAATGGACATATGGTTCCATAAATGACTCCAACCTAAGACAGGCACGATTCCCCCAGGCCTTTTCCTCATCTCTCAAATTAAAACAGAGAAGGGGGATATGTGGGAGGCTGTGCACCAGCGAATCTGCTGAGGTTTCTCAGAGAGCAAACAATTGCCATGATTGGTTCCCTTCAAAAAACCTGACCTTTGAAACCTTGCTCTGATTGACCACTAGAATCCCTCAGATTTGCATATCTGGCACCTCGTGATTGGTCCAAAAGCAACCAATCATAACCCACCTTTTACAACCAATCACGGCCCACCAGCAATATGTATATAACCACGATGCCTGGCCCACAATAAACAGATGACCCTGAAGAGCCTAAAGAGTTGTAACACTGAATCAGCTCCAGACGACCCTGAAGACCCTGAAGAGTTGTAACACCACGTCTCCGGAAGACCCTGAAGAGCTGTGACACCACGTCATCTCCGTGCTGCTCAAAATAGACGATACAACCCTGAAGAGTTGTAACACTGCGTCGTCTCCGCACTGTACTGTGCTGCCCACAATAAACGGATGACCCTGAAGACACTGTGTCATCTCCATGTTGTAACACTGTGCCGCTTGTCCTGGCTCTCACTCCTTCCCTCAGGAAACCTGTTCAACTGTCCCCCCCCCCCCCCCCCCCCCGGTCGGCACACAAATCTCCTCTGGCATTAAAAAAAAAAAAAAAAAAAAAAAAATCAAAGACAAGAGAAGCATAAGAATAGTTTTATCTCCACAGTAATCTGAAGGTCAGTAAGCCAGACTTTCCACTCTGGGGGGAGGCCATTCCTAGGAGCTCCCATTCTGAAGACAGGGAAGATTTAAATTTTATTCTTTAGGTAATGAAGAATCATTAAAGACTCAAGCAGGATGGGTCCAGCAGATGGCGTAATGATTACGTTGCTGGGCTCCCAGCAGTTAACCACAGTTCCAACTGGACCCGACAGCTTAAAACTCGTGCCGGATGTGTGTGTGTGCATGCATGCCCAAGATAACAAGAAGAGACAGGAGGAGAAGAGACTGCTGTGTGGCCAACTCCCCTGGGCGGTGATTTCTCGCTTTCTGTCTCTCTGTCTCTCCAGTGAGTGCTTATGTCCTACAGCAAAAATCTCTACAAAAACAAACAAACAAACAAACAAAAAACAAGCAGGATAGTAAGGTGGCTGGAAGGATCACTCCAGCATTAGTGTGCAGGACGATTTGAAGAGGAGAGTAGAAGGGGGCCAGCAGGTGGTGCTGTGGTGGTCAAGGTGCTAGACTCCCACATGGCTGACTGTGCTTTGATTCCTGGACCTGGTAACTTGAAAATCATGCTGGGAGGTGGCCAGCAAGTGGCAGATGGGGCACTAGACTCCCACATGGCCGACCACAATTCAAGTCCTAAACTTGGCAGCTTGCTTTCTCACTTTCTTTCTCTCACCCTGTCTGTCTCTTTGGTGAGTGCACCTGCCCTGTAGTAAATTAAAAAGTAATAATAATCATAAATAAAATAAAATAGGGAACCAGCAGTTAGCGTAATGGCTATGTCGCTGGACTCCCACGTAGTCGACCGCGGTTCGCGTCTCGGACCCGGTGGCTTACAACTCACGCCGGGCGCGTGTGCGTGCGTGCCCAAGATCCCGAGAGGAGAATGGAGGAGAAGGGATTGCGGCGTGACCATCCCCCCTGGGGGGTGATTTCTCGCTTTCTGTCTCTATGTCTCTCTCTGTCTGTCTGGCGAGCGCACGCGCCCTATAGCGAAAAAACCTCTCCCCCCCCCAAAAAAAATAAATAAATAAATAAAATAAAATAAATAATTAAAAAAAAAAAGAAAGAAAGAAAGAAAAAATCACACTAAGTGTATGTGTGTGTGCCCAAAATCTCAGGAGGAGATTGGAGAAGGGATTGCCATATGGCCATCACCCCCTGGGGGGGGGGGGTGATTTCTCACTTTCCCTTTTACCATCTCTCTCTGTCTCTGTCTTTCTGTCAAATACACATACCCTATGGCAAAAATCTAAAAAAATAAAGAAAAGAAAGAAAAAGGAGAAGAGTTTAAAACAGGAAGTTCAGGAAACTGATGAAATAGCCCAAGCAGGAGGCGAAACTCCTGACGGGAGAGTGGCAGTAAAGATGGAGGCGCAGAAATGGCGTGACATTCTGGAGCAAGAGGGGACAGGTTATACATGGGACACTTGTCCCTAGGAGCTATTTTTGTTTGTTGTTTAGAATAAAGAAAAATATAATCACTAATCCAGGTGGGATGTAATCTAACAGAGAAGGAGATATTAAAATATAAAGGAAAGGAGGTAATGAATGAAATATTTTCTTTAAAAAGCATTAGATTCAGGCCAGCAGGTGGCATGGAGGTTAAGGATTCCACGTGGCTAACTGCGCTTTGAGTCTTAGAGCCAGTGGCTTGAAAAGCACTGCAGGTGCATGTGCACGTGTGCCCAAAATCCTGCAAGGAGAATGAAGTGGTTGTAGTGTGGCCATTCCTCCAGGGGTGTGATTTCTCACTTTTCCAATCTCTCTCTCTGTCTCTGTCTCTCTGGTGAATGCACACCCCTTATGACAAAAAAAAAAAAAAAAAAAAAAAAAAAAGAAAGAAAAATAAACAATAAGATAGCAGGTTAGACTCAGGCCAACCCTATAGCCTAGTGATTAAGGAAGCCAGATTCCACATGACCAATTGCGTGGTTCGAATTCTGGCCCTGGTGGCTTGAAAAACACACTAGGTGTGTGTGCTTGTGCTCCCAAATCCCAACAGGATGGAGAAATGGAGGAGAAAGAATTGTGGTCCAACCACACTCCCTGACACCACCACCATTCAAGGGTGCTTTCTCGCTCTTTCTCTCTCAATCTGGCAAGTGCGTGCACCCACTGGCAATTAAATAAGTTCATAAATAAACAGTAAGTAAATAACATTTAAAAGGTTAGCTATAAGGGGGTTATTAGCCTTGGATGGGAGGTGTGGTGCTGTGTCCTCTAAGACAAAAACATAGAAGTTGCTGGAAGGAGAGGGAAAGTCTGTGAAGCTTCTATGGAATGACTTTGATATGAAGGTGGGTTTATGGGAGAAGAAAAGCTGGAGTGCTGCTGTGGGAAGCCAGTGTTCTTTCAGAACAGTGGTTGCACTGAGGATCATCTGAGGATGCGTAAAACAAAAAATGATGCTGGACCGTCCACTCCAAGGATTCTGATTTAATTCCTCTGGGCTGGGCAGGGCCTCTGTTGACTCTAACAAGCATCTGTGATCGGGAAGGAAGCACTGGTGGTATGAAGCCTGTGGAGCTGCAGACGTGTCAGCTGGGTGAGGGAGGAGCCTGCGGGGGAGCTGCTCAGGCTGGTGCAGAGCACTGTTTACCTGCTTTGGGAGGCACAGAGCTGAAGGGCTGGGAGACGATAGAGCCTGGGGAAATGGGACTGACTGGCCAAGCTTACTGTGAGCTGATAGAACAGAAGAGGTGCGGATAAAGGTCAATACATCATAATAGCAACATCAACCAACATTTTTGCCAACTACCAAAATAAGTGATTTATACAAATTCTCATTCACCCTCACAAGGACTCCAGGTCCTACTATCCCCATTTCCTAAGTGGGGAAATTGAGAAAGAGAGGGGAAGTGAGAAAGCACTCCACAAGGGCCATGGCCACACTGCAATCCCTTCTCCTCCATTCTCTTCTCGGGATTTGGGGCACACACGCATGTGCACCCGGTGTGTTTTTTTCTTTTTTTTTCTTTCTTTCTCCCTTTCTTTCTTTCTTTTTTCTTCCTTTTTTTTTTCCTTTCTTCTTTCTTTCTTTTTCTTTCTTTCTTCTTTCTTTTTCTTTCTTCCTTTCTTGGAAGTCTTTATTTAATTTTATTATTATTTCAAAATTTGACCATAAAGAGAGAGAGAAAGTAAGAAAGCAAGCCACCAGGTCTGGGACTTAAACTGTGGTCAGCACTGCGGGAGTTCAGTGTTGTAACCACCACACAACCTGCTGACCCCTGGCCCCTGGCGTATTTTCCAAGTTGTTGGGTCTAAGACTTGAATCACAGAATTGGCCATGTGGGATCCAGCTGCCCTAGCCTCCACCCAACCTGCTGGCTCTCCTTCTTCTCCCCTCCCCTCCCCTCCCCTCCCCTCTCTCCCCTTCTTCCTACTGCCCCATGTGTGCACTCACTGGGGAGAGTGTAAGAAATCACCACCCCACAACCCACCATCAGGGGTGCTGCCAAACTGCCATCCTGTCTCCCCCATTCTCCTCTCAGGACTCTGGGCACACGCACACACACACTGCTTCTCGTTCAAGCCTTGGGGTCTGGATTAGAACCCACAGTCAGCCACTTAGGGTCTAGCTGCCCCAACCACCAGGCCACTGTCTGGCCAGAGACTGCCTATCCCTTACCTATGAGCTACTTCCCTTGCCTCATCCCTACGCTCATAGTTCTATATTCAAGGACCAATGAGAGAGCCTTGAGATTGACTACCAGTGGGACGCCAAGGGCTGGGCCCTTTTCCATGATTATTAAGAATACCGCTGCTGGGGCCAGCAGGTGGCGTGGTGGTTAAGGGCACTGGACTCCCACGTGGCCGACCGTCGTTCGAGTCCCAGACTTGGCAGCTTGTTTTCTTGCTTTCTCTCTCTCTCTCTCTCTCTCTCTCTCTCTCTCTGTGTGTGTGTGTGTGTGTGCGCGCGTGTGTGTGTGTGTGTGTCCCTCTCTGGTCAAATTTAAAAATCAATAAATTAAATAAAGTTCAATCAAATAATAATAAAAACATAAAGAGCCCTGCTGTTATCCTTGCAGAGAAGCTAATTCAGAAAGAGAACCTTGTCACAGGGTCCTGGACATAATACACAAACCAGCACCACACTGAGATCGCCACTGTGGACCCCCGTCAGTGGCTCTTCAGCAGCGGTCCCTGAACTAACCTGGGAAGCACCCAGGAGACCAAGCCATCTTAAATGATGATGGTGTCAGTTCTTTCTTGATCTGAGTAAACCAAAGTAAATTTACACAGAAAGAGCTCATTTCCTGATTTTGGTGTCTTCTCAGCCACACGTCATTTTCAAATTAGTAAGTTAAAATTGCTGCTGTACAGTAATTTTAGGAAAACCAGAGAAGCAAAATGAAGAGCTAGAACTTTTGCAACCAGAACATACACAATGGTGAGGCTTGACCAGACCCAAAGACACCTGGTCCCTGTGCCCTGCGAGTGAGGGAACGGTACCTGGCAGCTGGGGGACAGCACGTGCAGCCCACCTCCTCCCTCTGATTTTGTACTATTGTTTTTCTCCTTTTAAATTTGGGTTTAAAAGGTAGTTGTGAGGGTGAATGAGAATTTGTATAAGTCACTTATTTTGATAGTTGGCAAAAATGTTAATTGGTGTTGCTATTATGATGTATTGACCTTCATCCACACCTCGTCTACTCTGTCACCTCACTGGAGGTGGAACAGTTATTCTGATAAAAAGTTCCTGGGACCTTCAGTTAGCATAATGGCTATGTCGCTGGACTCCCATATAGTCAACCGCGGTTCGAGTCCTGGACCCAGTAGCTTAAAACTCATGCCGAGCGCTTGTGTGTGTGTGCCCACGATCCTGAGAGGAGAATGGAGGAGAAGGGACTGTGGCGTGGCCACCCCCCTGGGGGGTGATTTCTCACTTTCTGTCTCTCTGTCTCTCTCTGTCTGTCTGGCGAGCACACGCGCCCTATTGCAAAAACATCTCCAAAAAAAAAATGTATATATATATATATATATATATATATATATATTATAAAATTAAAAAGTTCCTGATGTGGGGACCAGCAGTTGACATAATGGCTATGTCGCTGGACTCCCATGTAGTCGACTGAGATTCGAGTCCCAGACCCAGTGGCTTAAACTCACCCAGGCGCGTGTGCATGTATGCATGTCCAAGATCCCGAGAGGAGAATGGAGGAGAAGGGATTGTGGTATGGCCATCCCCCCCCTTCCCCGGGCGTGATTTCTCGCTTTCTGTCTCTCTTTGGTTTTCTGGTGAGCGCATATGCCCTATAGCAACCAAAAACAAAAACAAAACAAAACAAAACAAAAAAAAGTTCCTAATGTGGCCTCTCAGTGATTAAAGACATCTGCCAGGAGGCTATGCTTCAGTGCACTTCTCCTGGGATGTCAGTACAAAGCCCTTAGTGGCTGATGTGGCTTCGTTTTCTTCAGGTGTGTTAATTGAAAGGCGACTCTTTAATAATTTATTTACTTTTTAAATTTAACTTTGTTTATTTTAATTCAACCAGAAAGGGACAGAGTGAGAGACAGAGAGGGTGAGAAAGAAAGCAAACTGCCAGGTCCAAGACTCGAACCGTAGATAGCCATGTGAGAACCCAGTGCCCCTAACCACCACACCACCTGCCAGCCCCAAAAGGCGATTATTTTTTTGAGAGATATTTGCTATAGGGCGCATGTGCTTGCCAGAGAGATAGAGAGACAGAAAGTGAGAAATCACTCCCCAGGGGCATGGCCATGCCGCAATTTCTTCTCCTCCATTCTCCTCTTAGAATTTTGGGCACACAGTCACACACACACAGAAAGTGTGAATTTGAAGCTGCCAGGTCTGGGACTTGGACCGCAGTTGACTATGGAACCGTATTCAACTACCTGGAAGTCCAGTGACATAACCATTATGCCACCTGCTGGTCCCAAAAGGTGATTATTTTTTAGAATTATTTATTTTCATATATCATTACTGTTTTTAAAATTTGCTACAGAGTACATATGCTCACCAGAGAAAGACAGAGAGAGAAAGAGAAAATGAGAAAGCAAGCCACCAGGTACAGGACTTGAACCTCCAGCACTCCAACCACCGTGCCACCTGGTGGCTCTGAATGTCAAGTCCAAGCAGTACTTGGCTCCCTGGGCTCATTAGAGTTTAGTATTGGGGGACCAGCAGTTGGCATAATGGCTATGTCACTGGACTTCCAGGTAGTTGACTGCGATTCCAGTCCTAAACCCGGTGGCTTAAAACTCACACCAGGTGCATGTGTGTGCGTGCCCAAGATCCCAAGAAGAGAATGAAAGAGAAGGGATTGCGGCATAGCCATCCCCCCGAGGGGTGATTTCTCGCTTTCTGTCTCTCTGTCTCTCTCTGTCTTTCTGGCGAGTGCACATGCCCTATAGCAAAAACCTATCAAAAAAAAAAAAAAAAAGAATTTAGTATTGGGGGACCAGCAGATGATGTACTGGTTATGTTGCTTATCTCCCACATAGTGGACCGCTGTTCGAGTCCCAGACCCTGTGGGTTAAAACTCACGCCGGGCACATGTATGTGTGTGCCCAAGATCCCGAGTGGAGAATGAAGGATAAGGGATTGTGGCGTGGCCAACTCCCCCACCCCTGAGGGTGATCTCTCACTTTCTGTCTCTGTCTCTCCAGCAAGAACACACCCCCTACAGCAAAAATCTCTCTCTAAAGAAAAAAAAAAGAATTTAGTCTTGGTTAGTGACTCTCAGTTGCTTATACAGAGTTAGAAAAGAAATTTGTATGCTGTATCTTCTTTTTGGGAAATCAAAATATATTAATATTACTGTAAATAATTTGTAAAAGGTAAAGCATACTACTGAGTGTGGTAGAATCACTTTTTAAATAATTATTTTATTTAACTTTATTTATTTGTTTATTTGTTTATTTCAATTGGACCAGAGAGAGACAGAGAGAGAGAGAGAGAGAAAGCAAGTCTCCAGGTCCAGGACTTGAACCAGAATTGGCCATATGAGAATCCAGCACCTTTAACCACCATGCCACCTGCTGGTCCCAGATAGAATCATTGTATTGAGGATACAGTACAGGTAAAACTTTTTCTTTTAGGTAATGAACACATTTGTGAAATTTGAGTTAAATTATTATATTTCCTTTTTAAAAAAAAGTATGAAGTGAAATCCACTTCAGCATGTTGAAAACATTTGGGTGGGGACCAGCAGACGATGTAATGGTTACATCGCTGGACTCCCATGTAGTCGACTGCAGTTTGAGTCCTGCACCCAATAACTTAGGACTCCAGGCATACATGCATACCCAATATCGAGAGGAGAATGGAGAAGAAGGGACTGTGGAGTGGTCATCCCTCTTGGGAGGTGATTCCAGGCTTCCTGTTTCTCTGTCTCTGTCTCTCTGGCGAGCACACGCATCCTATAGCAAAAATCGCTCTCTCAAAAAACAAAATCAGGGACCAGCAGTTAGCGTAATGGCTATGTCGCTGAACTCCCATGTAGTTGACCACAGTTTGAGTCCTGGACCCGGTGGCTTAATCTCAGGCCGGGCGTGTGTGCATTGTGCCCAAGATCCCGAGAGGAGAATGGAGGAGAAGGGATTGCGGTGTGGCCATCCCCCCTGGGTGGTGATTTCTCACTTTCTGTCTCTCTGTCTCTGTCTTTCTGGCAAGCACACGTGCACTATAGCAAAAACCTTCCCCCCCCAAAAAAAAAAAAAAAAACAAAACTAACAAACAAAAAAAACCCAAATAAGTAAAAAGAACAAAAACAGGGGCCAGCAGATGGCATGGTGGTTAAAGGCACTGGATTCCCGCATGGCTGACTGCAGTTTGAGTCCTGGACATGGCAGCTTGCTCTCTTGTTTTTTCCCTTTCTCTCTGTTTCTGGTCAAAATAAAACAAAATAAAAAAATAACAAATGGAATTAAATAAATAAATAACTTTTTTTCTTGTTTTTTTTTCCTTCTTTTTTTTTTTTTTTTGAGAGGTTTTTGCTATAGGTCACGTGTGCTTGCCAGAAAGACAGAGACACAGAAAGTGATAAATCACTCCCCAGGGGGCATGGCCATGCCACAATCCCTTCTCCTCCATTCTCCTCTCGGGATCTTGGGCACGCACACACACGTCCAGTATGAGTTTAAGCCACCAGGTCCAGGACTTGAACCACAGTGGACTAATGGGAGTCCAGCGACATAGTCATTATGCCAACTGTTGGTCCCTAAATAAATAGCTTTAAAAAAAAACACATCTGGGTGTTTAAGATATTACCACAGATCAGAGCCAGAAAGAAGGTGGCATGGTGGTATGGGTGCTGGACTTCTACATGGTTGACTTGGTATGAGTCCCAGACCTGGCGTCTTGCTTTCTCACTCCTTTCTCGTCTCCCTCTAGTCAAATTAAAAATTATAATAATAGGGGCCAGCAGATGGTAAAAACCTCTCCAAAAAATATATATATAATAATTAATAAAATAAAGTAATTATTAGAAAATAAATTTTAAGATATCACAGGACTACATATTTCAGGTTCAAATTTCTTGGAATTCCAGATTCTAAATTTTTTTTTTTTTTTTTGGAGAGGTTTTGGCTATAGGGCGCATGCGCTTGCCAGAGAGACAGAAAGCAAGAAATCACCACCCCGTGGGGATGGCCACGCCGCAATCCTTTCTCCTCCATTCTCCTCTCGGGATCTTGGGCACGCACGCACACATGCCCGGCATGAGTTTTAAGCCACCGGGTCCAGGATGCAAACCGTGGTCAACTACATGGGAGTCCAGCGACATAGCCACTACGCTAACTGCTAGTCCCTAGATTCTAAATATTTTAAATTGAAGTTAAAATAAAATCAAGTGTGGGGCCGGCAGGTAGCGTGCTGGCTAAGGGCGCTGGACTCCCACTTGGCCGAGTGCAGTTCAAGTCCTGCTTTCTCATGCCCCCCACTCACTTTCTCACTCTCACTCTGTCTCTCTCTGGTCAAATTAAAATAAGTAAAAAATAAATAAAGTTAAATAATTATTTAAAATAAATAAGTAAATAAAATCAAGTGTAAATTGAACCGTAAGTTTTTTCTTTCTACTTTTTTTAAAAAGAATTATTTATTTACTTAATTATTTAACTTTTAAAATTTGCTATAGGGCATCTGCACTCACCAGAGAGAGAGAAGGAGAGAGAGCGAGAAAGCAAGCTGCCAGGTCTGGGAATTGAACCTCAGTTGGCCATGAGGGAGTCCAGCCCCTTAACTACCTGCTTGTCCCTTCTAGTTATTTATAGGCTAACAAATGAGGTCAGGAGTGGGATTGGGCAACAATATTTGCTGAGAGGATCCATTACTGTGATTGATTTGCAGGTAGAATTTTTCATCTCATTTCATTCTCATGAAAAAGGGGGTTGGGGGGTAGTCCTGTTCTGTTTTTAAAAGAGATATATAAGTTCCCTATATGGTCTAGATAGCAATCTTTTATTTAAAAAACAATTTGCAGGGACCAGCAGTTAGCGTAATGGCTATGTCTCTGGACTCCCACGTAGTCGACCGCGGTTCAAGTCCTGGACCCGGTGGCTTAAAACTCACGCCAGGCGCGTGTGCGTGCGTGCCCAGGATCCCGAGAGGAGAATGGAGGAGAAGGGATTGCGGCGTGGACATCCCCCCTGGGGGGTGATTTCTCGCTTTCTGTCTCTCTGACTCTCTCTGTCTCTCTGTCTGTCTGGCCAGCACACGCGCCCTATAGCGAAAACCTCTCAAAAAAAAAAAAAAAAAAAAAAAAAAAAAAAAACAATTTGCAGGGATCAGCAGGTGGCGTGGTGGTTAAGGTGCTGGACATTCCCACATGGCTGACCATGGTTCAAGTCCTGGACCTGGTGGCTTGCTTTCTCACTCTCTCTCTCTCTCTCTCTCTCTCTCTCTCTCTCTGTGTGTGTGTGTCTCTCTCTGGTCAAGATAAAATAAGTAAATGAGTAAATAAAATAAAGGTAAATAATTCTTTTTTTTTTTAGAGGTTTTTGCTATAGGGTGAGTGCGCTTGCCAGAAAGACAGAGAGAGACAGAGAGACAGAAAGCGAGGAATCACCCCCCCAGGGGGTATGGCCACGCCACAATCCCTTCTCCTCCATTCTCCTCTCGGGATCTTGGGCACGCACGCACGCGCCTGGTGTGAGTTTAAGCTACCGGGTCTGGGACTTGAACCGTGGTCAACTACCTGGGAGTCCAGCAATGTAGCCATTATGCTAACTGCTGGTCCCAGAAGTGAATAATTCTTTTAAAAAAAATTTGCAAATATTTCCTCCCATTCTGAGGGGTATCTTTTCACTCTAGTTAGGATTTCCTTTGCTGTGAGGAAGTGTTTTAGCTTGATCTAATTCCACTTATCTATTTTAGGAAGCATTCCCTGTGCTTTAGGGATCTTATTTAAAAAATTTTTGCTTACTCCAACATCTTTGAAAGTTTCCCGTACATTTTCTACCAGTAGTTTTATAGTTTGAAGCTTTATATTAAATCTTTTTTTCAAGAGAGATTTTTGCTATAGGGCGAATGCACTCACTGGAGAGACAGAGAGAGGCAGAGAGACAGAAAATGAGAAATCATCCCCCCACGGGGGATGGCCATGCTGCAATCCCTTCTTCTCCATTCTCCTCTCAGGATGCACAGACATGTATCTGGTGTGAGTTTCAAGCCACCAGGTCCAGGACTTGAACCGCGGTTGATTACATGGGAGTCCAGTGACGTAACCATTATGCCATCTGCTGGTCCCTATATTTAAATCTTTGTTCCATTTTGAGTTCATTCTAGAAATAGGGGTCCAGTTTCATTTTGGTGCAGATGGATAACCAGTTCTTCTAACACTGTTTGCTAAAAAAGACTTTCTTTTCTCCACTACATTGTCTTATATCCTTTATCAAAGGTCAATTGACTGTATGATTTGGGGTTTATTTCTGGATTCTCTATTCTATTCCATTAGTCTATGTATATATTTTTGTGCCAGTACCATGTTGTCTCAATTGTCACTGCTTTGTAATATACTTTAAAGTCAGGAAGTGAGATGCTTTCTAGTTCGTTTATTTATTTTTTGATCCAATATTGCCTTGGCAACATGAGGTCTTTTTTAATTCTCGACAAATTTTGAGATTGTTTTTTCTATTTCTGAGAAGAATGTCTCAGTATTGAATCAGAACTGTATTGAATATGTAAATTAATTTGGGTAGGACTGACATTTTCATTATACTGATTCTTCTAATCCAAGAGCCCAGAATGTCTCTCCATTTTGTTATATCAATTTCTTTTTTCAGTTTTTTATAGTTCTCCTTATAAGGGTCTTTCATGTCTTTCGTTAGATTTCTTCCTAAGTATCTTACCTGCTTTGTAGCTATTATAAGAGATTGCTTTCTTCAACTCGGTCTTAGTCTATTCATTACTAATGTATGAAAATGCTGTAGATTTTTGTATATTCACTTTGTATCCTACAACTTCAGTGAATTCACTTATCATTTCCAGTTTTTTCATGGATTCCTTTGTATTTTCTAGGTATATCATCATATCATCTCCAAATAGGAACCATTTAACTACTTTTCCTATCTAAATGCCTTTTATTTTGTTCTCGTGTCTCATTGCATTGGCTAGGAACTTTCGGCACTATGTTAAAAGGAGTGGAGAGGGACCAGCAGGTGGCGTGGTGGTTAAGGTACTGGATATTCCCACATGGCTGACCATGGTTCAAGTCCTGGAACTGGTGGCTTGCTTTCTCACTTTCTTTCTCTCTGTGAGTCTCTCTCTGGTCAAAATAAAATAAGTAAATGAATAAACAAAATTAAAAATAAATCATTCTTTTAAAAAAAAATGGAGTGGAGAGTGTGCACAACCTTGTCTTATTCCAGTTTTTTTTTTTGGAGGGGGAGGGGAGGTTTTTGCTATAAGGCATATGTACTTGCCGGAGAGACAGAAACAGAAAGAGAGAGTGAGAAATCACCCACTAGAGGGATGGCCATGTTGCAATCCCTTCTCCATTATTCTCTTGGGATTTTGGGCATACATGCACAAACACCCAACAAGAGTTTCAAACCATCAGGTCTGAGACTCGAACCATAGTCGGCCATGTGGGAGTTCAGCACCTTAATCATTATGCCACCTGCTGGCCCCCTTGTTCCAGTTTTGAACGGGAAGGTTTTTAGCTTCTCCCTATTCAGTATCACATTCACAGTAGGTCTGTTGCATGTGGCTTTTATTATGTTGAGGAATGTCCCTTCTATCCTAATTTTGCTGAGAGTCTTGATCATGAAGGGATGTTATATTTTATCAAATACTTTTTCTGCATCTATAGATATGATTATATGATTTTCATCTTTTTGTCTGTTAACATGGTGTACTACATTTATTGTTTTATGTATGTTGAACCATCCTTGCATCCCTGGGTTAAAGCCAACCTGCTCATGGTGTATAACCTTCTTGATATGTTGTTACATTTGGTTTGCAAGTATCTTGTTGATATATTTTGTATCAGCATACATAAGGGATATTGATCTCTAGTTCTTTTTCTTTCTCTCTTCTCTTCTCTCTCTCTCTCTCTCTCTCTCTCTCTCTCTCTCTCTCTCTCTCGTTATATCCTTGTCTAGTTTTGGTATCAAGGTAACAGGGGCTTCATAAATGAGTTTGGAAGGAGTCTCTCCTTTTGAATCTTTAGGAATAGTTTGAGAAGAGTTGAAGTTAGCTCTTCTTTGAAAGTTTTGTAGAATTCAGAAATGAAACCATCTGGACCTGGGCTTTTGTTTGTTGGGAGACTATGTATCACTGCTTCCCTCTCTTCACTTTTTATTGGTCTACTTAGGGTTTTTATTTCATCCTGATGCAACCTAGGTTAACTTTTACTTGTCCATAAATCTGTCCATCTCATCTAGGTTTTTTAGTTTGTTGGCGTATAGTTGCTCCCAGTAGTCTCTCTGAATTGTTTGTATTTCACATACATCAGTTGTAGTATTGCTAACTTTATTGCCAATTTTATCTATCTGATTTCTTTCTCAAATTTTCTTGATTAGTCTAGCTAGTGGTTAATCAATTTTGCTTGTCCTCTCAAAAAAACAGCTTTCTAGACCAGCAGGTGGCATGGTGGTTAAGGTGCTGGACTCCCACATGGCCAACTGCTATTCAAGTCTTGGACCTGGCAGCTTAAAAAGTTACTCTGGGTGCATGAATGTGTGTGCCCAAAATCCCAAGAGGAAAATGGAGAAGTGATTGTGGTATGGCCATCCCCCATTGAGGGTGATTTCTCACTTTTTTTCTCTTTCTCTCTCTCTCTCTGGTGAACTCATGAGCCCTATGGCAAATTCAAAATACATACATACATTCATACATACACACATAAAAAACAACATGAAAATGGCCAATACCTCTTGGGAAACTCTTTATTATAATAGGTGATTTCACTGGGACTAGCACAACCTCCAGAAACCATATTAGCTACTGATCATCCACAATGATTACTCATTTTTTTCCCCTCTTTTTATTTTGCCTGAGAGACAGACAGTGAAAGCACAAGCCATTATCACCCTTCATGGAGGCATGGTCACACCACAATTCCTTCTCCTTCTCTTTACCCCATTGGGATTATGGACACACACGCACACACACCCACCGTGTTCTACAAGCTGCCAGGGCTGGCATTCCAACCAAGCCATCTGCCATACGAGATGTAACCACCAGGCCAAGGTGGTTGGCTGGGCCCATTTACTGAATATTAACAAAAAGGCCAAATGACTGGACTTACGTAACATTTTTCTTGAGTAATATATAGACTACTATAAAACTAAGGATTACTGAGACCAGCAGATGGCGTAATGGTTCCATTGTTGGACTCCCACATGGTTGACCATGGTTTGAGTTCTGGACTCAGTGCATATGCGTGCATGCCCAAGATCTCAAGAAGAGAAGGGATTGTGGCACGGCCACCTCCCCTGGGGGGGTGATTTATTGCTTTGTGTCTCTCTTTCTCTGTCTCTCCAACAAGCACACATACCATACAGCAAAAATTTTTCTAAAAAAATGTGATAAGGATTACTGTAACTCAGCAAATAATTAATCTGTATTCCTGAAGTGTTATATTTTGTATAATTTTTGCTAATCTGCCTGAACAAAAGAACAAAATATATTGAGATTGATGGATTAGAGCTATCAAGTACTAAGATGGAACTCTTAGTAGCTTAATTCCAAACTTTTTTTTTTTTTTTTGAGAGGTTTTTGCTATAGGGTGCGTGCGCTCTCCAGACAGAGACAGAGAGCGAGAAATCACCCCCCAGGGGGGATGGTCACGCCGCAATCCCTTCTCCTCCATTCTCCTCTTGGGATCTTGGGCATGCACGCACACGCGCCCAGCGTGAGTTTTAAGCCACCGAGTTCAGGACGCGAACTGCGGTCGACTACGTGGGAGTCCAGCGACATAGCCATTACGCTAACTGCTGGTTCCCAAACTGTCTTTTTTTTAGTGAGAGATTTTTGTTGTAGGGTGTATGTGCTCGTTAGAGAGACAGAGACAGAAAGTGAGAAATCACTACCCCCCCCCCCCCCCAGGAGAATGGCCATGCCACAGTCCCTTCTCCTCCAGTCTCCTTTTGGGATTTGGGGCATGCACCCACACATGTCTGGCATGAGTTTCAAGCCACTAGGTCCAGGACTTGAACCGCCATTGACTACGTGGGAGTCGAGCAACATAACCATTATGCTACCTACTGGTTCCAATTCCAAACTATCCTCAGCAGAAAACTGAAAAGGGCTGACATGAATAACTGAGTAAGAAGAGTATTTGACTATCTTTAAAAAACAGTTTGTGGGACCAGCAGGTGGCATGGTGATTATGATGCTGGGCTCCCATATGGCTGACCACGGTTCAAGTCCTAGACCTGACGGCTTGCTTTTTCACTTTCCCTGTCTCTCGCTGGTCAAATTTTTAAAAAATAATAAAATAGTGATAATGTACAAAATTAAATAAAATAATTCTTTTTTCTTTCTTTCTTTTTGTAGAGGTTTTTGCTGTAGGGCGCGTGGGCTCACCAGAAAGATCGAGAGAGACAGAGAGACAGAAAGTGAGAAATCACTCCCCAGGGGGGATGGCCACGCTGCAATCCCTTCTCCTCCATTCTCCTCTCAGGATCCTGGGCACCCACGCACACGCGCCCAGTGTGAGTTTAAGCCGCAGGGTTCGGGACTCAAACTGTGGTCGACTACATGGGAGTCCAGTGAAATAGCCATTATGCTAACTGCTGGTTCCCTAAAATAATTCTTTAAAAAAGAAACAGTATGTGGGGCCAGCAGGTAGCGGGGTGAATAAGGTGCTAGGCTGACCACGGTTTGAATCCTGGATTTAGCAGCTTGCTTTCTCACCCTTAACTCCCATCTGTCTCTCTCTGGGGGTTTAATTTGCTATAGGGCATGAGAACCACACGCCCTATAACAAATTAAAAAATAATAATATTAAATTAAAATTTCTTTAGAAAAACAACAATTAAAAAATCAGTATGTAAAATCTTTTATCCCTCCCTCCCTCAGAGGGCATGTGCACTCACCAAAGGGGGAAAGCGAGAGAGAAAAAAAAAAAACTAATGAGGTATGGTCACACACAATCCTTCCTCCATCCTGTCGGGATTTGGGGAATGTGCACACATGTACACACATGCACACGCGCACACACACACACACACACACACACACACATCCCTAGCATGTATTTTAAGCCGCAAGGGCAGGAATGCAAACTCTGGTCAGCTAGGTAGTGTCTGGCTCCCAAAGCACTGTGCTTACCCACTGTGCTCCAGGCTGGCCCTCTGCAGAGTGTTTAAAGGTGTTAGTCCTAGGGACCAGCAGTTGGCGTAATGGCTATGTCTCTAGACTCTCATGTAGTCGACTGTGGTTCAAGTCCTGGATCCTGTGGCTTAAACTCATGCCAGGCACGTGTGCGTGCGTGCCCAAGATCCTGAGAGGAGAATGGAGAAGTGATTGCAGCGTGGCCATTTGCTGGGAGGTGGGGGTGATTTCTCGCTTTCTGTCTCTCTTTCTGGAGAGCACATGTCCTATAGCAAAAACCTCTCAAAAAAAAAAAAAAAAAAAGGTGTTAGTCCTAGGAGAATCCCTAGATGAGAAGGGGCAGGTAAATCACATTTCACATTCCACTTGTGGTTGCCTCCTTGCTCCTCCTCCCGCCCATGACTTCAACAAGCCTGTGTGAAGGTTAGTTTATTTATGGTTGTTAACCCCTTAATTTGCCTGCTCCCATTTCTTGAGTGGGCTAGGCAAAGAGACATCACTGAGCAGTGATTTTTTTTTTTAAAAGAATTATTTTATTTGAACATTATTTATGTATTTATTTAATTTGACCACAGAGGGACAGAGCGAAAGACAGAGAGAAAAAGTGAGAAAGCAAGCCACCAAGTCTGGGACTCAAACCATGGTCAGCCATGTGGGTGTCCAGCACCCTTAACCACCATACCACCTGCTGGCCCCAAGCAGTGATTTTTTTTGCCTTAAGTTTATTTATTCTTTCATGAGTAAGAGAAAGCATAATCAACGTGTTTTTTTTTTTTTTTTTTTTTTTTTTTTTTTTTTTTTTTTTAATTTGCTAGAGGGCAGGTGTGCTCACCAGAGAGAAAAACAGACAGAAAGTAAGTGCCCCCCCTCACGGTAGATGGCCATGCTGCAATCCCTTCTCCATTTCTCCCTTTGGGATTTTGAGCATGCATGCACAGGCACCTGGTGTTTTTCAAGTCACCAGGTCCAGAACTCAAATCACATGGTTGGCCATGTAGGATCCAGGTGATTTAACCTCCATGCCACCAGTGGGCCCTCAACACGGTCTTGATTCTACAATCCAACCCCAGCTTCAGCTAGCCCCAGATCATGGACACATGTGCCCAGTGTACCCAGGGAGGTCTCGAGACAAGTGAGAATTTGTCCATGTGGATCAGTCCAGTGGCCTGTTTAAATCCTTCAGCTATTCTCCCTCTGGCTTGCTTCTAGGCTTACCCCTCACTTTGCATCCCTGCCCCTTGGGAAGATAGTAGGGGTGAAGAAGATCCCACACTATTATCTTCTTATGAAACCACTTACCCATCTTCTCTCTAGGATGGGCATAAGTGCCAGGCTATTCCCTTACATGAGTAGGTGTTTTAAAATCTGGCTGGAAGATGGCATGCTATAAATTCAGAATTAAAAACAAAACTCTGGGGTCAGCTGATGGCATAATGGTTACACTACTGGACTCCCACAGGGTCAACCTCAGTTTGAGTCCCAGGCCCAGTGGCTTGAAACTCACGCCGGGGTGTGTGTGAATGCATGCCCAAAATCCTGAGAGGAGAATGGAGAAGAGATTTCAGTGTGGCCATCCCCTTTAGGGATGATTTTGCGCTGTCTCTCTGGCAAGCGCACACACCCTATAGCAAGACTCTCTCAAAAAAAAAAAAAAAGAAGGCTGGCTCCATAGCATAGAGGTAATATGCTATTGAAAGTCATGGCAAGTACGTGTGTATGCTAGCCCAAAATCCCAGAATGGGGAGTGGTGAGTGGTCATCCCAGATACAGGGTGGTTTCTCACTTTCCCTCTCTCTGTCTCCCTCCAACGAGTACATGCAAATGTAAGAGAACCCTATAGCATAACATTTTTTAAACTTATTTGCCACAGGGCACATGCACGAGAGAGAGAGAGAGACAGAGAGAGAGAGAGAGAGAGAGAGAGAGAGAGAGAGAGAGAGAAACAGTGAGGGGGAGTAAGAAATCATCTTCCAATTAGTTGTGGCCACACTACAATCCTTTTTCCATTTTCTTCCTGGGATTTTGGGCACCTGCACACACAGAGGCCTAGTGTGATTTTCTTTTTTTTCTACAAAGATTTTCTTACAGGGAGGGAGACAGAAAACAAGAAATCACCCCCTGGGGGGATGGCCACTCCGCAATCCCTTCTCCTCCTGGGATCTTGGGCATGCACGTACACATTCCCAGCATGTCCAGGACTCAAACTACAGTCGGCCATGCGGGAGTTCAGCTACGTAACCATTACATTATCTGCTGGTCTTGATTTTTCTTTTTTTCTTGAGAGATTCTTGCAATAAGGTGCATGTGCATGATGGAGAGACAGAGAGAGAAAGCAAGAAATCACCCCTGAGAGGGGATAGCCATGCTGCCATCACCCGCTCTCTCCTCTTGGGATTCTGGGCACACGTGTGTGCATGTACACACACACGCCGGGTATGAGTTTCAAGCTGCTGGGACTTGAACCATGGTCTAGAACCTTAACCACTATGCCATCTGCTGGCCCCACCCAGCATGATTTTCAAGCTATTAGGTCAATGGCTCAACTGAGATCAGCCTTGTGGGAGCTCAGAACCGTAACCACTACAGCACCTACTAGCCCCCTATAGCAAATGCCAAAAAATTTTAATAAATATGGACCAGGAGATAATGTAATGCTTAGGTTGCTACACTCCCACATAGTCAACTGTGGTTCAAGTCCTGGACCCAGTGACTTAAAACTCATGCCAGGCATGTGTGCGTGCCTGCCCAAGATCCCAAGAAGAGAATGGAGAAGGGATCTCCCTGGAGGGGAGAGGAGATTTCTTCCTTTCTGTCTATCTGGCAAGTGTGTGGGCCCTAGAGCAAAAAATCTAAAAAAAAAACACACAAAATTTAAGAAATATGCTGGGCCTGTGTTCAAGTGCCTACAACTTGAGAGACCAGTGGACTGAAGAAAGGGATCACCCTGTGCCAGACCTGGGGAGGGTGCTCATCTCTTTCTCACCTGTGCACGTGTTGTAGCAGGAATAAAGGGAAAATCCTTTTAATTGCCAGACAGAGAGAAAGTACCCTCCAATTGGGCATGGTCACACTACGATCCGTTCTCCTCCACTTCTCCATTCCTCTGTGATTCTGGGCATGCATGCATACATGTCTGGTGAATTTTTCAAGTTACTGGGTTGAGATTCAAATGGTTGTCAGTCATGTGGGGATTCAGCTCCCTTTACCATTAGGCTATGTGCGAGCCCAGAAAAAAAATTTTGGTAAAACTTTTTAACTTACTAAATTTGTTTTTTCCTGTTTTTGATAGGTTTTTGCTATAGGGTGCGTGCACTTGCCAAAAAGACAGAGAGAAACAGAAAGTGAGAAATCACCCCCTGGGGGGATGGCCATGCCGCAATCCCTTCTCCTCCATTCTCCTCAGGATCTTGGGCACACATGCAAATGCGCCCGGCGTGAGTTTAAGCCACTGGTTCTGGGACTCAAACTGTGGTCTACCACATGGGAGTCCAGCAACATAGCCATTTCACCATCTGCTGGTCCAAAAAAAAAAAAGTCACAAAGTCCAAGCACTTGCCAGAGGGGGAGTAAGCACCCCCCCCACACCATGGATACTTAAAATCCTCTGCTCCGTTTCTCATCCTGTACATGGGCACACAAGCAACGGTTCTCAAGCCACCAGGTCCAGGACTCAAACCAGACACGTCTATGTGGAAGCTGGCTCCCTTAACCTTTAGACCAAGGCCCTAGAACCCTTCTTTTTAATCTCACCTAGTCCTTTTGCTATCCCCTCCGCCCCGCCGTTGTCTGGGTGGACTTGAGAACAGGCTTTTTATTCAGTTCCCCACTGCAAGGGAGCCAGCCACCATCACTTGGCCTGTAGACCAGGGACAAGCAGGGGAGTGGGGATGCCTTCCGGAAAAAGGGGAAGGCTTCCGGTCAGCGGTCAGCTCGGGCTGGAGGTGGCACCAGGAAGCCGGAGGGCAGCTGACATGGTGGGCTTGGGGAGCGCATCTGGCTTCCTCTAATGGGTCCCAAGTCGGAAGAGGACAAAAACTGTGGACAAGTCTGGCGATGGCCAGTCCTGACCAGTGGGCTGAGGGATGCAGAGGTTGGCGTCAGCATCCTGTCATGGCCATTGTCAGGCTATATAATCAGTCTCTAGGCTGGTAAGGCTCAGGGTTTTTATTTCCCGTTGACCTAGTTAGCTTTTACCTCTGTTTTTTTTTTGGGGGGGGGGCGGGGGGGACCATGATAGTATTTTGATCATCTCTGTTAAGGATAAACGGAGACATTCCACCGTGGAGTAATCAGGGTACACATGCATAATAGTCAGGCAGGAATGGTCTCTGCCTGGGGCCCCATCCTTACCGGCCTCCTGCTCCCCCCCCCCCCCCCTTTTTTTTTGGAGAGGTTTTTGCTATAGGGCGCCTGCGCTGGCCAGAAAGACAGAGAGACAGAGAGAGAGAAAGGAAGAAATCACCCCCGGGGGGTATGGCCACGCCGCAATCCCTTCTCCATTCTTCTCTTGGGATCTTGGGCACGCACGCACACACACACACATGCCCAACATGAGTTTAAGCCACTGGGTCCCAGACTCGAACCGAGGTCAGCTACATGGGAGTTTAGGGACCTAGCCATTACGCTAACTGCTGGTCCCTCCTCCTTCCTGCCTCCCTTCTAACGGCCTCCCCATTCTCTCTACCCGCCCCCCCCCCCCCCCCCCCGCAGCTTTTCCTCCACCCTCTTTCTTCAGAATGTCCCATGTGGGCAGGAGGTCGCCTTCCCCAAACTCACTAAGCATTTCCCCTCAAAGGTGGACCCCCAGTCTCCCTGTGCTATTACTCCTCTGCCCCAGTCCTGGGCTTCCACTCAGGAGCCCCTCCCCACCCCCGCACCCCGTAGCCAGCGCACTCTAACGCCCCTTTTCACCCCCACTGTAACCACTGGCAAACTCGGTCCAGTCCCTGTCCCCACAGCACCCTGCAGCACCCCTCCCCAAAGCCGCTCTCAGCCAGTCCTGCGGTGTCCCCGGTCCCCCTCCCGCCCCCTAACTTCCCACACCCACCCCCCAGGCCACTCTCAGCCCAGTCCTGCAGTGTCCCCGGGGTCCCTCCCCACACCCACCCCCAGATCACTCAGTCCAACCCGCCCCCACCAGGCCCACTCTAACGCCCGCCCCTTCCCCGGCCTTCTCTGTCCCCACGGCAACCCCACTCAGGCGCCCCTAATGGTCCCTGTGCCCACAGCATACCCCCCCAGACACAGAGTCCCTTCCCCCCGCCTCCCCCCAGGCGCGCCCACACGGACCCAGTCCCCGTGCCCCTTGCACACCCAAAAGGACCGGGTCTCTGTCCCCACAGCATACCCCTCCCCCAGGCGTAGAGTCCCAGCCCAGTCCCTTCCCCCACGCCCCGCCACCCCTCAAGAGCGCCCACAAGGACCCGGTCCTGTTCCCCGCGTACCTCCGGGCGCGCACACACCCCTCTCTCAGCCCTACCCCTACCGTCCAGCGCACCCCCGGCGCCCAGTCCCCCGGCGCGCCCTCCCCGCGGGTCCCTGTCCCCGGCCCCGCCCCGCGCAGCCTTAAGGTCGGGGCCCTCCACCCCGCGGGCTCTAAGGACTGTCCCCCGCCCTGGCCAGCCACTCCGGCCCCACGCGGCCACTAGCTGCGCGCGTTCTGGATGGAGGCGCGTCCCGGAGGGGCTCGGACGCGACCCCCAGGGCTCGGCAGCCGCCTCCGCGGCCCGCGGGAGACGCCAGGTCAGCCCCGTCCGCGAGCCGCCGGGGCCGGGCAGGGCCACCGCGCGGCCGCCATTCCGACCCTCTGGGCTGCGGCACACGCCGCCCTCCCGTCCCTTCGCAGGGGCGCCTGCCCTGCCGTGGCTGCCCTCTCGTCGGCCTGAGCGCGGCCCGCCGCCTCCTCGGGAGCTGCCCCGGTCCGGCCTCCCGCCGCCCAGCCGGCGCGGCCGAGCTCGCCATCTTGAGTGGAGGAGGAGCCCGGCCGCCGCCATGCCGCCATGCGGGGAGGCAGGGAGCGCGGGAGGGAGGCGGCGGCGCGGGGGCCAGCCGAGGCAGCTCAGCCGGGCGGCGGCTTCGGTGGCGCCACGAGAGCGGGCCGCGGCGGAGGTAGGGCGGCCGGGAGCCGCGGGCGGGAGCCGCGGGCGGGCGGCGGGCGGCGGGCGGCGCCGACGGCGGGGGCGGGGGCGGAGGAGGCGCAGCGAGGGGCCGGGTGGGGGCGGGCGGAGGTTTCAGAGGAGGAAGGAGCCGCCGCCATTTTGGGAGCTTCGAGTCAACAATAAAGGACCGAGGGTGCCGAGCGGGAGTGGCCTCGGCGATAGGACTCGGCCGGAGCCGCGGGGCGTGGGGTGAGGCGGTGGGGTCGAGGTCGGCGGGGCCGGGGCGCGGCGGGGAGCCCCTCGGCCTGTGCGGGGGGCGCTCTGGGCGGAGGCCCGAGGCCTGGCCGGGCCTGCGGGGGACGGCGGCCGTCAGCTGTGGGTGGCGGCGCCGGGAGGGCTGGCGTACGGGGCCGGGAGCGGGCGGGCCAGGGGTCGGGGACTTGGGACGATGAGGGAGCGTGGGGCCGGCGGGGCCGCCAGGCCTGGGGGGCGGACGGAGGTTAGGGTCCGAGGCGACCCTATAGGGGGCGGCAGGGCTATGCGGTTCGGGACCGCTCGGAGAAGAGGCCCGGCCGCCGCTGACTCGCACTAGGCCTTGGCGGTCGGTCCCGGGTGGCGCTCACGGAGCCCCCGAGCCGAGGAGTAGAGGAAGGGCTTCCTGGCTCAGGGGTTCTCTCCGGGGCCTTAGGGGGGAAGTCCCTATTGTTTTGTACGCGCGGACCTGGTTCCTGGCCCTTGTGGCGCAGATAGGATTGCAGGGCCAGGACCCTTTTGTGTTGGTGGTCGGGGGCGCTTCGGTGTGTGTGCGCTGGTGGTCGGGGGCTAGGAATCCTGGATGGCCCCCTTCCCTTATCGCTCACCCCCTTTACTCCTCCACTGCTCCTTTCCCTTCCTGATAAAACCCAGGCCCTCGAACTCGTGGCCACCGCTCTGAGAAACTGCGCTGCATTTGCAAACAAAAGCTCTTGTTGGAGATGACGGTACTGTTTTGGGTGTGAAACTGTCAATTGCTAACTATGATCTGGGAAGTGCTGTAATTAACGCCGCCGCAGGCCCCTCCCAACTAGTCTACGTTTTTTTCGTTTTTTTTTTTTTTTTTTTTAATGTGGAAATACAGCTTGCAGATCTAAATTGAGAAGGGGTAGGAGTATTATCCTTCCCTGGGACAGAAAGCTGCAGTGCAGGTTTCAGTGTGAGCCGGGAGCAGTTACCACATAGTCTCATTTTGGATTTAGGGAGATACTGTGCATAATGGACAGTAATGATGATATCGGACAGTGATGATGATATCTTTTAGTCTTTAGAGGTTGCCCTCTTCATCCTCTTAGTGCTTTGCAAGCAAATAAATCTCCGTGTGTGAACTACGTGATATCGTTGATCATAATATAAACCTGTCAATACAGGAAAGTAGCTGTTAACCACGTCTGCTTAAGAGGTCGGATTCTGGGAGACTTTGTGTATGTGATAGTCAGGATTTGCTTGCGAGCCGCTTGATGTTCAGTTTCATTAAAAAAGGAAGATGAAATCTCGGAGCATATCACATTTAATTTAAAATTTTGAGTTTGAGATGTCTTGGTGTGTGGCAAAAATAATCAGCATTGATGAATCACTTAAATTTTTTGGGTAAGAAATACAAGGGGTGGAAATAAAAGGTGAGCAGTAGCTTTTTTGTTTTTTTTTTCGGTATTTGTAAACTATGTTTTTATTTACTAAATTTCTAAATGATTCAATTTGGGGACCAACTTAAAAATGGAGGACCAGTTATTAAAAAAAAAAAAAAAGAATTAGATTTAGTACCCTGGGTTTCTTGGAAAGTTTTGTTAAAATCACTAGTGTTTAGTCTTTCACTTTTTTTTTAAATGCAAGAACTGTCCTTTTTTATTTTTTAAATACAGGTATTTTAATTAAGATGTCTTTTCTTTAAAAAAAAATACTTTTTTGAAAAGCTTCACTGAAAGGTAGCTAATAACTAACGTTTTAGTATTTAATTTTTTTGAGGTAGCCAGAGATTTTTCTTGGCTGTTTTTCAAGCAAAAGATTCTGACATGTTCCTATCCCCCTATTATATATTTACTGTTTTAAAGGACAAAAACTTAAAAGATGAAAGAAAATGTTTTTCTACATATAAAATTCTTTTATAGTTAAAATTCACTGGGTCACAAAAGTGCTTTTTTCTGGGAGTGTAAATTGAAGTCTGAAACTCAACTCTTCAAGGACTCTAAATTGCTCTCAGAAAAAGAAAAAAATTGGAATTCTCTTGTGTTATTCAAATTTAGATTTACATTAAGTACATTGTGTGATACTTCACTGCGTGGTAATGCAATTAAGTATAATGAATCATTGACTTTCAGCGGTGACTGAGACTGAAGAATTCTTCTGGGAGGAAACTGAGGGGGAAAGACTGTCATTTGACAACTATGCAAATTTAATCATAGTATCTCTCTACCTGATAGTCTATCTCTGGTTGCTTTGAACTCACCATTTTAAATGTTTGAGGTTAGTCTCTATACATTTGGTTTTGAAGCAATTCATCCTTGTGACTTTTCTAGCTTGGCTAGTGATTTGGTCTAAGTGTTCTTAACCCTTTAAAGGATGAGAGTTCTTCTAAAGGAGTTCTTTAAAAGATTTTTTTTCCATAACCTCGTGTTTACTAATATAATTTTTTTCTTTGTTTCAGATCGAAGTGAATTCAGATATAACTCAAGCTTGTTAGAGGGCTTTTTAAAAATAAAAAGTTGATTCGGTGCATGAGAGCAAGTTACTGCTGCTTACCGTTCAGAGACTTACAGGTGCTTGCCTGCGTTGCAATAAAGGACTCATATATTGAGCAAGACTTATTTATCTCTTCATTTTGGAGAGCCTAATAAACTGTTACTACAGTTTCTCTACTGACTTTCAAAAGTTTTGAAGTTTGAAAGAGACACCTTCACAGTTAACACAGCATGAGCACGGCCAGAACAGAGAACCCTGTTATAATGGGTCTATCCAGTCAAAACGGTCAGCTGAGGGGCCCTGTGAAGCCCAGTGGTGGTCCTGGAGGAGGGGGCACGCAGACACAGCAACAGATGAACCAGCTGAAAAATACCAACACAATCAATAACGGCACTCAGCAGCAAGCACAGAGTGTGACCACCACTATTAAGTAAGTGTCGGAGTGGTAAGCACACCTGGGGACTGCCGGCTCTTTTTATATACTTTATCGTTGACTGCTTTATACCTTAATTGAACTATTTTGAATGCAAATAGAAGACAGATGACTTAAGTTTATGACCAGTAGGTATTTAAAATAGTATATTTCTTCCAAAAATAATTCAGCAAGTGGTGAACATAGGCACAGATGATGTATGTTAATTTCGCGTAGATGATTTGGGGGAATATTTCTAGCTTTCATAATTAGCTCAGTGTGGAAGTTACTGTTATAAATGAATGAAACAGTAAGATTTCATCTTGTTCAGTGTAGTTTTTTCCTACGTTATGACTGTACTTTATACTGAGCTTAAATGGCATTTAAAAGCCAGTTTCAAGTTTGAAATGTAAAGATTTGCCCATTCTTCTGAATTCTAAGCACATTCACTCAGGATATTTATCTGTAACTTTTTAGTTTATAGAACTCTGCCTTTTTTTTTTTTTTTTTTTTACCTTTATGGGCGGCGGGAAGGGCTTTTTCCACTCTTTTACATGCACAAAATAAATCATAAGGAACTCAGGATTTTGTACTCTGGGTAGTGCTTGTTTACTCCAAAACTTAGGAGCTACGGAATATTTTTCTTTTAAAGCTGAAAGCTTATGAGCTGTTTGTCTTTTTTTAAGTGCATACTTTAAATTATTTGAATGGTAACTGAAGGTTCTGAAGGTTCAGGTATAGGAGATTAACGTTTAAGACTCTAGACCCCACTTAAGGTTTGATTTTTGTTAATCTACACATGTAAAATGAGTAAAATTACAGGTTTTCATAAGATGTTGATACTTTGGTTTACTGAACCGAAGTGTATATATTTATAATGATCTACATCTCACTTCTTAGAGAAAAATAGTCCTTCGAAGCTACCAGAATAGATGGCTACTGCTGTGTGGTTGATTGGTGACCTGTAAGAATTCCCATTAAATCAGTCTGGTCACTAGAAAAATTGGATTGGTGCATAGTCTGTTTTTAAAGAACTATTCAGTTTTGGGACCAGCAGATGGTGTAATGGTTACGTCGCTGGACTCCCACTTAGTCAACTGTAGTTTGAGTCCTGCACCCAGTGGCTAAAACTCATGCTGGGTGTCTGTGCATGCGTGCCCAAGATCCCGAGAGGAGAATGGAGGATAAGGGATTGCGGTGGGGCCATCCCCCCCTTCCCCATCCCCCTGGGGTGGAGGGTGATTTCTTGCTTTCTCTCTGGCGAGTGTATATATCCTATAGCAAAAATCTCTCTGGAGGAAACAAAAAGACTATTCAGTTTTATTTGTTGTTTTTATTTTTAATTTGGCCAGAGAGAGAGAAAAGGAGAGCAAGCAAGCCACTAGGTCCGGAACTCGAACCATGGTCGACTATGTGGGAGTCCAGGGCCTTAACTACCACGGCACCTGCCAGCTCCATGTTCTCTTATTTTTAAAGTGAATGAAGAATGTTTTCTAAATGAGTCTGTCTTAACAGAATATGAATAGGCTAGCAAAAATAGGCTATTTATTTTTAAATTCTGATTTGAGACAGTAGATTTTGTTCGTTTGTTTTGTTTTGTGGGCTACAGAGCACTTGAGCTCACCAAAGAGAGAGAGAGAAAGTGAGAAATGATCCCCCATTTGGGACCACACTGCGGTCCTTCTCCACTCTCCTCTTAGCATTTTGGGCATGTGTGCACATGCACCCAGTGTAATTTTCGAGCTGCTGGGTCCAGGACTCAAGCAGCTCAGTCTGCCATGTGGGATCCAGTCGCCTTAACCTCCATGCTACCTGTTGGCCCCGTTTTCTCCCCCTTTTCCTTGGGTAAATAGTTTCTTCTCAGTTCTCTCGGTTCTTCAAATCTCAGGTCATTTGCCATTGCTTCCATGAAGCCATTTAGATCCCGTCAGCCGTCTCAGAACTAACACTTAATCTGCATCATTTATTTTCCCATCTTAATGTTATTTTTCACCTTATTACAGTTATAAATTCCCATAGGTAGGTTTTGCATCTTACCAGATATGTGATTATTTCCTAGTTGTTGGATTTGGCAGTGTAGCAAGGTGGCCTGGTAGGATGTTGCACTAACATTTTTGTTTAAAGACTTTGATGTTATAGACTGAGATGAAAGGATTTTAGTAGCTTTGGGATTGATAGCAAAAAGTTACTGGTGTATTTACATTATGTGAGACATAGCTTTAAGTAAAATCAGTTTGTATCTTTCTAAATAAAGCTTTTCAGATTTTTTGAGACTTTGGTAATACTAGGGGGTGTCTTCAAAGAAAAGTTTGTGGAAGGTGTGCTTTGGGTGGAGTGTACATTTTTTCTGCCCCCAAATAAGTTTATACTTTAATTCAATTTTCCCTCAAACTTCTAGTCTGGTCATGTATGGGTAGCTACAATGAAGTCAGTAAAAACTTTGTTTTAAAGATGACACAGGGGGCTGGGAGGTGGTGTGGTGATTGGGGGCACCGGACTCCCACATGGCCAATTGCGATTCAAGTCCTGAACCTAAAGGGTTGCATATCCTCTCTCTCTCTCCTTCCCCCTTTTCCTCTCTGGTCAAATTTAAATAAATAAATAAAAGTTAAATAAAATAGTTCTTTAAAAAAATGATGACACAGTTAAAAACATTGTCTCAAATGTTTGTGGACTGTCGTTTTAGTTGGTCCTCTGTTTGAAAAAAATTTCTTCTTTTTTTTTTTAGGTTTTTGCCATAGGACACATGCCCTCGCCCGAGAGAGGAAGGGAAAATAAGAAAATCCCCTCTCCATAGCCATGCCACAGTCCCTTCTCCATTTTCCTCTTGGGATTTTGTGCACTAAGACACATGCACCTGGTATAATTTTCAAGCTGCCAGATCATAGGCTTGAACCATGGTTGACCTTGTGGGAGTCCAGCACCTGAGCACCACACCACATGTTGACTCCAATTTTTAAAATTTGTTTGTATTTACTAAAGTATGTGTGCACTCGCCAGAGAGGGAAAGTGAGAAAGCACCCCCCTGTGGGGAATAATAATACCATGGTCCCTTCTACATTTCTTCTTTAGGGATTTCGGGCTTGTACACACATGTACCGGGTTTCTCAAGCCTCCAGGTCTAAGACTTGAACCACTTAACCACTACTCCACCAGCTGGCTCCTGGGTAGCTTTTTATTAGATGTATTAGTATTTATTATTTGAGATTTATATCTGACCAAAACGAGACATTTATTTTTTATTTATTTGTAGACCAAAATAAAACATGTTTTATTTATTTGTATTTTCCTTGTTTTTATTCTCATGGTTTCAGACATCTCCAGTAAAAGAGACTGAGATGTTGATGAACAGCTTATACTGAGTTATTTGCCAGATGCACTGAGTGTTGTGCATAAATTACTTGGTCTAGTAGTTGATAACCATATATGAGAGAATCCAGGTTCAGGCCAATAACTAGTGCAGGGTCACAGAACCAATAAATATTGGGTCTTTCTAAAAGCCATGAATTGTTTTTCTATGCAAAAACAAGTCATGACATTACTGGCTACCCAATACCACAGTCAGGATCTGAGCTCAAGTCTGAGATTTCAGAGCCATTGGTTTTAATTAGCCACCAGAATTTATGACAGAAATGCCTACAAGGTAAGTTGATATTTTTAAAGGGGGCAACTACTTGATTTAAAACTCTAGTTACTAAGCTGTACCAAACTGTTGGCCTTGGAGATATTTGGAACACTGACTAAAGTTCCTAGTTTTTCAGGAAGAGCCAGAATCTGAAATTTTAGATGAAATTTAATTTTTGAATGTTGGCAGTAAAGTTAAGTTAAAGCTCATCATGTAAGTTGTAAACAGAATGTGTTTTGCCAGCAGTTGAACTGCACACTGGAGACTTCATAAAGTTCAGGGGAAAATGGGATTAAGTAGAATTTAGGGCTAGCAGGTGATATGGAGGTTAAGGCAGCTGGATTCCACATGGCCAGCTTGGCTGTTAATGCCCTAGACGAGGCACTGTGCAAACCATTTCAGGCATCTTTATCCAAAATCCTGAGAGGAGATTGCAGCCTGGCCATCTCCTCTGGGGGATGATTTCTCACTTTCCCTTTATCTGTCTCCAGCAAGCATGTGTAACCTGCAGCCAAAAATAAAAAGGGAGGGGGGAACCAGCAGTTAGCGTAATGGCCATGTCGCTGGACTCCCATGTAGTCAACCGCGGTTCGCGTCCCTGACCCGGTGGCTTAAAACTCACGCCGGGCACGTGTGCATGCGTGCCCAAGATCCCGAGAGGAGAAGGGATTGCAGCGTGACCATCCCCCCGGGGGGTGATTTCTCGCTTTCTGTCTCTGTCTGTCTCTGTCTGTCTGGCGAGAGCACGTGCCCTATAGTGAAAACCTCTCCCAAAAAAAAAAAAAAAAAAAAGGTGGGGGGGGGGCATGTGGCACAGTGGTACTACAACAGTGGATCCATGTGAGAAAGGTTTTGGGTCTGTGTCCTGGGACCACCCTGGGCATGCCATCAGAGACTGGCGGTGGACAGTGGCAGAAAGGCCCAACTAGGGTGCCTATCTCTTTTTCTCTCTTGAAGTAGATAAATAATAACAAAACCTTTTTCCTTTTTTTTTTTTTTTTTTTTAAGAGATTTTTGCTATAGGGTACATGTGGTTGCCGGAGACACAGACAGAAAGCGAGAAATCTCCCGGGGGGTTGGCCATGCTGCAATCCCTTCTCCATTCTCAGAATTTTGGGTATGCATGTGTACACACATACCCAGCATGAGTTTTAAGCTGCCAGGTCTGAGTTGAACCCAGGTCAATTACATGGGAGTCCAGCAACATAACCATTATGTCATCTGCTGGTCCCCCCCCCCTTTTTTTTTAAAGAGAGATTTTTGCCATAGGGCATGTGTGCACATGGACAGAAAGTGAGAAATCACCCCCCTAGGGGGAATGGCTACACCCACAATCCCATCTCCTCTAGTCTTTTGGGATTTTGGGCACACATACATGCCTGGCATGAGTTTAAAACTGCAGGGCCCAGGACTCCAACTGCAGTTGGCTGTGTGGGAGTCCAGCTATGTAACTGCTACACCATCTGCTGGTCCCTCACAAAACACATTTTAAAAAACTAAAACAAAACAAAATAACCCACTGTTTTGGTGCAGAAATTTTTGAAATCCATGTACAGTTTTTGCATAATTTGTATTTTCCATTAATTTTTAAAAATGACCCCTTATATACTAAGCTGGTTCTCTCAAGAATATGGATCTTAGGGAGGGGAGTGAGAAATCATCCTCCAGGGAGAATGGCTGCTCCACAGTTCCTTCTCCTCCATTCCCTTGGGATTTTGGGCAACCACGCACATGTGCCCAGCATGTTTTTCAAGCCACCTGATCCAGGACTTGAACTGCGCTGTTGGCCATGTGGGATCCAGCCGCCTTAACTACCATGCCACTTGACTTGGTTGCCATCCCCATCCCCCTTCTATTTTTCAGTTGATTAGAGGGCACATGCACTGAGAGAAAGACAACGAACATAAGCACTGCCGTTTTTCAAGCTGCTGGGGCTGGTTTTGAACCTCATGGCTAGTCATGTGAGATCTGGCTCCTGTAACCACCAGCCACAGGACCAGCCCACTTGATTGATTGATTGATTCTTTCCATCTGTCTGTCTATCAATCAGTCATTTTAGTTTGCTGTAGGGCAAATGCACGCATCAGAGAGGGAAAGTGAGAAAGCAAGCCATCAGGTCTGGGACTCAAACCCCAATTGGCCATGTAGGAGTCCAGTACCTTAACTAGCATGCCATCTATTGGCCCCACTAACTACACTCTTAAGAAAATGATATTAAACTTAATGTGCTTTTTATTTTTCGGCCTTAATTATATTGAAATGAGTCATCTTTGTATTTATTAGGTAAGATGCTATGAATTTTGATAGTTCAAATTTATTTTGTCTAGACCTGGTGATGACTGGAAAAAGACTTTAAAACTCCCTCCAAAGGATCTAAGAATCAAAACTTCGGTAAGTTGGTTGTAAAATTGAAGTGGAAAAGTGGTGGGGACATTCTAGAAATGAAGTAGGTAATTGTAATAGCAATAGACACTATGTGTTTACTCTTGAGTAAGTTGAAATGGTTGATACCATATAGGTCATATATTAGATTGCCAGAATTTTATAAGATTTTCAAGGCGTTTTCTCAGAATTTTCTAACAATTCAATAAGTTACTTGTTTTAGGTAGTAATCACCTTTTTGTGGATGAGAAAAACAGAAGTTCAAAAAGTTAGTTCTCAGAGCCCAGTGTTCTCAACCAGGGTTGATTTTGTTTCCTGTGGAGGATTTAGCGGTAACTAGACATATTTTTGTTCATCACCCTTAGGAGATGCTACAGGACAGTCACTTACAACAGAATATTCTGGCCCAAATGCCAATGTGCTGAACTTGAGAAACACTAATTTAGCCAAGAACATTTGTATTAGGTTGTCAGAAAAGTCATGGTGAAATTTATCTGTGTTTTCCTATGCAAAAATGGACCATGACTTTTCTGACACCCTAATAGCTAGTGAGTGGTTTTGCCTTTACATCTTGTGACATGAGATTAATAGCATGATGTGTGTGTAGAAATAACAGTATTCTACCATTCTTTAGAAGACTGATCCAAGGCTGGCCTTTCCCCAAAACACAGTTTTTAAATGGCTTGTGTGTTGAAAGGAAAGTGGTTATTCTCTAGGAAAAGCTGAATATATAGGAAAACAGAAGCAATTGCATGTGTTTATATTTAAGATTGGATAAAGACTTAAAGTCTCACATACATTTTCTTAAGCGTACTACCAAAAGACACAGTTGGACTTTATTCTTTCGTTGTTTGTTTTGTTTGGCTAGGATGTGACCTCCACAAAAGGAAATGAGTTTGAAGATTACTGTTTGAAACGGGAGTTGCTGATGGGAATTTTTGAAATGGGCTGGGAAAAACCATCTCCTATTCAGGTATGTTTATTCTTTATATCACGTGTATGTGTGTATACATATATATATATATATATATATATATATATATATGTATACACGTGTGTGCGTATATATGTGTGTGTATATATGTGATACACACATGATGTGTCAAGCGTTAACATAATTTTTATGTTTGGGGATGAGAAAATGAACCAACATTTCTCTCAGACACACACACACACACACACAATTTTTCTGAACCTTTAATTAAATGTAAGAATGTGGTATTTTTTATAATGACAGTATGGTTATTTTTAATCAATTTAAAATTGGTAAAATACTTCTATCTCATCTGTCAATTTGTATTATCATTTTTGTTTGTTCTTTAGTTTCTGCTATGGGATTTGTGTGCTTGCTGGAGAGGGAGAGAGAGAGAAATAAAGAAGTCACCCCTTGGGAGGATGGCCATGCTGCAGTCTCTTCTCTTCAGTTCTTTGAGATTTGGGGGGCACATACACACATGTCCTCTGTGTTTTTCAGGCTGCCGGAGCCAGGATTTGAATAATTTTACTGGAGAGAGCAATAGGGAGGAGAAAGAGAAGGCTTCAGGTCTGAGACTTGAACCTTAGCCATATGGGAGTGTCCAGTGTCTTAACCACCTCACCACCTGCTGGTCCCCTGCCAGGCTTATCTTACACTTAACCCTGCTCTAGCCTTGAATTCAAGTAGCCCCGATTCTCCTTTTTTTTAAAAAAAAAAATTTGCTGTAGGGCACTTGTGCTCATGAGAGAAAGAGACAGGGGAGGGGTGTGTGAGAAAGCAACCACCTGCGGGGATGGCCACGCCACAATCCCCTCTCAGAATTTTGGGCATGCAATCACATGTGCCTGGCCTGTTTTTCAAGCCACATGTTTGGGACTTGAACTACCCATTTGGTCATGTGGAATCCAGCTGCCCTTTTTTTGTTTTTGTTTTAAGAACTATTTAATTTTATTTATCATTATTATTATTACCTTTTCGAGTTTTGCTATACGGCACCTGCACTCACAAGAGAAAGTGAGAAAGCAAGCCACCAAATCTGGGACTCAAAGCACAGTTGGCCATGTGGAGTCACTCCTTAACCACCATGCAACTGGCTGGCCCAAGGAACCCTGATTCTTCTTAGTGGGGATTAGTATCAGGGACCATGATTCATCTATTAATTATACTCTTTGCTACTTGACTCGTTTAGTGGACAAAACAAGGAAATATATACATGAATATACGTACACACCTGCATATCCATATATATATATATATATATATATGTGCGTTGTTTATATACCAGTTTGATAAATGAAGACAACAGACATGTTTAAGTTCATGTAATTGTTTTGTTTTAGTTTTGGAGAGGTTATTTCTATAGGGCATGTGAACTCGCCCAGAAAGAGAGAGAGAGACAGAAAGCGAGAAATCACCCCCGTGGAGGATGATCACTCTGCAATCCCTTCTCCTCCATTCTCCTCTTGGGATCTTGGGCATGCACACACATGCGCCCAGTGTGAGTTTAAGCCGCTGGGTCCGGGACTCGAACCGTGGTTGACTACATGGGAGTCTAGCGACATAGCCATTGCGCTAACCACTGGTCCCAAGTTGATGAAATTTTTGAATCTAAGCTGTTCTAAAGATAAACACTGTGACATCACAAAGTACTTTTGTATCGCACAGATGTATTAATGAGTGATCTAAGAAAGTGCGCTGTGAATCTTGTTATGAACAAGGTAGACATAGTCCTGTCCTGCAGTGTAGTGGCTAGAGCGGCTAATTATGCAAGTAATTTCACTGTCATCTGGGTACCTTTCTAGTTGGAATCGATGTGTCTGTAGCCATTAGGAGCAGATGGGACAACCTGGAAGAAGTGACCTATGTTTAAACAGATTATGAGATAGGAATTGCCCAGAAGTGTGCTTTCAGCTAGAGAAAGTATTAAGGCAAGGCTATTGCCTCATCATATAGTCAGTTTGGGTATAGAAATACTGGGAATCAGCCCAGCCTCATAGCCTAATGGTTAAGGGGGCTGGATCCCACATGGCCAACCATGTGGTTCAAATCTTAGCCCCAGCATTTCCTGGGCATGTGTGCATGCATACCCCAAATCCCAAGGATGGAGAAATGGAGGAGAAGGGATTGAGGTGTTAACCTGCACCCCGCTGCCCCCTTCTTTCTCTTTCCTCTCCTGTCTTGTCTCTCTGGCAAGTACATTCACCCACTGACAAATAGCAAAAAAAAACTCCAAAAACCAAGGGATCTGTTCCATAGTTCATATTAGCTTGTTTACTTGCCTGAATAAAAGTCCTAGGGCTGCTCTTTGACTTCAGTGACTGCATCCTTCCCCTTTCACACCTAGTGCTTAGCATGGTGCCTGTGCTCGCTTACAATGTTTTGATGAAATGAGGTACCCTATGCTTACAGATCAAGTTGGTCTAGGAACTTCAGGTTGAATCTCAGCTCTACTTTTTCCTAAGTTGTATTTAGGATCTCTCTTTAAGCCTCAGTTTTGAGACCTACAAAATTGAGTTTTAAGAGCACACACTAGAGTTTTTGTGAAGATTTAGCGAGATAATTCATGTGTTTGGTACAGTTTCTACTATGTGATAAATGCTTGATAAATGTTAAGAATTGTTTCATATAGTAGCTTTATCAAAAAGAGAAATTAACTTAGACTGGATTTTTCTTTCTTATTTTACTTAATAATTTTTTTGCCAGAGGATGCATGCACTCACTGGAAAGAGACAGGGAAAGTGAGAAAGCATCCCGCATAGGGAATGGTCATGTCTCAATTCTTTCTTCTCCATTTCTCCCTCCTGTCAGGATTTTGGGTATGCTCACACATGTACCCAGCATGTTTTTCAAGCAGTCAGGTCCAGGATTCAGACTGCACTGTTGGCTATGTGGGATCTAGCATCCTTTTTTAAATTATTATTATTTTTTAAGAGCAATTTTTGCTATAGGGCATTTGTACACACTGGAGAGAGAGAAAGTGAGAAATCACCCCCCTATACCCAGGATGAGGGGATGATCATGCAACAATCCCTTCTCTTCCATTCTTCTCTCGGGATTTTGGGCACATGTGCCCAGCATGGGTTTTAAGCCACTAGGTCCAGGATTCATACTGCAGTCGACTACATGGAAGTCCAGGGAGGAAACAGTCACGCCATCTGCTGGTCCCGATACAGCTTTCCTAACCACCAGGGACCAGCTGACTAATAATCTCTCTCTCTCTTTTTTTTTTTTTTTGCAACAGAGTAAATGCATGCTGGAGAGAGACAGAGAGGGAAAGTGAGAAATCACTTCCCAGAGAGATAGCTAAGCTGTAATTCTTCCTCCTCCATTCATGCACACCCGTGCCTGGCATAATTTCTCAGGTCGGAGGGTCTCAGACAGCCACACAGCTGGCCACATGGGATCCAGCACCTTAGCCTCCATACTATCTGCTGTCCCCCCTGAATCTTTGTCTTTTTAAGAAATATAGTATTGAAGGGCCAGCCAGTGGCATGGTGGTTAAGGGCGCTAGACTCCCACATAGCTGACCACTGTTTGAGTCCCAGACCTGGTGACTGGCTTTCTCACTTTCCCTCTCTCTCTCTCTTTCACTCTGTCCTTTGCTGGTTGAATTAAAATAAATAAATTAATGAAGTTAAATAAAAATATTCTTTTAAAAAATAGAATATCGTTGCACTTTGACTGTAGGATTATTGGAGAATCATGTGCTCACAAAAGTGGTTTTACGCTGAGACACTGGAACCAGATATACTAAAGATTGCTCCCACACATCTTCTTTTGGCATCGTCATCTGTGACTATATTCTGGTTCTGAACACTGTGCCAAGGAGAAGATGCCTTTCTAAAGGTGTAGATTTATGGAGTCGGACTTATGCAGGGCCTAGGAACCTACTGGTTTTTTCTGTTTAGCGTTTGAAACATTGTACTGACTTCAAGAGGTGGTGGCTGTTAACTGCTTCTAGAACCTACATACACCTGTTTAAAGACTTTTTAGATTATCTCAGTAGTTGAAGAAGTGACAGTCATTATTGGGAGAAACAGGGAAGTTAGTAACAAAATTGCATACCAGGCCAAGATTCTGAAATTTTGTGAACTAAATCAGGTAAGGATTAATAGTTTATTCATAATTAGGTAGGATGGCATTCTAAATCCTCTAGTAAGTAATTTCTTCTGCTTATAGTGGGTTTATTGTGGCTAAAAGAATTGTTTTCAGAGTTTTCAAATGTATCATTTCTCTACTGTTTATCATGTAAAAGTGGGATGTATTTTTGAAAGTTACTGTCTTCTGTCCTTTTTGCCTGGGTTGCTGGAGTATCTGTACCAGATGCATCTACAGTACCTGTGTTTCCCTTGCCATACATGTATTAGGTTGTCGGGAAAGTCTTAACATATTTTTCTATGTAAAAATGCATCATGACTTTCCCACCCCTCCCTTCTCCCCATTTTGTAATTAAGAACATAAGCTCAGCTGACTTTGAAAGTAAGAAGCAGCAGCTACTCTAAATGCAGCTAGTTGGGCAGTTTTAAACTTCTATAAGTATACATTTCTACAAACTTCCATAAAAATGCCTATGAATACTAGGAAATTAGAAAAGTATACCACTCTTTGGTTGTAGGCAACAGAAGTCATCTTGGTCTAACTTAAGCAAAAGTAAATATATTTAAAAAATAAAAACTCCTAGGAGTTTATGAGACTAATACGTTTGGAGAAATACACACAGAAATGACAAGAACTCAGGCAGCTCTGAGGGGCTTAGGAAAGTGTAGTGGATGCACCATGATAATGTAGATTTGTAGAAAGAAGCACTCAGCTGGCCTAATGTAGGGTGCATATTTACCATTAATTGTTGCCTTAGAGGATTGGTCAGGCTTTGTCAACTATTTTTCTTTTCTAAAATTACTGTCTGTTTTTACATTGCTTTAAAAAAAAAAAAGATTCGTAAGGCTTGATCTCTTGGGAGCGGGAGGTGGCACTTTAATTCCTTAGAAGGAAATTGAGATGCTACTAGGAAAGGGAGACCAGGGTGACCCTAGCACAGTGAGTACCTGTTGGGTCAGTTCCTAAACCTTCCAGGAGAAGGAATTGGAGACATAAGGTATCAAATGTCAGACCTAATGTGGTGTTGGTTTTGTTTTTGATAATATCCATAGCTTTATTAAGATATAAACCATATGTCACACAACTCACACGTTTTAAGTGTACAGTTCAATAGATTTTAATATTTTTAGAGTTGTGCATTTAGGGCTTTTTTTATTTTTCAATCCCAATAAGAAATTCCTTTTAACAGTGACCACTCTTTTTCCCTGAGTCCTAAGTAACTACTAATCTTCCTGCCACTGCAGATGTGCCAACTCTGGATGTGCCGTGTAACTGGAACCCTGCGCTGGGTGATCTGCAGTGACCAGCTTCTCTCATTTAGCATGCCCTCAGGATTCACTCATGGAGTAGCTTGTACCAGCACTGCATTCCTTTTTATTGCTGAGTAATACTCCATTTTATGGCTGTTCTAGTTCTGACCTGTTCCATCCGTTGGTGGACATTTGGGTTGTTTACACTTTTGGCTATTAGGAATAATGCTATTATGAATATTTATGTGCAGGGTTTTCATTTTTTTTCAGATAGATACCTGGAATGAAGGTGATAGGATAGCTGTTTAACCTTTTGAGAACTATCAGACTGAGTTCCAGAGTGTCTGCATTCTGGCCGTGAATGAGGGTTTCAGTTTCTCTACATCCTCACCTACATGTTGTTATTGGCAGATCTCAGTCCAAATCCTGGTTCTAGCATTTTCTTTTTTAAAACTTTCCAGAAGGCATATGCACTTGCCAGGGACAGATTGAGAGGGAGAAAGCACCTCCCAGAGAAGCGTGATCACACCACAGTCCATTTGCCTGGATTTCTCCATTCTGTTAGGATTTTGGACACATGTCTGGTGTGTTTCTCAAGCTGCTGGGACCAGGATTCAAACTGCACAGTCATCCATGTGGGGTTTGACCACTACAGGCCATGGGGCCGGCCTGATTCTAGCATTTCTTGATTTGTGATCTTGGGCAAAATAGTCCCCTTGAGGAGTCATTTTATCAGTTGTGAAACAAAAAGTACCTAACTTGAAAGAACGTAAATAACATGAAGTAAGTACGCTCTAGTGCTGTGCCCAGCATGTAGTACATTTACTATGACTTGTGGTTTCCTTCCTCCTTTCTCTTTTCTTTGGCATTTCTCCATGATTTTCTCTTGGGTTTCATAGCATTTCAAGTTTGACTTGAGTCGTCTTCATGTTACCTAACCTTTGGGACTGGGTAGATGTGCCAGATTCTCTGAGCGTAATGATCATCCTGTGTGGCAGAGTGCGAACGCATCCTAACTTAGGACCGTCGTGTACTTTGTTAGAAGCTTTATTCCTGGTTTCTGTGGGGCGTGCTCTCTGTCAGGGCAGAGGAATAGAAGGCAGTTGTAGCCTTAGTCCAAGTCAGTTACAGGTTTGAACTACAAATGGGAACTAGGGTATCCCCCGATCCAATTCTGCCCTGCCCTACCTCATTCATAAGTTGCATACGGAGGGCCAGCTGCAGTGCTCTGCAGTGCTGGGGCCGCATGGGAAGGTCCTGGGCTTGCATCCAGGCATCCCCCTTTGTATGCTGGGTTTGCCTGTGATCTGGGCTGGTGGGGTGCTTCACAGCATAAGGATCCTGTGGGGGGCTCTCCTGTCTCCCTGGATGCCCCTCTCTTTCTTGGAAGAAGAAAAAACTTTAAAAAAGTTTTATGTTTTGTCTCCCACAAGTCATTGGGAGACCCAGGTCACCCATCTTACCTAAGCAGACTATTTAATGCAGGCTGTGAGAAGAAGATAACAGTATTGTCATGGGATTATTTTCACAGTTGTTTTGGCATCTCTGTTATTCTGATTGTATGGAACCTATCTTATTAACCTTTGTTATTGAGGTTCTAGATGGAAAGGGTGTTATGGTGGTAGATAGAAATCATGCTGCTCATAATATAACTTAGCTAATTCTACAGTAACAGTGATTAAGTGCTAGAGATAATTTTTGTGGTCATTAACATAGGTGTGGACAGAATATCATTGTGAACCTGTTTTATAATTTAATTGTAGAAATTTAAAAAAATTTACTTCATCCCCCCCCCCCCCCCCCCCCCCGCAAAGTTTTTGCTGTAGGATGTGTGCACTTGCCAGAGAGAAGGAAAATGAGAAATCACCACCACCCTCTCCAGGGTAGGCTGTGTGCCTTAACTGTCATACCACCTGTTGGCCTCCACTTCGCTTTCTTTTAACAGTTGATTAATTAGTTGAACTTTTTCAGTCATTCATTGTATAGCTGTTTTAACTTCAGGACGTAGAATTGAATGGACTTGTATTACTCTATTTTTGTCAGTGTCAGTTGGACATTTTAGTTCAACAGATAACATTTTTCACATTTACCCTAGGGAGATTTATTAATAATTTCCTTTGTGATTTTTTTTTTAATTGGGACCAGCAGATGGAGTAATGGTTATGTCACTGGACTCCCACATGGCCAACCACAGTTAGAGTCCCAGACCCAATGACTTGAAAATTGCACCAGGCACATGTGCATGAGTGTCCAAGATCCCAGGAGGAGAGATTGCAGCATGGCCATCCCCTCTGGGGGGTGATTTCTCTTCCTCTCACTGTCTCTCCCTCTGGCCAGTGCACGCACACTATGACAAAAACCTAAAAATTGGGGGGGGTGGACCAATAGATGGCATAAATGGTGATGTCACTGGACTCCCACATAGTCAACCACGATTTGAGTCCCAGACCCAGCTGCTTAAAACTCACGCTAGGCGTAGGGACCAGCACTTAGCGTAATGGCTATGTCACTGGACTCCCATGTAGCCGGCCGTGGTTAGAGTCCCGGACCCAGTGGCTTAAACTCACGCCGGGCGTGTGTGCGTGGTTGCCCAAGATCCCGAGAGAAGAATGGAGAAGAAGGGATTGTGGCGTGGCCATCCCCCCTGGGGGGTGATTTCTTGCTCTCTGTCTGGTGAGCACACATGCCCTATAGCAAAAACCTCTCAAAAAAAAAAAAAAAAAACTCACGCCGGGTGTGTGTGCATGCATGAGTAGAGAAGGGATTATGGCATGACCGTCCTCCCCACCCCCACCCCCCCCGGGGGGGGGGGGAATTTCTCACTTTGAGTCTTTCTGGTGAGTACGCATGCCCTATAGCAAAAATCTCTATTAAAAGAGAGAGAGAGAGCATTATTTATTTAATCTTATTATTTTCTAAGTTTGCTATAGGGCACACATGCTCACCAGAGAGGGGAAGTGAGAGACAAGCCACCAGGTCTGGGGCTTGAACTGCAGTCAGCTATGTGGGAGTCCAGTGCCTTAACACCATACCGCCTACTAGCCCTTTCCTTTTTAAGAAAGGATTCTGGTTCTTTGTGTGATCTATTTCCCCTTTTTATTTCTCTCTTTTTAAATGCCAAACGGGCACGTGCTTGCCACAGAGAGGCTAAAGAGGGGACAGAGTGATAGAAAGTGAGAAAGCAAGCCACCAGGTCCAGGACTCGAACCATGGTCGACTATGTGTGAGTCCTGGACCTTTAATCACCGCGCCACCTGCCAGCCCCAATGGTTTTCTTTTCTTCTTCTTTTTTTTTTTTTTCCTTAGATTTGTGCCATAGAGTATGTATGTTTGCCAGAGAGAGACAAATAGAGACACGGAGAAAGTGAGAAAACACGTCCTCTGGGCTGATGGCCATGTCATAATCACTTCTCCATCCTCCTGTCAGGATTTTGGGCATGCATACACACATGGCTTGCATGTTTTTCAAACCACTAGATCTGGGACTTCAACTGCAGAGTCAGCTAATTTGGATCTAGCACCTTAACCACCACACCACCAGCTAACTCTGGTTTTTCAAGGTACTGTTGGCTATGCAGGATCTAACTCTCTTGGGGTTTTTGTTTTTGTTTTTAAGAGGTTTTTGCTATAGGGCATATATGCTTTCTGGAGCAACAGAGAAACAGAAAGCAAGAAATCATACCACCACCACCCCTCTGTGTAGGGGAATGACCACACTGCAATCCCTTCTCCATTCTTCTCCAGATTTTGGGCACACATTTGCCTGCCATGAGTTTCAATCTAAAGGGTCTCGTACTTGAACTATGAGCTGCCATGTGGTGGGAGTCCAGCGCCCCAGTTACTACACCACCTGTTAACCCTCTTAATATTTTCTTCTTCTTTTTTAAACCCTAGGTTCTGTCTTTTTTTTTTTTTTTTTTTTTTTTTAAGAATTATTTAACTTTGTTTTATTTTCATTTGACCAGAGAGGGACAGCGTGTGTGTGAGAGAGACAAATTGAGAAACGAGCCACCACGTCAAGGACTTGAACCATGGTCGGCCATGGGGGAGTGTCCAGTGCCTTGACCACCACACCACCTGCTGGTTCCCCTGAAATTTTTTTTTTTTTTTTTTTTTTTTTTTTGCTATAGGGCGCATGTGCTCGCCAGAAAGAGAGAGAGAGAGAGACAGAAAGCTAGAAATCACCCCCCAGGAGGGATGGCCATGCCAAAATTCCTTCTCCTCCTTTCTTCTCTCAGGATCTTGGGCACACACGCAAACGCCCAGCGTGAGTGGTAAGCCACCAGGTCCAGGGCTTGAACTGCAGTAGACTACATGGGAGTCCAGCGACATAGCCATTATACTAACTGCTGGTCCCCCCTTAAATATTTCTTAGCATGCTATGAATTCTCTTTTTATTGTGGCATGCTGTATTTTGCCCAACGATAGAGCATGTGACTTTTTTTTTAACCACAGTGCACATGTGCTTCCTGGAGGGAAACAAGGAGGGAAAGTGAGAAAGTACTCCCCACAGATGATGGCTATACCACAGTCCCTTCTCCTCCATTCTCTTTTTGGGATTTTGGGCATGTATGCACACATGTCCATGTTCTTCAGCGGCCAGGTCCAGGACTCAACCACACATTTGACCATGTGAGATCCAGCCACCTTCACTACATGCCTTTTTTAATTTGTTCTAAAGAGTTATTTTATTTTATTTAAACAGAATTTTTTTAAAGGGCACCTGTGCTTGCTAGAAAGACAGAGAAAAAAAGAGCAAGAAATCATCCCCCAGGGGGATGGGCACACTGTAATTCTTTCTCCTCTTGGGATTCTGGACCCGTGTGTATATGCACCAGATGTGAGTTTTAAGCTGCTGGGTTCAGGACTTGAACCACAGTTGAATATGTGGAAGCCCAATGATGTAATCATTACACCATCTCCTGGTCCCAAACCACCACATGCCATTTTTAAACAGCATATTAAACCACTCAGATTTTTTTTTTTTTCACAAATATGATAATGTTGATCTGCTATCAGTAGGGCATGTGCTTTCATTTGTAGTTCAGTAATGATTTGTGATAGTTTCTAGCTTTGAAGCTGAAAGGAAAGGGAATCTTTTTTTCCCTTTTACTGTAAATTTTGGGGAGGATCTTTGAAGAAAAACTAACCTTTTTAAAAATAATTGTTCTTGAGACGAGCAGTTAGCATGATAACTGTGTTGCTGGACTCCCACGTAGTCGACCGCGGTTCGAGTCCCGGACCCCGTGGGTTAAACTCATGCCGGGTGCGTGTGTGCGTGCCCAAGATCCCGAGAGGAGAATGGAGGAGAAGGGATTGCAGTGTGGCCATCCCCCCTGGGGGGTGATTTCTCGCTTTCTGTCTGTCTGTCTGTCTCTGTCTGGCAAGTGCACATGCCCTACAGCAAAAACCTTTCCAAAAAAAATAAAAATAAAAATAAAAAAATAATTGTTCTTATTTAATTTTATTTGTCATTATTATTTTTAAATTTTTTTTCCTCTGAAGGAGTTTTCCTTAGGGCATGGGCACTTGCCAGAGGGAGACAGGCGCAATAAGACCGAAAGTGAGAAATCACCCCATAGGGGGATATCCACTTCACAGTCCCTTCTCTTCCTGGAATCTTGGGCACACAGAACACTCTTCAGTGTGCTTTTCCAGCCACCAGGTTTGGGACTCAAACCATGATCTGCCATGTGGGAATGCTGCAGCAAGATCACTGTGCCATCTGATGGTCCCTTTTTTCTAAATTTGAAGGGATGTGGGGAAAAGCGGAGTGTCAGAAAGCAAGCCTCCAGGTCTAGGACTTGAACCGCAGTCAGCCATGAGTGAGTCTAGCACCTTAACCACCATGTCGCCTGCCAGCCCCAGAAAACTGACATTTTTAAAAAAGAGAATTATTTATTTCATTCTGTGTATTGTTATATTTTAATTTGACCAGACAGGCGGGGGGACAGCAAGAAATCTACCAGGTTCAGGACTCGAACTGTGGTCGGCCATGTGGTAATCCTGCCCCTTTATCCACCATGCCACCTGCCAGCCCCAAAAAACTTAACATTTTAAAAGTATTTCTAACATTGGGACCAGCAATTAGCGTAATGACTATGTCACTGAACTCCCGTGTAGCCAACCACGGTTTGAGTCCCGGACCTGGTGGCTTAAACTCACACCGAGCGCATGTGCATGCATGCCCAAGATCCCGAGAGGAGAATGGAAGAGAAGGGATTATGGCCTGGCCATCCCCCCCCCCCGGGGGGGAGGGGTTGATTTCTCGCTTTCTATCTCTCTGTCTCTCTCTCTCTCTGTCTTTCTAGCAAGCACACACACCCTGTAGCAAAAACCTCTCCAAAAAAAAAAGTATTTCTAACATTTTGATGGCATGGTGGTTGAGGCGCTGGACAGACCTGTTGGCTTTCTTTCTTTCTTTCCTTCTCTCTCCATATATCTTTCTCTGTTCAAATTAAATGAAATGAAATAATTTTTTAAAAAAAATTCTTTTTAAAAGTTTGTGGGGGGTTTTTTGCTTGCCTTTTTTTGGGGGGGAGGGGTGGAAGGTTTTTGCTACAGGGCACATGCGCTTTCTAGAAAGACAGAGACAGAAAGTGAGAAATCACCCCCCAGGGGGAACGGCCACCCCGCAATCCCTTCTCCTCCATTCTCCTCTCAGGATCTTGGGATTCTGGTCCCACAGGTTATTTTTTTAAATGTTAAAAATACTTTTTTTCGGACCAGCAGTTGGCATAATGGCTATGTCGCTGGACTCCCATGTAGTCAACTGCAGTTCCAGTCCCGGACCCAGTGGCTTAAACTCATGCTGGGCGCATGTGCATGCATGCCCAAAATCCCGAGATTTCTTGGTTTCTGTATCTCTGACTCTGCTACAAGCACATACACCTATAGCAAAAATCTCCCTTAAAATAACCTGCAGGCAAAAAGGTGGGATGGTGATAAAGGCTCTGGATTGCAGAAGGCTTACTTTAAGGTTTGAGTCCCAGCCCTAGCTTGAAATTAACTCTGGGCACAGGTGCATGCTATAATCTCAAGAGGACAGTGGAGAAAAAGGGATTTGCAGCATGGCCACCACCCTTGGAGGGTGATTTCTCATTTTCCCTGTCTCTGTGTGTCTGATGCGCTTATGCATCCATCCTATGGCAGGTTTTTTTTTTTTTTTTTAAGAATTTTAGGAACTTAATTTAATTTGATGGGATGGGGGCAGAGTGAGAGAGACAGAGAGAAGGAAAGTAGGAAAGCAAGTCGCCAGGTTTGGGACTATAACTGTGGTCAGCCATGTGGGGAGTTTAGCACTCTGGCAGAAATCTTATAAAAACAAAACAAACCTGTGCACTGAATAGTCACCTTTCAAATTTGGTTATATAAAATATAATAGATACAATAACTCAAGTACTATATTTGCCCTTTAACTAAAAAATATGTTCAATTCCATTTGAAATTCAGGGCTCTAGAATCAGCTGTTTAGTTCCCAATTATTTGACCTTTTTGCTGAATCTTTTAATAAATTTTTGTTCCTAAATATTTGATTACTGGTATCATGTCCTCATCACACTCCTGTTCCTTTCAGCCCTTGTTTAAAATTTACTTGCTATACATAAAACCATGGCAAGTAAGGGCCTACTTGTGTGTTTACTGTTTGTGTGACAGGAAATGATAATACTTCATTGGGAGCAATAAATGTGCTTTGCTTCTTTTAGTTAGGAATTATAATTAACTTTATCTTCATTGCATGGGATTCACAAATTAACAACAGAGACTTTTATTGGACCAACAGTTGGCGTAATGGCTATGTCACTGGACTCCCATGTTGTTGACCGTGGTTTGAGTCCCAGACCGGGTGGCTTAAACTCACGCTGGGCTCGTGTGCGTGCATGCCCAAGATCCCGAGAGGAGAATGGAGGAGAAGGGATTGCAGCGTGGCCATCCCCCACTGGGGTGTGATTTCTCGCTTTCTGTCTTAGCTGGTGAGCCCATGCACACTATAGCACAAACCTCTCAAAAAAAAAAAAAAAAAAAAAAAAACTATATCTATATCTATCTATCTATCTATCTATATATATATATATATATATAGGCTTTTATAATACAGAAACTGTTTTTGGCTCAACTGTGGTAGCGTTTGCTGGTTGATACTGCTGTATGGCAGGCTGAGGCCACGTGGAAGGCCTGGGTTCGATTCTTGGCTTACCGTACAAGCTGGATGTGGGAGCATGGACCTATATAGTTGTGGAGGCAGGAGGATCGTAACATAGTAAGAGCTATCTAAAAATCTCAAACTTAACTACTTTTAGGAATTTATTTGGCAAGGGCTTTGTAACAAATAGGAACACTGCTCCATGAAGTTCCTCATGCCTTTAGTTGGATGATAAAGGGAAACGAATGTCATATGAGAAAAAACAGATTTCTTTATCTATGAAGTGTCATTTTTAGTCCTAAATATGTTTGATAGGATGATTGAAATGGCAAAGGCTGTCAACGCTTCTTATTCTAAGCTGTTGTCAGTATAATTTCTAGTTGTCTTTTAGGACCAAGTCATGGGCTTTAACTAGTTTGGGTTAGGGTCCCATACTTTATTATAATAACAACAAATCTATTTGAATTATGTACTTGAAGTCTGATTTGGGGTCTTACCACTGTTTTCTTTTTGGAGCCAGTTTATAAAATCTGATCACCTAGAGTCTAGCTATTCTATTTGTTTCTTAAACTTACCACCATTGGTATTAGGTACTAGAATTCTAAGTCAGAAGGCAAATTTTCTCTAGGTAGCTGACCTATAAAGTTAAATTTAGGACGATGCAGTTTTTTTTTTTTTTATTACTATTATTTGATAATGACCTTAACATAGAGCTTACAGAGACTTCTTTAAAATAAGTTTAGAGGTTTGGGACCTTAATTCTTTTCAGGTGGAATACTATTCTAACACAGTTGTCTAGCCAAGAGCTCATTGTTAAGCAACTGGGACATCTTTGGGACCTGGTTGTACTGCTGTTTTTCTGTAGGGCTTTGTTAGCTGAGCATTGCCTGTATGTTCTGTTTTCTCTGTATGTGTTTTCCTTTTTAAATTTCTGTGTATATGTATTTAATTTTCAGTTACTGTTGGGAATTATTTGCTATTGTCTGAGAAATTTGTCCTAAGTCAATTGAACATAATATCTTTAAAACATACATGTCAGAGTAAGCTAAACATATAAATGGGAAGTCATTCTCAATCATGTGCCATGATTGAGATAACAGGTAGAATTTAGCCCCCAGTGAATCACAGGTCAAGACAGAGAAGTTGGCTGTGAGTCAGACCTTGGAGGGTTGTGTAATAAATGCATGCCAAATAGGAATGAGATTAAACTTTTCCAGCCTATTTGTGCAAAGATGAGCTTTCCAAGCTACATTTTTTTGTGGTCAGATTGACTTAACAGTCTCAAATATATATATATATATATATATATATATATATATATATATATATATATATATATATATATATATATATACATATATATATATATATATATATATTGTTTCCCTAGAATTGTTTGTGCAGTGGGTTTTTTTTTTTTTTTCCTATTTATTTTTAGAGGTTTTTGCATTAGGATGCATGCATTTGCCAGAGAGAGAGAGAGACACAGTGAGAGGGAAAGTGAGCATTCACCCCCCTGGGGGTGCTGCAATCCCTTCTCCACACTCCTTTTAGGATTTTGCGCATACACACACAACTGTGCCTGGCTTGATTTTCAAGCCACCAGGTCTGGGACTCGAATCATGGTTGCCCTTTAGAGATCCCAATGATATAATCAGTAGGCTATTCTGCCGGTCCCTGTCTTTTGTTCAATTTTTAATTGAAATAGCTTTTTTTTTTTGGTCTGTATTTTTAAATCCTACTTTTGGGTTGACGACCCAGATTTCTCTATTTTTTTTTTTTTTTTTTTTCCTTCATGTACATATACATCCACAGTTTTTGTTAGGATACTATTTTAAATGATTCTTTGTGAGGTCAGCAGGTGATGTAGTGGCTAAAGTGCTGGAGTCCCACGTGGCTGACAGTCCAGATCCTTCACGTCAGGGGCCTAAGCGACTTGCTTTCTCACTTTCTCTATTTCTCTCTCTCTCAGCACATATACCCTATTGCAAATTTAAAAATAATGTATGGTAATACAATTAATTAAATGATTCTTTTAAAAAATTATTCTGTGAGCAGTTTTGGTAAATATTGGTTGATGATGGTGGTGATATTGACTGGTCTTGCTAATTTATTTAGGTCTCATGCATTCATTTAAAAGGCAAATGTAGAACACTTCAAAGCAGTACCCTATTTTAGGGAGGGGTTTGCTTATGTACTGTTTTTATGCACAAGTAATTTTGTCTTGTCTTTTTTAGGAGGAGAGCATTCCCATTGCTTTATCTGGTAGGGATATCTTAGCTAGAGCAAAAAATGGAACAGGCAAGAGCGGTGCCTACCTCATTCCCTTACTTGAACGGCTAGACCTGAAGAAGGACAATATACAAGGTTAGTTGGAGAAAAGTTTGTTTTAAATTTAAGATGGTGGTTTAGTGGCCAGCAGGTGGCGTGGTGGTTGAGTGCACTGGACTTACACATGGCCGACCATGGTTCAAGTCCTATTCTCACTTTCTCGCTCTCTTTTTTTCTCTCTCTCTGGTCAAATCAAAATAATGATGAATAAAATAAAGTAAAATAATTATTTTTAAAAATAAAATGGTGGTTTAAATATTGAAGCTGTGTAGAACATATTCCTTTTATTTTCTGACAGAATCTACATAATCTGGAATAGGTATTCTTTTTCCTTTCATGGCTTTTGTCCTAATTGTCTTGTGAAAATAACTCCCAATCTTTTAAAGAGCTTTCTAGCTTTCAAAATACTTTTACATGATACACAGTTTTGACACCTTTCGTGAGATGGGTAGAAAAAAGTATTATTACCCAATAAACTAAGATCATGAGAGGTTCATGTTGCTACTTGTAAGCTGTAGAATTAAGTTTTATTTCTTGTGCCAGTTGTGTGTGTTGAGTTCCTTATAGAAACATGAACTACTTGGGACCAGCATTAGCGTAATGGCTTTGTCGCTGGACTCCCATGTAGTTGACCGCGGTTCAAGTCCTGGACCCAGTGGCTTAAAAAACTCACGCCGGTGGCTTAAAAAACTCACGCTGGGCGCATGTGTGTGCGTGCCCAAGATCCCAAGAGGAGAATGGAGGAGAAGGGATTTTGGCGTGGCCATTCCCCCTGGGGGGTGATTTCTCTCCTTCTGTCTCTCTGTCTGTCTGGCGAGCGCATGTGCCCTGGAGCAAAAACCTCTCAAAAAAAAGAAAAAAGAAACATGAACTTCTTTTGTGTAAGGGCTTGTCAGTTTGTAATTCTATGAGCTTAGGCAGTGGGGAAGAAATAAATTTCTGTAGGTGTACCCAAGGCAAGCTGTTAATATTAAGATTTCACCTCTAAAGCTTTTCTTAAATTTTCAGCTTTCTTGATCTATAATTACCATTTCTGTTTACATTCATATGACCTGAGTAAGTAGAACCTAGGCAGCAGAAGTTTCCTGTTGGTGAATCTCTTTACTGTCACATGTAGTTAGATCTCTTAGATCTATTAAGTTAATAAACTTTCGGCTGTTGGTTGCTAGATCAAAGAACCCTTTAAAGGTTTGTACTTAAGAAAATTGCAGGGCCAGCAGGTGGTATAGTGGTTGTAATGGTGGTGGGTCATACATGGCCGTGTGTACCGTTGAGTCCTAGACCTGGCTGCTTAAAAACACGTCAGGTGCGTGTTCATGCTATACCCAAAATGCCATGAAGAGAGTTGAGGGAAAGGGACTGTAGTGTGCTTATCCCACCACCACCACCCTGCTCTCTCACTTCCTCTCTCTCTCTCCGTCTCTGTCTGGCAAGCATGCATACCCTATAGCAAACTTAAAAAAAGAAAAAGTGTGTATGAGTGTACGTACAATGGGCTGGTCCCATAGCTTAGTGATTAAGGGAACTAGATCCCACTTGGTCGACCGTAGTTTGAATCTCAGCCCCGGTGGTTTGAAAAATATGCCAGGTGCATGTGCGTGCATGCTCCAGATCTTGACAGGATGGAAAAAGGGGTCACGATGTGATCATACCCTTTGGGTGGGTGTTTTTTCCTGCTTCTGTCTCTGTTAGCACTTGGGTCCCTTGGCTATTAAAAAAAAAGAAAAGAAGGTCTGGTAGGTGGTGTGGTGATTAGGCGCGTTGGACTCTTACATGGCTGTCCATGGTTCAGTGAGTCTCAGACCTGGCAGCTCTCTCTGCCCCATTCTTCCCTCCCCTTCCCACTCCTCTCTGGTCAAATTAAAACAAATAAATAAAGTTAAATAAAATAATTCTTTAAAAAAGGAAAGAAAAAGGTAGAAAAGGGTACAGTATTTACATAGTATTGCTAGAAAATCTAAATCTGGAATGCTACAGTAGTTTCTTCTTTTTCTTTTCCCCTATATGAGAGGCAGTGAAAGGGAAAGTCTTTCTGTGTGGCAATTCTCTTGCCCCAACTTCCCATTGAGCTGGGATTAGAGGTATGTATACAGAGCAGTGCATTAGGCTACCCAGGAAGGAAACCTGCTTTTCCAGTGTAGCTTCCAACTTCCCTTTGTGTCACAGCAACTGGTGCTATTTATACGGATTAGCCCATGGTATGATGGTGAAGGTGGCTGGATTCTACATGGCCAGCAACATGGTTCAAGTTGGCTTGAAAAATACACTGGGTATATGTACCCAAAATCCCAATTGGAGAAGTAGAGGAAAAGGGATTGTGGTATTACCATTCCCAATCCTTTGACACCTGCCTTTCTCCTACAAATATGTGTACCATGTATGCATTATTTTATTTATATATATATATATATATATATATATACACACACACACACACACACACACATATATATTACACTTTTTTTTTTTTCATTTATTTACTTGTGTGTGAGAGAGCAGTGGTGAGAAAGATAGTCCCAACAGGTATATCTTCACATTGCAGTCTATCTCCAATCTCAAGGTGCCTAGATCATGGGCACATGCATGTACCTGGTGTATTCAAGGTGGTCCTGAGATTCAAAGCTAGGACCATTGCCGTGTGGGGCCATTTGTGTCCATTTGCATCACTGCTATACCATAACCTGTTCCTCAGTGATATTTGTTCATTTGATTTCTCATAATGTTAGGCTTATTGTGATTTAAATTTTTTAAGAATTATTTAATTTTATTTATTGTCTTTTTTTTTTTTAATTTTTTTTTTTTTAACCAGGGAGAGGAAAAGTGAGAAAGCAAGTCACCAGGTCCGAGATTCAAGCCGTGGTTGGCCATGTCGGAGTCCAGCACCTCAATTACTACACGACCTGCCAGCCCTGTGATTTAATTTTTTAATAAATCACATTATCTGTGTTAAGGAGCAAATATTTTTCTACCTTTTTAAATTTAAAATGTGATATATTACTTTTTTCTCTATTCTTTGTCTGTTTTCCAGCAATGGTGATTGTTCCCACTAGAGAACTTGCTCTACAGGTCAGTCAAATTTGCATCCAGGTCAGCAAACACATGGGAGGGGCCAAAGTGATGGCAACCACAGGAGGAACCAATTTACGGGATGACATAATGAGGCTTGACGACACAGGTAGGAAATGATTGAATTACGGTAGTGTGGCTCTCTGAGTGCAGTTTAGTCACAGGTGCTGCCTTTCAGTTAATTATTTAAAAATGTTTTTAAGAATTAAGGAACAGGAGACCAACGAATTGTGTAATGGTTACGTCATTGGACTCCCACGTAGTCAACCACGGTTCGAGTCCTGAACCTGGAGGCTTGAAACTCACACTGGGCGCACGCGCGTATGTGTATGTGTGCACCCAAAATCCTAAGGGGAGACTGGAGGAGAAGGGATTGTGGCGTGGCCATCCCCCCAGGGATTGATTTCTCACCTTCCATCTCTGTCTCTCCAGCAAGTGCACGCACTCTATTGCAAAAAATCTCTTTCTTTTCAATTTTATTTATTCATTCATTGACAGAAATACTTCAGTAGGAAAATGAGTAAAAGAAACAGCCATTTGAGGAAAAAAGGCAAATGATGGTAATTGAAAAGATAATCTTTACATTGTAAAACATAAAGGTAGCAATTATGTGGGTTTTTTAAAAAAATTATTTATCTAACTTTATTTGTTATTACTTATTTTTCAATTTGACCAGAGAAAGAGAGGGAAAATGAGAAAGAAGTCATCAGGTCCGAGACTCAAACCACAGTCGGCCATGTGAGAGTCCAGCACAGTAACCACCATACCACCTGCCGGCCCCGCAACTATGTATTAACTGTACCTATCTAATTGGCAAGGCTCAAAAGCATTAGTAACTAATCATGTGAATTTGGGAGAAAATAGGTTATCTTGTGATATGAGGGTTTAAATGATCTTGGACAGTGTGGTTTGTAGTACTGAAAAGTTGTACTAAACTAAATTTCTCAGGACTGAGTACACAAATTTCCATAATCTATGAGAAACCACAAAAGCGGAAATAAGAGGGAAATTCACAGTTAGTGTGCATAAAAAAGATGGGGAGGTAGCAAATAGATAACATGCCTTAGAGAATTGGAAAAATAGCAGTTAAAAATCCAAAAAATTCCAGGAGAAAAGAAATAATAAAAATTTGACCAAAAATAAATGAAATTGAGAATAAATGAGCCATATGGAAAGTAAATGAAAGGAAAACCTGGCTTTTTTTAAAAGATTATTAAGATTGACACACTATTAACTAGACTGATTAAAAAGAAAGGAAACAAATTAATTGAATTTGCAATGAAACAGGCAATATTACAACAGAAGTAGAAATCTTTTGATCATGAGAGGATACAGTGAGCGACTGTAAGCCAAGGGAACCTGGAAGAGATAGACAAAATCCTGGGCACATATAATCTACCAAGATTGAATCAGCATGACATAGAAAGCCTGAATAGACCCATAATAAGCAGTGAGATTGAATCAGTAATAAATAATCTCCCAACAAAGAAAAGTCCAGGCCCTGATGGCTTCATTTCTCAATTCTACAAAACTTTTTACCCTCATTCTACTCAAGTTACTTCTAAAGATCCAAAAGGAAGGAATCCTCCCAAACTCATTTTATGAAGCCTCCATCATCCTCACCTCCAAAACAGATAAAAGCATGACAAAAAAAAACTACAGACCAATATCTCTGATGAATTTAGATGTGAAAATTTTCAGTAAGATACCTGCAAATCATATCCAACAACATATAAAAAAGATAATGCATCATGACCAGGTAGGCTTTATTCCAGGGATGCAAGGGTGGTTCAACATATGCAAAACCATAAGCGTGTAATACACCATTTTAACAGAAAGAATGATAAAAGCCATATGATATTTCAATCGATGCAGAAAAAGCATTTGATAAAACACAACATACCTTTTAAGACTCTAAGCAAAATTGGCACGGAAGGGCCATTTCTCAACACAATAAAGCCATATATGAAAATCCCATAGCTAACATTGAATGGGGAAAGGCTGAAAACTTTTCCACTGAAAACTGATACAAGGCTGCCTACTTTCTTCACTCCATTTCATTAGTGCTGGAAGTCTTAGCCAGAAAAGACAATCAGAAATGAGAATAATATAAAAGGTATTCAGATAGGCAAAGAAGAGTTGAAAATATCTTTTATTTTCAGATGACATAATGGGATACTTAGATGACCTAAAGGTTTCCATGAAGAAACCTTTTGAAGTAATAAATGAATACAGTAAAGTGTCAGAATACAAAATCAACATCCAAATATCGATAGCTTTTTTAACTTTATTTTTTATTTATTTAAATTTGACCAGAGAGAGGCAGAGAGAAGGAGGTGGAGTGAGAAAGCAAGCCACCTGGTCCAGGACTCGAACAACTGACAGCCATGTTGGAGTCTAGCGCCCCCAACTACCACGCCACCTGCCGGCCTCAATAGCATTTTTATATATGAACAACGACCTGAATGAGGTAGAGCTGGAAAAAGTAATCCCTTTTACCATAGCCACAAAATGTATAAGATACCTAGGGATAAACCTAACTAAGGAAATCAAAGACCTTTTACAAGGAAAACTATGAAAATCTGAGACATTGACAATGACACAAAAATGTGGAAAGATGTCCCATGTTCCTGGATCAGAAGAATTAATATAATCAAAGTGGCAGTTGTGCCCAAATTAATCTACATGTTTAGCACAGTTCCGATCAAATTACCAGAGACATTCTCACAGATCTAGAAAAGGCAATCATAGCATTTGTCTGAAATCATGAAAGACCCTGTTTTTTCAAAGCAGTCTTGTGCAAGAAGAGTGGTATGGTTGGCATCTCACTCCCTGACCCCCAAATATTTTATAAAGCTGTGATAAAACAGCATGGTATTGGCACAGAAACAGGCAGGTGGACCAATGGAAGGCAAAGGATATCACTCAATCTATTGGGAAAAGGAAAGCCTCTTAGCAAATGGTGCTAGAAAAAACTGGTATCCACCTACAGAAAGATGAAACTGGACCCCCATCTTTCACCATTAACAAAAACCAACTCATGGGTCAAAGATCTAAACCTAAGACCTCAAATTATAAAACTGGTGAAAAACACTGGAGAAACTGGGAGACATTGGGGCATGCAAAGACTTTTTAAGTAAGACCTCCAAAGCACAGGCAGTAATCCCAAAAATAGACAAGTCAGATTACATCAGATTAAGAAATTTCTGCATAGCTGGGACCAGCATTTAGCATAATGGCTATGTCGCTGAACTCCCATGTGGTTCGAGCCCCAGACTCGGTGGTTTAAACTCACGCCAGGTGCATCTGTGTGCGTACCCATGATCCCAACAAGAGAATGGAGAAGGGATTGCAGTGTGGCCGTCCCCCCTGGGGGATGATTTCTCACTCTGTCTCTGTCTTTCTGGCGAGTGCACATGCCCTATAGCAAAAACCTCTCCCCAAAAAAAAGTTTCTGCACAGCAAAAGATGCAGTAATTAGTATGAATTGATACTGCTCTGAATGGGAGAATATTTTTGTAAACTATGCCTCAGATACAGGACTGATAAATAGAGTCCACAGGGAACTCAAGCAGCTTACTGGGAAAAAAATGATTAACCCAATTAAAAGATTGGAAAATTAACTGAATAAAAGCTTTAAAGTACATAGAAACAGCCAAAAAGCATATGAAGGAATGCTCAACATAAGGGAGATAAAGATTAAAACCACAATGAGATACCACCTAACCCCTGTCAGAATGGTGAAGATTAAAAATACAAAAGGGACCAGCAGTTGGCATAATGGCTATGTCGCTGAACTCCCATATAGTTGACCGTGGTTCGAGTCCTGGACCTGGTGGCTTAAACTCACGCTGGGTGAGTGTGCGTGCATGCCAAAGATTCTGAGGGGAAAATGGAAGTGAAGGGATTGCGGTGTGGCCATCCACCCCCGGGGGGCTGGTGGTGGTGATTTCACGCTTTCTGTCTCTTTCTGGCAAGCGCTTGCACCTTATAGTGAAATAAAAAAAACCTCCAAAAAAGAAAAATACAAAAAATGATAAGTGTTGGTGGGGTTGTGGTGAAAGGAGAACTCTTTTACCCTGTTGGCGGGAATGTAAATTGGCCCAGAAACTGGAAAACAGTATGGAGGTTCCTCAAAGACCTACATATACAGCCACCATATTATCCAGCCATTCAACTCCTGGGTATCTACCCAAAGAACAGGAGAATACTCAGTCAGAAAAGTGCTTGCACAAATAATGTTTATTGTGGCATTATTCATGATTGCTAAAACATGGAACCAGTCCAAATAAATGCCCATGAACAGAAGAATGGATTGAAAAAGTGTGACACATATTCAATGGGATATTATTCGGCCATATTAAAAAAAAAATCAGTACCCTGGCATTTGGTAGAAAGTGGATGAATATGGAAGATCTATTGCTGAGTGAAGCAAGTCAGGTTATGAAAAAGAGACATTCATTGTATGTCTCCACTTAACATACACCGACTGTCGGCACTCTATGATAGAGACTGAAAGACTGGAGGGCATAAAACCACTGAAAATAGTTATCAGTACTGTATACAGTGTGGAAGGAGGCTGGGAGAGGGAAGAGTGTAGGGAAGGAAATTTTGGGAGAAAATTAGGGAAATAAGACATTCGTGGGACACAGAAATGGTTTATTACATGTTGATGACATGGATACTTCACTGGTCTTGAGGTGTATTTCAGTGTTGGGTAAATTCTCTCCACAAGCTTAATGATGTATGGCAACTGAATATATAAAATAATAACAAAATTTTTAAAAAGTTTCTCAGGACTTTGGCTAAATACTTTGGGAGTATTTACAGTCTGAATGGCATTCCACATTAAGTCCATTCAAGAATGAAGCAGATCCAGGGACCAGCTGGTTGCATGGTGGTTAAGGCACTGGACACTCCCACATGGTTGACCGCGGTTCGAGTCCTGGACCTGGTGGCTTGCTTTCTCACTTTCCTTCTGTCTCTTTTCTCTATGTCTCTCTCTGGTCAAATTAAAATGAATGAATGAACAAGTAAAAATTAAATAAATAATTCTTTTTAAAAAAGAATGAAGCAGATCTGTAAAGAGAGCTTCATAATATATTACTAAATGAAAGAAAAGTAACATAATAGCAAGAATGAGAATATTTAAGAGGCAAGTCACTGGTGTGGTAGTTAGGTGGCTGGATCTAACATGGCCAACTAGGTGGTTTATGTCCTGAACCCGGAACTATCAAAGTAGTATTCTGTGTATGTGTGCTCAAAATCCTGAGAGGAGATTGGAAGAGAAGGGATTGCAGTGTGGCCACCCCTCCCAAGGGATGCTTTGGGTGCTTTCCCAACATCATCCCCCTTCTCCACCCAGCAAAGCACACACGCCATGTAGCAAAAAAAATTTTAAATCGTTTACATAAAATTATGTATAGATTTAATCAATTTCATGTGGTAATTATCATGTGATTAAGGTTTTTGGACTACAGTTTAGTTTTGTTTGTTTTAGTTTGCTATAGGGTGTGGGCATGCCTGAGAGAGAGAGACAGAGAGAGACAGAACATACCTTCTCCCTAGGGGGCTAGTCGCACTGCAGTCCCTTCTCTTCTCTCTGAATTTTGGGCATGCATGCACAGGGCCCAGCGTGTTTCTCAAGTCTTCAGGTCCAGGACTTGAAGTACACAGCCAGCTATGCAGGATCTAGCTATCTTAGACACCACTCCATCTGACAGGCCTAGCAGTGGTTTTTCTTTGTTTTCAAGTTGCCAGAGAGTGGGTGTACTCACTAGAGAGAAAGAGAAAGAGAAGGAAAATGAGAAAGTAACTACCCATGGGGGATTGCCATGCTGCAAACCTTTCTCCATTTTTTCTCTCCTGTTGGGATTTTGGGCATGCATGCACATTAAATTTTTCAAGTCACTGGACCTGGGTCTCAAATCATGCAGTCAACCATGTAGAGCTGCTTTTACCACCACGTCATGGACTGGCCCTGGACCACAGTTGTTTTAAATGATTATCTTGTTTGATCCTTAAAACAATGTTCTGAACACCACTGTTGTAGATTAGCGGCATTTCTGCCATGTCAGAAGCTTGATGGGCCTTCTGTTATTCTTTGGGGATGTCCTGAGTACAAATGTATGCCTCCTGTTTATTGGAAGTAAGTGATTCAGGAGGAGGTAGCCCAACAGGTGTAGAAGTGAAATATATTCTCTTGCCATTCAGATAGGGTAATGGAAATTCATATTCTAAAACACTTCTGCATGGTTTTGTGTTACTTCTACCTCTATTGTAGAGTTTCTGATAAAGAGGTATGTAGGTGAGCCTTTATAATACCCTTTTTGCCCAAGCCAAAGTTAATGAAAATATGTTTTCTAAATCTTGTATAGTGCATGTGGTGATCGCTACCCCTGGGAGAATCCTGGATCTTATCAAGAAAGGAGTAGCAAAGGTTGATCATGTCCAGATGATAGTGTTGGATGAGGTAATGTCTCTTACCCAGGTAGTATTTTGTGCTGTTCTGTGTGTTACCATAACTGCTACTGAACGGAGCAGGTTGTTACGATCTTCTACGAAAACACATAATGATGGGCCAGCAGCTAGCACGGAAGTTAAAGGCACTGAATCCCACATTGCCAACTTAATGGTTCGAGTCCTAGACCCCACAGCTTAAGAACCATACCCAGTGCATGTGCATGTATGCCCAAAGTCCTGAGAGAGTGAAGGAGAAAGGATTGTGGTGTGGCCATCCCCCTTAGGGAGTGATTTCTCACTTTTCCTCTTTCTCTCTGTGGCAAGTGCACACACCCTCTAACAAAAACTTCAAAAGAAAAAACAAGCCAGAAAAAATAATTAATGGTCAGTTTAAACTAATTTGCCTGTAAAACATATTTTGTCTTTGAAAGTCAATCAGTGATAGGCACTCATAAGAGTTAGCCTTGGGAACCAGCAGTTAGTGTAATGGCTATGTCGCTGGACTCCCACGTAGTCAACCGTGGTTCGCGTCCTGGACCGGGTGGCTTAAAACTCACGCCAGGCGCGTGTGCGTGCGTGCCCAAGATCCCGAGAGGAGAATGGAGAAGAAGGGATTGCGGCGTGACCATCCCCTTTGGGGGGTGATTTCTCGCTTTCTGTCTGTCTCTCTCTGTCTGTCTGGCGAGCGCACGCGCCCTATAGCGAAAACCTCTCAAAAAAAAAAAAAAAAAAGAGTTAGCCTTATTTCTTTCTCAGGGATGCCATATAGCTTAGTTTCCATTTTTGTTTTTCAAAAAGAGTTGCTGGAGGGACCAGCAGTTAGTGTAATGACTATGTCACTGGACTCCCATGTAGCCGACCGTAGTTCGCATCCTGGACCCAGTGGCTTAAAGCTCACGCCGGGCGCATGTGCATGCATGCCCAAGATCCCGAGAGGAGAATGGAGAAGGGATTGCGGCATGGCCATCCCCTCGGGGGGTGATTTCTCGCTTTCTGTCTCTTTGTCTCTCTCTTTCTGGCGAGTGCACGCGCCCTGTAGCAAAAACCTCTCAAGAAAAAAAAAGAGTTGCTGGATAACTTCAAAGCCAAGTTCATTCTAAATCTGTCTCTGTTCAAAAATACATTTTATAAAACCACAAATGTCTTTAAAACCTCTTCATTTCTGTGTGTATATTGCTTTGTGTTAACTTAGTTTTTGTTTTCTGTTAAATGTATTACCTCACCAGGTTATAAGTGCCCTTGGGGGAAAAAAAAAGGAATTTATTTATTTATTATCATTTCTTTAATCTGACCAGAGAGAGAAACAGGGAAAGAAAGCAAGCCACTAGGTCCGGGACTTGAGCCATGATTGGCCAGGTGGGAGTCCAGCTCCCTAACCACCACACCTGACCTGCCAATCCATAAGTCCCTTTTAGTCCCATACTCAACTCTTATTCCCTGGGACCTTGCAGTGTTTTATTTATCATTATTAGTGAATATTTTGACAAAAGTTACTTCCTTTTAGTTTTTTCTTTTAATAAAAGAATTATTTTGTTTAAAATTAATCATTTATTTAATTTTGACCAGAGAGGGACAGAGCGCGAGAGAGAAAGTGGGAAAACAAGCCTCCAGGCTCAGGACTCAAACCACAGTCAGCCATGTGGGAGTCCAGCGCCCTTAACTGCCACACCACCTGCCGGCCCCACTTCCTTTTAGTTTTCTAATTTACTTTTTTTGTTTGTTTGTTTTTTGTTTCATGAATGAGAGACAGCACTCTCAGATAGGGTCTTGACATTGCAGTCCACCCCAGCTCCAGCCAGCCCCGCATCATCACACATGTCCAGCCTAATCAAAGTCTGATAGCTCCCTGGTGCCTCAACTCACAGTATTGCTTTTGCCACTGAACCACTCTCTGGCCCCTACTTTCCCACTTGATTATTGTTTTATTTAATTAGTTTGTCGATCATGATCTGATATTTTTTATTTAATTCAGTTTGTTGTGTGTGTGTGTGTGTTTTTAAGAATTATTTTACCTTTATTTTATTTATTTTGACCAGAGAGTAACAGAGTGAGAGAGTGGGAAAGTAAGAAAGCAAGCCACCAGGTCTGAAACTTGAATCGCTGTTGGCCATGTGGGATTCCAGCACCCTTAATCACCACGCTACCTGCCGGCCTCTGTTGTTGTTATTTTTTAATTTGACCAGAGAGAGAGAGGGAAAATAAGAAAGCAAGCCCCCAGGTCTGGACTTGAACCGTGGTCGGCCATGTGAGAATCCAACGCCTTTAACCCCCATGCCACCTGCTGGCCTCATCATGATCTAATTTGGATTAAATTCTTTTCTTTAAGTAATGACAGGCAATTAACATTTGTTAATCATCATATGCTGGCACTGAGTGCTTTTACTTTTTTTTTTTTTTTTTTTACTTAATTTGTACAACAACTGTGTAATGTAGGAATCCTATAAAATAGTTCCTACAGTATGTAGATATCCCAGTTTACACTTTGGGAAATTACAGAGTGGTTAAGTAATATCCCACCATAGCTAATACATAAAAGAAGAGTTTAACCCAGGTAATTTGACTCTACAACCTGTACTTCTTCTTTTTTTTTTTTTTTCTTTTTTTGGAGAGGTTTTTGCTATAGGGTGCATGCGCTCGCCAGACAGACACAGAGAGACAGGGGGGGTCTCTGTCTCTCCAGGGGGGATGGCCACGCCGCAATCCCTTCTCCTCCATTCTCCTCTCGGGATCTTGGGCACGCACGCACACGCGCCCGGCGTGAGTTGTAAGCCACCGGGTCCGAGACGCGAACCGCGGTCGACTACGTGGGAGTCCAGCGACATAGCCATTACGCTAACTGCTGGTCTCTACAACCTGTACTTCTAAAACTCTCCACATAATACCTCTTTAGCATGTTAATCACATTAAAATTTTGTCATGGGAATAAGGGTTTTATTAATCTAGAATTGTTTTCCCCGAAATAATGGGGATTGTAAACATTTCCTAGACTCACTGGGACTTTGCACTGGTGCTGTTGGACTCTGCACTTTTTGAGAGAACTTAAATGTAACTAGGACCATTGCATGGATGGGTGGTTCCTTGGGGTTTTTGTCCATACATTTAACTAAAGGCTTTAGACTTAATTTCATTGTTTTAAAATTTCCTTCTGTTTCTACTATAGGCAGATAAGTTGCTATCACAGGATTTTGTGCAGATAATGGAGGATATTATTCTCACGCTACCTAAAAACAGGCAAATTTTGCTATATTCTGCTACTTTCCCTCTTAGTGTACAGAAGTTCATGGTAAGTATAAGTCTACTTAGAATTAGTGCCATCTTGTTGCCTTTTAATCCACTTACAACTTAACATTGCATATACTTTCTGCTCATTATATCAAAATTTTTTACTTTTTCTTCAGTTGATAAGTTAAGAGTTATATATAAATTACCTGATTTTTTTAAAAGTTATAATAGTAATTTGGTTGCATTATTTATTTTTTCATGTAGCGTTGGTAATAGGCTAGCATAGCTGTTAATACTGGGTGCATTATTGATCACTGCATTATTCTATATATATGATGTACAAAATAATAACTGAATTTCAAGACCTTATCTCTATGACAATTTATTTCTTTTATAGCACAGATTTTATACATGTCTTGAAGAGAGATGCAGCTCTTACAGAGTTTATCAGACAACTGTATGGGGGTGTATTTTGGATTAAACTGTGCTTTCATTTGAGTATATGATTCTTCTTTGTTGCTTTTTCTGTTTTCCCCAGAATTCCCATTTGCAGAAACCTTATGAGATTAACCTGATGGAGGAACTAACTCTGAAGGGAGTAACTCAGTACTACGCATACGTAACTGAGCGCCAGAAAGTACACTGCCTCAACACACTTTTCTCCAGAGTGAGTAGGAGGCTGCCACTCTAAATACTAGCCATTATGACGTCCTAGTGGGACAGATAATTGCTTGAATTTCCCACCAATCTTCCCTGTGGATAAGTCTTCAGTGTTTCCTGAAAGGCATTTTCAGTTGTTGATCTGAGGTAGATCTGTATGATTGACAAATCACAGGCATTTTTTTTATTTTACCCTGAAATAATTTTACCTCAGTTATAGTTATGATGAATAACTATATGATGAATAACTATATTATGATGAATTTGTCTAGTCACTAAAATCTATTGGTAACCCCCAAAATCAATATTAAAAGACTTTCATGGTCATTTATGAGTATACACAGCATTGTGGGGGAAAAAAAGACTCATCTGACATTCACATTCCTAGCTACAGTCTCCTGTTCTGAACAAATTTGTTTTTCACAGCCCTTATATAATGCCACATTTTTCGAATTGTACATTTGGTTCTTAATTTTGTTGTTTAAAATAGCCCCTATTCGTAGTGCTAAGGAGTTGCCCAGTGCTAACCTCATAAAGGCTGATAGGCCTTGCAGAGAAAGTGTGTGTTAAATAAGCCACATACAGGTATTAGTTATAGTGGCGTTGGTTGTTTTATGTATATTAAATACAATATTCTCCAACATTTGGAAACACACATAAAACAAGCTTCTGTGTGCATCTCTTGGCCAGAAACTTGTGACTAGAGGCTCCTAAGAACCTCATCCTTTATTTTCTGTTGATGCAAGGATTCTGTATTTGCTAATTCCTTGTTTGCCCTGACTCTATAGAATATGACTACTATGAATAATGAGAATTAACTGTGTTTTATCCTTGCCAGCAGTTACATTGGTCTTATGAAATCATAGTTCTACAGTAAAATCTGAAAATCATCTGCAACTATTAAATAAATATTTAGAATTTTTGTAACTTACCATTTCATGTCATGAAATCCTAGTTTTAAACCATATCTTCGATGCTGCTTGTTTGCTAGTCAATATTTTCAAGATTCAGAAAACCAAATGAAAGTTTCTATTTCTCTTTCTCATACCTCTTTTTCTTGTGCTCAGCTTCAGATAAACCAGTCAATCATTTTCTGTAATTCCTCTCAGCGAGTTGAATTGCTAGCCAAGAAGATTTCTCAACTGGGTTATTCTTGCTTCTATATCCATGCTAAAATGAGGCAGGTGAGTATAAAACTAGAACTTAAAAGATTTAACTAAAAACCTTTTACTAGATATTTCTTGGATTTTGCATATTTAATTTATTTTTTGGAGACGTTTTTGCTATAGGGCATGTGCATTCACCAGAGAGAGGGGCAGAGAGACAGAAAGCGAGAAATCACCACCTACGGGGGATGGTTACACCACAATCCCTTCTCCTCTTGGGATCTTGGGCACGTACGTACACGCGCCCAGTGTGAGTTAAAGCCACTGGGTTTGGGACTCGAACCGCAGTCAGGTACATGGGAGTCCAGCAACATAGCCATTACACCAACTGCTGGTCCCGTATATTTCATTTTTTAAGAATTATGTTTTGTTTGTTTGTTTGTTAGCTTTATTTATTCATTTGTTTTAATTTTACCAGAGAGGGTCGAAGAGAGGGAGAGAAAGTGGAAAAACAAGCTGTCAGGGTCAGAACTCGAACTGTGGTCAGCCATGTGGGAGTCCAGCGCCCTTAACTACCATACCGGCAGGATAATATTTATTAATTTAATTTGCTTCTGGGCATTTGCACTCACTGGAGAGAAACAGAGAAAAGGACGGTGAGAAATCCCCCAGGGAAACGGCCACACCACAATCCCTTCTCTTCCATCTCTCCTTGGGATTTGGGGCATAAATGCACAGGTGCCTAGAGTGATTTTCAAGCGTCCAGGTCTCAAACTGTGAGGGTCCACTCTCTGGAATCCAGCTGCCTTAACCTCTGTGCCACCTACTGGCCCGGATTTTGTTTTGTTCTAATGCTTCTCCAAATGTCCTGAGTTGAAGGATATTCCTTAATGGCCATAGGACCAATTCTTTTTAAGTTTTGCTCTAGGGTGTGGGTACATATGTGCTCCCAGGCGTCGGGGGTAGGAAGAAAGTGAGAAATCATCCCCTAGGAGGATTGTCACATTCTGGTCTCTTCTTACTCGTCCTCTCAGGATTTTGGGCATGTAGTACCTATGCCCAGCATGTTTTTCAAGCCACCAGGCCCAGACATCAAACCACGCAGTCAACCATGTAGTATCTAACTGCCCAAACCTCTGTGCCACCTAACGGGCCACAGACCCATTCTTGTAACCTCTCTGAGGTTTAATTTTCTAATATTACAAGGGCAGTAGTATATATTTATACTTAATTAGGTTGTTAGGATGATTGAGATAATTTATGAATGAGTACTCTGTAAGCTATCGAGTAGGACACAAAGGTGAAATTTTATACTTCTCTTCCTTCCTCAAGTAAGTGTCTAGGTTTGCCCTGTTCATGGTAACTATTAGCCACATATGGCTATTTAAATAATTTCTTATCCAGCCTGGTGGCAGTTAGTTGTGAAATGAACTGCAATGCAGGAAGCCAAGCCACATGACTGCCCGCAGGTTCGCACCCCCAGCTGACCTGAAAACACTCCAGGTGCATGCGCATATGCCCAGAGTTCTGAAGAGCTGAGGGCTAGGGAGAGGGGAGTGAGCACGGATGAGACACCCTGTAAAGACTATGTGTTTTCTCTTTTTTCTCTTGTACATGCTTGCATGATGAATAAAATTTTTAAAAATTCAGGTCCTGGGACCAGGTCATGGTTAAGGCTCTGGATTCCCACATGGCCGACCACAGTTTGAATCCCAGACTCAGGGGCTTGAAAATCAACAATAGGTGCAAGTGTGCCCATGCCTAAAATTCCGAGAGGATGGAGAAGCCTTTGGAGCATGGCCATCCCCCTGAGGGGTGATTTCTCACTTTCCCTCTCTGTTTTACAGCGTGCACATGTGCCCTATTGCAAAAGTCTAAAACCAAAAATCAGGTCCCCTGTCATATTACCCACATCTCAGTTGCTCAGTCACACCTGTGGCTAGTGGCTACTGTGTTGGGGAGTACAAGTATAGGCCATTCACTCACTATGGGGAGTTCTGTTAGGCCGCACTGAGCTTGATGTTTAGTTTGTTTATGTGCCTCTTAGCTGATAGGGTTTTTTTTTCCTTCATTATTTCCCCAGAAAGGGCAGGCAGTTCTAAATTTCAGAATTTGAATTAACAAAATATTGGTAGCTTGTGTCTGTAACTTTTTTTGTTGGTAGCTACAACCTGAAACTTCCATAAGAAAGCAGTTTGGGCCAGATGAAACAAACATGGGGCCAGCAGGTGGTATGATGGTAACTCTGACGTGGCTGACTGGTTCAAGACCCAAACTCTGTGACTTGAAACTCATGGGGGTTGCCTGTGCATGTGTGCCCAAAACCCCAAGAGGAGAATGGAGAAGAAGGGGTTATGGCATGAACGTCCCTTCTTGAGGGGTGATTTCTCACTTTCTCTCTCTCTGTCTTTGTCTCTCTCCAGAGAGTGCACACACCCTATGGGGGGAAAAGAAATAAGGTGTGTATTTGTGTGACACACACACACACAGCAATAGTGAAAACGTGGGACTTTTTTTTTTTTGAGAGGTTTTTGCTATAGGGCGCGTGCGCTCACCAGAAAGACAGAGACAGAGAGATACCGAGAAATCACACACCCCCCCCGGGGGGGGGGCGGGGATGGCCACACCACAATCCCTTCTGCTTCATTCTCCTCTTGGGATCTTGGGCACGCACGCACATGCACCCGGTGTGAGTTTAAGCCACCGGGTCCGGAACTTGAACCGCGGTTGGCTACATGGTAGTTCAGCGACATAGCCATTACACTAACTGCTGGTTCCAAAGTGTGAGACTGTCTACATCCAGTTTAACTGTCTCAGAAATGAGGATGAATAAAAACAGGACAAAAATGTTTCTGTAGACTAACAGAGTTTAACTCCCACTTAGTTTTTTTGTTTTTTATTATTTAGTTTTATTTATTCATTCATTTATTTTAATTTGACCATAGAGAGACAGAGAGAGAGGAAAAGTGAGAAAGCAAGCCACCAGATCCAGGACTTGAACCATGGTCGGCCATGTGGGACAGTCTAGCAACTTAACCATCATGCCACCTGCTGGTCCCAGTCTGATTTAGTTTTGAAGCTTAGTGTCACAGATCCTTTGTATGAACAGATTTTGGGGATAAGGAACTAAGCGGATAGACACAGTAGAAGAGTTTAGGCTTTATGTGAATTTCAATCAAGTGAAATTTATTGCCTTTTTTCCTAGGAACATCGAAATCGTGTATTTCATGATTTTCGAAATGGCTTATGCCGCAATCTTGTTTGCACTGGTAAGTAGTTTTGTATTTCCTCTACCCATTATTTTTCACCTTAATTCTGATTTTTTTTCTCTTTATGCACCCTGTAACATACTTCAGTGTACCTCTACCACTGCTTTTTCAAAATTTGAAAGAATCAAGAAAAGGACTATAAAATAGCTTACATATTTCTTGCTTGTCTTGTTTCTCTGCCTTACATCTGAAAGTACGATTAATGTAGCTATGCCTTAATACATTTGGTAGACCTGACCTTGAAATACATACAGATGGTTTCAGAGTCTAATTATTTCAGGTTTGTGCCATTTACGGTTTGTGAGCTCACCAGAAAGTGATGAGAGAGAAGGAAAGTGAGAAATCCTTCTCTAGTGGAGATAGCCATGCCACTATCCCTTCTCTTCCATTCTCCTGTCAGGAGAGGACCCAGTGGCTTGAAAAACTAGGTGCTGTGTGTGCCCAAAATCCAGAGAGGAAAATGAAAGAGAAAGGTTTGCTGTGTGGCCATCACCCCTAGGTGGTAATTTCTTACTTTCCCTCTTTGTCTCTCTGGAAAGCGTGTGTGCCCTAAAAAAGAAAGAAAGGAAAGGGGTAGGGGGAAAGTTCATAGAAGTTGAGGATCTTTTGTCTGAAATGCTTAGGACCAGAGATGTTTCAAATTTCAATATTTTTTGGATTTTTGTGGGACCTAAGTCTAACCAGAAATTCATTTATACACTTTATTTATATACAGCCTTGAAGGAAATCTTAGACTGTATTTTAATACTGTTACTTTTTTGCCTGTTAACCCATCATGTGAGGTCAGGTGCAGAATTTTCCAGTAGTGGCATCATGTTTTCACTCAAAAAGTTTTTGAATTTTAGATTAAAAATGATCATCCTCTGTGTGTGTGTGTGTGTGTGTGTGTGTGTGTGTGTTGTTTTGTTTTTTTACTTTTTCCTGTAGGGCAAGTGTGCTCACCAGAGACAGGGAATAAGAGAGAAAGTAAGAAATCACCCCCTTGGGGGTTGGCCAAACTGCATTCCCCTCTCTATGTGCCTGTGGGGATTCTGGGCATACATGCAGTTGACTGTGTGGGAACCAGCTTCCCCAGCCACCACAACACTGGCTGGCTCTATATGTATAAATTTTATACTTATATTTCTTATATATATTTTATATGTCTTTTTCCTGCACTTGAGTATATTGTTTAGAAGAGGAAATAGTTCCTCAGTGAAATACTGAGAGTTGTTAAGCAAATTTAGAGTTTCTGGGAGACAGGTGCTATTTGCTATTAATTATTCTTCTATTAGAGAACAAAGTTTTGGGGGGTCAGCCAGTAGCATGGTGGTTAAGGTGGCTTTTTCTTTTTTTGAGTGGGAGAGATTTTTGCTATAGGACGCATAAGTTTTCTGGAGAGACAGAAAGCGAGATATCACATGCTGGGGGGTGGGTGGCCATGCCACAGTCCCTTCTCCATTCTCCTCTCTGGGTTTTGAGCACATATGCCCATGCACCTGGTGAGAGTTTCAAGCCACTTGGTCCAGGACTCAAACTTAATGAACCATGGTAGACCAACCATGTGAGAGTCCAGCACCTTAACCACTATACCACCTGCTGGCCCCAACGTGGCTTTTTAAGACAGCTTGGTTCCACATGGCCGATTTTGCAATTCAAGTCCTGGACCCTATGGATTGAAAAATATTCCAGGCACATGTGCATGCGTGCATGACCAAAATTCCAAGAAGAGAATGGAAGAGGGAGAATTGCCTTATCACTGCACTCCTGGGGGTGTGGAGGGGTACTCTCTCTCTCTCCTGGTGAACACATGCTCCCTCTAGCAATTTTTTTCCTTTTTACATATATTTTTAAAAGAATTATTTTATTCATTTATTTTAATTTGACCAGAGAGAGAAAGTGAGAAAGCAAGCCACCAGGTCTGGGACTCGAATGGTGGTCAGCCACCTAGTAGTGTCCAGCACCTTAACCACCGTGCCACCTGTTGGTCCCCACAATTTTCTTTTTTTTTTTCTTTTTTTGGAGAGGTTTTTGCTATAGGGCGCGTGCGCTTGCCAGACAGACAGAGACAGAGAGATAGAAAGCGAGAAATCACCCCCCAGGGGGGATGGCCACGCCACAATCCCTTCTCCATTCTCCTCTCGGGATCTTGGGCACACACGCACACGCGCCCGGTGTGAGTTTAAGCTGCCGGGTCCGGGACTCGAACCGCAGTCGACTACGTGGGAGTCCAGCGACATAGCCATTATGCTAACTGCTGGTCCCACAATTTTTTTTTAAAGAGATTTTTGCTATAAGGCATGTGTTCTCACCAGAGACAGAAAGCAATAAATCACCTCCCAAGGGGAATGACCATGCCACAATCCCTTCTCCTTCAGTCTTCTCTGGTGATTTTGGGCATACATGCACATGTGCCCAGCATGAGTTTTAAGCCACCAGGTTCCGGACTCGTACCACAGTCGGCCATGTGGGAGTCTAGCAATGTAACCATTATGCCACCTGCTAGTCCCACAAAATTTTTTTAAAAAGAAATAGAAAGGGGTTTTAGTACGTAAAGTACTTGCACATTGAAAACAATTGCTGGGTGATTTTGTTTTTAAGAATTATTTAATTTTATTTATTGTTATTTTTTAATTTGACAAGCGAGAGAGAGAGCAGAAAAGTGAGAAGGCAAGCCACAAGGGCAGGATTTGAACTCCAGTCAGCCATGTAGGAATCCAGCACTTTAACAACCACACCACCTGCTGACCCCACTGGTTTTATTTTTAATCATTAGGGTTATTCTCAGATAAGGTTTTGAAATGCAAGTTCTTTCTCTTGACTGGTTTGTAAGAGCAATGTGTAATATGTTATTAAATGAATACCAAGTAACATGTATGTATAAGAAGCATATAATATAAAGTATAAAATACTACCTATAAAATAAAGTATAAAAGTATAAAATATTACCCCATTCTTCAGAGAGCAGTGATTAAATCGAGTCCAGGATTCAAACCATGGTCAGTCATGTGAGAGTTCAGAGCCCTTAAACACTATGCCATCTGCCAGCCCCAAGAAGGGATGAAATTTTTTTTATTTTTTATTTTAGTTTTTTCTTTTTTCAGTTTTTTTTTTTTTTTTTTTTAAGTTTTCTTTTGCGGGGGGGGGGGAGGTTTTTGCTATAGGGTGTGTGTGCTCGACAGACAGACAGAGAGAGACATAGAGACAGAAAGTGAGAAATCACCCCCCAGAGGGGATGGCCACGCCGCAATCCCTTCTCCTCCATTCTCCTCTCGGAATCTTGGGCATGCACGCAAACGCGCCCGGCGTGAGTTTTAAGCCACCAGGTCCGGGACATGAACTGCGATCTACTACATGGTAGTCCCGCAACATAGCCAGTACACTAACTGCTGATCCCAAAGGGATTTTTTTTTTTTTTTTTTTTTTTTTTTTTTTTTTGCCATAGGGCGCGTGCCCTCGCCAGACAGACAGAGAGAGAGAGACAGAGACAGAAAGAGAGAAATCACCCCCCGGGGGGATGGCCATGCCGCGATCCCTTTTCCTCCGTTTTCCTCTCGGGATCTTGGGCACGGGCACGCATGCACACGCGCCCGGCGTGAGTTTTAAGCCACTGGGTCTGGGACGAGAACCGTGGTCGACTACGTGGGAGTCCAGCGACATAGCCATTACGCTAACTGCTGGTCCCCCAAAGGGATGAAATTTTAATTGGGCTTATTGGCTAGGAAGGTTTCAGACATGTAGAAGGAAGTAATTTAAGTTTGAGGACTGAGATAAAAAGTGGTCCACAGAGAGTTAAGAAATATGTTTGCAAAAGGATAAGTGAATGAGTGGATTAGGGAAGAAGGTTTTGAGATGTGTTAGAGAAGTATATTAGGACCAAAATGTAGAGCAGAAAACCTTGAATGTCGATGTAAGTATTATCTAGAGGACCACATAGAATAGTAGTTAAATACTGTGCCTAGGGAGCTGGTTCCTACAAGACTAACTGCAGGTCAAGTCCTAGCCCCAGCAGCTTGAAAAAAAAAAAAAAAACACTGGGCACGGCCATATACTTGGCCCCATCCTGATGGAAACAGTGTCAGTTGGACCATGCCCCCTGAGGAAGGTGCATGTGATCTTACACATGCTCACTCTCTGGCAGCGGAATAAAGAAGTATCAGTTTGACCATCATGGATTATTTTGGAATGTGGTGCTGTTTGAGAAAGAATACGTAGTGGTTAACCTATCTTAGTGTTTTGCTTGTAGTTTTATCAGGACTTCAACTACCGTGGTAATTGTGGGACTAGAAGAAAGTAGAAGGGAATTTGTGTGTTGGCTTATCTCAGATCTGTTACAAATCATTCAAACTAATGGGATGAATGAGTTCTAAACTAAGCATAATTACTGCTATGTAATTTACCTCTTTATGAACTATCTGGGATTACGTAACAAAATTTTTTAAAACTAGGCCATGTACATCTTGGATTAAATACTAGAAGGCAGACTACAAAAAAGTATTGCTATTCCTGAGACTCATTTATAAGTTTATAATTTACCCAGTTAATGAGTTTATAGTGCACTATTTCACTCCTGCTCTTGCATTTGCACAACTGCTTTAGACCTTTTAGCCATGGGGCATGTGCGCTCACCAGAGAGACAGAGAGAGGGAAGATGAGAAATGCCCCCACAGGGGGGATAACCATGCCCCATCCCTTCTCTGGGGATTTTAGGCATGCACACAGGTGCCTGATGTGATTTTCAAGCTGTAAGGTTAAGAACTTAAACCACAGTTGACCGTGTGGGAGTCCAGTGCCTTAACCACTATGCCACCTACTGGCCCTACTTTTTAGGTTTTTGTCATAGGGTGTGTATGCTTGCAGTAGAAAGAGGGAAAGTGAGAAATCACTACCGTGGGGGATGGTCACACCATATTCCCTTCACCATTCTCCTCTCAGAACTTTTGGCACGTACAAACATGCACCCAGCATGACTTTCAAATGCACCCAGCATGACTTTCAAAAACAGGATCCAAGACTTGAACCATGGTTTACCATGTGAGCGTCCAGTGCCTTAGCCACTGTGCCCCCTGCTGGCCCACCTTAGACCATTTTTTAAAAACTTTCAAGATTGGGCAAAAGTAAACTTGTTTACAATGGGGCCAGCAGGTGGCGTGGTAGTCAAGGTGCTGGACTCCCACCTGGCTAACTGAGGCTTACTTTCTTTTTTTTTTTTTTTTTTTTTTTTTTTTGAGAGGTTTTCGCTATAGGGCGCGTGCGCTCGCCAGACGGACAGAGACAGACAGAGACAGAAAGCGAGAAATCACCCCCCAGGGGGGATAGCCGCAATCCCTTCTCCTCCATTCTCCTCTCGGGATCTTGGGCACGCACACACACGCGCCCGGCGTGAGTTTTAAGCCACCGGGTCCAGGACACGAACCGCGGTCAACTACGTGGGAGTCCAGCGACATAGCCATTACGCTAACTGCTGGTCCCGAGGCTTACTTTCTTACCACCACTACCACCCCTCCATCTCTATGTCTCTCTGGTAATTACATGTGCCCTGCAGAAAATTCAAAATAATAAATCATTTTTAAAAATAAAGTTGTTTATGATGATGTAATCATGAAAGGTAGTGCCAGTAATTTAGAAATGCATTTGAATAACTGAATGAAGTTATTAATAAACTTAGATTATACAGAAATACATCTTAAAAGTATTGTACTCAGGAAGAAGCAAAGTGGTGGTTAAACCACTAAACAGTGGTTAAGTTCCCGGACCTGGAGGCTTGCTTTCTCACTCCCCTCCCCGCTTTGTCTCTCTCTGATCAATTTAAAGTAAATGAATAAATAAAAATAAATGAATAAATTATTTTTTTAATTAAAATACTGTACTGAGGGGCTTGTTTGAAAAATAATAATGGAAATTATCTCTTTTCTTTTAAGATTTGTTTACCCGAGGTATTGATATACAAGCTGTGAATGTGGTAATAAACTTTGACTTCCCAAAGCTGGCGGAGACCTATCTTCATCGTATTGGAAGATCAGGTGAGGGACAGAAAGGTGTTCCCGGCTAGAAGTTGCTTATTGGAAACTATGACTAAATTTTGCTACTTTGTGAGAGTATGGTAGCTATGAAAACAGTGAATTGATGTTAATTCAGTTTAATAATTCAAAACTAATTCATTCTTGAACATTTATGAAGAAAAGAGAAGGAGACAGCTTCATGGCTCCTGAGAACTAGTGATTTCAGGAAGAGAAATGAAGGTTTTCTACAGATAATTCAGCCTCCAGCCCACAAACTCGAATGGGATCAGTACGGAACTGCAAAAAGATTCCAGATCACCTCTTTCTGCATGCTCCTGAACGCTCAGATTGAACTTCAAGTTTGGGAAGAAACACACCATCCATCAGATGACTAGAAATCACTACAGGGCCGCAAGAAAATACCTCTCCTCCCAGGGTAAAGAATAACTCCTCTTCATCCACAGACAGTGCAATGGGAATCATGGAAATGTCTCATAAAGAATTTAGAATATTCATGATGAAGCTAACAGAGATGTAAGAGAAGAGAGACAATGAACAGCAGAAGAGAAAGGAGAAAGGAGATGACAAGTTACAGGTGGTGAGGAAATTCTTGCAAGACCTAAAAGAGGAAATACACTCTTTAAAAAAAGAATCAAATGGACCTGTTAGAGATGAAGGCTATAAAACAGGAAGTCAAAATCTCCCTTGAAAGTATTAAAAGCAGACTAAATCATGCAGAAAATAGAATCTCAGAAGAGAAAATTGCTGGCCTAGAAAAATCCACCACATAGACTGAGAAAATTGTCCCCCAAAAACTGAGAATAATATACGAGAACTACTAGCTACCATCAAATGTCCAAACATCCAGATAATTGGTATCCCAGAAGGTGAAGAGACCCATAAGGGCATGATAATCTATTCCATGAAATCCTGCAAAAAAACTTTCCAAAACTAGAGAGGCACTCAAAGATCCAGTCCCAAGAAATACAAAGGACCCAGGAACCAGCAGTTAGCATAATGACTATGTCACTGGACTCCCACGTAGTCGACCGTGGTTCACGTCCCGGACCCGGTGGCTTAAAACTCATGCCGGGCGCATGTGCGTGCGTGCCCAAGATCCCGAGAGGAGAATGGAGGAGAAGGGATTGCCGCGTGACCATCCCCCTGGGGGGTGATTTCTCGCTTTCTGTCTCTAATGTCTCTCTCTGTCTGTCTGGCGAGCACACGTGCCCTATAGCGAAAATCTCTCTGAAAAAAAAGAAATACAGAGGACCCCAAATAGAATCAACCCAAGAAGATCTTCTCCAGGACACATAATAGCCAGATTGACCAAAACCACAGATAAAGACAAGATACTAAGATTGGCAAGAGAGAAACGGCAAGTTACCTACAAAGGATATCCCTTCAGGCTGACATAGACCTCATTGGAAACAATGCGAGCGAGGAAAGAATGGGAAAATATATTCAAAATGTTAAGGGAAAAGCAATTTCAGCCAAGAATACTGTACTCAGCAAGATTATCCATTGGGAAGAAAAGACAAGAACATTCTCCAATAAAATGTCCTTTCTTGAGCTGTCAGTAGTTTCATGTACCTACTATTTGAACAGAGTCACAGCCTGTTTCCTGGCTTTAAGTTTTAAGCAAAGTTCCTTAGCATTTCTTTGATTTATTAAAGTTAAAACTGCTTTTCTTGATATTACCAGCTGAACTTCCTATTGAAAGTAGTTAGATTATTTAAGAAATTGTGTGATTAATAAAATGGAGGGGAAAAGAATGGAAGACAATTGTAGACACCAGAGACAGTGTGAAAAGAGGCTGGGAAAGGGCAGAGGGTCAGAAATGGGGGGGAGATATATATATATATATATATATATGTTTGTTTGTATGTATGTTTGTATGTATGTATTTAGCTCAGGAAAGGACAAAAATATTTAAAACTGGACAACAAAGCCTAGAAGAAAATCAGCAATGTTTTGGTCAAAGGTCGTAAAATGCCATTTCACCAGTTTGGTCTCATGTACTTTATCTTCTGTTGTGGTTTGATCTTCCCGATCGAATTCTGGGATATAATATTCAACTCTAGACTTGTCCCTATTATTAAGTTGGCCATTTTCTTAGTTTTTGAACTTGTTATTTTTGTGTGTCTGTATTTAATTTTCCTATTATAGCACTCCCTTGAGAACTTACTGAGATCTAGTCTAGTTTGAGATCTAGTCTGGTGTTAGTAAACTCTTTCAGGTTTTATTCATATATATATATATATATATATATATATATATATATGAATGAAACTAGAAATGGAAAATTATTAACAATAACATACATGATTAAGCCACTATATAGTATATTCTGGATGGGAAGTCACATTTTGTATGCTGTGACGATGCTTAGGGAATGAATGTAAATTAATTAATTTAAAAAAAGTTTCAGGAAAAAAACATAAAAACTTATTCTTGAAATGAAAAAAGAAATGCATTAAAAATACCTATTTGGTGACTGCAGTAAGCTATTAACCCCAGCTATGTTCTACTTTATATTATGTTCATTCTACTCACGGAGGTTTATGCCTAAAGTCAGACTTATGTTCATGGATATGCATATATCAGTTGCGCTTGCTATTGAAAATATTTAGATTAATTAAGATCTTTAGTGAATCAATAAAATGTGGGGGGGAAAGGGCATGAAAAGCAACCATGGATACCGTTAGCAGTGTGGGAGGAGGGTGGGAGATGGCAGAGGGTGAGAGATAGGGAATCAAGGATGGGAAAAAAGCAAAATGTACAGGAAACAAGAAATGGAAAATATTTGTTGATAACACCTATGTTGATGTGCTTGATTGAGCCAATATACAGTGTATTCTGGATGGAAAATCTCATTTTGTATGCTATAATGATGTATAGTAAATGAATGTAAATAGATAAATTGAAATTAAAAATAAATAAGTAAACAATAAAATGATTCAGGATTTAAAAAAAGAAAAGTTAAGGCACCAGCAGGTTAAGATGCTGGACTTCCACCTGGTTGATCACAGTTAGAGTCGAACCCAGTGGCATGAAACTCATGCCAGGTGCATGTGTGTATGGACTCACAGTCTCAAGAGGAGAAGGAATTGATGTGTGGCCATCCCCCCTGGGGGGGTGAGTTCTCACTTTCTCTCTCTCCTTTCTGTCTTCAGCAAGCACACATGCTCTATAGCAAAAAATCTCTCTTAAAAAAAAAAGGTAAGATAGCTTTAAGTTGAGGTTAATTAATAGAAGAGAACTTGACTTCAATCATTAGCTGGTGCAGTCTGATTGTACTGTTCAGACTGTGTTTTGGCAACTTGACACAAATGAGCATTTTGTCCAATGTAAAATAAAGCAGTACTTTGGAAAAGCTATGAAACTGGAAGCGGTAGGCTAATGTGTATGAGGAAACCATAAGAAGTTACGTCTACTCGTAATAACACTGAACGTAGATATTAATGTGGTTTTGCCACTTAAAGATTTTTTATTGTAATTTTTTTGTTAGGTCGTTTTGGTCATCTTGGCTTAGCCATCAACTTGATCACGTATGATGATCGCTTCAACCTGAAAAGTATTGAGGAGCAGCTGGGAACAGAAATTAAACCTATCCCAAGCAACATCGACAAGAGCCTGTATGTGGCAGAGTACCACAGCGAGCCAGTAGAAGATGAGAAACCTTAACAAGCATGTGCGCACCTGGCAAAATAGCTAAGTGAGTGGAGCCTTTCACTCCAGGGGAGAAATCAAGGTCCTCTTTCCTTGAGCATATTTGAGGCTACACCATATATATTAATAGCTGTACAAGATAAAAACCTGTTGGCACAAATGACAGTAAAGAGCAGATACATCTTACGTGAGGTATTTGTCTCTTTAGAGAATCCATAAATGCTTTTCTTGCATGCAGCCTCTGATAGGTGAACCCTATTTGAGACGAATTTCAACTCTGGGGGCTGGCAGGTGGCATGGTGGTTAAGGGCGCTGGATTCCCACATGGCAGACCACTGTTCAAGTTCTGGACCTGGTGGCTTGCTTTCTCACTTTCCCTCCCTCTGATCAAACAGGAAAATAATAAATAAATAATAATTTTTTTCAGAGATGTTTTTGCTATAGGGCATGTGCGCTCACCAGAGAGACAGAGAGAGAAAGCGAGAAATTACCCCCCAGGAGGGATGGCGACGCCACAGTCCCTTCTCTTCCATTCTCTTCTCGCGATCTTGGGCACGCATGCACGCTCCTGGTGTAAGTTTAAGCCGCCGGGTCCAGGACCCGAATTGTGGTCAACTACATCCGAGTCCAGAAACATAGCCATTACACCAACTGCTGGTCCCCCCACTAAAATAATTCTTTTAAAAAAATTTTCAACTTTCAAAATTATGAACGCAAAAAAGAATCTTTTTGGATAATTTTGAATATAAAAACACTTCCTGTCTTTTGTTTCCTTTTTTTCTAAAAATTAATTTTGGTGGTTTTTGGGTTTTTTCTTTTTTTTTTTTCAATTTTCCTTACGGCACATGTGCTCACTAGAGAGGGAACATGAGAATGGAAGCTTCCATGTCTGGGACTCAAACCAAGGTTGTCCATGTGGGAGTCCAGCACTTTAACCAATAAGCCACCTGCTGGCCCCTTTCTTTTCCTTTTTCACTCAAAGCCATCCCTCTGTTTTTAGCACTTGTTCTTAATTTTTAAAAAATTATTTAATTTTGTTATTATTATTTATTTTTTAACTTGACCAAAGAGAAAGTGAGAAATCAGGGCTGGCAGGTTGTCATGGTTAGGGGCACTGGACTCCCACATGGCTGACTGGTTTGAGTCCTGGACCTGGTGGTTTGCTTTCTCACTTTGTCTTTTTCCCTAACCCCGCTCCTTTCCTCTGTCCCTCCTTCCTTCTCTCTCTCTGTCTGCCCTTCTCTGGTCAAATTAAATAAATAAAGTTCAATAAACAATTCTTTCTGAAGAGAGAGAGAGAGAGAAATCAAGCTGCCTAGTCCAGGGCTTGAATTGCATTCGGTCATGTGGGAGTCCAGCACTTTAAACCACACCCACTATTGGCCACTTGCTCTTAATTTCTAATAGATACACTCTGATTTGGGTAAAATTGCCAGCGATTCTATATCATCACTTGTACAGTAGGGTTAGGAGGATAGCTGTCTGTTTTAGTTTATTTATTCTTAATTTTTTTAAAGCTTTATTTGGTTTTATTTGTTGTTGTTATTTATCTTCTTTTTTTTTAATTTGACCAGAGGGAGACAGAGTAAGCCACCAGGTCCGGGACTCAAACCATGGTCAGCCATTTCGGAGTACAGCACCTTAACCACCATGCCACTCACCCCTATTCTTAATTTTTTAAAAGAATTGTTTTACTTACTGGTGTTTTATTTAGTTTGGCCAGAGAGAGAGGGAAAGTGAGAAAGCAAGCTGCTAGATCCAGGATTCAAACATGGTGGCCCATGTGAAAGTCTAGCGCCTCAACAGCTACGCCACCTGCGGGCCCCCGTTTATTTTTAATCTGACCAAAGAGCAAAAGAGAGTGCTGCCAGGTCTGTGACTCCAACCACGGTTGCCCATGTGGGAGTCCAGTACCTTAACCACTGTGCCACCTGTTGGCCCCATGGCTGCTCTCTTTGTTGTTGTTGTTTTGTTTGTTTTTTAATTATTTAATTTTGTTTATTATTATTATTATTATCATCATTTTATTTAGTTTTTAGTTTGCTATAGGGCATATGCACTCACGATGGGGGTGGTAAGAAAGCAAGCTGCCAGGTCTGGGACTCAAACTGCCGTCAGCCATGTGGGAGTCCAATGCCTCAAGAACCCAACGAGCTGCTGGCCCCATGGCTGGCTGGTTTTTTTTTTTTTTTTTTTTTTTTTTTTTTTTTTTTTTTTTTTTTTTGAGAGGTTTTCACCATAGGGCGCGTGCGCTCGCCAGGCAGACAGAGACAGACAGAGAGACAGAAAGCGAGAAATCACCCCCCAGGGGGGATGGTCACGCCGCAATCCCTTCTCCTCCATTCTCCTCTCGGGATCTTGGGCACGCACGCACACGCGCCCGGCGTGAGTTTTAAGCCACCAGGCCCGGGACGCGAACCGCGGTCGACTACGTGGGAGTCCAGCGACATAGCCATTACGCTAACTGCTGGTTCCCGGCTGTCTGTTTCAAGTGCCCAGTCTGATTTCTGGCACACACTTTCATTTCATGTCTTGATGACTATTGGGATCTAGTAGAAATGTACAAAACAGGGCTCAACATTAAGAGGTGTAGGCTAGAGGCTGGCAGGTTGTGTTTGAGGGCGCTGGACTCTCACACGACTGACCCTGGCTCAAGTCCTGGACCTGATGACTTGCTTTCTCACCCACCCCTTCTTTCTCTCTCTGTCACTCTGGTCAAATTAATGAATAAAGTTAAATAATTCTTTAAAAAAGAAAAGTAGAAATGTAGGCTGTTTCAGAGTTTTTCCTAATAAAAATCTGATTTATTTTGGCAAGTGATAGAGTACAGTAAACATCATACCTATTGTTTAAATTTTTTAAAATACTCTTTTCACTCTAATTTTTTTTTTTGTACATTAAATGTCAAAATCCAGACCAGCAGTTGGCATGGAGATTAAGGTAACTGGATCCCACATCACTGACGGCATAGTCCTGGACCCAATGACTTGAAAAACATGCCAGGCATGTTTTCTGGCCCAAGATCCCTAGAGGACAATGGAGGAGAGGGGATTGCAACGTGGCCACACACACCCCTCCTCATGCTGAGTACTCACTCTCATGCTTTCTCTCTTTCTCTATCTTTGGCAAGCACACACACCCTATAGCAAAAAGAAAAAAAAAAAAGAATAAAACCCTTGGGCAAACATGAAGTTAAACCATGTTTATTAGTACTTTGACAGACTTACTAAGTTCATGTAAAGTAAAAGTTTTTTCCTTGATTTTTTTAGTGTTATGAATGAGGGCTGCCTGCTGCCAGAATATTTAGGCTCTCATTCTGTCTCAGGGACATCTAACAATTTCTAAATCTTAATCAGTTGGTTTCTTTTTTATTAAATTTGCCTGAGATTATGTATACTCATCAAAATGAGAGTGAGTGAGAAAGCAGCCCCGGTTGGGGGTAATCCCGTCACAGCCCTTCGTCCTCCATTTCTCCCTCCTTACAGGATTCTGAACGTACATGCATGCACACCCGAAGTGTGTTTTTCAAACTGCTGGGTCTGGGGCTCAAGCCACACAGTCAGCTATGTGGGATCAGCCACTTTAGCCACTATGCCACCACAGGCTGGACCACTAAACAGCGGATTCTAGAGTAGGCGGAAGCTCCCTAGAAACTACTAGGGAGAACATTTAGGATGGGGATTATAAGAACCAGTGCATCCCACTCGTACGGCTTTCACAAGTGTTAATTGTAGATTTCTTCCTTCTTCCAGGCTTTGACAAACTACAGAAGGCTCGTTTGGATCTGTGACACATCGTTTTGGGGAGGGATGCTCTTCTCTTTGTGGGTTTTTCATCTTCTTTTATTTTGGGACTGTGAAGACTTAAAAGAGCTCAGATGATTTTTCTTTTTTTAACTGGTAAAGAGAAAAAAGCTGAAGAGAAGGACTATACCTTTTTTGTTCCACTTGTTTGCACTGTGTGCTGACTGAACGTTAGTTGCACTAACTGCTGGTTTTTAAAAAAATGTTTTCTGGTGGAAGGGGGCAACGAAGTGGGAGAGAAGGAAGAGAAGGGGAGAAACCCTAAGAAGAGAAGATCTTGATGAACGCAAGCTTGTCTACGATTTCAGAACTCTCCAACAGCTGGCTCTCGTGCATTTCAACTTCTCCTTGATTACTCATCCGTTTCAAGCCTGAAGAGCTTATTACTTATTTGTGCGAAGTGCCTTATGCTATGAGACCATTCAGAATATCATCCTTTAGACACAACCCAAGAAATCAACAATAGTAATTCTTTCTTTTCTTTTGTTCTTTTTCTTCTTAAAGTTTTTGTCTTTCCATTTTGGTTTCGAGTTGAAGTCTCTCTTCCCTTTCTACCCGATACTCAAGCCCAGGGCTGGAAGATGAAACTTACTAGTAATGTTAAACGCCATTTTCTTTTTCTTTATGTGGAGGAGTTGATATGCAACTGCAGTTCATCCGCACTGTAAATACATGTATTTAAAAAACAAAACAATCCCAAGTAAAAATTTCTTCTGGGCTGAGTAGATGCACCATCATCGCTCCCAAAGGAAAGAGCAGTCTGTCACTGCAGGAGCCATATGACGAGCCTTTGTGCCCTCGAGCAGAACACTAGAGACTGGTGTGTGCACGCCTCCATTAGCAGTGTGGCGCTTGATGTGGAGACACACGTCAGAGTCTTGACCCTCTTTCCTCTGCGGCAAGCGTGTCCCATAGAAAACTGGGTGTGTATACTTGTATAAACTTTGTAAATAAGTTTTTTTCTTGGTTCATATATATATATATATACATATATATATATTTTTTTTTTGGATGAAGGTTGCTGGGATTAAGGGGATTAGAGTGATTATGGGAGCAGCTAAAGATGAGAGGGGCTCAGTTTTCCGCAACACTAAACCCTAAAAAGTACTTCGGCCTCCTGCCTGTACAGAGCAGACCTCTGTGGGCCCCTGTGTTACAAAGGGGCCCTGAAGCCTAGGTGCGCTGTGCTGCCACACTGTTCCCTCCGAGGCCATCGGCAGAGTCTCACCAGGGAGAGCAGGGAAGCTTCCGCAGTTCATAATTCAGGATGGTTTGTTTTTGTTTTGTTTTTGAGAAGCGCTCTGATACTGCCTCCTCCCCTTTCTAAATGTTTGAAGAGCTTTTCAAGCTCTGCGAAAGGGGCCAAGACTAACCCGCCTTGCAGTGTGGGGATTCTGTGGCGCGGCAGTGTCTCGGAGCAATGTACACAGAGAGCATGGCTTTGGTTTCTGGTGGTCAGCCAGTACCAGCCGGTCACAGTCAGCGGTTCTGGAGCTGAGTTTGCTGTGGATTGTCTCCTGTAGGTGTGAGCGTGTTGCCCTTTGCCTACCTTGATACATAAACTTGCAGGAATGGGCAACCCCTGAGAGCTGTTAACTTTCATGCTGCAGAAAGCCGCTTACCATCCTCTTTGTGACAAGAACTACCTGTCATTTTGCATTGTAAATTGCTGGCAATTGCTTCACAGTCAATAGTGTTGCTTTAAACTGTGCCCCTCCCAACATGCTTGACGTTTGGCCTGATCTCCAGGCAAAAGGAGTGAGATGAATCAAAACCAGTGAACTTTTTTTTTAATGTTTTTAATTCCCTTTTAACCCAGTATACTAAGTCAATCAGGAGGCATCTAGGAGAAAAAAAAAGCAAAAAACAAAATTGAAAAAAAAAATTGATTTCCATATTTCATTATTTTTCAAACCCTAAAATATTGTAAGTCCTGCATATGCTTTCATGCTTAATTCATCTGGATAAAGAAATCAATTATTTGAAGTTGCTTTTTCAACTCTGCCTAGTTCTAAGCAAAACTATTTGTGACTCACCCAAAAATTCCTTGGGGATCAAAATCCTGCAGGTGCCTCCTGATGTGACACAGCCCTAACTCCTTAGGAGCTGTAGCAAGAGCTGCACAGTACAGCCCCAAAAGAGCCAGCGCATCGATTTGGAGTCCAGTCACACGTGCGCTGTCCGGCCGGTGCTGGGCACCGATAATACAAACCCCAGTTGACAAAGTAACCTTTTCCAGGGAGGGTGGGGGAGGGAACTTCAAAGGCATCAACTTTTGACCAAAAAAAAAATTGTCCTTGTACTGATGCAGCTCTTTTTCCTCCATCTCTAGCGAGATAAGAGGGATCATTCATGTAGAAGAAAAGCAGCAAAGGGGTGGGGTGGAAGTGCAGTTCTGTATCTCGCTAGAGAGCGTGTGGGCTACCACAGAAAATGCAGTCTCCTGGCCAGCCTCAGACTGCTCTGCTTGGTGCCCCATGCCTGTGGGTCCCTCGTAAAGCACAGACTTAACGGTGAAAGTATTACTGAAGTACAGCCTCTGAAGAGGAGTGGCACTTAAACTATCTGGGACACCACTGTTGGACACAGCCTGCGCAGGCAGCTGTCCGGTTTTGGTGCTTGACTCTTGAATAGGAATTGTTAAATGGAAAGATGCTCTAAGGACTAGGTCAAAGCCTGGTCTCTCTCTCTCTTTTTTTTTTTTTTTTAATCCCTCATAATAAGCATTATTACTATTGGGAATTGTTTTCACATTCTTTCCAACACTGAATGATTTTGTGGTTACTTTTTTTCCAAGTAATGATATCTTTTTAGTGTTTCATTTAAGTAAGAACCAGTCCGCATTTTTAATAAAAATCCCTTTATCTCATGATTTATTAGACTGTGGTCATATGGTTGTGTAACAGGCTGTGAACCTTTACACTCCTGGCTGGTTTCGTTTTTCGCTCCCCATATGTTCTGATGGGGAAAGAAACTTTATTGTCTTCCCCGTAAGAATGGAATAAATTTGTTCTAAAATGATCTTTCATAAAAAGAAGGGGAGTGCAATCTAAATATATCTCTAAAATATTTTCAAATTGGTCCCAGCATCATCATAGGGGTCAGCCCACACTGGAGGGTGGGGGGTGGTGTGGTTTTCAGTACTCGTTTTCAGAATGAGATGGGAGCATCTTTCCTTGGCCATGTGCTTTGTGTTTGATACCATCATGCTGGTGATAACAAGACAGCTGACACAAAGCCTTGGGTGTAAGTGGTTAAAATCAGAACATCTCATTCTGATCACTTGATTTAGTTTTTTCTTTGTCTTTTTTTTTTTTTTTTTTCAAATAGGGGTGGGAGGGAGGGTACTGCACCCCATAAGGGAGGGTGTCTGCACTAAGGATTTAGAAACACTTTGGAACTCATAACCTCATCAGAAACTGCCTTTAGCCACACTCCTGACCTTCTAGATGAGTAAAAGGAAAAAAAAAAAAAAGATGAAATAATTTCTTGGGAATTAAGCCATGTTATTTTAATTTGCTACTTTTTCAGTGTTCTGTGTATCTTTAAAATTGTTATTGTGGAATCATTTTCTTGCCAAATACCTTTGTCACACAAAATTATTGGCCTCATGGGAGCTGAAGCAAGTCAGCTTTTGTGGTGAAGTGAACTTCGGTGAGCTTGTAGTTCTACTTTATATTCTTAAAGGTAGTTTTTAAAACTCCCAAAGAAAAATCTACTCTCCTTCCTGATCTGAAAACTCATCTTTGGGGTACAGAGTGTCCAAAGGTTGTAACAGTTCATGAGGTCAGAGGGCGCTTGCCTGGCACCTGGACTCTGCCCTCCACAGCTGGCCGATTCCAACAGAAGTGTATTTAAATTCTCCAGTAGACAGTGCTGGGCAGGGCACGGGAGGGGGTAGGGCTGGGTTATTAAGATACAGGCTACTGGATTTTAACCAATGGTTGTCGGGGAGGGGTGCTTGGAGAAAACAAAGTCACTGTTCCCTTTTTTTGAAACAAAACAAAGTAAAAATTTTATTTTTTGTTCAAATAAAAGTGGAAAAGAATTTCAGTGTCCCTAGACACAAGGGACTGATTCCACTGAAAAGTAAACAGTGGAAATTCAAATTTGAAATATTTGGGGAAAGGGAAATTGGCTTTCTGTTAATTGGCAAATGTTCCAGTGGGACTCTGCTTCTGTTGGGATGTGTTATGTTGTGTGTACACATTGACCAGAGTCTCTGCTGAGCTTATTCTGAACAGATTCAGAAAAGATGGTAAGATCGTGATTTTTGTTAATTTATCTCAATAAAAGCCCACTGGAACTCCATCAAATGTGTGTGCGTGATGTGTCGTTAGCAGGCTGTGTGTTTAGGAATCTCGAATTTGAGAGCATCTCACTGAAGTAACATAGAGCAGGAAGTCAGATATTCCCAGCACAGCTCCTGTGAGGCCGTCTCATTAAAACCTGAGGGCAGCCTGAGCAGAGAACCGAGATGGTCACGTGGGAACGAGAGGTGTTGGCCGTGGTGGGTCCAGAGGGGATTCTCGGGCCTCACCTCCTAGAATTACCAGATAGAAAACTGAACACAGAGACCACGTAGGTGTCCTACATTAAACCGTGTGAATGGAATTCATATAAGAATAAAACACGGAAAAAATCCAAAGGCCTGAATGGAGAAAGTCTGGCTTTTTTAAGATTTCTGCTGTAGGGCGCATACATTTGCCAGAGAGACTGATAGAGTCACCTGCCAGTGGGAATGGCCACACCACAGTCCCTTCACCATTCTCCTTTCGGGATCTTGGGTATGCACGCACACATGCTCACTATGAGTTTTAAGCCACCGGGTCCAAGACTTCGGTCAGCTACATGGGAGTTCGACAACGTAACCATTACACTATATGCTGGTCCCAGCCTGGTATGAGTTTTAAGCTGCCAGGTCTGGGACTCGAACCATGATGGACTATGCGGGGGTCAGGTAGCAACCATTACACCATCTGCTGTTCCCAGAAAGTCCAGCTCCTACGTCAAACACACCATCCTCACTGTCCCTCGCCTCCCCAGAAATACTTTGGGTATAATTAATAAGTTCAAGAATACATACGTGACGACTTCTAAAACATGCTGATGAAAGAAGTTAGCCCTGGGAACTAGCAATTAGCGTAATGGCTATGTCTCTGGACTCCCGTGTAGTCGCCCGCTGTTAGTGTCCCACCCCAGACCCGGTGGCTTAAAACTCATGCCGGGTGCGTGTGCGTGCGAGCCCAAGATCCCGAGAGGAGAATGGAGGAGAAGGGATTGCGGCGTGACCATCCCCCCTGGGGGGTGATTTCTCACTTTCTGTCTCTATGTCTCTGTCTGGCGAGCGCACGCGCCCTATAGCGAAAAACCTCTCCAAAAAAAGTTGGCCCTAAGTGAATGGAAAAGTGCTGTGTTTGTGGATTTGGAAACCATGTAACAAACTGATTTGATCTATAGGTTCAATGAGTTTGCAATTCCAGATCTGCATGGAAACAGGCTGATTGTAAAACTATGCCATAAGGAATTGGAAGGGCTTGCAGTACAGGAGTCAAGTGTGCCGTATTGGCAAAAAGACGTATGTTACCGGAACGGGCTACACAGCCTCAAGTACGCCCACGAGTACGAGGTTTATGACTCGACTGCACAGGCAGTTAAACACCGTGTTTCAACAAGTGATGTTGAGAAATGGACATACACTCTTATCATGTTGGGCCAACTGGTGGCATGGTGGTTAAGACACCTGGATCCCGCATGGCCAACTGCAAGGTTTGAGTTCCAGCCTCAGCTTGAAAAAATGACAGGCACATGTATGGCTAAAACCGTGAGGGGAGAATGGAGAAGGGATTGCAATGTGGCCATCCCAGCTGGGTGGTGGGGGAGTGGTTTTTATACTTTGTCACTCTGCCCTATAGCATGCTTTAAAAAAGACATCCATATTGGGGACCAGCAGTAAGCATAATGGCTGTGTTGCTGGACTCCCATGTAGCTGACCGTGGTTCAAGTCCCAGACCTGGCAGTTTAAACAACACCGGGTGTGTGTGCGTGCATGCCCAAGATCCCGAGAGGAGAATGGAGGAGAAGGGATTGCAGTGTGGCCATCCCCCTGGGGGGTGATTTCTCACTTTCTACCTCTATCTCTGTCTGGTGAGCACACGCGCCCTATAGCAAAAAAAAAAACCTCGGAAAAAAAAGACATCCATATTGCAAAAACCAAAATCCTCCACCTTTATTTTGTGCCTTTACAAAAATTAAAATGGATCTGACCTAAATGTAAAACAAACCAGAGAAAACAATTTATGTATCCTTGGTTGATTTGAGTTAGGCAGAAAGTTGAACGTGCTGTGCTGTATTGGAGATGATTAATAAGCAATTCTGGGGGCCAGCAGGTGGCCTACTGGTTAAAGACACTGGACTCCCACATGGCCGACTGCAGTTAGAGTCACAGACCTGGCGGCTGGCTTTCTCATCCCCCCCCCCCCACCCCCGTCACTCTGTCCATCTCTGGTCAACTTTTAAAATATCAATGAAGTTAAAATCATTTTTTAAAGAATTATTTTATTTAACTTATACACTTTTTAATTTTTTTTTTTTGAGAGGTTTTCGCTATAGGGCGCGTGCGCTCGCCAGACAGAGACATAGAGACAGAAAGCGAGAAATCACCCCCCAGGGGGGATGGTCACGCTGCAATCCCTTCTCCTCCATTCTCCTCTCGGGATCTTGGGCACACACGCACACGCGCCCGGCGTGAGTTTTAAGCCACCGGATCCGGGACGCGAACCGCGGTCGACTACGTGGGAGGCCAGCGACATAGCCATTACGCTAACTGCTGGTTCCCCACTTTTTAATTTTTAATTTGACCAGAGAAGAGAGAGAAAGTGAGAAAGCTAGTCACCAGGTTCAGGACTTGAACCGTAGTCACCCATGTGGGAATCCAGCGCCTTTAACCACCACGCCATCTGCTGGCCCAAGTTAAAGTAATTCTTAAAAAATAAATAAAGATTGTATCTTAACTAATTTAAATAAATAAGCAGTTCAGCTTTTGCTATAGGATGCCTGTCCTGGAGGAGAGAGAGACAGTGAAATACCATCCCCTGGGAACCAGCAGTTAGCGTAATGGCTATGTCGCTGGACTCCCACGTAGTCGACCGCGGTTTGTGTCCCGGACCCGGTGGCTTAAAACTCACGCTGGGTGCGTGTGCGTGTGTGCCCAAGATCCCGAGAGGAGAATGGAGGAGGAGGGATTGCAGCGTGACCATCCCCCCTGGGGGGTTATTTCTCGCTTTCTGTCTCTATGTCTCTGTCTGGCGAGTGCACACACCCTATAGCGAATACCTCTCTCTCTTAAAAAAAAAAAAAAAACAATAAATTAAAAAAAAAAAAAACCATCCTCCAATCCTTTCTCCTCCAAATTCTTGGGATTTGGGACATGCACCCACAAGCCACTGGGTCCAGGACTTGAAACTCCCAGCTGGCCATGTAGAATCCAGTACCTTAATCACACCACCTGCAGGCCCATCCCTAAACTTTGATTTTTTAAAGTTTTTTGCAGTAGGGTACCTGTGCTTACTAGACAGAAAGGGGGAAAACATCACACACACACACACACACACACACACACACACCACCCCCCAGTGGGGATGGCTGCTCCAGATCTCTTCTCCATTCTCCTCTTGGGATCTTGAGCATTCAGGCACACATGCCGAGCATGATTTATCAAGCCTCCAGGTCCAGGACTTGAATCATGGCTGGCCGTGTGGGAGTCCAGTGACTTAGCCACTACACCACCTGCTGGCCCCCCTGACATTTTCTTCTTTAGAGATTTTTACTGTGGGGCATATGTGCTCGCTGGAGAAAGAGAAATCACCCCCTGGGGGAATGGCCGTGCCACAATTCCTTCTCCATTATCCCTTCTCCATTATCCTCTCAGGATTTGAGGCACGCATGCACATACACCTGGTGGGTTTCAAGCCACTGTGTTTGGGACTCGAAACTGTGACCACTATGCCACCTGCTAGCCTGCTAAACGTTCTTAATTAGGTGGATGCAAAAGATAGAGAACGATGTTTTACAATAGGAATTAGGGGCTAGCAGGTGGTGTGTGGATGCTGGACTCCCTTGTGGTTGACCATGGTTCAAGTCCCAAACCTGGCAGCTTGCTTTCTCATTTTCTCTCTCTCATGAGCATATGTGCCTGTAGCAGATTTTTAAATAATAAAATAATTCTTTAATAAAAAAAGTTATGAACATATAATTAACAAAGAGATTGAGAACGAGGGTTTTGAAGAAGGCCCCCGTCTACAGTTACCTTTTTTGTTTTTAAAGAATTACTTTATTTAACTTTATTCATTTTATTTATTTTAATTTGACCAGAGGGACAGAGCGAGTGAGCGAGAGTGAGAAAGGAAGCTGCCAGGTCTGGGACCTGAACCATGGTCGGCCCTGTAGGAGTCCAGTACCCTTAACCACCATGCCACCTGCAGGCCCATGTTACCTTTTTTTTTTTAGGAGAGAGTTTTGCTATAAGGTGTGTGTGCTCACTGGAGAGCCAGAGACCGCAAAAGTCACCCCCGGGGGGAGGGGAGGATGGCCACGCTGCAATCCCTTCCCCTGCATTCTCTCAGGACTTGGGGAACGCACACACATGCCTGGTGTGAGTTTCAAGCCACCAGGTCTGGGACTCAAACCACAGTTGACCACATGGGAGTTCAACACCTTAACCACTACTACACCTGCCAGCCGTGCGCCTGGCATGATTTTCAAGCCACCAGGTCAGGGATTCAAACTGCGTGGGTGGCCGTGTGGGATCCAGCCGCCCCCATGTCACAAGCTGCCACTCCCCTGCCATTATCCGTGGCATGGGTGTAATCTGCAGTTGGAGCTAAGTTACTGGGACTTAGGCTTGACCATGTCAACTGCGGTCCCTTCCCCCACACAGCCTGTGCTTTCACCTTGAAATTTGTTGTTCTCCCCAGAGATGTGTCTGCCTGTTAACTGTTAGGAGAGTCACACCCAGGCGGTAGGCCCTAGGCTGTGGCCTGAGCCTGACCCAGGAACTAACCAAAGGCCAGCAGGGAGCAAGGTTAGCCTGGGACGTCTTTTCTGTCCTCCAGAGGGTGGGGCCCCCGGGAAGATTTCGCGGTCTGAGCACAAAATCAGAAGAAAGGAGGGTGGAGGAAGCGGAGGGGCGAGAGAACTCAGAGTTGCCCAGCGAGGCGTGGCGTGTGTCACGGACGTGAAGCCGCAGCATCCGTCCAGCACCCTCCTCGCCCTTCCCCTGCTAGAGCTATTCTGAGACGCGACTTTTGAGCAGAGATTGCAGTAAACCCCAGCGAGCGGCCGTGCGGTGCCCAACATGAGCTTCCTTTCCGACGTGCCACTTTCCTCCGCCTCCCGTACAGCATCGGACCGGGCCCTTCATCAGGAGTCTCAGAGCGGTGCGCCCCCGGAGGAGGAGCCTGCTGTCCTGCGGAGCTCACGGTGCCCGTCAGCCTGGTGGGGGGAGAGAGCCGCCGATGTGGAGAGACTTCAGATGCCGCTTCATACGGGGATCCACTCGTTTCTATCAACATGTCCTTACCGTTACATTTTCTTTTTTTTAAATAATTATTTATTGTATTTTATTTATTAATTCACTTATTTTTTAATTTGACCAGAGAGAGACAGAGGGTGAGAGTGAGAGAGGAAGTGAGAAAGCAAGCCACCAGACTCAGGACTCGAACCCTGGTCGGCCATGTGGGAGTGTCCAGCGCCTTAACTACCATGCCCCCTGCTGTTCCCCTCCACCTCTCCCCCCCTTACATTTTCTTAAACTGTGTTAATAAAGATTGGGCAGGGGGCCAGCAGATGGCGTCGTGGTTCCATTGCTGGACTCCCACGTGGCTGACCATGGTTTGAGTCCAAGAGCTGGTTTCACAATCACACCGACGTGTGTGCGAGGTGTGCGAGTGTGCCCAAGATCCTGGGAGGAGAATGGAGAAGGGATTGCAGTGTGTCCATCTCCCCTGGGGGTGATTTCTCACTTTCCTTTTCACTGTCTCTCTCTCTCTCTCTGGCGAGAGCATGCACCCTATGTCAAAAAACTCTTAAAAAAAAAAAGAAAAAGAAAGAAAAAGAAGCACTGGGCAGGCAAGCTAGGTGGTGAGACGTGGGTGAGGACACCCAGGAGGATCAGGGCCATGGTAGTCGAGCTATGTTCATCCGTTCATTCTTTTTTAATAAATTTTTGCTATAGGGCATGTGTATTTATTTGCCGGGGAGACAGAGAGACAGTGAGAGAGCACCCCTAGGGGAATGGCCTGCTGCAATCCCTTCTCAGGTCTTCACTTGATACTTCGGGCACGCATGCACACACCTGGCATGTCTTTCAAGCTGCTGGTCCAGGACAAACTGTGCAACCATGTGGGGTCCAGCAGCCTTAACCAGCACACCACCAGCTGGCCCATGTTCCTTTATTTTTTCCCAGTTTTATTTATTTATTATTTCTTTCATGAGAGAGGTAGAGAGACTGGCATCCCCAACGGGGTCGTCACCCTGTGACCCGCTCCCAGTCTCACTGCCAGATGGCTGGCAAGCATGTGTGCGCCAGCATGCTCAGGAAGGGTCCAGGACTCGAACCAGGACCTTTCCCATGTGGTTCCTTATGAACATACCACCACCTGACCCCCAGGGTTCTTTTTTTTTTTTTTTAAGAATTATTTATTTTGGGAACCAGCAGTTAGCGTAATGGCTATGTCGCTGGACTCCCACGTAGTCGACCGCGGTTCGCGTCCCAGACCCGGTGGCTTAAAACTCACGCCAGGCGCGTGTGCGTGCGTGCCCAAGATCCCGAGAGGAGAATGGAGGAGAAGGGATTGCGGCGTGACCATCCCCTCTGGGGGGTGATTTCTCGCTTTCTGTCTCTATGTCTCTCTCTGTCTGTCTGGCGAGCGCACGCGCCCTATAGCGAAAAACCTCTCAAAAAAAAAAAAAAAAGAATTATTTATTTTACTTAATCATTTTTTAAAATGTTTTAGAGGTTTTTGCCTTAGGATGTGTGCGCTCGCCAGAGAGACAGGCAGAGACAGTGAGAGGGAAAGTGAAACGGGTACCAAAACGGGTACCAAAATCCATTTTCCTCCCTAGGATCTTGGACACATATGCACACGCGCCCAGCGTTATTTTCAAGCCACCTGGTCCAGGACTTGAACTGTGGTCGGCCGTGTGGGAGTCCAGTGACATAACTGCTATGCCATCTGCTGGCACCTTCTTTTTAAATTTGCCATAGAGCATGCACGCTCACCGGAGAGAAAAAGACAGAGCGAGGGAAAGGGAAAAACCAAACCACCAGGTCCAGGACTCGAACCACTCTGACCATATGGGAGTCCAGTGCCTTAACCAACACACCACTGCTAGCGCCAAGCCCTTAGAGCTCTTCCAGGCTGAGACCTAGTCCAGATCCAAAGAGGAACAGAACATTGTTCTTATAGCCATGCAGATTTACTCCGAGGTTTCTGGCGTGACCGCATTACCTCTCCATCTGGACGTGTGGGGCTCTCCATGTTGACAGTGTGGCAGTGTATCCGTGTGAAGGGGCACCGGACTGCACCAGCCCTCCAGGCTGAGGTCGGGGTCAAGGGCAGTGTCTGCACCCTGTGGGGAGAAGGCGGGAACCTGCCCATGGAACCCCTGGGGCGGGGGTCAGATCCCCTTCTCGGCACCCCTACACACATACATGCACACACACACAAACACAGGAATCACTCTTAGAATTTTTTTTTTTTTTTTTTTGGAGAGGTTTTTCGCTATAGGGCACGTGCGCTCGCCAGACAGACAGAGAGAGACATAGAGACAGAAAGCGAGAAATCACCCCCCAGGGGGGATGGTCACGCCGCAATCCCTTCTCCTCCATTCTCCTCTCGGGATCCTGGGCACGCGCGCACACGCGCCCGGCGTGAGTTGTAAGCCACCGGGTCTGAGACGTGAACCGCGGTCGACTACGTGGGAGTCCAGCGACATAGCCATTACGCAACTGCTGGTTCCCAGAATTTTTTTTTAAGAGGTTTTTGCTATAGGGTGCGTGCGCTCCCCAGGAAGACAGAAAGAGACAGAGAGACAGAAAGCGAGAAATCACCCCCCGGGGAGTGGCCATGCCACAATCCCTTCTCCTCCATTCTTCTCTCAGGATCTTGGGCACACACGCACATGCGCCCGGTGTGAGTTCAAGGTACCGGGTCCAGGTCTCGAACTGTGGTTGACTACATGGGAGTCCAGCGACATAGCCATTACACCAAGAGTGTAGAATTTAAAACTGAAAAACAGAGAGATTTCACATAGAAATATGAATTTCCGGGACCAGCAGTTAGCGTAATGGCTATGTCACTGGACTCCCATGTAGTCCACTGCGGTTGCATCCCGGACCCGGTGGCTTAAAACTCACGCTGGGCGCGTGTGCGTGCGTGTCCAAGATCCTGAGAGGAGAATGGAGGAGAAGGGATTGCGGCATGGCCATCCCCCCTGGGGGGTGATTTCTCGCTTTCTGTCTCTCTGTCTCTCTCTATCTGTCTGGCGAGCGCACGCGCCCTATAGCAAAAACCTCTCTAAATAAATAAATAAATAAATAAATAAATAAATAAGAAATATGAATTTCCATCTTCCTTTGACAAATCAGGAACTCAGCAATTACGGAACTCACATTTGCTCCAGTCAGCTAGCCTCCTCCTGCACAGGCCACAGGGCAGGATTACCCAGGACTGGGCTTCCAGCTCTTCCTGGTCCCTGTCACTCCCAGGGCAGGGTCCACTGCCACTCATCCCCCCCAATCCCGTGTACTCTTGGCTCCCATGTCCCCAACACATTTTGCACCTTGTGTTACTTGAATTTGAGTTTTGACTGCTATTTAAGAGCAAAGTTTTCAGTTTATGTACAAACCACCTAGAATGGCTGAGAGGGTTACCCACAGGCACAAGGACCAGGCAGGACAATCAGATCTTCAATTTGGATCCCTTGGGACCTAGTTCTGATTTAAAGTGTCTCTCATGGGGACTTTAAAAACTGCAGGACCTACGTGGTGGTTAAGGCGCTGGCTCCCACACATGACTGCGCAGTTGAGCCTTGGACCTGGCAGCTTGAAAATCATGCTGGGCACATGTGCGTGTGTGCCCAAAGTCCCAAGAGGAGAATGGAGGAAATGGAATGGCAGTGTGGCCATCCCTGGGTGGTGATTCCTCACTTTCCTTCTCAGTCTCTCTCTGGAGAGCATACACATCCTATGTGTGTGCAAAAATCTAAGCAAAAAACCAAAACCCAGAAAACAAAAACCCTGCCAATCCCATGGCCGACAGGTCCTATGTGGGGGAAGGAGGTGAGCCCTGGTTGAGGTCACCTGGCTGCATCGGAGTTTGCTGATACCAGGCCGCAGCAGTGGAACTCCTGCACTGGCAGGAAGATGCCCACTTTCTACAGCATGGCCATCCCCCCTGGGGGTGATTTCTGAGCGTGGGGGTGCCTCTGGCCCCATGGCCCGTAGCTACGGGGAGAAGAAGCCACCGCGGCTGAGGTGAGAAGAGGTCAGAGTGAGTGTGCAGAGGCAGCCGCAGGCAGCTGTAGCACGCTGGTGCCTGTCCCGGTTGCACCCTCCACACCCTTTCTGCAAAAACTGCTGCTGTGTGCAGAAATGCTAAGCCAGGGAGCACCTGTGAGCGCAGGGCCCCATGACTCAGGCGGGAACGAGGCACATCCTTCAGGCAACAGAGGGTTAAACAAGAAAGAGAAGAAAGAAGAAAGAAAAAAGAAAGAATGAAGGAAGGAAGAAAGGAAGAGAAAGAAAGAAAGAAAGAAAGAAAGAAAGAAAGAAAGAAAGAAAGAAAGAAAGAAAGAAAGAAAGAAAGAAAGAAAGAAGGAAGGAAGGAAGGAAGGAAGGAAGGAAGGAAGGAAGGAAGGAAGGAAGGAAGGAAGGAAGGAAGGAAGGAAGGACGGACGAGAGGGAAAGAAAGAAAGAGAAAGAGAGAAAGAGATAAAGAATAAAGACAAAGAGAAAAGGTGTTTTTGATGCACAGGTGGCTGTGGTTTGAGTGGAGGCGTGGGGCGGGGGATGGGGGTGTGTGGGTCGGGCCTTATTGTCCTGCTCCAGGCCCGGGCTGAGGATAGGCCCTGGCCAGGGAGGACAGACAGCACCACAGTGCACAGTGGGCTGCCCAAGCTGAAGTCAGCCGCGGGGTCTGCCCTTGGCAGGTCCTTCGCTGCCAGCTCTTCGTCTCCTCTTGCCTAGATCTCCCCTGGGCTCCCCCCTACAGGCCTCTGCACACCCCCCTGTCCCCATCCCTGACGCTCCTGCCCCAGTTATGGCCCAGAGCAGGGCCTAGAACTCCAGGACAGTGGGGACGCACCACCAGGTGTCCTGTCTCCACTGCCAACTCAGAGACCAGGGCTCTCCCCTTCCGCACGTGGGTTTCTATAAAATGAAGGGCTTGGTCTCACCCACCCGAGGCCCATTTCCTTGCCCTCGGCCCTGGGCAGGTGGAGCTCTCGAGGTGCCATGAACGCCCGGGCACTGCTGGCCAGAGCCCACCCTCCGTCCCTGCGGGCTGTCGTGACCTGTGTGGGCTGTCGCAGGGCTGTTCTAGGAGACTTTCCTGGTTCTCTAGCCTGGGGGGCAGGGTTGTCTGAGCCAGGGCTGCCTCCTGGACCTACATGGCCCCACGGCACTCTTGCTGCACCAGGCCCCAACCAGATCTGGCAAGAGCAGCACTAACAGAGGCCCAGCAGTGACCGAAGCCTGGGTCCAAGTAGAGGTTGGGGACCTGCTCGTGGGGGAGCAGGGGAGTGTTAGAGAAGGCGAGGAGACAGTGTCTCTGAGGAGGTGACGTTTGAGCAGGACTGTGGAAGGAACCTGCCCTGAGAAGATGTGGACATGGAAACTGAGACCAATGGCCCTGAGGCACTATTGAAGGACAGGGAAGAGGGCTGTGTGGCCAGGATGGAGAGGAGACAGGCCGGGGGAGGGAGGGAGCTTCAAACAGAGGACTCGGGTTGGAGTAAGAGGCTCAATATGGGATATCAGGCCTGTCCCAGGGCCTTTCCCAGGTGCAGGGCCCAGTTCACAGGTGCAGGAAGCACGCAGCCCTCACACTTCCTCTGACTCTGTCTGTCAGGCCTCTCCTTCGCTCACCTACTTAAATGTCTACTCCCAAAAGTCAGCCATGTATGAGAAGGTGAGTGGCCCTGGGCTGGCTCTTGCCCCACCGAGGCCCAGGCCAGGTCGCCAGGGCAGTGGCGGCGCCCAGTGGCCATTCTTGGGTACTGCAGGGCAGAGTGCTTCTCCCAAAGCTGCGGGGCTTGCTTCCCCTGGGCCTGGGGCTGGGGATAGCCCTGTGACCTGCAGCCCCTCCTGAGTCCCCAGTAAGACATCAGCAGCAGTGGACAGCCAAGTGGTAGAGGAGAGTATGCAGTTGAGGCGAGCGGGCCGGGGCACGTTGCAAAGACTCACAGGGAACTGGGCTCTGCTGTCCCCTGTGATGCCCCCTACCCAGACGTCAGGGTGGGCCCCTGGGCAGGAGCTGGCTTGTGCTCCTGGACTCCCCCGGGATGGGCGGGGCCAGACCCAGAGATGTGGTTTGGAGCCTGGGTCCCTTCTGGAATCTACTCGGGTGCAAATCCGGCTCAGGGGAAGACCCAGGCCCACTGCCCCACAAACACCCCCACCCCACACCCCAGCCTGGCCTTCCACACACCCACATAGTCCAAAGGCTTTATTGTTCTGCTGCATTTTACAAATACTGAGAACACCAGCTGGCCCGGTACTCGTGGGCCCAGTGGCCAGAGGAGTCTGGTCAGAGTAAATTTCAGGAGCCAGTAGATGGCATCACAGTTATGTTGCTGGACTCCCACAAGGCCGATCTTGGTTCAAGTCCCATACCCTGTGGCTTTGGCTTGAAAATCACGCAGGGGTGGGGGGATGGTAGCAAGTGGTGTGGTGGTTGGAGCGGCTGGACTCCCATATGGCTGACTGCAGTTCAAATCCTGGGACCTGGCAGCTTACTTTCACACTTTCCTTCTCTCTCTGTCTCTTTCTCTCTGGTCAACTTCAAAAAAACAAAGTAGTGACAATGAATGGAGTTTAATAAAATAATTTATAAAAATCACATTGGGGACATGCACATACATGCCCAAGAAAGAGAAGGGATTATAGCATGACCATGTCCCCCCATCCCCTGAAGGTGATTTCTCGCTTTCCCTCTCACTGTCTCTGTTTCTCTCTCTCCCCCAGTGAGTGCACACGCCCTAAGGCAAAAACTTCAGGGGGGAAAAAATTTAAAAACAGAATAAATACAACTCAGCCTTTGTAGCCATTTCTCCAAAAGATCCAAATATGAATGGATTAGTCTCCAGGTCAGTCTATACCACCGGGGCCTGTCTAAAACGAGTCATAATCAGTTGGCCACTAGCAGAGCTCATCAGCTGGGTTTGCACAGGGAGAGGAAGGGAGCCCAGCCGAGACCACTGCCACCTCATGGGGGGACTTTTCAAAGCTGTGTCCCTCTCTGGAGTCACATTATGGGCTTAACCCTGAGAGAGAGAATTTGCTTGCCACGATTACCCAGCCAGTCCCTCCACCCATAAACAGGCAAATCGTGGTAACAGGCTGGGGGGGGGGGGGGCAGCACCCAGAGTCGCTACGGTTTATTATCTGACATGTCCATTTTCTTTCTTTCTTTTTTTTAGAGGTTTATTCCTTAGGACACGTGCACTCACCAGAGAGAGAAAGACAGAGACAGTGAGAGGGAAAGTGAGAAATTACTCCCCCCAGGAGGGATGGCCACGCCACAATCCCTTCTCTGCCACTCTCCTCCTGGGATCTTGGGAATGCATGCACATGCGCCCAGCCTGAGTTTCAAGCTACCGGGTCTGGGACTCGAACTGTGATTGTCCATGTGAGGGTCCAGCAATGTAACTGCTACTCATCTGCTGGCCCCTAAAATGTCCATTTTCTAGCAAAAAATTATGAGGCATTCAAAGACACAGGAAAATAGCACACACACATACACGTAGGCAAGGGAAACTGCCCGTTTAAGTGGCCAAATGCCGGGTATAACAGAGCCAGGCTTCAAAGTGACCCTTATATTGGGTTGCTGGAAAAGTCATGATGCATTTTTGCATAGAAAAACATAAAAAAAGTACATCAGGACTTTTCTGACCACCCAATAATTATGTTTAATAACTAAGGGAGGGGGACAGCAGGTGGTGTGGTGGTGAAAGGTGCTGGACCCCCACGCGGCTACCTCAGTCTGAGTCTCTGGTCTAGCAGCTGCTTTCTCTCTTTCTCTCTCTCTCTCTTTCTCTCTCTCTCTCCCTCTCTCTCCTGTGTTGGGCCCTAGAGCAAATTAAGCATATATATGTATATCTATTAATTAAATGTTTTTAAGAGAGATATTTGTTGATTTTTTTAAGAATTATTTTATTTAACTTTATTATTTTTTTTAAAAATTTGACCAGAGAGGAACAGAGTAGAACAGAGTAAAACAGAGGAAGAGAGAAAAAGTGATAAAGCAAGCCACCAGGTCCTGGACTCAAACTGTGGTGGACCATGTGGGAGTCCAGCGCCCTTAATCACCACACCACCTGCCATCCCCTAGGGAGATATTTGTTATAGGGCATATGTGCTCGCTGAAGAGCCAGAGAAACACAGAGAGAAAGAAAGCAAAAAATGATCCCCTGGGGGGATGATCCTGACACAATCCCTTCTCCTTCATTCTTCTCTTGGGATTTTGGGCACGCATGGACATGCACCCGGCATGAGTTGTAAGCCACCGGGTGTCCAGGACACAAACCACAGTTGACTACAGGGGAGTCCATTGACATAACCATTACACTCTCTGCTGGTTCCCCCAAATAAATAATTTTTTTATTTAACTTTATTTATTTAATTTTAACTTCACCAGAGAGGGACACAGTGAGAGAGAGAGAGAGAAAGAGAGAAAGGGAAAGTGAGAAAGCAAGCTGCCAGGTCTGGGACTCGAACCACAGTCAGTGGTTGGGAATCCAGCACCCTTAACCACCATGCCACCTGCTGGTCCCAATAATTTTTTTTTTTTTTGTTACTGGGCACATGCTTTCACCAGAGACACAGAAAGAGACAGAGAGACAAAAAGCAAGAAATCACACACACACACACACACACACACACACACACACACACACACAAGGGAATGGCCATGTCGCAATCCCTTCTCCTCCATTCTCCTCTCAGGATCTTGGGCATACATGCACACATGCCCAGCATGAGTTTAAACCACTGATTCAGGACTCGAACCACAGTTGACTAGGTGGGAAGCCAGCTACGTAACCATTACGCCATCCTCTGGTCCTGATAATTCTTTTTGATATATATAGAGATTTTTTGCTATGGGGCACGTGAACTCATCAGAGGGGCAGAGACAGAAAGTGAGAGATCACTCACCCTCCCAGGGGGGATGGCCACGCCACAATTCCCTCTCCTCCATTTTCCTCCCAGGATCTTGGGCACACAAGCACACATGCCTGTCATAAGTTTTAAGCCACCGGGTCTGGGGCTCAAACTGCAGTTGACTATATGGGAGTTCAGCAATGTAAACATTACACCATCTTCTGGTCCTTATATAAATAATTCTTTAAAAGAAAAAGAAGGAAAAAACTGGTGGGAACCACATTTAAAGGCATTAAAGGAAATTATGATGACAATACTATACCAAACAAAGAATATCAATAGAAAGTCTAAAAATAGGGCCAGCTCGGTGTGGTAGTTAAAGCAGCAGGATCCCTCGTGGCCAACATCATAGTTTGAGTCCTGGACCCTGCTGATTGAAAAACATGCCAGGCACATGTGCGTGTGTGCCCAAAATCCCAAGAAGAGAATGGAGGAGAAGGGATTGCAACATGGCCATCCCCCCAGAACAATGCTTTCTCACATTTTCTCTCTCTCTTTCTCTCTCCAGTGACTCCATGCTCCTGATAGCATTTTTAAAAAGAATTATCTGCTCAATTTTATTTATTTTTTATTTTTATTTTTTAATTTGAACAGAAAGAGACAGAGAAAGAGAAGGAAAGCAAGCCACCAGATCTGGGACTCAAACCACGGTCAGCCATGTGGGAGCGTCTAGCACCTTAACCACCACGCCACCTGCTGGTCTGCAGCATTTTTTTTTTATTATTATAAAAATATATAACCCAGTGAGGATTTCTTTTCTTTGCTATGGCATGTAAGGAGCCTGAAAGTTGTCATTACATCCTAACAATAAGTAAAAACTTTTTTTTTTTTTTTGGAGAGGTTTACGCCATGGGGCGCGTGCGCTCGCCAGACAGACAGAGAGAGACAGAGAGACAGAAAGCGAGAAATCACCCCCCAGGGGGGATGGTCACGCCGCAATCCCTTCTCCTCCATTCTCCTCTTGGGATCTTGGGCACGCACGCACACGCGCCCGGCGTGAGTTCTAAGCCACCCGGTCCAGGACGCGAACCACGGTCGACTACGTGGGAGTCCAGCGACATAGCCATTACGCTAACTGCTGGTTCCCAAAACTTTAACAAGCTGAAAAGCAATGACTCTGAACATCTGTCAGAGAATCGAGGTCATAGAGCAAATTCTGCCTCCAAACTGGAGAGATGGAAAGGCAGATATGAAGAATCACGACTTCCCAGAGTGGAGACTTCTCTCTGGGTTTCTTTTACCCAGAACACCATGTCCAACTTTCAACCAAAAATGACAAGGCGTACTAAAAAGCAAGAGTTTGAAGAAATAGAGCAGAAATCAGAACCAGATTCAGATACAGCAGAGATGCTGGGATTTCCAGACTGGAGGTTTACACCACCTAGGATCCATATGCTAAGGGCTCTAACAGAAAATGTAGGCAACAGGCAAGAACAGATGGGTGGGAACCGGTAGATGGTGGGATGGTTACATCACTGGACTCCCACGTAGTCAACTGAGGTTCTAGTCCCGGGCCTGGTGTCTTAAACTCATGCCAAATGCATGTGCATGTGAAGATCTGAGAGGAGAATGGAGAAGAAGGGATTATGGTGTGGCCATCCTCCTGGGGGGGGGGGTGATTTCTCGCTTTCTGTCTCTCTCTGTCTCTAGCGAGCGCATGCACCCTATAGCAAAAATATCCCTAAAAAAAAAAAAAAATTTAAAAGAACAGATGGGCGATGTAGACGGAGTAAAAATTCTAAGAATAGGGCCAGCTGGTGGCATGGTAGCTAAGGCACTATATACCACATATCTGAATGCATGGTTTGAGTACTGGACTCTGTGGCTTGAAAAACATGCTGGGGACATATGCATGCATGCCCAAAATCCCAAGAGGAAAGTGGAGAAGGGATTGTGGTGTGGCCATCCACCCTGGAGGGTGATGGGTGATTTCTCATTTTTTCTCTCTCTCTGTCTTCTTTCTAGCAACACATGCATCGTATAACAAAAATAAATTTGAAAACAAAACCTAAAATAACAAAAAATATAAGAATAGGGCCAGCCAGTGGCATGGTGATTAAGGCAGCTGGATCCCTCCACGACCAACTGCACATGAGTCCTGAACCCAGTGGCTTGAAAAGCAGGCCAGGTGCATATGCACACAAAATCCCTAAAGAGAGAAGGCATTGCAGCGTGACCATGACCACCCATGGGGGTGCTTTCTCATTCTCTCTCTCTCTAAATATATATATATATATATATGTGTGTGTGTGTGTGTGTGTGTGTGTGTGTGTATGTATATACACACACACACACACACACACACATATAGCAAGCACACACATGCACATATGTCTGGCAAATTTTTTTTTTAAAAAGCTGAAGGGGGGTACTAGCAGTTAGTATAATGGCTATGTCGCTGAACTCCCATGAAGCCGACCACGGTTCAAGTCCCAGACCCGGTGGCTTAAACTCACGCTGGGCGCGTGTGCATGTGTGCCCAAGATCCTGAGAGGAGAATAGAGGAGAAGGGATTGTGGCGTGGCCATCCCCTCTGGGGAGTGATTTCTCTCTTTCCCTTTGTCTTTCTGGCGAGCGCATGCGCCCTATAGCAAAAACAAACAAACAAACAAGCAACAACAAAAAAGAACTGAATAGGGGCCAGCAGGTGGTGTGGTGGTGAAAATGCTAGACACTCCCACATGGCTGACCACAGTTCAAGTCCTGAACGTGGTGCTTGCTTTCTCACTTTCTTTTTTTTTTTTTTTGAGAGATTTTTGCTATAGGGCACGTACGCTCGCCAGACAGACAGAGAGAGACAGAGAGACAGAAAGCGAGAAATCACCCCCCAGGGGGGATAGTCACGCCGCAATCCCTTCTCCTCCATTCGCCTCTCGGGATCTTAGGCACGCACGCACACGCGCCCGGCGTGAGTTTTAAGCCACTGGGTCCGGGACGTGAACCGCGGTCGACTACGTGGGAGTCCAGCGACATAGCCATTACGCTAACTGCTGGTTCCTCACTTTCCATCTCTCTCTCTCTCACTCTTTCTGTGTCTCTCTCTGGTCAAATGAAAATAAATGAATAAATAAAAATTAAAATAAATAATTCTTTAAAAAAAACTGAATGGAGGGGGCCAGCAGGTGGCATGGTGGTTGAGGACACCGGACTCCCACATGGCTGACCACAGTTCAAATCCTGGACCTGGCAACTCTCTTTCTCACTTTCTCTTTCTCTCATTCTGTCCCTCTCTGGTCAAATTAAAATATAAATGAAGTTAGATAAAATAATACATTTTTTAAAAATTTAAAAAACCTGAGTGGATAAGAAAATCATAGAAGTCTTGTGGAATATAAATTTTGTGAAAGGAAGGGAAGTATAAGTTTTTCTGAAAGTTGAGCATTCATCAAAATTATAGTCATATAAAACTAGAAGTTGGCCCTCCCTGTTGAAATGATATTGCTTTTTAAGAATTATTTATTTTTAAATTTATTTATTTATTTATTTTAATTTTTTTAAAGAATTGCTGGTTCCTCATTTATTTTAATTTGACCAGAGAGAGCCACCAGGTCCAGGACTTGAATTCTGGCCTGCCATGTGGGAGTGTCCAACACCTTAACTACCATGCTTCCTGCTAGTCCCTGAAATGAGATTTTCTTAAGGTATTGTTCTGCCCTTGGGACCAGCAGTTGGCGTAATGGCTATGTCGCTGGACTCCCATGTAGTTGACTGCAGTTCGAGTCCCGGACCCAGTGGCTTAAACTCACACTGGGTGCGTGTGCATGCGTGCCCAAGATCCCGAGAGGAGAATGGAGGAGAAGGGATTGCGGCATGGCCATCCCCCCTGGGTGGTGATTTCTCACTTTCTGTTTCTATAGCAAAAACCTCTCTCAAAAAAAAAGTATAGCTCTGCTCTTATAGGAAATTGTGAAAAGTTGGGACTAGTAGTGAGTGTAATGGCTATGTTGCTGGACTCCCATGTAGTCAACCGTGGTTCACGTCCCGGACCCGGCGGCTTTAACTCACGCTGGGTGCGTGTGTGTGCGTGCATGCCCAAGATCCCGAGAGAAGGATAGAGGAGAAGGGATTGCAGCGTGGCCATCCCCCCTGGGGGGTGATTTCTTGCTTTCTATCTCTCTGTCTCTCTCTGTCTTTCTGGCAAGTGCACACGCCCTATAGCAAAAACCTCTCCAAAAAAAAAAAAAAAAAGAAAATTGTGAAAAATTTTTCTTTACCTTTTAGGTAAGTGTCCTAGGAAACACATTCTTTGTTTTATCAAGATAATTTACTGTACTTCATATTGTCCTTTTTTTTAGTTATTTTAATTTAATTTAATTTAATTATTATTATTTTTTATTTGACCGGAGAGGGACAGAGTGAGAGAGAGAAAGAGAGAGGGAAAGTGAGAAAACAAGCCACCAGGTTCAGGACTTGAACCATAGTCGGCCATGTGGGAGTCCAGCGCCTTAACCACCACACCACCTATGGCCCCCATATCGTCTTTATTATGTGTTTGAGCACCTAAGAAAACTGAGTCTTCCCTATTAACAGAACTAAGTTTTTCTACAACTATCTAGATTTTTCTTCGAAGTATTTTAATTATCTCTTTGGTTAAATTAATGACAGTTGTTCACCATGACCTGTGACCCTATTTTGATCAAGTATTTTTCTTTATTTCAAAATTTTTTTCTAAGATTTCTTTCATTTTATTTATAACCCTTATTTTCTTTTTAAAGTTTTTTTGCCTTAGGGTGTCTGTGCTCACTAGAGAGAAACAGTGAGAGGGAAAGTAAGAAATCACCCTCGGGGGGAATGCCTTCTCCTACATTCTCCTCCTGGGCTTTGGGCACGCACACACACAGGTGCCCAGTGTGATTTTCAAGTGCTGTAGCCACCTGCTGGCCCCTATTATTATTATTATTATTTTTTATTTGACCAGAGAAAGAGAGAGAAAGCTGCCAGGTTTGGGACTCGAACTGTGGTTGGCGTGTGTGAATCCAGTGCCTTAGCCACCATGCCACCTGTTGGCTCCTTGATCAAGTGTTTTAAATCTTTGATATCTTTGATGAAATTCCCAAAATCAAATTCTAAATTAAGTCTTTTTCTTGACCTCAAATTAACTTTAGAACATTCCAACTAGGGGTCACCAAGTGGCGTGGTGGTTAGGGTACTAGACTTTCCCATGGCCGACCACAGTGTAAATCCCAGATCCAGCAGCTTGAAACTCATACTGGGCATGTGTGTGTGCATGCCCAAAATCCCAAGAGGAGAATAAGGATAAAGGACTGTGGTGTGGCCACCCCCCCCAGGGATGCACTCTCGCTGTCTGTGTCTCTGTCTCTCTGGTGAGCACATGAACCCTATAGCACAAATGTCTTCAAAAAACATACTTCAGTTCTTGGTATTATCCCAGTAGCCATCTTATTTTTTTGCAGGGGTTTGTGCCTTAGGGTGCATGCATTCACTGGAAAGAGAGACAGAGACAATTAGAGGGAAAACGAGAACTCACCCCGAAGGCTTGGCCATGCCACAATCCCCTCTCCTCCATTTTCCCCTAAGATTGTGAGCATTCATGCACACGTGCCCAGCATGAGTTTCCAGCCACCAGGTCTGGGACTCGAACTGTGGTCGGCCTCGTGGGAGTTCAGAGATGTAACCACTACACCACCTGCTGGGCCCTCCAGTAGCCATCCAAATAGTACCCTTGGGGTGTCAGATCCCTTCAAGAGTCCTAAATGCTCAGAGGGATTCATTCTCCCTACATCAAATGGTCTCATTATGGTTAGACTAACAAAAACATGAAGAAAGCATAAAGAATCATCTGACATGAAGGGTATTAAGGGTATCAATATCAGGGTTCCACACCGAGACCAGATAAGCCCTTTACAATGACGGCAGAAAGCGGCATCCGTGCCCAAGGTTTTGGTTGGTATCGCAAGAGGCTGACAAAAGGGGGGAATTGTTAAATTAAAATTGGCCAAATACTTCCTCCATGTGTAACGAACTTAAAATGTAAACAAACTGCAACCTGGGGCCAGCAGATGGCAAGATGGTTATGTCGCTGGACTCCCACATGGCCAACCGCAGTTTGAGTCCTAAACCTGGTGACTTGAAACTCATGCCAGGCGTGTGTGCATGCGTGCCCAAAATCCTAAGTGAAGAGTGGAGGAGAAGGGACTGTGGCATGGCCATTCCCCCAGGGGGTGATTTCTCACTTTCTATCTCTCTGTCTCTCTGTCTCTCTTTTGTGTCTCCAGTGAACGCACGCACCCTATAATAAGAATTTCTCCCTGGGGAAAAAAAATGGGGGCTGACAGGTGGTGTGATGGTTAAAGCCCTGGACCACCATGTGGCTGACTGCAGTTCAAGTCCTGAACCTGGTGGCTTACTTTCTCACTTGCTCTCTCTCTCTTCTTTCTCTGGTGAGCGCATAACAAATTAAAAATAATAATTAATAAAAATTAAATAAACTTTAAAAATGTAAACAAACTGCAACCTGAGAGCGTATCCTTGTAACACGTAACCAAGTCTCAGCCAATCACAGCAGCCAAGCTTTTGGCCAATCACGGGTTGCCAGCTATTCAGACGTGTCCAAATAAAGCGAACGTCTGGCTGTACCCCATCAGGCAGTTTGTGCGCAGCACTTTCTATTTCTGTCCATAAAGATCGCGTACTCACATTTCTACAGAGCTCCCTGAAACTGCACTGTGAGGTCCAGAAAACCCAATTGTTTGGGTGCTGCCTGATTTATAAATCATGTCTTTGCTAACTGAATTCTGCTGCATTTAACTTGCCAGAAGATTTTTGTTTAGTTTGTTTAACAAACTCCACTCAGCTGCTGTACCCCGCGCGCTCAGCAGCCAGCCTGAGTCTTTGGGGAGGTTGCCTATCACTAAACTCACCAATGACGGCTGGAGTAGAGACACTCCTCTCCCCCAGCCCCTGGGTTATTTCAGGCCTGAGCCCCGGCACTTAGACCGTGTGGCCTTCCCTGTTCTGCCTGCCCACTGCCCCTTTGACGCATCTCCCATGATGCCCAGGGGACAGGCTACGTACAACAGACCTAATCCTGCTGCATTCGCTCACAGACTCCTCTGGTGGCTTGGCAGAGGCTGGTATGAACTGGCCCCATCACGTCCCTCCAGCCTTGTCTCCCCACCCACCCTCCCCTGTTTGAACCTCACGTTCTCTCCAACCAGGACTATTCTAAAAATATACTCTATGTACACTAGAGTGTCTCCCCTGGCCCTTCCCTTGGCAAACTTCTAAGCAATCTTCAAGACCCATTGTAAATGTCCCCCCGGAGTAAGTCTTACCAACTCCTCCCAACACTGGGTGGTTATGCTGTCTCATAACAGCTATTCTCTTTTTTTCTTAAGAGGTTTTTTGTTGCATGTGGTGGTGGGCAGGGGCAGGAAGCACAGAAATAACGCCCCAGCGGGGATGACCACGCCGCATTTCCTTCTCCTCCATTCTCCTCCCAGGGTCTTGGGCACACACGCACACACACCCGGAATGATTTCGAGCCACTGGGTCCGGGATTCCAACTGCGGTCAGCCATGTGGGAGTCCAGCGATATAACCACTACGCCATCTGATACTCCCCACCCAGCATCTCTCGTGGATAACAATGAGGGTCCGTAGGTCTCGCTCTACACCGGGGCAAAATTTGAAACCATTTTATTTGAGAAGTTAAAGGAGATAGTAACTCTCTGAGGCTGGTAGACTTGGAGCCACCCAAGGAGTTGGCACTTAGGTCATAGACATGTGGCCTTAATTCTGTCCCTGGCCCTCAGGCACCCACCAAACTCACCCCAACAATTCTGAGGGAGAGGCCTGAGCAGGCGGCACCAGCTGAGACCAAGAATCAGAAGAGGCAAAAAAGTAGAAATAGGGAGGCCGGCAAGTGGCGTGGTAGTTAAGGGCGCCGGACTCCCACATGGTTGACCACGGTTCAAGTCCTGGACCTGGCGGCTTGCTTTCTCACTTTTCCTCTCACTCTGTCCCTCTCTGGTCAAATAAAAATAAATGAATAAATAAATAAAGTTAAAATTTGAAAAATAATTCTAAAAAAAAAAAAGTAGAAAAGGGGTTACCCCAGAGACCTGGGCAGTGCAAACCGGGCCCTCATCCACTTGGGTGGCCACGCCTAGGGCCTGGACTTTGGCTGACTGATGGGCAGGTGAGCCAGCGGTGCCCCAGAGCTACCTGAGCCTGCTCACTCAGCTGCCATGGCCGGGAGGATCTGTGAGCTGGCGCTGCTCCTGCTGGGGCTGGCACTGGGGTCCCAGGAGGCCCTACCCCCACCCTGTGAGAGGTAAGGGTGTTGGGAAGGCATCTGGGTGTGGGGCAGGAAGGCTAGGGCCTGGAGTCAGCCCTTCAGAGCAAAAGGAAGGGGCAAAAATTAGGTTTTCTTGCCCAGGAGGCCACGTACCACGCCTGCCCTCGGCTCAGGCAGGTGGAGCTCCCAGGGTGCCACGCACACCCAGGCGCTGCTGGCCGGAGCCCACCCTCCGTCCCTGCGGGCTGTCATGACCTGTGCGGGCTGTCACAGGGCTGTTCTAGGAGACTTGCGGCCTGGTTCTCTATCCTGGGATCAGGATGCATAAGCAAGGGCTGCCTCCTGGACCCACATGGCCCCATGGCACTCTTGCCGCACCAGGCCCCGACCAGATCTGGCAAGAGCAGCACTAACAGAGGCCCAGCAGTGACCAAAGCCTGGGTCCAAGTAGAGGTTGGGGACCCGTTCGTGGGGGAGCAGGGGAGTGTTAGAGAGGGCAGGGAGGAGATTTTTCTGGGGAGGTGACGTTTGAGCAGGACTGTGGAAGGAAACTGCCCTGAGAAGATGTGGACATGGAAACTGCGACCAATGGCCCCGAGGCACTATTCAAGGACAGGGAAGAAGGCCTGTGTGACCAGGACGGAGAGGGGACAGGCCGGGAGAGGGAGGGAGCTTCAGAAAGAGGACTCAGGTTGGAGTAGGATATAGATTTTGAGGAATTGATGATCAATTGTGGAGTAGGAAGGGACAGGACGCATGGGGGTAATTACTAGATTTTGTCCTGAAAAATTGTAATGAGGACTTTGGAAAGGCCGTGTGATCGAGTATTTGTCATCAGGTTGTTTGCCAAATGCCTAAAAGAGGGCTGTGCTGGTCTCAACAGCACCTCAGGTCAATGATTCACCAGTACTCAACAAGTGGTGATACCCAGGATTATAAAGGGTTACAGTCAACGGATACTTATTAAAGCCAGCAAAGGCCGAGTCACCTAGGGCAGGGTCCAGGGGAAAGTGCGCTCAGCTTTTCAGTCCTCTTCTCTCAGTGAACAGCACTTCCTTTTTCTAGGGACACACATGACACAGTGCCAACAGGGGTGCTGAGCCCCAGTGTGCAGTGTTTTTTTTTTTTTTTTTCTTTTGGAGAGGTTTTTGCTATAGGGCATGTGCGCTCGCCAGGCAGACAGAGAGAGACAGAGAGACAGAAAGCGAGAAATCACCCCCCAGGGAGGATGGCCACTCCATAATCCCTTCTCCTCCATTCTCCTCTCGGGATCTTGGGCACGCATGCACACATGCCCGGCATGAGTTTCAAGCCACCGGGTCCGGGACGTGAACCGCGGTCGACTACGTGGGAGTCCAGCGACATAGCCATTACGCTAACTGCTGTTCCCGAGTGTGCAGTGTTTTTACTGCGGGTCAGTCATAGAGGCATGGATGCATCTACATAGCTGACCTTAAGCGCGCGTCTCCAGGTTTCAAGAAGTCCAGCATACTGGGAGGTCAAAGCCCTCCTCCTCCATCACATTATTTAGGTTAAAGTATCTGGCACGCACCATGGTCACAGGCAAATAACTTTTTTTTTTTGGGGGGGGGGGGGGTGGCCATAGGGCGTGTGTGTTTGCCAGCGAGACAGAGAGAGAGAAAATGAGAAATCATCCCCAGGGGGGTGGCCATACTGCAAGCCCCTCTCCTCCATTCTCTCTGGGTTTGGGGCTGCAAGCTCCTCTCCTCCATTCTCTCTGGGTTTGGGTCCAGCGTCTTAACCACCATGCCACCTGCTGGCCCAAGGCAAACAAAAATTTACCAAGCAGCATATCGCAGTAACTTAATGGTTATCTGTCAGGCCAGTCATGGGCCTGAAGTCTCTGAAAAGTGCAGGCCTTGAACACAGCAGACCTGCTGCATCAGCTCTTCCCAGCATGAGCCATTTTTGTAAAGAGGAGTTTATCTAATCTTTGCCTTGGTTTCCTGAAAGGTAACCCCTAGGTCCTTAAATTGCCCAGGGCATAGGAGAGTCTGATAGGCTATTCCTGATAGTCCCCGACAGTTTATGCAAATGAGGGGACTTGGACTGGGAGCAGGTCATGTGAGAAAGACTGACCATGTGACTTGACAATGAGACTTAAAGCCACATGATACAGGCCAACAGGTGGCGTGGTGGTTAGGGGCGCTAGACTCTGACTGACCACGGTTTGAGTCCTGGATCTGGTGGCTTGCTTTCTCACTTTCCCTTTCTCTCTCTCTCTGTGTCTCTCTCTAGTGAAATAAAAATAATAAAATGAAGTGGTTAATTAATTAAAAAAAATAAGCCACATGATAACAGCCTGATCACCTTCAGGAAGGGGCAGAGCACTGGAAATGCAGTTCGATTGATCGCATGACCAATAATGCAATTAATCATACCTACGTAATGAAACCCCAGGGAAAACTCTAGACTCCAAAGCTTGGTAGAACTTTATGATCACTGAGAGTCAGGCGGAGAAGCCTCCGGATTTGAGGGGGAGTTAACATAGACGCTCTGCATCCAAACCCTCCCAGACCTCACCCTGTGTGTCCTTCATCTGGCTGGTCCTGATTTCTAGCCTTATAATACTGGGTCATCAGGAAAGTAGTGATGTTTTTCTATGCAAAAATGCATAACTTTTTTTTTTTTTTTGGAGAGGTTTTTACTATATGGTGTGTGTGCTCTCCAGAAAGACAGAGACAGAGAGACAGAAAGTGAGAAATCACCCCTCTGAGGGGATGGCCATGCTGCAATCCTTTCTCCTCCATTCTCCTCTTGGGCTCTTGGGCATGCACGCACACGCACTCAGCGTGGGTTTAAGCCATTGGGTCCAGGACTCGAACCGCAGTCGACTACATGGGAGTCCAGCAACATAGCCATTATGCCAACTGCTGGTCCCATCATGACTTTTCTGATGACCCAACCAGAACTTTATCATAAGCATGGTGCTTTTCTGAATTCTGAGTTGTCCTAGCAAATTATCAAATCTGAAGGGGTTATGGAAACCCTGACACGTATCCCATAGGTGGGTAGCCAGGGACCCTACAAATCTGCAGCTGAGGGCAATTCTTACAGGACTGGGCTCTTATCCAGGGGGAGAAAGCTGCACTAACTCCAGAACAGAAGTGCCAGAATTAGGGACCAGCAGTTAGCGTAATGGCTATGTCGCTGGACTCCCACGTAGTCGACCACGGTTTGCGTCCCGGACCCAGTGGCTTAAACTCACGCCGGGCGCGTGTGTGCGTGCCCAAGATCCTGAGAGGAGAAGGGATTGTGGCGTGGCCATACCCCCTGGGGGTGATTTCCCGCTTTCTATCTTTCTGTCTCTCTCTGTCTGTCTGGCGAGCACACGCGCCCTATAGAAAAAACCTCTCCAAAAAAGAAGTGCCAGAATTAAATTGCGAAAACTTGGTTTTGTCCTAATGGGGGCCACCGTTAGGAACTACAAGGGTTGATGGGGTTAAGTTGAGAGTTTGGATAAAAATTGTTTTTGTTTTTGTTTTTTTTAAAGAATTATATTGTTTAACTTTATTTATTTTAATTTGACCAGAAAGGGACAGAGAGAAAGAGAGAAAGCAAGCCACCAGGTCCAGGACTCAAACCGTAGTCTGCTATGTGCGAGTCCAGTGCCCTTAACCACACACCCCACACACCCCACACACCAACTGCCAGCTCCCAAAGCTAGTATGTTTAAAGAGGTCTTAAGTGGAGTGGGTTCATCACTCTCTCTCTTAATTTTCCGATTCAGGGCACCTGTGCTGGGGGTAGGAAGGAAGAGTGGGAAAGCACTCCCTGGGGGATGGCCACACAGCAATCCCTTCTCCATTCTCCTCATGAGATTTTGTATCCACACACATGCCCGGTGTGTTTTTTCAAGCCGCCAGGTCAAGACTCAAACTCTGCCGTCAGCCTTGTGGGATCCAGCATCTTAACCACCATGGCCCTGTCTGGCCTGAACTGGCTGCATCTCTTTTACCTGGATGTGTTACAGGGGTGGGCCTTATATGACCGGGAGTGTTCTCGCTATCTGGCACGGTAACACCGAAGATGTGTAACTCCATCCATGGACCAAGACCGACTGGATGTTCCAAGGGGGAACCAATGAGGTTGGTCAACTCCACAGAGATTGACAGCCTTCTATGGAGCATGGGTTAGGCCTCAGCAGAAAAAAAAAAAAAAAAAGACATGAACACTTCCCAGCACAGCTGCTGAGACTTTGGACTAGAGAATTTCTATTAGAGAGATAATTAATAGCTATCAGACATTAGTTGATAATTGCCTCAGGATTGAAGAACATAAGACAATCATTTTTTTTTTTTGGAGAGGTTTTCGCTATAGGGCGCGTGTGCTCGCCAGACAGAGAGAGACATAGAGACAGAAAGCGAGAAATCACCCCCCAGGGGGGATGGCTACGCCACAATCCCTTCTCCTCCATTCTCCTCTCGGGATCTTGGGCACGCATGCACACGCGCCCAGCGTGAGTTTTAAGCTACCAGGTCCGGGACGCGAACCGCGGTCGACTACGTGGGAGTCCAGCGACATAACCATTACGCTAACTGCTGATCCCCAAGACAATCTTTTTTAAAATTATTATTTCTTTCAGTTTATTTATTATTATTTTGTTTGTTTGTTTGCTATAGTACACATGCATTATCAGAGAGAGGCAGGCAGAGAGAGAGAGAGAGTGAAAGTGAAAAAGCAAGCCGCCAGGCCTGGGACTCAAACTGTGGGCAGCCATGTGGGAGTCCAGCGCCTCAACCACCATGCCAAATGCTGGCCCCATAAGATAATCTTGAGGGGCCAGCAGGTGGTATGGTGGTTAAGATGCTGGACATTCCCACATGGCCAACCATGGTTCAAGTCCTGGACCTGGTGGCTTGCTTTCTAACTTGCCCTCTCTCTGTATGTGTCTTTCTCTAGTCAAATTTAAATAAGTGAACGAGGGACTGGAAGGTGGCATGGTGATTAAGGCGCTGGACTCCCACATGACCAACTACGGTTCAAGTCCCAGACCTGGTGGCTTGCTTTCTCACTCTTCCTTTCCCTTTGTCACTCTCTGGTCAAAATTGAAGAATAAAGGGACCAGCAGTTAGCGTAATGGCTATGTTGCTGGATTCTCATGTAGTCGACTGCAGTTTGAGTCCCAGACCCAGTGGTTTAAAACTCACGCTGGGCGCATACGCATGCGTGCCCAAGATCCCAAGAGGAGAATGGAGAAGAAGGGATTGTGGTGTGGTCATCCCCCCTGGGGAGTGATTTCTCACTTTCTGTCTCTCTGTCTCTCTCTGTCTGTCTGGCGAACGCACGCGCCCTATGATAAAAACCTCTAAAAAAATGAATAATAATAAATAAAATTATAAAAAATAAATGAATTAATACATTAAAAAATCAATATTTTTTAAAGAAGATCATCTTGAAACCTGAGATGCCTACCCCATCTTGGACAATGTTGGCAAAGTGCTTTAGGGGAAGGACAGTTCCGGGCTGGTCCTGTGGTTAAGGGTGCTGAATCTCACTCAACTAACTGCACGGTTGGAATCTCAGCCCCCAGGACTTGAAAAACATGCCAGGCAGGGCCAGCAGGTGGCATGGTGGTTGAGGCGCTGGACTCCTACATGGCTGACCACGGTTCGAGTCCCTGACCTGGCAATTTGCTTTCTCACTTTCCCTGTGTCTCTCTCTGGTGAGTGCATGTGCCCTGTGGCAAATAAAATAATAATAATAAATAAAGTTAAATAAATAATTACCCAAAAAAATACCACGCCAGGCATGGACGTGTGTATGCCCCAGGTTCCCACACCAACGGTGAAATGGAGAAAGAATTGTGGCATGACCACGCCTTACTGAGGGTGCTTTCTCCTCTCCCTCTCCGTCTCTCTGGACAGCACGTGTGCCCTCTGGCTTAGAAACAAAACAAAAAGCCAAAAAGAAACCCCCCCCAAAAAAAACACAAAAAAACAACAACAACAAAAATGGGAGCTGATGCCCAGGAGAATTCCTAATAGGATGGGAATGGTGTATGCAGGCACATGCTCCCAGGAGAATAGACTTCCCCAGTGTATTCCAGAGCAGATAAATTCTCTTTCTTTTAAGTGAGATTTTTTCTGTCGGGCGCGTGCACTCACAAGAAAGACAGAGAGACAGAGAGACAGAGAGACAGAAAGACAGAAAGCGAGAAATCACCCCCCCTAGGGGGGATTGTCCACGCTGTAATCCCTTCTCCTCTCGGGATCTTGGGCACACACGCACATGTACCAGGCATGAGTTTAAACCACCGGGTCTAGGACTCAAACCACAGGCGACCACATGTGAGTCCAGCAACGTTACCATTACGCCATCTGCTAGTCCTTCCTCCTCGATTTTCCATATGCCTCAAAGAGTGAAGCTCTTTGTCACTGAGACCACCCCTGTTTTGCAACCTGAAAGATCAAATGGGGGGTCAGCAGGTGGCATGATGGTTAAGGGTGCTAGACTCCCACACGGTCGACTGCAGTTTGAGTCCTGGACCTAGCAGCTTGCCTTCTCACATTCTCCTTGCTTTCTCCCTCTTTCCTTTCTCTCTCTCTCCCTCTCTGGTCAAATTTAAATAAATATAGCTAAATAAAATAATTCTTAAAAAAAAAAAAAGATTAGATGGAAACCTGCAAACTTGGGTAACCTCGTCCTAGGGACATTTCTGTCATATGATATGATGACAGGCTAGATTAGTTATTTTCTTAAAAAGAGTTATTTTATTTATTATTAATATTTTCAATTTGCTATAGGGCACGGGTGCTCACCTGGGGGAGACAGAGAGGGAAAGTGAGAAAGCAAGCTAGGTCTGGGACTCGAACCATAGTTGGCCATGTGGGAGTCCAGCGCCCTCAACCACCATGCCACCTGCCAGCCCCACCACTGCTCTATTTCATCTCTTGTAACCGGGGCCTTCCAAACCTTCTGTTATCAAGGTCTCAGTCCCACAGCAGTTAGTTCCCCAGGCCCAGCAGGGAGCGTTCTGGGAAGCTGCTTCCCAAATGCCAGCCTCACACTAGATGGGATGTGAACACCAAGAGTTAAAGGCTAACCCCTGAGCCCCATGCAGTGTGGACACTCAGTCCCGCTCATCACCACTGCATATGACTGAGGGGTCCCAGAGCACGCCCCTCAGGTGTGCCAGTGCCTCCCACCTGGTCAGGACCCAGAAGCAGGAGCAGTCTGGCAGGTGTGACTCCCCCTGCCACACATCCGGTCCACTTGTGCTGACACCGCGTGGCTCTCTCCTGCCAAGCTTCCTCATTACCCATGTGACACTGGACTTGCCCCAGAGAATAACTTACCTCTTCCTCCGTTTACTTCTAACCACCCCTTGTCATCGGTCCCTACCGTACTTCTCCATCTTTGCAAGGGACACTAATCCAGTCTGTGCTGCCAGATGGCAGGTGGCAATGCCTCCCTCAGCCCACTCCCGTTCCTACTACGGGGTAAGGTGGGGTAGGGTGACAGGCAGCAGAGCCAGCGGGCTAGCTCCACCACTAGGCATACAGTCCATTCCCTGACTCCCTCAAAAGGGCAGACGGGTGAAGTCACAGCTCCCCCCAACACACCCTTAGGAATTCTCACATAAAGATGTTTTTTCCGGGGTCAGCAAGCTGCATGGTCATTAAGGCGCTGGGCCCCCCACATGGCCAACCACAGTTTGAGTCCCAGACCTGGAGGCTCTCTCTCTCTCTCTCTCTGTCAGTCTTTTTCTGCTGAGTGTGTGTTCCCTGCAGCAAATTTGAAATAATAATAATAATAATAATAATAATAATAATAATAATAATAAACAAAATTAAATAAGTAGCTCTTAAAAAAGAAAAAAAAGAGGTCGGCAGGTGGCATAGTGGTTAAAGGCCTTGGATTCCCACATGACCGAGCGTGGTTTGAGTCCCAGACCCGGCGGCTTGTGAAATGTCTTGCTTTCCCTTTCTCTCTCCGTCTCTGTCTGGTCAAATTTAAAAAATAATAATAATAACAAATGGAATTAAATAAATAAATAAATATTTTGAAGAAGAAAAGGGACCAGCAGATGGTGTAATGGTTACATCACTGTACTCCCACATAGTTGACAATGGTTCAAGTCCTGGACCCGGCCACTTAAAACTCACATCAGAAACATGTGCATGCGTCCCCCAAACCCCAAAAGTATGGAGGAGAAAGGATTGTGGTGTGGCCATCCCCCCTGGGGGGGGTGATTTCTCGCTTTCTGTCTCTGTCTCTCCAGTGAGTACATGTGCTCTATAGCAAAAATCTCTCTCTAAAAAAAAAAGAAAAAGAAAAAAAGTTTTTTTTTTTTTTTTTTTTTTTTTTTTTTTTTTTTTTTTTTTTTTTTTTTTTGCCATGGGGTGGGTGCACTCACAGGAGAGAGATAGTGAGAAGGAAAGTGAGAAGTCACTCCCTAGGGGGATGGCCATGCCACAATCCCTTCTCCTCCATTCTCCTCCTGGGATTTTGGGCACACATGTACCGTGCCTGGCGCGAGTTTGAAACACCAGGTCTGAGACTCAGACCACAGTTGGCCATGTGGGAGTCAGTGTCTTAACCACTGTCCTACCTGCTGGTCCACAGAGGGCTTTAAGGATGCCACGGCAATTTCGTGCTTGGAAAAACCTGCTTGCTCTGACACTCACAAATGCAGACCTCTCCGAGGAAACCGTATCTAGGTAGGAAAAAAGTAGCTGAGATGGAGGCCAGCAGGTGGTATGGTGGTGAAGGCACTGGAGCCCCACCTGTCAGACCAAGGTTTGAGACCCAGGTACATTCATGTGTGTCCAAAATCCTTAGAAAATGGAGGAGTAGGGATTTGGTATGGCCATCTCCCCCCCGGGGGGTAATTTGTCATTTTCCCCTCTCTTTGTCTCAACATGAAAAGTAGCAAAAACTTAAAAAAAAAAAAAAAAAAGTAGCTGAGACAATGTGGGAAAAAATTGTGTACTCACACCAGCAACCTCCCCAAGCTCTCTTCCCTAGCTCCCCAGAAAAGTAGAGGAATCTGTCTAGTGGGGATGTCCCCTTTATCCCGACATGTTGAGTGTGAGCACACACATGAAGGTGTGCAAGCCAGTGCTTATGCTTCTATCTCCCCCCACTTTAGACAACACACACTCCCCTCCCTGCCCCGAGTTTCTGTCAGATCACGGTCACAGCATGCCCGTTTGCTAGTGCCCCATCGCGGGGCACTGTGGGTGGGAGACTGATGCCTACTGTGAAGAAATGAGTCGAAGGTACGAATTGGTACCTTCTGTTCCCACAGAGCGTGCTATACTGCCCCGGACATTGGTACCCACAGCCGGGAACGCTCTTCTATTTTAATGTACCTCTTAAATTTCCACAGTGGTTTCCAAAAAGTTATGCTCCATTGGGCATCTTTTTTTTTTTTTTTTAATTGTCCAGGGCATGTGTGTTCACTAGACAAAGATAGAGAAAGGAGCAGGAGATAGCACCCCTAGTAGGGTGTGGTCATGCTGCAATCCCTTCTCCATTTCTCCATCCTTTCAGATTTTAGCTACACGAGCACACCTGACGTGTTCTGTAGTTTTTTTTTTGTTTTGTTTTTTTTGTTTGTTTTTTGTTTTTACTTTAGAGTGCATGTGCTTACTGGAGAGAGACAGAGAGAAAGGGAAAGTGAGAAAGCACCCGGGGGAGGGGGGGAATGTGACTACACTGTAGTTCTTCCCCATTCATTCTTCTGTTGGGATTTGGGGCATGTACGCACACCTGGCATGTTTTTTCAAACCACCAGGTCGGAAACTCGAAGTCCTACAGTCGGCCATATAGGATCCAGCTGCCTAAACCCCCATGCCACCTGCTGGCTCCACATCTGGTGTGTTTTTCAAGTCGCCATGGCCAGGCCTGAACCTTCTGGTTGGCCATGTAGGATCCAGATCCTTTAACCGTTAGGCCGTCCCTGGGCATCCTTTTAATAGTTCAGCTTTTCACTGTCTGTCTGCCAGGTCATTCACTGTTGCCCACAAGTCAGTGAAAAACCCACCATAGGGGCCAACAGGTGGCGTGATGGTTACATTGCTGGATTTCCACATGGTTGGCTGTGGTTCGAGTCCCTGACCTGGGGGCTTGAAAATAACACAGGGTGCATGTGCATGCATGCCCAAAATCCCAGGAGGAGAACAGAAGAGAAGAGACTGTGTGTGGCCATCCCCCCGGGGAGTATTTCTCACTTTCCCTTCCACCATCTCCCTCCGTCTCTTGCCGTTCAATTCTCCCATCCCTGCAGGGAAAACGTGCAGTCCAGCCACCGAGCTGATGTGCTCTCATGTCCTTAAAGACTTCCCTGTCGGAGCTCAGAGCCTTGCAAAGCGCTGTCTGTCCACCTGCACTCCAGTCAGCTTTAGCTGGTCAGCCGAGAGCTGTCCGCAGTCCTCTCCTGGGTGGCAGTGGCATCATCAGTCCTCTGGCATTTCCAAAGTGGTGCCTGGAGGGAAAGAGGCTGCCTGGCTGGGGTTACAGGGAGCACCTCCACGCCCCTACCCCAGGCGGCACTTCCCCAAGTAAACCATTTTCATCTCGCGACCTGCACTGTGAGTTTCTCTGACACACATCACCGATGTAACGGATGCTTCAGGTTTTACGATTATTCTGTGTCCTGTGGTCACGTAGGCACTTGAGAGAGCTAGTGTGTGTCTCTCAAATGGTGTGTGATATATTGTCACTGCATCTGACCCCAAATCTCAGCCATCAATGCTGAGTGCAGGGGCCAGCAGGTGGCGTAGTGGTTAAGGTGTTGTATTCCCACATAGCTGACAATGGTTTGAGTCCTGGACCCAGCAGCTTGAAACACGCTGGGCATGTGTGCGTGTGTGCTCAAAATCCTGAGAGGAGAATGGAGAAGAAGGGATTTTTCTCACTTTCTATGTATCTGTCTCTCCGGTGAGCGCACACATTCTATGACTAAAACAAACAAAAACACCACTGAGTGCAGCTCACAGGTGTTTGCTATGAGCCCTTCCACTGAGGTCCACACAAAAGAATTGGCCCACATGTCACTCTGGCTTCTAAATGCCACTGATTAATGTGTTTATCTTAGAGGCCAGCAGGTGGTGTGGTGGGTAAAAGGCGTTGGACTCCCACATAGCCAACTGTGGTTTGAGTCTTGGACCTGACAGCTTGCACTCTGTCTCTCTGTCTCTTTCTGGTCAAAATTGGGGGGGAAATGATAATAAAATAACTTAAAAAAAAAAAAGTGCTTGGGACCAGCAATTGGCATAATGGCTATGTTGCTGAACTCCCATGTAGTTGACCGTGGTTTGAGTCCCGGACCCGGTGGCTTAAACTCATACCAGGCACGTGTGCGTGTGTGCCCAAGATCCTGAGAGGAGAATGGAGGAGAAGGGATTGCAGTGTGGTCATTCCCCCTGGGGAACGATTTCTCACTTTCTGTCTCTCTGTCTCTCTCTGTCTTTCTGGTGAGCACACGCGCCCTATAGCAAAAACCTCTCAAAAAATAATAATAAAGTTCACTCTCGGATCAAAATGGCGAGCAGGCCAGCCATTTCAGCATCAGGTCGGTGGCTGGACGGTATTTGAAAATGGTATTACAGTGCTGCAGGATTCAATAAACTGGGGTTAATGCGAGATGATACGATATACGAGAATGAAGATGTGAAGGAAGCCATAAGAAGACTTCCTGAGCACCTTTATAATGACAGGATGTTTTGCATTAAGAGAGCCCTGGACCTGACCGTGAGGCAGCAGATATTGCCTAAAGAGCCATGGACAAAATCCGAGGAGGATCATTTCTACCTTGAACCATATCTGAAAGGGGTTATTCAGGAAAGAAAAGAGAAGAGTGGGCAAAGAAGTAACTAGGTTGCAATCGTGGATGCGGTTGTTCTTAAAGTATTTTTATGAAGTGGGGGTCGAACCTGAAAAATTTAATTAAAAAAAATTAGGTCGGCAGGTGTATTACTTTACATAAGTGTCTATTATAAACATAAAAAAATAAATAGAATTAAGGAGGAGCAGATGGTGTAATAGTTATATCACTGCACTCCCGTGTAGTTGTCCACGGTTCGAGTCCTGGACCTGGCGGCTTAAAACTCATACCAGGTGCGTGTGTGTGCATCCTCAAAATCCCAAGAGGAAAATGGAGAAGGGATTGTGGTGTGGCCATCCATTCTGGGGGTGATTTCTCTGTTTCTGTCTCTGTCTCTCTGGCAAACACATGTGCTCTATAGCAAAAATATGTCAAAGAAAATAAAATATAAGTAAAATTGAATAAAATAATTCTTTTTTTTTTTTTTAAAAAAAGTGCTGGGCCAGCAGGTGGCATGATGATTAAGGTGCTGGAATTCCCACATGGCCAGCCATGGTTTGAGTCCCGGACCTGGTGGCTTGCTTTCTAACTCTCCCTCTCTCTCTCTTTGCCTTTCTCTGGCAAAACTCATGTGAAAGGTAATATTAACAACAACAATAATAATAAATAGATAATTCTTTAAAAAAAAAAAAAAAAAAAGAAGTGTTAATCTCCTTTTGTCCACCGGCTGTCCCATACTCTTCCAAATTAACACACTCGTGGGCTCAGGCAGTCGTGTGGGCCTCTTACTGCCCAGAGATGCCCCATTCTCTCCTGTAAGGTCCCGTATATCACCACAACCTCCCACACACACCCACACACGTGCACACGACCTTTGCCCACTCCCTGGGAACGCGCCCGGGAGTCTCCCCAGGACTCGAGTGCTCTCTTCTGCCCCAATGGGGCAGGGTGGTGACCTGACCCACTTGTACCCCAATGGTCTCTGCAGCCAGATTTACTGCTTCGGGGAGCTGCTGCACCAGGTTCAGATGGCCAAGCTCTACCCAGATGACAAGGAGTTTGTCGACATGCCGCTGTCCACCGCTCCAGGTGAGGCACTGGGGCTTTGCAATCTCCAGAACCTTCTACCCAGATGACAGTGCCGAGACCATGCAGAGGGGCCCCTCAGAGCAGGGAGGGGCTCATGGCACCCTGCTGACCCCCACCTGCCCTGGCTGCCGGCTCCCAGACCAGATGCTGCGGAACTTCGACAGGCTGGTGGAGGCCCACAATTACAGCATCCCCAGGGAGCAGCTGCAGGCCTTCGTCCATGAGCACTTCCAGGCCAAGGGGCAGGAGCTGCAGGCCTGGACGCCCGGAGACTGGAAAGACAGGTATGACAGTGGATGGGACAGGAGCGGGCCTTCTGAGAGGGCAGCCAGCCTGACCCTTGTTGGGGGCACTGTCGGGGGCGCTTTTCCAGCCCCAAGTTCCTACAGAAGATCTCAGACCCCAAGCTGCGTGCCTGGGCAGGACAGCTGCACCAGATCTGGAAGAAGCTGGGGAAGAAGGTATGAGTGGCTTGGCCTGCCATCGCGCCTGGCCCAGGGTCCTGGGGCTAAAAGACAGGTGTATCTCTTCGGGGGCCCACGGTGCCCCCAGAGCACAGACAGAGTCCCCTTTAATGAGAGCACAGCCTCCTACCCCTTGGATACCCAAATACAAGCCCTCTCAAAGCATTTCTGATGGCGGGGGAAGACAACATCTGCTTTTAACACCTCACCTCCTCCAGGCAGCTCCCCAGCCTGTCTGGGCTGCCTGGCACTGCCTCTCCCCACCTGGTAAACCCACCTGCCTGCTGGGCTCTCCCTTACTCGAGCTCCTGGGAAACCTGTCTACAGCCACCGTGTGTAGCCCTGGCCTGCACTCAGGCCATCCTGAGGTGTCTGCCTGCTTCGCTGAGGCTCAGAGAGGATGGCCATTTGTCCCAGGCTTCCCAGGGCCGGCGTGCTCTCTCCTCATGCAGGCCCAAGGCCCTGGTGCCCGCTGGCACTGAGTGCTGCCCAGAGCTCCTTCCTGGCCAGGATGCCCTCCTCACCTGTCCCGAGGGGCAGCTGGGCCCTGGTGGGAGCACACCTGAGCCCCATCTGTCCTGCTGCTCCCTCAAAATAACTGCCCCGGACTGAGCTTCCCCAGGAAAGCCTCACACAGAGTGAGCCAACAGGGCACCGGGCACCCCTGGCACGTCCCTCCACACCCTCCCAACCCGTGAAAGGGGAGGGCTTTCTGCCCACCTGGGCCGGAGGGTGGGGAGACTGGGGAGGGCTGGGCCAGCTCCCTTTGGTGGGGGGGACTAGGCGGTAGCAGGAGGAGTGGGAGTGTCAGGAGGATCGGGCCGACCCAGCCCTACCTGAGGGCAGTCGTGGCCAGCGCTTGCCTGACTTCTGCCGCCTGCACTGTGCAGTTGAGCCAGGACCGTAGAGGCCGGCATGTGGGGGTGAGGATGGCTAGGCTCCCAGTGGGGCCTGGACCTCACAGCTGAGTGGCAGAGGTGCAGCTCAGCCAGCTGCCTGCCTGTGCCCGCGGCTGCCAGGGCCTGCACCAGCCTCGGGGGACCCCACTCCGGCGGGGTCCCATCTCCTGTGCCCTCTCCCTGATGCCAGATGAAGCCAGAGGTTCTCAGCCACCCTGAGCGGTTCTCCCTAATCTACTCGAAACAGCCCTTCATTGTGCCTGGGGGGCGCTTTGTGGAGTTCTATTACTGGTGAGCACCCAGGCTGGGGTGGCTGGGCCAGGGTGGCCAGGCCGGGGTATCCTGGCGGTGTGTGGGGCAGAGGGTGGCGCTGGTGCAATGCAGACCCTCCCTCCACCCCAGGGACTCGTACTGGGTGATGGAGGGTCTGCTGCTCTCGGAGATGGTGGAGACGGTGAAAGGCATGCTGCAGAACTTTCTGGACCTGGTGCAGACGTAAGAGGGGCCACACAGCTCTGGCCAGGGGCGGAGGAAGGGGCTCGGAGCTGGGCTGGCCTGGCTCCCACCACCAGGCACAGGCATCCCAGCAGGCCGCCCTGTCACAGCTACGGGCACATCCCCAATGGCGGGCGCGTGTACTACCTGCAGCGGAGCCAGCCCCCCCTCCTCACCCTCATGATGCACCTCTACGTGACACACACCAGCGACGTCGCCTTTCTGCGGTGCGTGCCACCCAGGCCGCCTGGCCTTGACCTCCCAGGGCGGAGGTACACCTGCGCTTGCTGACGGCTCCCCGCTCCTCCCCAGGGAGAACATTGAGACCCTGGCCTTGGAATTGAACTTCTGGGCTCAGAACAGGAGCATCTCCGTGGACGTGGAGGGACAGAGCTACGTCCTGAATCGCTATTATGTCCCTTATGGGGGCCCCAGGTGAGGAACCGCCCAGCCCACCCCCAGTCTCTCATCTGTTCACTCTGGTTTGAGCATTGCAATGCCCCTGGGTGAGAGGGGGCGTGGTTTTAGCCCCACGTCTCAGATGGTGACACTGACAGCCCTTGGCCATCCGGGGATCAGCTGTGTCCTGGCGTTTCAGTCTCTAACCTGGCACAGAGGGGCTGAGTGCCGACCAGCACCCACCTGCCCGCCTCAACTCTTTGCCAGGCCCGAGTCCTACAGCAAAGATGCAGAGCTGGCAGGCACCTTGCCGGAAGGTGAGCGGTGCAGGGGATGGAGACCCGGCTTCCGGGCCCCTTGGCCAATGGCCAGCCCTGGTCTCTGCCCACTGCTGCCTCCTCTGCTCTGTCCTCCCAGAGGCCCGGGAGCTTCTGTGGGCCGAGCTCAAGGCGGGGGCTGAGTCTGGCTGGGACTTCTCTTCGCGCTGGCTGGTCGGAGGCCCGAACCCCGACATGCTGAGCAGTATCCGAACCAGCAGACTGGTGCCGGTTGACCTGAATGCCTTCCTGTGCCAGGCAGAGGCGCTGATGAGCACCTTCTATTCTACGCTGGGTGAGCACCAGGCAGAGGCCGGAACAGGGCTCCTCCAGCTCTCGAGCTCAGCTTCCTGCCTCCGCCTGGCCAGAGGACTGGAAGTAGGACCCCAGGGTGCAGGGGCCCACCTCCGGGCCTAACACCTGTGCACTGGAAAAGCCTGCAGATGCAGTGAACCTCGTGTATTCCTCACCAGGGCCAGTTCTTCCTCTGCCCTGTGAGTGGGCCCCTCCTCCCTCTCCCCAGGCAGCTGCCCCTCGATGCCCTCAGAGATAGGGGAATCCACACAGCAGCGCCCTCCAGAGCATGGCTCGGGAACAGGCCCTGGACTGGGCAGGCCGTTTGCTCAGAAAATTTCAGAAGCTAGAGGTCTGACGGGGTGGGTGCGTCCCCTTGGTCCTCGGGATTTCTCAGCCCATGTAAAGGCAAATAACCAGGCCAGGGCACAGGAGGGCTCGGCCTGGTTGCCATCTGACAGCAGTGCTGCCCCAGGGGACCAAGCCCAGGCCACCAAGTACAGAAACCTGCGGGCACAGCGCGAGGCCGCCCTGAGGGCCGTCCTGTGGGATGAGGAGAAAGGTGCCTGGTTCGACTATGACATCGAGAACAGGAAGAAGAACCATGAGTTCTACCCATCCAACCTTGCGCCACTCTGGGCCAGTTGCTTCTCTGACCCTGGTGACGTGGACAAGGCGCTGAAGTACCTGGAGGTGAGTGGCAGCAGGCGGGGTGGCACACTGCAGGAGGACTGTCCCCTCTTGACCCTGAGCAGGGACCTGGCCACACCCTCCTGCAGTGCCTCCTCTAGCCTGAGGTGCCCACTGGAGCCACCAGGGGGCAGAGGTGAGCCAAGAAGAACCGGGCCAAGGGGAGCCATCTGCCCCCCTGGAGGGCCCAGCCCCACCTACAAGGGTCCTGTCTGGAACCTTCTAGGACAACCAGATCCTGAACTACCAGCATGGGATCCCCACCTCCCTCCGGAACACAGGCCAGCAGTGGGACCTCCCCAACGCCTGGGCCCCCCTGCAGGACCTGATCATCAGAGGTAGGGAGGCGGGGCGGGCCAGTCCCAGGGCCTTTCCCAGGTGCAGGGCCCAACCTCACGGGTGTAGGAAGCACGCAGCCCTTCCCCTTCCTCTGGCTCCTCTGCCCTTGGGCCCCTGCTCAGCTCACGGCTCACCCCCACCCTCTCTTCTCCTGTGCTACCAGCCTCCTCTCCCCCCATCCGGGCTCTGGACTGGGGCTCTAGGAAGGGAGCTCCTAGCGCCTGGGCCCCTTTTCCCTCCTTGGGGCCTCTCTCCGCCTGGGGTAAGGGCTCTGGAGATTCAGATCCTGCCTGGGGTGGGGTGTAGGCCTGGCCAAGTCGTCTTCACCTCGGACCCAGCAAGTGGCTTTCCAGCTGGCCCAGAACTGGATCCGAACTAACTTTGACGTCTACTCCCAAAAGTCAGCCATGTATGAGAAGGTGAGTGGCCCTGGGCTGGCTCCTGCCCCACCGAGGCCCAGGCCAGGTCGCCAGGGCAGTGGCGGCGCCCAGTGGCCACTCTTGGGTACTGCAGGGCAGAGTGCTTCTTCCAAAGCTGCGGGGCCTGCTTCCCCTGGGGCTGGGGCTGGGCGTGTGACCTGCAGCACCCCTTGTGTCCCCAGTACGACATCAGTAGCGGTGGACAGCCAGGTGGTGGAGGGGAGTATGAAGTTCAGGTGAGCGGGCCGAGGTGCACTGCAAGGCCTCTGCTGTGTGGGCCCCTGGGCAGGAGCTGGCTGGTGCTCCTGGGCACCCCCCCGGCTGGGCGGGGCCAGACCCAGAGATCTGGCCCCACTGGCTATGCCTCTCCAGGAGGGATTCGGCTGGACCAACGGTGTGGTGCTGATACTCCTGGACCGCTATGGCGACCGACTAACCTCGGGGACCTCGCTGGCTTCCCTGGCGCCCCACTGCCTGGGGGCTGCCCTCCTGCTCAGCCTCCTGTCTTGGTGACGCCCCTGCCATTTGCCTCACTTCCTGTCTGGCCCAGCTCCTGCCCATTAAACCTCTGCACAGTCCCCGCTTCTTCTGCCTCTTGCACCCCCAGTTTGATCTGTTTGCACTAAGTAGGAGTCATAGGTTGGGGCCTGGGTCCCTCCTGGGACTTTTTCTCAGGTGCAAACCCTGCTCAGGGGAAGACCCAGCCCCACTGCCCTGCGAACAATCCCACCCCACACCCCAGCCTGGCCTTCTGCACATCCACATAGTTCAAAGGCTTTATTGTTCTGCTGAATGTTTACAAATACTGAGAACGCCAGGAGGGCAGGAGGTGGGCTTAGTGTTAAGGCGTGAAGGGCTGAGGCCAGACAGCTGGGCCTGGTCCTCCGCTCTCCATTTCCAGTACTCTCCGGCCACCACAGCCAGGCCCCACTTTGGCAAGTCCAGTCCCCTCAGGCCCTCCTTCTGTGAGCACCTGAGCATCCCTTCCCTGTCAGAAACAACCCTGTGTACACCGACAGTGGCCCTCTAGCTTCCCGCCCTCTGCTCTCTGGATCCCAGCTTCATCTGTCCTGGCTCCAAGAAGGCACGAGTGGAAGGGAGGGGCCGGCCTGGGGCTGGCTCTGAGGGCAGGGGCAGGGAATCCGGCCTGCCGCAGCTGGAGAGATGATGGCACGTACCCTTGGGTGGCCTACAGCCAGGCGGTGGGCTGAGCCATGGAGCCAAGGCCATAAGTGTATAACCATGGCAATGAAGCAGTCACTGTGGAGACCATGGTGATGGGTCTGTGACAAGGGGATGGGCTGTGACCCCAGACACTTGAGGTCTTTGACTTGAGAGCAGAGTAATACCAAGTGTCGAGGAGGGGAGCTTGGTGGGCACGCCCGAGCTGTCGCCCCACTCTGGGTGTGGTGCTGCCCCTCCAGGCCCTCAAAGGGCACTGAGGCTAGAGGGGATCTTTGGCAGATTCTGGTACCATAATTTGTCCTTTAGGAAAGAGAAGACAGGCTAGGGCAGGACCTGAAGAGTTATTGCAGATTTGGGGCTCCCAGGAGGCGGCAAAGCCACCTCCCCATGTGGTGTCTCCTGGCTGGTTCTCTGAGGCCAGAGTCCAGACACTTCTAGGGCCAAGCTCCTCACAGGACATCAGGGTCGTCTTGTACAAGAGCCCTGCCTGCTCTGCCACTCCCAGCTCCTGTGAGCCTGGGACAAGGACCGCGTGCCACTGTGTCCAGAGCGAGCAGAGCAGGTAGCTGGGGACTGGGCCTGGGACTGGCCCAAGGGTCCAGGAGGCCATGTGGTCAGTTCATGAACTGAGTGTAGCCCTCCGCCCCCGTGACAATGACGTCCATCCAGATGCGCATGGCCTCTGCAGACGGGGCCACCATGTAGTACAGCCGGTCATGGGTCTTCACGCAGAAGGTGAGGGCTGGGTTCGGGCTCTGCCAAGGGGGGAGAGAAAGACCTGAGACAGGGCTCGGCTGCGCCCAGTCCCCTCACCTGCCCATTCCCTTCCTGGTCCCCAGGAAGCCCTGGAACTCAGGGCTGAGGCCTAAATGGGCCCCAGCTAGTTTCCCCCAGTCTGAAATGTTTCCCTTCTCACACCCCAGCAGCCCCTGGACCTTGCCATGGGGGCACTGCTCCTTGGTACCCCCAGACAATTCAAAAATGGAATTTCGAGAATGAGATGTGCAGGGTTGCTCCAGTGAGGACCAGTCTCCTCTCAACAAAAAAGGGGCACAGAAAAATTCCAAGTGGGATGCTAGGCCCCAGGACCCAGGGGGACGGAGATGAGGGCCATAGAGGTGGGGGTGGTGGGCAGGAGGGAGGCTGAATTGCAACAGGGCAGCTGGCCCCAGCCACAGACACCCCTTCCATCAATCCCTCTCTATCAAGGCTGGTCTCTGCAGGCCAGCCGCCCCTTAGCTGTCCCTTCTTCACAGTGCCCCCCATAGGGAGCCTCCTGCTCTCTGCAAGGCCTTCACTCCTCCCCTAGGCCTGGGGGAAGGGAGAGGGAAGGAGGGAGGTCAAGGGTCAGGGGGTGGTGTACAGGGGGTGTTAATATGTGCTAGTCCTGGGTACATATGTGGGGAGGGGTACCTCAGTCACCATAGTGAAGCGGAAAAACCTCTTCTGGGAAGGGGAGAGGGAGAAAGGAAGAGAGTCGACAAAGAGAGCAAGACTGAAGACTGCGCCAGAGCCTCTGTGGAGGGCAGGCTGGAGACCTGTGCTCCCAGAGTCCTGCTGGCCACCCCGCCCCACAGCCAGCGCCCTCTGTCCCCCAGCCCTGACCTTGGCCGCACTGCGCAGGTGGTCATAGTACACCTCCTCGATGGCCTGGAAATAGATGACGCCCTTCAGCTTCGTCTCATGCTTGTCTGTGAAGGGAACGGGGCCAGAGGAGGCCTGTCATATGTAGATTATGCTTCAAAGACATGGAGCTTACCCGTCTGGGGACGCAGGGTGATGGTCCAGCCTCCCAGGACCCCAAAAAGCCCAACAAAGCCTTGAAAATATGGGCAATGCTCAGCCTCGGAATTACAGAGAAATGCCACACAGAACTCTACCGGAACATCGTTTTCCCAGCTGTTGAAGTGGCACGATGGTGAAACATACATACCACGTCTTTGGGAAGTCTGGGGAAACAGGCAGCCCAGTACATGCTAGGTGGGAATATAAAATCAGTAAATTTTATGGGCCATTTGACCATGTCTATCAAAAGTAGAAAAGCACGTTCCCGGGGCCAGCAGTTGGCATGGTGGTTAAGGCGCTGGACTGCCACATGGCTGACTACAGTTAGAGTCCCAGACCTGGCAGCTTGAAAAACCATACCAGATGCATGTGTGTGCATCCCCAACCTTGAGAGGAGACTGAAGGAGAGGGCACTGTGGTGTAGCCATGCCCTTGGGGAGAAGGTGGTTTCCTCTCCCTGTCTCTGTCTGGCAAACATACATGTCCTATGGCATAAGACACCTGTTGCCCCCCGGAACGGGACACTCAAGCCTTTGGAGTAACGCGGAGCACCTGATGTGGGCCGGATATGCGCCTCTAAGCCGTACCAGCTGACGTAGGCACATCTGACAAAGGATGTCTAAGACAGTGAGGAACAACCCCTGCAGGGGTGCTGCCTCTCCGGAGCAGGGAGGAAGAGCAGGCTGGCAGGGCTCACACCCCTACTCTGGATGGAACGAAGGCTGGTACGAGTGGGCACTACGGTATGATGGGCGGGCCACATTCCTCAGTTCTCTTCTCTGTGGGCATTTCAGTCTGAACCATATGGCTTTATTTACCCAATAAAGAAGGGCACGCACTTTCCGGACACGGCACATCCACGAGGTACACAGCACGTCCTCACAGCACACGCATGTCCACAAGGCACATGGCACATCCACACGGCACACGGCACATCCACACGGCACACAGCATCTGGAGGCCAGGGTGGCAGGAAAAGCCAGGCGAGCAAACTGGCAGCGCGGCAGTGACCTTGCAGTGGGGAATGCACAGGCCGGGCCACCCCGTCTATGGCAAAGCCCTCAGGTGTTATGACCGACGTCCTCGGCAGCCAGCTCAGGTCCTCGGGGAGCCATGCCAACCACTCAGCTCAGCAGTGGCAGCTGGAGTGAGCCCCTCCCTGTCTCCTCCTCTCCCAGACCCTGTGGGTCACTCCAGGCCTGAGTCCTGTCACCTGAATGGCGGCCACCATCTCCCAGTGCGCTCTGCCTGCCCTCTGCCCTCACGCATCTCCCATGATGCCAGCAAACCTATCCTGCCACGTCCGCTCACAGACCCCTCTGCTGGCTTCCTGGCTTGGCAAAGGCCGTCACGGACTGGCCCCAACATGTCCCTCCAGCCTCGTCTCCCCAGCCTTTCTGTATGAACCCCATACTCTCACTGACCAGGCCAACCTTCTTGCCATTCCCTTAACGATATGCTCTGTGTACACCGGGATGGTCTGCTCTGGCTGGTTCCTGTGGCAAACTCCTAAGCAATCTTCAAGACCCATTGCAAATGTCCCCACTACAGTGCATGGTCTACTCTCTTGTGTCCCCATAGCACGGATGTCCCTCTGCATAGAACTACCACTGAATCTGAACCTCCTTTGTCTACCACAGGTCTACCCCCCCTCCCCCCCACAGCTATGCCTGGCACACAGCAGGTGCTCAAGCCATGCTGAGTGAGTGCAGAGAGGAGTCAGACACCCTTTCCTAGGAGCCTACAATACACTGGGGAAGAAAGTGCAGGGCCAGGAACCAGCAGATGGCATAGTGGTTACATCACTGGACTCCCACGTAATTAACCATGGTTCGAGTCCCGGACCCGGTGGCTTAAAACACTTTGGGCGCATATGCATGTGTGCCCAAAATCCCAAGAGGAGACTGGAGAAGGGAATGCAGTGTGGCCATCCCCCCCGCACTGGGGAGTCATTTCTTGCTTTCTGTCTTGCTGTCTCTGTCTCTCCGGTGAGTGTACAAGCCCTATGACGAAACCTCTCTTAAAAAAAAAAAGTGCAGAGCCACCAGATGGCATGGTGGTTGAGACACTAGACTCCCACATGGCCGACTGCAGTTTGAGTCCTGGACCTGGTGGCTTGCTTTCTTACTTTCCCTTTCTCTTTCTGATCACGTTAAAAATACTAACAAACAAAATTAAGTAAATAATTATTTTAAAAATAAAATAAGAAAGTACAGACCCACAACCAGTGTGGACCACAGCCCGTGGACCAGCTCCACAGAGCACTCGTACACACCGAGCTGTGTGACTAAACAATAGGACGCAAGCAAACACCCCACAGGGTCATGACGTCATCATCCTCTGGGCTGCCGTCAGGTGGCAGAAAGGACCCTGGGGAACATGGGAGTTCAGAGTGGGGACAGGAACTGCTCCTACCATGTGGGGTCAGAAAGGCTGAGCAGAGCTGGTGCCTGATCTGACTGTGCGGTGAGGGCGGGGTTCTCATCAGGTAGGAGGGAGGGGAACCCTGATGCCGCGGGAGACACGCCAGGGCCCTGTGCCAGCCACGGCCCACCTCCACTTCCTCCTCAGGACAAGGGCCGGCCCCATGCAGTGCTGGGCCTGGCCACCCCTCCAGCCCCTGCTCTCCTGTCCCTCCCTTCACTGCAACAGGGATGCACTCTGCCAGCACTTCCCTGCTGCCTGCCAGCCACTTCCCTACCGCCTTCCCACCCTGTGTAGCCTGGCTCCCGCCTCTGCCCAGCTCACAAGCGGCAACTCCCGAATCTCATAGCCTCTGGGCTGTAGCTTTCCCGGCACTGCAGTAGCTGTCATTGCTGGTGACACCTCCTGCCCGAATCTCATAGCCTCTGGGCTGTAGCTTTCCCGGCACTGCAGTAGCTGTCATTGCTGGTGACACCTCCTGCTTGCAAACGTCTGCCCCTTTGGCTGGCTTCCTTCCTTGTTTCCGCCCCCGTCTGAGCTTGGGCTCCTTTTGTTTCACAGATGCTAAGTAAGGTCCCTGTGCCAAGCGCCAGCCCAGCACCTGGCCTGCGGTCAGTGCTGGCCCCAGCCTCCTGTCCCTTCTCCTCTCCTTCCTCATAGGGCAGGCCTGCCCGGGTGCGGCCCTTTCTCTCTTCACTGCTCTGAACTCTAATTGCCCAGGTTCAGTCTTAGCTCTGCCTGGGGAGCTGTGAGACCAAGGGCAACTTACTTAACCTCTCTGAGCCTCATTTTCCTCATCTGTAAAAGTGGCATGGGGCCAGGCTCATACTCCAGAGGTTAAGGGATCCAGAACCCACAAGACTAAGTATGGTTTGAATCCCAGCCCCAGTGGTTTAAAAAATATGCTGGACTCGGGGCCAGCAAGTGGCACGGTGGTTAAGTGCACTGGACTCCCACATGGCCATCCGTGGTTCAAGTCCTGGAACTGGTAGCTTGCTTTCTCACTTTCCCTATCTCTCTTTCTGTCTCTGTTTCTCTCTGGTCAAATTAAAATAATAATAATCATGATGGATAAAATTAAATGAATAATTCTTTAAAAAGTAAAATAAAATAATAAAGTGCGGGGCTCCCACATGGCCGACTGCAATTCAAGTCCTGAACCTGGTGGCTTGCTTTTTCGCTTTCCCTTTCTCTCTCTCTCTCAGGTCCAATTTAAAAAATAATAACAAATAAAACAAATAATTCTTTAAAAAGAATAAATATGCTGGACACGTGTATGTCTCCAATCCCAACATGATGGAAAACGGTAGCAGAGGTTGCGACGTGACCATATCCCTCCCATTGGGGTGCTTTCTCCCTCTCGCTGTCTCTGATGAGCACATGTGCCCCCTGGCAATTAGGAAAACAGGTAAAATAGCCATAAAAGTAGAGCTTCTTCCCAGGATGACGACAGCTGAGATGCTGCGTGTGGAGCGCGCCACAGCTCCTGGCAGTACATGTGCTCATCAGGTGTGACCAGCTACTATTAGGCCACTATTACTCCACTAGACGGCGCTATTGCTCTGCTCTAATCCTGGCCTTTCTCCTAAACCCAGATGGCCCAGGGGACATGACCTCGACGTGGCTGAAATGCAGCTCTTCTCTCCAGGCCAGTTGTCCCACCCAGATAGTCCCTCTGCATTCTCAGCTTGGTGGGAAATGGAGACACCGGTGCCTCTGCCCTCCACGCCCAGGCTTGGAAAGCTTCCTGGAACTGGAGGCTCTCAATCAGGGACCAGGTTGGGGGAAGCAGGGTACCCCAGACCTGGGCATCTCTGGTACCAAACCCTGCAGTTCTTTCCCCTCCAGGCTCCTAGGACTCTGCTCTTCTCAGCTGTGGCTGGAAGGGCCCCAGCAGTGACTAGAGACAGACAATGTGTCATTTCCTGCTGGGACATTTAATGCCAATGCGAGGCCCACTTAAGCTTCTCTCCTGCTGCAGTGGCCAGGAATGTTCCAGAAAGGTGCCCTGAGGCTGAGACAATGCTGATGCGAAGCAGAGCCCCTGCCCAGTCCCAACCGCAATGGGCCCGCCTTGGGAGGAAGGAGGAAACCGTGTGGCTCTGAGCCAAGGCGCTCTTGGCCAGGGTCAGACAGCACCCTGCCCCAGGGGGAATGTCCACAGGGAGCTCCAGGGAGGGAAAGCACCCAAGATGGAGCGGAGGGAGCAGAGCGGGGTGTGCTGATGGGCTGTCTCCACTGTCCTGAGCACTCCTTGGTGCCTCTGCTTCTCTTGGAGTCTGAGGGACCTTGTCTGGGGAGGGGGGATCCCTTGCCAAGCCAGATCAAAGGACCCTGGACACTGAAGCACCCCGCCAGCACACCCTGGTGGCCTCAACTGCCCCTCAGCTGCCTCCCTGATAACAGTCCCATGGACAGGGTTGTGGCTACATGCTTCACCAGAGCCTGGACAGGGCCCAGAACACTAGGGACGCTCAGTGATGGTGAAGGGCTGTGCAGTGACATTGCTGAAGGGACGCACGTGCACACCTGGAGGGGTCCGGCTGCACCATACACTTTCAGAGATTAGGATAAGGCCCAGCCTGGGCCCGTGGGGCTCTCCTTCCAGAAGGCCAGCTGTCCTGAGTGACAGAGCCCTGGTGGCCCTGGGGAAACTCACCCACGTAATAGGAAAGGGTGCGCTTGAGCCGGTCGAAGACGAACCAGCGCTTCTTCCAGGATTTGATCTTGCCGCCCATTTTGACCAAGTAGCCACGGCAGACCTGGTGGGAAGCGGGAGTGAGGGAGGCTGAGCAGTGACCCCGAGAGCTTTCTTCCTGAGCACCCCGGCTAGGTGCCTGCCATCACCTACGCCTGCATGGGGCTGTCCCAGACCTCCCCTGGGCTCAGGGTCCCCTGCCAACACCGGGCCACACTCCCACACCTTGCTGCTGAGCACCACGTGTAGGCAGGTGTCAACGCCATGGCCAGATGACTCGATGTGCATTTTCAGGTCAAAGTCTTCCTTCCGGATCGGCAGGTAGCGGGTCAAGGGTCGCGCCTAGGAGGAGGGGACAGGGGTAGCAAGCAGTCTCTTTTTTTCCCCGTCATCAACCGAGTACTTCAGCCCTGAACCCCAACAGCCCGCCACTGCCCCCTCCCTGGCCCCAGGACTGTCCCCTGGTTTCCCAGACTGGGACCAGTGGAGGGCTGGCATGCCCATGCCAACTCTGCCAGATGGAATGCTAAATGGCTCTGTGCCTTGGTTTCCCCAGCTGTGATTAAGATGTAGCCCACTTATCCTGTCCCCACCCCGCCTCTCCCCCCTGGGCTGCAGAGAGTAAAGCAAGAGGCCAGACAGAAGCACGCTCGGGGAAGAGGTGTGATGAGGAGCTGGTCTGCGGGGGCCAGACAGCGGCAAGGGGTCAAGGGCGACACTGGGTGAGGCTGGCCACATGGCTCGGTTTATATCCACAGATCTTCCTGGGCATGCCAGGCACATGTGCACCACACATGATTTGGGCCCGGCCGAGGCCAGGGGTGAATCACGGTATTGAGACTCTGGTGTCGGGGGTGCTGGCTCGTTCTCTGTCTCTCTCTTTTGCTCATGTAAAGAATAAACAGAAAAATTGAAAAAAATTGTAAAAAGAAAGAAATCTGGTCTCTGATTTCTCGTGGACCTTCTTCAGGTTACACCCTCTCCCTAGGCCTCAGTTTCCCTGTTGTAAAGCAAGGACTTTCACATAGGTCATCGCTAACGGTCTACCCCACCTCTATGACCTCAGTCATGTGGAATATCTTCTACTCTTCCCTTCCCAGAAGAACATTAAGATGGAAAAAAGGAAACACAAATTATATTTAAAAAAAAAAAAAGGGGTCAGCTGATAGTGTGGAGGTTAAGGCATCTGGAAACCACATGGCTGTAAGCACAGTTCAAGTCCTGGTCCCAGTAGCTTGAAAAGTGCACCGGATGTGTGTGTGTGTGTGTGTGTGTGTGTGTGTGCATGTGTGCACGCATGCACATCCAAAATCCCTAGAGAAGAATGGAGGAGAAGGAATTGCAGTGTGGCCATGCCTCTGAGGAGTGATTTCTCACTTTTCCTCTCTGTCTCTGGCAAGCACATGTGCCCCATAGATATTTTTTGTCCTAAAGAATTATTTATTTTAAATTTTATTTATTTATTCATTTATAATGTGACCAGAGAGAGAGAGAAAGTGAGAAAGTAAGCCATCAGGTCTGGGACTCAAACCATGGTCGCCCATGTGGGAGCGTCCAATGCCTTAACCACCATGCCACCTGCTGGTCCCCCAATTTTTTTTTAAGAGAGATTTTTGCTATAGGATGTGTGAACTCACTGGAGAGATGGAAAGCAAGAAACCATCACCCCAGGAGAGATGGCTACACCACAATCCCTTCTCCTCCATTAACCTCTCAGGATTTGGGGCATGCATGCACATGCACCTGGTGTGAGTTTTAAGCTGCTAGGTCCGGAATTCAAACCATAGCTGACTATGTGGGAGTCTAGCGACATAACCATTATACCATCTGCTGGTCCTGTGTGAGTGCTTTAATTTTCAAAAAAATTGCTACAGGAGGACCAACAGATGACATAGTGGTTATGACACTGAACTCCCACATAGTCAACTGTGGTTCAAATCCCAGACCTGGTGGCTTAAAACTCATGCTGGGGGCTGGCTGGTGGCGTGGTAATAGCTGACCACAGTTCGAGTTCCAGACCCGGTAGCTTGCTTTCTCTCTTTCTCTCTCTCACTTTGCTTCTCTCTGGTCAAATTAAAATAAATAAATAAATAAAGTTAAAATAATTCTTAAAATAAATCTATAAATAAGAAATAAATAAGAACTCACACTGAGCGTATGCGCATGCATACCCAAGGTCCTGAGAGGAGAATGGAGGAGAAGGGATTGTGGCATGGCCATTCCCCCTGGGGGGTGATTTTTCACTTCCTGTCTCTCTGTCTCTCTGTCTCACTGGTGAGCACGTGCACCCTACAGCAAAAAAGAAGTATCTCTTAAAACACACACACAGGGACCAGCAGGTGGCGTGGTGGTTAGGGTGCTGGACACTCCCACATGGCCGACCAGGGTTCGAATCCTGAATTTGGTGGCTTGCTTTCTTTCTCACGTCCTCTTTCTCTCTCACTCTCACCCTCTGTCTCTCTCTGGTCAAGTTAAAAAAAAAAAATGAACGAATAAATAAATAATAAAATAAATTATTAGAACACACACACACACACACACACACACACAGAACTTCCAGGTGGTCCCCCAAATATAAATTAAGTCTACCTCCATCCCACACCAGACACTAGTGATCCCTCCAGTGATGTCTGAGCCCCAGGACAGGCCAGAGGAGAGTGTCCAGAGCAGTAACTGGTAGGGACAGGAAAGGGAAGCCAGACATTTGCTGAGCACTTGAACCACAGAGGTGAAAAATCAGTTTCAAGGGCTGGCAGGTGGCATGGTGGTTAAGGGTGCTGGACTCCCACATGGCCAACCATGTTTCAAGTCTCAGACCTGGTGGCTTGCTTTCTCACTTTCTCACTCTTTCACTCTCTCTCTCTCTGGTCAAATTAAAATAAAGTTAAATAAAAAATAATTCTTTAAAAAAAGAAAATCACAGTTTCAGATTATTTCTGAATCCCCAGTGGCCCCTTTCCGCTGTTGGTCACCACACCGTGGGACCCAAGGGAACTGTACTGCTGCTGGCGGTTGGGGCAGGCCTCAGAGGACTCCTACCCTGAGGAGGCCTACGGGGACTCAATCAGAAGGGCCAGCCCATCTGCGTCCTGCAGCCTTTCACGGGGTCAGGACCTGGGACCAGAGACGGGGTAGATTTCCCTGCCCGGCCCGAGTTCTCCTCTGCCTTCACGTGATGAGCACATCCCTGTGCATGGGGAAGGGCGGGGCTGGACTTTGAGCGAGGATGGCCTTCTGTCTGAAGGAGAAGCTAGCACAACTCTCTCTCTGAGACGTAAACCAGAAGTCAGCGTGAATTCGCCTGCTGATATGGGGACTGGAGCCGAAAGGTCCCCAGGATGAGGCCACATGCAGGAGGGGCAGGGGGAGTGGTGGGAGGGTACAGCCCAGACTCAGTAGATAGACACGAGGCCAAGGGGCCTCTTGGTGCCCATCTCCGGGAGGCCGGCCACTGTCTCACAGTGCACCCGCCCCAACACACACACGCACGCACACACGCTGGCTTAAGCAAGCCCCAGGGGTCCTAGTTTTTTGGGGCCAATGTATCCCAGAGCAGAGCAGGCTTTAGAGCCCAGCAGAGCCACCCGAGGATGCCTCTGCTCTTCCACAGCCCTTCCCCTAAGCCGACCCCCGTCCACACCACCTACTCACCTGTGAAAACTGTTTCTCCCGCATCTTGACCTCCTTCTCCACCAGCTGCTGCCTCCGGGCACTCTCACTCAGCAGCCTCCGTTCCACCTGCTCCCGCCTCCGCCGCTCCTCCTCCAGGGCCTGCCGCCGCAGCTCCACCTCCCGTTCCTGCTCCCAAAGCCAGCACTCAGTGCCCTCTGCCCCAGGATGGTGCCCCTCAGGCCTGGGGAGAGCTGCAGGGGCACCTCCGTGGTGGCCAGGCAGAGGGGGTATCATCATCCATCCTCCAGGCCCACGCCCTCCAAGAGCCGGCTGGTTAAGGATCAAGACTTGAAAGGCTGGCTGCCTGGCTTTGAACCCGGCACTGCCTCCACTCAGGGCTCCATGACCCTGACAGGATCATTCTAACTCTGGAAGCCTCAGTGTCTCATCTGTATAATGGGGTTGGTTAAGCATGTCTACATGGGCCGGTCCCATAGCACAGTGACAAGGAGCTGTGTGGAGGGAACCAGGTTCCAGAGGGCCAACTCGGGTTCGAGTCCTAGCTCCACCCCCTTCATGTCGGGCATCTACACACCCAGGATTCTGACAGGATGGAGAACTGGGAAAAAAGACTGCAGCATGACCAGGCCCCATTGAGGGGTACTGTCTCTGTCTTTGTCTCTCTCATGTATGTGCATGCATCCACTGGCATTAAATTTTTTTTTTTAATTTAAGAAATTATGGAGCTGGCAGGCGGCATGGTGGTTAAGACACTGGACTGGTGCCTGGCAGCTTGCTTTCTCACTCTCCCTCTCTCTCTCTCGGTTCAAATTGAAGAATAATAATAACATTAAATTAAATAAGTAATTCTTTTTTAAAAATAAATAAAATGTAAATTTAAAAAATGTTAAAGAATGCATACTTCTGGGATTGCAGTGAAAATGAGATGGGGTTATGTACGTAAATGCCCACCACTGATTCCGTCAGAGAGCAGCTCTCGGTAAATAAATGGGGCTCTTCACCTGAACTCCTAGGACACAGATGGCCCAAACAACTTTTCTTAACAGCTAATATTAATATACTCAGTAGTCCTTCTCCAACCCTAACTTAAGGACCTTCAGAACCCCACATTAGAAACATTTGTTGAAGTTTACAGGGGGAAGTGTGACTGGCAAGTAAGGTCCCAAATGAACTTATAAAAACCATCACCAAAAGATTTTAAAAGTGATTAAAGGATGGACCAGCAATTGGCACAATGGCGATGTCACTGGACTCCCACGTAGTTGACCGCTGTTTGAGTCCTGGACACAGTGGCTTAAACTCACTCCGGGTGCTTGTGTATGCGTGCCTAGGATCCTAAGAGGAGAATAGAGAAGAGATTGCAGCGTGGCCATCCCCCTTGCGGGGTGATTTCTCTCTTTCTGTCTCTCTGGCAAGAGCACATGACCTATAGCAAAACAAACAAACAAACAAACAAAAACTTCCCCAAAAAAACAGGTTATTTTAAAGGAAATCATAAAGAGCATGTCAGTTTTATTTTACTTTTTTTTTTTTTTTTTTTTTTTTTAAGATTTTTACTATAGTGTGTACACTCGCCAGAGGGAGACAGTAAGAGGAAAAGTGAGAAATCACCCCCCAGAGGATGGCCACACCGCAATCCCTTCTCCTCCATTCTCCTTTTGGGATCTTGGGCATGCACGCACAAGTGTATGGCATGTGTTTTAAGCTGCCAAGTCCAGGACTCGAACCATGGTTGATTATGTGGGAACCCTAACTTTTTTTAAGAATTACTTCATTTAACTTTATTTATTTACTCATTCGTTTGACCAGAGATGGACACAGCAAGAAAGAGAGAGAAGGAAGTTGCCAGGTCCAGGACTCAGACCATGGTGGGCCATGTGGAGCCCAGCACTCTTAACCACAACGCCACCTGCCAGCCCCCCAAAAAGCTAATTTTAAACACTTTCTTTTTTTTTTTTTTTTTTTTTCTTTTTTTGGGAGAGGTTTTTGCTCTAGGGCACGTGCGCTCGCCAGACAGACAGAGAGAGACAGAGAGATAGAAAGCAGGAAATCACCCCCCAGGGGGGATGGCCACGCCGCAATCCCTTCTCCTCCATTCTCCTCTCGGGATCTTGGGCACGCACGTACACGCGCCCGGCGTGAGTTTAAGCCACCGGGTCCGGGACTCGAACCGCGGTCGACTACGTGGGAGTCCAGCGACATAGCCATTACGCTAACTGCTGGTCCCATGATTTTAAACACTTTCTGCACCAAGGGAACAGTGCAGGCTATGGGGGTAGAAGGGGTGGGTGGAACATAGGCCCTGGCAGGCGAAGGGGAGCCCTGCCTCCACCACCTTCTACCCTACAGCCAGGTCAGCTCACCCGGGACTCCATGAGCCGGCTCTTCTCCGCGTGAGCCTCTTTCAGCATCTTCTCCATCTCCTCGATCTTCCCCACGTCCAGACCACTCGCACTGTGTGCAGAAGAGAAGAGGTGCGTCAAGGGGTGGGAGGCATCTGGCAGAGGCAGTGGGCCCTGGTGTGGGGGTACCTGGACGTGTCAGGGGAGCAGGCCGAGGCGGCCCCGGTGGAGATGCTGGTCTCCATGCTGTCGGAGCTCTCCAGGCTCAGCGTGTCATAGGCATGCTCCGCCTCCTCCCCGCGCTCCCGGCCAGTGGGCAGGTGGTGCAGGATAGAGTGGTGCAGAAGTGGAGGGAAGGCCGAGGGGCCACCGGGGAAGGGCGCTGGCCCATGCAGCGCATCCCACTGGCACTGCGCCTCTGCGGCCGCCTTCTGCTTCAGCTCGGCCAGGTGCCGCCGCTGCTCCTCGATCACCTGCTGTCCTGCAGGAGGAACAGGAGTCACAGGGGCTCCCCGCCCACCCAGGCTGGGGCACTGGCAGCATGGCAGAGGGAGGAGGTGAGCAGAGGTGGGCAGCCCCCTAGTGCCAGGCCAGCAGCCCTGCCAGTGCTCTGGTGCCTGCACCACCGACCAGCGTCCTTCCACATCCTAAGCCCACAGGGCCGCTGAACCTGCCCTGGTGGTACCCTGGCAGTGAGGTGGGAGCTGGCTCCAGCTCACAGCCAGAGCCTAAGCAGGTGGGAGGGACACATGCACCCACTGCCTTCTGGGGAGGGAGGAGAAGGGACAGCAGAAGCCCCATGAGCGCCAGGGTGCTGAAACAAAGCCCCCTGCAACGCAGAAGCCAGAGCGAGAGCAGGGAGGGAGGCAGGCCAGGAGGGGAGGAGCACAGATGAGAGCAGGGGAGGGTGACCGGGAGGGGAGGCCGTCAGACACTCAACTCCACTTGGCCTGGGAGCTGCCTGCAGGCAGTGGGGCCTGGACAGACAGGTCATGCGGCTGCCCGCCAGGGGCTGCCTGGTCAAAGCTACGGCCTCAGTGGTCAAGGCTCTACCTGCTGGGTCGTCAGCTGGGAGGGGCTCGGCCGGAAGCAATTCAGCTGCCGTGGGCAGAGGGTATGGTAGAGAGACACAGAGGGGAGGAGAGGAGAGAGGCACAGACATGGGCTTTCAAAACAACCAGAAGGCGTACAAATGGGGACTGCAGGGCTCCCAGAGCCAGGATCTCAGGGAACACTTCCAAGCTCATTGAACCAGACAGGGCAGGTCTAGCCCTCCGTGGGTTAACAGGTGTTTCCTTTATTTGCTCGGCTCCAGGGAAAGTAGACAGGACACCCCCCAGGTCCTCAGGCCCATCCTAAAATCTGTGTGTGTGTGTGTGTGTGTGTGTGTGTGTGTGTTATAGAGCATGTGTGCTCACCAGAGAGACAGAAAGCAGGAAGTCACTTCCCAGGGGGATGGCCATACTATAACGCCTTCTTTTCCATTCTCCTCTCAGGATTTTGGGCACACACACACACGTGCCCAGCATGAGTTTCAAGCTGCCAGGTCCGAGACTCCAACTGGGGTCAACCATGTGGGAGTCCAACACCTACATCACTACACCACTTGCTGCCCCCCCCCATCCCAGAATGGTTTGATGAACATCCAGGAAGCTTTGAGTATCTAATCTAAATGGTTTCTGCACTGGCCTAGGTCCCGATTAAAGGAGAACGTTCTGTGAAGGGCAGGGCAGGTGACACGGCTACCTGGGGTCCCCAGAAGAGCCAGCAGGCAGGCAATGCAGACACTCACCCTTCTGCTGCAAGGCCAGCTGGCGCTTGGCCTCGATGTCCTGCAGTGTGGCCGCCAGGTTGCGAGGAAGGCTGCCTGTGCCATTCTGGGTAAGGAGAGTGCCCTGCCAACGGAAAGGGACACTAGAACGGGGCGCTCGGGAGGCCCCCAGCCCACCCCCAGGGCTTTCATGGGCAGCCTTGGCTGTCCCCAGGATGATGTCTCCATCCCCCCCACCACATGTGCTGCCCCACCCACAGTCCTCAGACCTTTGGGGAGGGGCTGCGGCCCAGGGTGGCCACGCTGAGCTGGGAGGAGGAGGAGGAGGAGCCAGAGGAGGACGGGAGGAGGCCGCTGCGGGTCTGGGGCAGGGGGCTGGTGGCCTCGCCATCCATCTTGGAGCGGTAAACCTGGAGGAGGAGACAGTGCCTGGTGACCTCAGGTCTCTCCGTGGCTGCCACCTGTCACCTAGGCCAGCTGTGATCCGAGGTGCTACCTGGGCACAGGCCCCTGAGGCTTCTGGCTCCAGCTGACGACAGGACTACACATCCTAGGCAGCCCAGCGTGGGTGTCAAGCCTCCTTCCCAGGCCTTCCCCGGCCCAATCCGGGTCTGAGAAAGGACCCGTGAAGCAACCCACACAGGGAGTAAACGTGATCAGAGCTGGGCAGGAGACCCTCCGGGGGCCAGCTTCTTCTGCTCCCAGCTCTGCCATGGGCAGGCTGTGTGGCCTTGCATCACACATCTTCCTGCTCTGGGCCTCGGCGCCTTATCTGCCAAAGGAAGGGGCCTTGTGGCATTGATGCGTAGTAACTGGAACCCTGGAAGCCGAGAACCTGACTCCCAGCTGAGCTTGGTCCTAGCTGTGCAGCCCCAGGAAGATCCCTTACCTCCTCTGATATCTACCTATGAAATGACACTTACCGTCCACCTCCCCTTTTTATTTTTTAAGAGGTTTTCGCTATAGGGCACATGCGCTCACCAGAGAGACAGAGACAGACAGAGAGACAGAAAGTGAGAAATCACCCCCCAGGGGGGATGGCCACGCCGCAATCCCTTCTCTTCCATTCTCCTCTCGGGATCTTGGGCACGCACACACAAGCGCCCGGCGTGAGTTTTAAGCCACCGGGTCCAGGACTCGAACCGCAGTAAACTACATGGGAGTCCAGCGACATAGCCATTACACCAACTGCTGGTCCCAACGTCATCTCCCTAAGGCCTGTGGTGATGATTACATGAAACAAAACATGCAAAAGTCTGACCAGCCAGTACCCCGGGAGGTATGACCAAATGCCTCCCAGGGAGAGCAGGAAGTTTTGGCAGAGGTCCCGCTCTTAGAGGTGCGGAGCCTCCCCCAGGTATGAGTCTGGAATGATGGGTCCTGGATGCTGGAGCAGGTCTGGGGGCTGAACTTTGGGAGGAGACCACCCACACGCCCTTCCCACCCCATGGGCAGCAGCTGGCTTCTGACGGCGACTGCAGAGGCTCAGGTGTATCCCCAGGACTCTCTTCAGAGTCTTTGTCCCCTTCTTTTCTCCAAGTGTCACCGCTGGGGAGACCAGGAGCATAAAACACTGGCAGTCTGCCAGGACAACCTATTCCAGCTGTAAGAGGCCCAAGAGCGTATCACACCCCTGAGCTGGGTAGAAGCTCTAAGGCTGGGGGCCACTGAAGACAGAGTAGACCCATAGCCCAGCCCAGCCCAGCGCCAACCCGACCATTGGACAGTCAGTCACCCACCCTTGGACTCAGGAGGCTGGCCTTCCAGTGCCCCAAGTGCCAGGATGGCTGCCCTGGATGGAGTCTCACCACCTTGTCCTGCCCTTGGCTGGGCTGACCCCCACCCTGGTGGTGTGTGTGGCTTATGGGTGGGCAGAAGGTCCACGAGCAGATAGGTACCACAACTGGGCAGAAGGGGCACAGAGGTGGGGGTTACCTGCAGCTGGCGGGCAGCTTTGGCGGGCAGAGGTGGGGGGGAGGAGCGAGGGGAGGCGGCAGGGCCGGTCCCCAGCCCGGCCATCAGTTCCTGGTACCACTGCTCTAAGTCTACAGCAGGGAGCAGCAGCTTCTCCATCTGGAGGGGGCATGAGGAGGGGCCGGGATGGAGAGGAAGGCAGGAGGCAGGAGCAGGGAGGAGGAGGAGGAAGGGGAAGGACAGCCATGTAGGGAAGTGGGCAGGAAGGTGAGGAAGAAAGGGAAGGAGGGAGACAGGAATGCACAGAGAGAAGGAAGAGGAAAACGGTGAGACAACAGTTGCCCAAGAAAAAGAAACGTGCTAAAGGCAAAAAGAAACAGGGTGCAAACCCCAGACCACAGATAGGCGCTATGCCAGCCACGCCAGCCCGCCAGCACCCACGGGCACGGAGCGCTCCCCTTGGGGACCTAGTGCCATGAGGCCACAGGAGCAAGGGCACAACACAGACAGCCACGCCAGCCACGGTGGGAGGCAAGAACACACAGACCACCAACCTTGGGCAAAGGAGTGATGGAAGCGGAGGAGGAGGAGGAGGGCAGCACGGGAGGAAGGCAGGTGGTGGGAACCAGGTCCCGGAAAGCAGAGGCCCAGGGAGGCAAGCCTGGCACAGGGGCTGGGGGCATGGGCGAGGGGCCCCACATCGCCTTTAGCTGCTCGAGCGTCACATACTTGGGGGAAGGCCGCGCAGGAGGGAACACAAGAGGTTAATGGGACTGGATGCCAGAGACGCCCTGCCCACAGGGAGGGGACAGAGCGTTAGGCACACAGAGCAGAGGTGTCCTGAAGAGCCCGGGAGAGCAGCATCCTCAGCCCTGTTCTAGAGCACCACGTCCTGCCCCCGGCAATCCTGAGCTGGGGAAAGCTCCCAAGACCCCTGGGAAGAAGGGGACCACTCCCGACCCCTCTGTGCCAGCTGCCCTTTGCTTTCACTGTCAAATAGACCCTGATGACCCCCACCCCCAGTCAGGCCTAAGGGGCAACCCAGGGCCTAGGTGGGCACACTCGGTGGCTGGTACCTCGCTGTTGGGCAGGGGCTGGGCGAGCACCCCTGGGGAGGTGGCAGAAGCATAGGGGTCCAGGCGGGAGCACAGCTGGAGAACCTCTGCCAGGCTCACATACTCCTAGGGTGCCCATGGGGGGAGGGACAGGCAGAGAGGAGGTTAACGGGATTCGACCAGGTACCCTGACACCGTGCACTCCATGCCAGGCCCAGGGCCATCACGCACATCAACACAAACTCTAGAGCAGGGTGGGGCACTCAGCGGCCCACAGTGGCCACAGTTGACCGGGGGGGGGGGGGGGGGGCGAGTGGGAAGGAAAGAGCGGGCAGAACTGGCTGAGGCCCCTCCTGACTTCCACTTATAAGGCCACCCTGGCATCTAGCCCCTGTCCCAAAATGACAACGAAGGCCCATCCCTAGGCTTGTCCTGGGCTAGGGGAGGTGAGGAAGCTTGGGAAGGCCCTCCAAGAGCCTGAGACCAGGACTCAGCTCCCAGAGACCACAGCTGTGTCTACTGCGCTGGGCATCCCCAGTGGGGCACACACATGCAGTGTCGAGGACCAGCCATGCCATGCCCCAGGGTCCCTCACACCCCATCTGCCAGAGCGGGGGACGGGGCAACAGGCTGGGGGACATGGAAACACCACAGGCCTAAGCAAAATGAGCTCTGAGGGGCCAGCAGGTGGCATGCTGGTGGTTAAGGGTACTAGACTCCCACACAGCCGACTGCAATTTGAGCCAGACCTGGCAGCTTGCTAATCTCTCTCTGTCCTCTGGCCCTCTCTGGTCAAATTAAAACAAACAAACAAGTGTTAAATAAAAATAACTTTTTTTTTCCTTTGGAGAGGTTTTTGCTATAGGGCGTGTGCACTCACCAGAAAGACAGAGAGAGACAGAAAGTGAGAAATCACCCCCCTGGGGGGATAGCCACGCCGCAATCCCTTCTCCTCCATTCTCCTCTCAGGATCTTGGGCATACAAGCACACACACCCGGCGTGAGTTTAAGCCACTGGGTCCAGGACTCGAACCGTAGTTGACTACATGGGAGTCCAGCGACATAGCCATTATGCCAAATGCTAGTCCCAAAATAACTTTTTTTTTTTAAGAATTATTGTTATTATTATTTTTTGTTGTTATAGGCACATGCGCTCAACAGAATGACACGGAGACAGAGAGACAGAAAGCGAGAAATTACCCCCCAGGGAGGATGGCCACGCCGCAATCCCTTCTCCTCTCAGGATCTTGGGCATATACGCACACGTGCCTGGCGGGAGTTTAAGCCATTGCGTCCAGGACTCGAACATGAGAGTCCAGCAACATAGCCATTAAGTCAACTGCTGGTCCCAAGAATTATTTTATTTATTTAATTTTATTCATTGTCTTTTTTTTTTTTTTCTTTTGAGGTTGACCAGAGAGAGAGAGAGAAAAGGAAAGTGAGAAAGCAAGCTGCTAGGTCCAGGACTCAAATAGTGGTCAGCCATGTGGGAGTCCAGCTGCCTTAACCACCTAGCTACCTGCCGGCCCCAAAATAACTCTTTAAAAAAATAAAGGGGAGGGCTGTGAGAAAGAGGCCTTAGAAGGGAGCTATAAGAAAAACAGGCCTGCTGCCCATGGTAAGTACTTTGAAAGAGACTGGTGCACCTGACCGTGGATGGGGCAGGGACTGCCTTATCCCTCACACATCCTTAGAACTGAGCTAACCTGGCACTAGAGGGCATGCGGGGCACCAACCACATGCGCGCTGAGCCTAGGACCCTGGGCTCGCCCTACAGGGGCCATCCCAGGCTGCTCCGGGCTGTCCTCTAGGCTCAGGGAAGAAGGAAAGGAGCGGGGTCCGGTGCATGGGGAACTGACGACAGCAGGCAGAGCACATGCCAATGAGCCGGCACTCTACACACACGCAAACCCTCAGACTCCAGCCAGCCCGGGGGTCACTGCTTCCTCCCTTTGACCAGGCCGGGTGAGGAGTTCAGGGCAGGCGGACACAGGCAGCGGCCAAGCAGAGCAGAGCACACGCAAGCTGCGATTACCTCTTGTGCTTTGGGGCAGAGCGAAGTGGAAGAAGGTGGGGTTAAGGGAACAGAGGAGCCCTTGTCCTGAGAAGATGCCAGGAACAGGCCCAGGGCCTTAGTCCCCAGCCCCATCTCTGAGGACTCGGAGATGAGCAGCTCGGCCTACAGAGAGGGCACACGGTGAGGGCACACCCCTCACCCCAGCCCTTCAGCCCACCCCAGGCCTGAAGTGCTGGTTCAGTGAGGCAGGGAGGGGGACACAGCCGGGAAACAAGGCGTGTCCCAGCAGGACCTCTCCCAGCAGAACACACAGGCTTGGGACAGAATGGCTGACGGGGCCTCAGTGCCCACTTCTGAGCTGAGGGCCCCAGTCCAGACCGAAGCCTAGGGCGTGCCAGCATCGGAACCGCTAAATTCCCATGTTCCCCTCCAGGTGGGTCCACCTAGCCTGGCCACCTATCAAACTCTGAGCTGTGCACCCCACCCTGCCCAGGCCCTCTGAGCCCTGCTCCTCAACATAAATCCAGCCACTCAGAATGGTGAGATCCGTGGGTTCCCAGGAGCCCTTTAAGTAGCTGGAAGCCATGGAGGGTCGAATCCCAGATCTTGGGGCCATTCCTCCTCAGATCTCTCCAGTTCAGGAAGTCTCCCCCATACCCAACCTCAAACATGGGGGTGAAGGTAGCACATGTTGCTCCAGAGCCGACCAGGACACCCCTTGGGCCTGGCCCAATGCTGTTACCTCTTTGAGGGTCGATGGGGTCTTCGGGAAAGGCCTGCCCCCCGTGAGTGAGTGGTATCTCCTTTCCAGCATGGTCAGTTTCTCCTTCTCCTGTGAGCCCAGGGTGGCAGAGAGTCAGGCGTGGGATGACAGGGGCCTTATAGAGGGGGACCTCCACTGTAGCCCTCCTGCATCCCCGACCCCAATCCCAACCTGCCCAGGGAAGGGACTACCTTCTGCAGCAGCTGTAGAGAGGCATTCTTGTCCCGGGCCAGGCGCTCTGACTCCTGCACGGCCTGGGCCCGGATTTGCCCAGCTTGACTGTCCAGGACGGCCAGGCGCTCCTAGAGGAGATGGGGGCTGGTTAGACCCTGGGGAGACAGGGCTGAGCCCAAGGTGCGTGGCTGACTGCCCCAGAGACCCCACGCTTGGCCGAAGAAGTCAGCTGGCTCTTCTGCGGGGTCTCAGCTCTGGGATCCAGGCTGCCACAACCAACTCCTTCGCTCCTCTAACCAGTCAGCCCTGGGCCACCAGGCATGGTGGTCCACTCCAACCTTCCTGCCCAACCCCGCAGCCATGGGGCCTGAGGCCTGGCGACAATGAGCAGTTCTCCACCCGCCTCATTCCCCAGCTCAACCCACCACCAATTTCAGGCCTCCTGCTTCCCTGGCCTAGACCTGGTCACCAGCCTCCTGCTTCTACGTTCAACTCCATACTGCCACCAAATAGCTTCCTAGACTGGCCTTTGAGATTTGTTTGCCCGTCTCAATCTGTTTTTTTTTTTTTAGAGGTTTTTGCCTTAGAGAGGATGCACTCGCTAAGGAGAGAGAGAGACAGAGACAGTGAAAGGGAAAGTAAGAAATCATCCCCCCGGGGGATAGCCATGCCAAAATCTCTCCTCCTCCATTCTCTTCCCAAGATCCTGGGCACACAAGCACACGTGCCCTGGCGTGATTTTCAAGCCACCAGGTCCAAAACTCGAACCACAGCCAGCCATGTGGGAGTCCAGCAACGGAACCACTACAATATCTGCAGGCCCTGTCTTAACTTTCTCGTCTTTCTAAAAAGAATAGATATCACTGGGGGGTGGCAGGTGGTGAGGTGGTTAAGGCACTGGACTCCCACATGGCCAACCATGGTTCAAGTCTCTTTCTCTCTCTGTTCAAATTAAAAATAAATAAATAAAGGGGCTGGCAGGTGGTGTGGTGGCTAAGGGTGCTGGATTCCCCCATGGTCAACTGCAGTTTGAGTCCTGGACCTGGTGGCTCTCTCTCTCTCTGGTCAAAATAAAACAAATAAGTAACGTTAAATAAAATAATGCTTTAAAAAATAAATAATTATTTTCTTTCTTTTATTTTTAAAAGGGAGAGATTTTTTGCTATAGGGCACATGCACTCACGGGAGAGACAGAGAGCTAGAAATCACCCCCTACAGAGGAATGGCCACACCACAATCCCTTCTCCAGTCTCCTCTTGGGATTATGGGCACACACACGTGCCCAGCATGAGTTTCAAGTTGCCAGGTTTGAGACTCAAAACACGGTTGGCCATGTGGGAGTCCTACAACATAACCATTTTGTCATCTGCTGGTCCTAAAATAAATAATTCTTTTTTTTTTTTTTTTTTTTTGGAGAGGTTTTTGCTATAGGGCGCATGCGCTAGCCAGAAAGACTGAGAGAGACAGAGAGCAAGAAATCACCCCCCAGGAGGATGGCCACACAGCAATCCCTCCTCCTCTCGGATCTTGGGCATGCACACACACACACCCAACATGAGTTTAAGCCAAAGGGTCTGGGACTCAAATCGCAGTTGGCCACATGGGAGTCCAGCAACATAGCCATTACATCATCTGCTGGTCCCAAATAAATAATTCTTAATTAAAAAAAAAGTATATATACATGTATTTATACTTATATACTTATTACTTGATTAATTGCTTAAAAATCCACCAGATCCCTGGGACCAGCAGTTAGTGTAATGGCTATGTCGTTGGACTCCCATGTAGTCGACTGCGGTTCGCGTCCCAGACCCGGTGGCGTGTGCGTGCCTGACCAAGATCCCAAGAGGAGAATGAAGGAGAAGGGATTGCGGTGAGGCTATCCCCCCCCGCAGGTGATTTCTCACTTTCTATCTCTCTGTTTCTCTCTGTCTTTCTGGTGAGCACATGCACCCTATAGCAAAAACCTCTCCAAAAAAATAAAATAAATAAATAAAATAAAATTTCAGTGGCCCTTCATTACTCACAGCATAAAGCACCTATTCCTTACCCCGCATTCCCGGACTCCCAGAAGTGGTCCTACCCTTTGCAACTCCCCTCCCGTTTGGCCCTCAGGGTCCTCTCAGCTCACCATACACTGCACAGCTAAAGACTCCAAGGCCTTTCATCTGCCATTCCCTAAGCCCAGGGGAGCTGTCCCAGTCTTCTTCACGCAAGTATGGCTTACTCAGCCTTCCAGTCCAGACCAAACGCTACCTCCTCTCGAAAGCCTTCCTTGATTGCCACTCAACTTTGCTCCCTCCTGTGTCCACGTTCCTCCACATCCTTCCCTGCCTGTACTGCTGTGTGAGTACCTCTGTCCCTACCTCCCCAGGCAGGACCGTGACTTCTCTCTCTGAACCCCGGCAGGGCTCAGCACAGTGCCTGGCTAAACGCATGTGCTAAAAGGAAATGAGGGGTCCTAAGTGAGAAGGATGATGGGGGATGAGAAAAATGGGCTTCTGACAGAGGCGGCCTTAAAGCAACCTGAGGAGTAAGACATGGGTGAGGCAGGCATGAGGGAGCAGGCCTCAATCTGGGCTCAGCCCAAGAGAAGACAGGAGCAGGCCAGACAGTGATCCTCACAGCAAGAGCGGCTATAGCGAAGTTCTCAATTTGCTATTCCATTTTACCCCCTTAGGAGGCAGGTGCCTTTATACCCTTTTAATTTGTATTCCCTTGGATGATGATTATTATTATTATTATTATTACCGGAGGGCACAATCACTCACCAGAGAGAAAAGAAAGAAAAGCATTCCCCAGTGGGGTGTGGTCATACAGCAATCCTTTTCCCCACCTCTCCTTCCTTACAGGATTTTGGACGCTGACGCTCAGCATGTCTTTCAAGCTGCCTGGGCCAGGATTCAAACCGTGGCTGGCCATGTGGGACCTGGCTCCAAATGCACAGCACTTAACTAGGGTGCTACGAGGTTGGCCCTGCGCCCATGTTACAGTGGGAACACGGGCCTATCTGGGAGCTAAGGTCTCTTAGCTGGTAAGTAGAAGAGCTAGGACTAGAACGGACTGCTGAATGCAAGGCCAGTACTTGGAATCAGTGGAGAGAGCAGGGGAGCTGAGGGTACCAGGGCAGGCAGCGCAGGGATAGGACTCCGGGACCTGGGACTGAAAATTGGACAAGGCTCAGGAGGTCCCTGAGGCCCAGTGGCTGAGCTCAGGTCTCTTGGGAACCAGGGTAGGCTTGGGGAAGAAGAGGAATCCACTACTGCTGACCCTTCCCAAACTCCCTGGAGCTTATACTCTCGAAGACCTCAAAGGGACGGAACTGATCTGAGGCTCCCAGCTACATTCCTTCAGAAGAAACTGGAGAGCACCAGCCCCCAGCTCCAGAGCAGGGTGGTGGAAGGAACTTGGGTTTTGGGGCCACAATTGTGACTTGGAAACTCAGTTGCTGGGAAGCTTTGGGCAAATGCACAGCTTTTCTGACCCTTAGTTTCCTAGTTTATGAAACAGGGATTGGGACCAACAGATGGCAAAATAGTTACAACACTGGGTTCCCACATAGATGACCATGGTTCGCGTCCCAGACCTGGCGGCTTAAAATTCACACCAGGCACATGCGTGTACGTGCCCCAAATCCCAACAGAGTGGAGGAGAAGGGACTGCAATGTGTCCATTCCCCCTGGGGGGGGGGGGGGGGGGCGGAGTTCTCACTTTTTGTCTCTCTGGAATGTACATGTGCCCTATAGCAAAAATTTTTCTAAGGAAAAAAATGGAGATAAGTGTCCTGCCTCGTGAGGCCGTCCTAAGGACAGCAGGAGATAATCCAAGGAAGCCTCCTGGCAGGGTTCCTGGCACATGCAGCTGTGTTTGGGAAATGTCCGTTTTTTTCCTTTTTTTCAGCAGCCTCACATTGGGAAAGTGGATGCCCTTGTAAGGCAGAGTGCTTCGGGAGGAAAACAAGGGATCCGGGCTCAGGAAGGTCCAGTGGCTGTGGCTGCCTCTTACCACCAAACCTGGGCTACCTGCAAACTCCCAGCTCACCGCTTTTGGATACCAGGGTCCTCATCTCACCGCCCTCACCTCCCACCCATGCACCAGTCAAACAAACTGTACATGCTGGTGCGCAGGGACACCAGCCGCCTCAGACAAACTGTGCACACATCCACGTGTGCACCGGGAGACCAGCCACCGCCACAGACTTCCGAGCCACGTGGGCCATCTCTGTACTCCTCCCCAACCTCTTCCTAATGCTGACTTTCCTCCCCTGCCTCACACAGGTCCATACCTATCCCATTATCTTGTCACTGTCAGTGCCTGGTCCTGTGGAGGCAGGATGCAGGGTCACATCTTGTGCGGCCAGAATGCAACCCCCAACCCTGTGTCCTACAGCTCCGACAGATCAGGGTGGGCACCCAGGAAGATGCCCCTTCTAGGGCTCCTGCTGGCACTCATGTCCAGACCTCAGGTCTGTGTGTGTGCCCCAGCACCTCCATCAAGGCCAGGACAAGCCTCTTCCTTTTCCAGGTCCACCTTTCACTTCCTGCCTGGCCAGTGCCCAGTTCCAGATGGGAGCAAATCCACTTCCCACAGGAAGACAGAGAAATCTGGGTTCTATAATACAGCAATCGACAAGAAATCTATGGAAAATGCACACCATAAGAAAAAACACTACAGGGACCAGCAGTTAGCATAATGGCTATGTTGCTGAACTCCCATGTAGTCGACCACGGTTTGAGTCCTGGACCCGGTGGCTTAAACTTACACCGGGCGCGTGTGCGTGCATGCCCAAGATCCCGAGGAGAATGGAGGAGAAGGAATTGCAGTGTGGCCATCCCCCACCGTGGGGTGATTTCTTGCTTTCTGTTTCTCTGTCTCTCTCTTTCTGGTTAATGCACATAGCAAAAAAACAAAACAAAACAAAACAAACAAAAAACCTCTTTAACAAAAAAAAAAAAAAAAAAAAAAAAAAAAAAAGGAAAAGAAAAAGCACTACATGGATTTCTGTACTCAAATAAACTCCATCAGTAATTCCACTTGCCATGAACTTTCCAAAATCCGGTCCTTTGCTGAGAGCTCCCTACCATCATATCCTGTCATTACGTCTTGTTTAATCCACCACACGAAACCCTGTTAAGAGTTCTCATTTTACAGATGAGGCACAAAAGGTGAAGTTAACTTTTGGGAGGTCCCAGCCTGAGATCCAGACCCAGCCCCGCCTCTAGCCCCAGCGCCACGTGGCGACAGTCTGCCGGGTGGGGCTCACCTTCCTGGCCGCAATGCAGCGAAGCAGCTCTGCCTTGCTCCGGAGCAGCCCCTGGCCAGCCAACTCCCGCTCCTCCTCCACGCGGCTCTCCCGCTCCAGCTGCTGGAACTCCACGTCCTCAAAGAGCTTGGTCTCGGTCTCCAGCGCCTCTGCCTCCTTCAACGACAGTGACAAAAGGGGTTGGGTGATGTTAGGATGCTACCCTGGGCCTGGAAGGCCAGGCCACAGAGGCTGCGTGGCGGGGGCTGGACCCAGGGGAACTGGGAAGGCACCTGCCCCTCCCACCCCCTGCTCTGCTCGGCTGTGCCCCTTCCATGGGCATCACGCCTAGAGCGCTGATCCCCCCAACCTGCCCGGTCCCCGCCAAGCACAGCACCGACCCTGGTGTCCGGCAGGTACTGCAGGGGCCAGGTGGTCCCGTCCCACCGCTCTCCTCTCTTCGTTCTGGGCGGGTGGCCCGCGGGGGCCGGGGAAAGGGGGGCTGGTGGAACTGACCCTTCTCAGCTGCTCCTGTAACTGTTCCCGCACTGACTCGGGGCAGTTATCGAGCTGCGTCTGGAGCTCGGCGTAGAGCGCCTGGCGGGCCTCCAGGTGCCTCCGTCCCGCGGCCAGCTCCGCCCTCTCCTGGTCGGCGGGAGGGCGAGGGGTGGGCGGGCACAGGGAGAGAGAACACACACTCCTCAACTCCGGCCCGCGGCGCGGTGGGGGGCGGCCGGGGACAAGGGCAGAGGCGGGATCAGCGTGAAGAGAGCACAGCGCAGAACAGGCAAGTGCGGAGGGAGAGAGGGCAGGGGCTGGGCGAGCGGCAGGACCAGGGGCAGGGGTGGCCCAGGCACAGGTGCGGGGGCAGGGCAGAAATGTTGGTCTCTCGGAGTCCCCAGAACTAGAACTGTTTAAGTAGGTCCTAAGAAAAGGACCCCAAACCTGCCCAGGCCCAAGCTGGTTCCGCATCACAAAAGGAGACTGGAGCAAGCCTTCTCCCCTCCTCCCCCTGCCCGCAGACCAAAATTTAACCCTGAGAAGGGACAGTGAAGGCTAAGGTTAAATCCAGGGCCAGGTGTCAGTCAGAAGCTACGGGTGTTAAAGCTACAGCAGTGCAGGGAAGGGGACCCCCACCCGACCCCCATGGCCTCCCTCCCCTCCTGCCCAGGGTGGGGGTGGGGTGCTGGCGCTTCAGGCTGAACTTCAGGAGGGATGAGGGTTGCAATTAGTTTGGCCGTTGCCATGGTAATGGGAGCCCCCGGAGTGGGTACAGAGAGGAGGTGGATGGCTCTGTCTGGGGCGAGATGACACCTCCGAGGGTGGGAAGGGGAATGAGGGGAGGAGTTGGTGAGTCACCCCTCCTGAAGGACAGGCAGAGGAGAAACTATGATTATGGAATCCAGAGCCAGAACAGGCCATGGGCTGGGGAGGGAAGCTGAGTGAACCTTCCCCACCACTGCCACGGCCATCACTACCATCACCACCTTCACCACCACAACCTCAAATAACCAGGCCCAGAGAGAAGGCCCAGACCAGGCAATACCAGGCCAAGGAGAAATGAGGTTAGGGAGATTCCTTCTGAAATGCTGAGCTTCTCCCCTGGAAGTAAGCCTGCATGCTGAATCCTGCCTTCCTCACCTCCCCGCTCCAGCCACCTAGCCAGTCATTCCCAAGGAGGAGACCCTGATCAGGCCAGTTCCTGGGTTCGGGCACTGCCCCATCCTGGGACTCAGCCTTCAAGATGCCCCGTGTCCTGTTAGCTCAGGGTGAGGGGCCCACTCTGACTGGGGTATCTGAACTTGGGAAGTACCAGGGAAAGCTAGGGAGGGTAACCACTGGGTTGGCAGGGAGACCCTGTCCAAGCCCTCCATGGCCACGCTCAGTGGACCTGCTCAACCCTGGGCACCGGAGGGCAGGCAGAGGCCTGGATGAAGACAGTCGCCTTCCCGGCCCTGCAGGTCGCTGCCAAAAGTCCGAGAGGCAGCAGCTGGGCACTTCCAGTGGCGGAGCCCTTCAGTCTGAGCAGCTCCTCAGCCAAGTATTGCCTCCACTCTTGCCAATGCCCCATTGAGTAAAGTTGAGTTGACCTTCCTGCCAATTCCTTTCCAATCAAAGCCTTGGGGTCCCACACCAAGAAAAGGAGGAGGCAGCATCAGAGGGGAAAGACCAGGGTCACGGAGAGCCCTTGGAGTTAGTGCAAAAGCAGGCATGGCTCAGCCTTGCCTGGGTGGCACTGGCAGTTAGGGGCATGCGGAGAACCCGGGGCAGTGATTAGAGGGGCGTTAGTGCAGGCCTAGTTGGCAAGCATGGAGTTAATTTGGCACAGAATTTGGGAGTGTGGTTATCCGGGCCAGAGCCAAAGATCCAAAAAAAAAGTAAAAGAATTTTTAAGATCTTCAAAATTGAGGGCAGGAGGAAGACACTCAAAAAATCCAAAAAGAAAATTATTGGAAAAATACTGTCAAATCCAGAAATAGATGACCCCTCTCCACTTCAGAGTTTTTGGCACGTTGTTGGGCATCTTGGTTGTGACTGGCACGGCCCCTGTGGGTCGGAGCAGCCCCTGCAGGCTGGCACGAAATCTGAAAGGGGCGGGGGCAGGAGCTGGGACCATCTGGGATGGGAGGTTACAGATCCTGAAGGCTCAGGGGAGACAGAAACCTGAGGGCCATCTCCCAGAGATTGCTTCCTAAGACCTGGAGCATGCTGGTAAGATATTCTCTAGACGGGGGGGACCCAACCCCCAAACACTCCCCAGCACCAGTCCCTTGGGCTGTGCTCACTGTCCAAGGAGGGGCTTTGGCAATTTCTAGAAGGGCCATGAAGGGCCCACTATGACAGGCACCCAGAAGTAGCACAGAGACCCAAACAGCAGAGCTCACAGACACCAGCCCAGCCCCTAGCAGTGCCCTCCAAGCTGGTACCTTCCAAAGAGGACAGGGCCCCATCTCTGGAGGGCCACAGAGACCACCTGGTCTGCAGGATGGATGATGGGGTGAGGGATACAGGGCTGCAGAGAAGGCATTTTTCCTTCCCTCCTGGGCCACAGGCACCCAGCACTGGGCCACGCCAGGTGTGGGTTACCTTGTCCCTCTCCTTCTGAATGCTTGTCTCCAGGGCCACCAGCTTCTCCTGCAACTGGTCCACTGCCTTCTGCTCCTTCTGCAGCAGCGCCCGCTCTGCCTCCCTCTCGCCCTGCAGCAGCGCCCGCTCCATTTCGACCTGGGGGCAGACACCAGGGTCTTGGTCAAGCCCATCTCGGGGGGCTGTACTGCTCAGAGGAGTCCAGCCGGCACCCTCACTCTTACCTCTCGGGCTGACTCCTGCAGCTGCTGCTCCAGCTCCTTCACCCGGGCCTTGAGCTGCTCCACGCGCCCCAGCACCTGAGCCCGCTCCTCCTCCAGGGCTAGCAGCTCTCCCTGCAGCTTGGGGCCAGGAGCATCTTCATGCTGGAGGGGAGGCAGCATCAGCCCAGGAAGCCTAGAGCCTTCCGGGGTCAGACTAAGACAAGGAATTGCCTGTTCCTCAGGGGACTTGGAGGGTAGCTCAGCAGAGAGAGGAGGCTGACTCCTCCCTGCCAGGAGCCCTAGGACTCAGCTACAGGGAATAAAGATTAACCTGAGTGCCAGGCCTGGGTGGGTCCCGAGGGAAGGCAGCCATGAAAGTTTATAGCTTGGGAACTCGCTGGAGCCTCCCTTTTATACTTCTAGTCTCAGGACGTTTCCCAAACTCGGCGCTGCGGTTACCTCCCTTCCCCAACCCTGGTGTTCACCACCTGCCCCTGCCGGCCTGGCCCTCAGCCCCCCTGCCCACCTCCTGCTGCGTGCTCTCTGTGCTACTGCACTCCTCCTTGAGATTCTCCTCATCTGAGCGTTCCACACTCTCCCACAGGCGTTGGGTGGCACCTCCAGGCTCCTCACTGCTCCGCCCAGCAGTTCCCATGGCCCCAGCAAGGCCTCGGGAGGGTCTCCGGCTGGCCAACGCCAATGCCGCCGTGGCCTCCCCAATGCTGGGCAGCTCCCCGGTCTCAGAGCCCCCGTCAGCCCGGCTGTACTCGGCACACAGGTTCAGGATGGTCTCCAGGCGCTGGCGTTCCTGGGGGAGACAGAGCAGAATGTGAGGGGAGAGGACCGAGCCCTGAAGTGTCAGTAGGGACGTGGGACACAGTGTCAAGTCAGGAGAGCCCCAACCCCAAGGTCTAGGGGAGGCAGAGGGGAAAAGAGGTCCCAGAAGTGGACAGGAGGAACCAGGCTGTCATGCCACCTGCCCATGTGGCTGGCCCCTCCCATCTTCCTGTTTCCTTTCCCTTCGATCTCTGGATGGGGCCTCTTTGTGGACACACCCCACAAGCTGGGAACATACCTGAGTAGGAGGGTGTGCATGCTGACACAGACAGGACAGATGAGACCCAGGACACACAGACACACAGACCCACAGACAGGGTGCGGGGACACACTGATGCACCAGGGGCACACATGCGCACTGGCCCCGAATTCTCAGACAGGTGCATAGACACCAACCCTAATGCGCACGCAAGCACAGGCATACACCCGTGAGTAACAGTCTAGTTCCCAGACGGGTGGGCACCTGCATAGGTGCGGGAGGGACCAGGTGCCGGGCCAGACCTGGGACAGGGCCCTTCTGGTCCCCACCTCAGCTCCAAGTCACCCTCAGGCAGCCCTGGGCACTCTAACAGTAGGGCAGGCCGCTGCCAGTCCCTGAATGCCAGCCCTGGGGGTGAGTGCCCATGGCCTACCACCTAATCTGTCCCCTCCCCGTGCACCACCACCCCACCTCACCCTGTCACCAGTCAGGGGCCTCCAAGGTACCTGCGGCCTCTCCTAGGAGAGGAGAAAGACCACGTTTGGGAAAGTCCAGAGACAGGTATAAAAATGAGAGGGCAAGGGCCTTCTGCCTCACACCCCAGCCCTGGAGCCTGGCCCAAGGCTCCCGTGGCTCTCTAGGATCCCACACCTCCTCCCCGGGTGTCTCTCCGCACCTAGATCGGCCATGACTCCACTCACCCAGCTTCCCTCCTGCTGCCTGCCCAGTTCCATGGCAAAAAAAAAAAAAAAAAATGAACAGCCTCAGCACCCAGGAGGCTGGGCTAGTGGCCCACCCCCGCCCCAGGTCCCAGATAAGCAGCCTGGGTGAGGTGGGTGGGGCAGGGCAGGCAGCCTCTGAGACTTAAAGTGGCAGGTGGGGCAAGTCAGGGCCAGTGGTGAGGTGCGCGCGTGTGTGGGTTGGGGTGGGGGAGCTGAGTGCGGGTGGGTGAGGCTGGACCCCCAACTCTGCGTGGGCCAGGCTCACCAAGTCCTTGTCACGAGGAGATCCTGGAGGGTCAAGCACTCTCCAGGCTGAGGTACAAACAGCCCAGAGAAGGGGCAGCCAAGGGAGAGACGAGGGCTCCGGACACTTCTCTCCCAGACCCACACAAATGCACACTTCCACCCTCACCAGAAATGGTCCCTTAACTCTGCTGAAAAGGTCTCCAGATAAGCTCCTCCATTCTGGTTCTCTTCAAGACAATCCCAGGGTTCTGGGGGGCTCCAAGAATCCCCTTCTTCTGCTCTCAAGGGAGAGAGGGCAGAATCCATTCTTTCTTTGGGGGTTCCAGCATGTACACACCAGCCAGAGCTCCGTGAGCTCCCTGCACTGTCTGCAGAACCGCAGCCCCACCCAGCTCAGATGCCGTCTCCAGGACAGCTGCCCAGAGCCACGCCCAGCCCCTGTGCACACCCACATACATGCACGCGGACACACAGATCACAATCACACAGGCCTGGGGTCAAGCTGGGGCTGCCTACCCTGTTCTCTTCCTCTTCCCTGTCACCCATACTCCCAGTTGACCTGGCCTGAGATCCCACCTATTTGTCCTTTTATTTATTTATTTATTTTAAGGTTTTTTGGCCGTAGGGCATGTGTGCTTTCCAGAGACAGGAGAGAGGCAGTGAGAGGGAAAGTGAGAAATCACCCCCTTCATGCACATGTGCGCATGCGCGCACACACACACACACACACACGCACCTGGCATGATTTTCAAGTTTCCAGGCCTAGGACTCAAAACTTGGTCAGCCATGTGGTAGTCCAGCACCTTAACCACCACGCCACCTGCTGGGCCCCCCTCCTTCCTATGCTTTTCTAAAGAACAAGGCTCAGAGTCAGAAAGACAGGAAACTAGGTTCAGGGCCAGCTCTGCCAGGATTTGCTGTGTGACCTTGGACAATTCCATTCCACTCTCTGGGCCTCGGCCTTCTCGTTGTGACTACCTACTTCTCCAACAGAGAGGTGCAAGAGCTCACCATCTACGTGGAACATTTTCCTAGAGCCTCATAGCGCTCAGTGAATAATGTGGAACTTCATTTACACATTAAAACAAATGCTATGTTGTAGAATACAAAGTTAGCAAGAACTAAAAATAAAGCCACCGGGGTGCTGGATTCCCACATGGCTGACTGGGGTTTGAATCCTGGACGCAGTGGCTTCCTTCCTCACTTTCTCTTTCTTCTCTCTCTCTGTCTCTCTGGTCCACTTAAAAAGTAATAATAATAGGGAACCAGCAGTTAGCGTAATGGCTATGTCGCTGGACTCCCACGTAGTCGACCGCGGTTCGCGTCTCAGACCCGGTGGCTTACAACTCACGCCGGGTGCGTGTGCGTGCGTGCCCAAGATCCCGAGAGGAGAATGGAGGAGAAGGGATTGCGGCGTGACTATCCCCCCTGGGGGGTGATTTCTCGCTTTCTGTCTCTATGTCTCTCTCTGTCTGTCTGGCGAGCGCACGCGCCCTATAGCGAAAAACCTCTCCAAAAAAAAAAAAAAAAGTAATAATAATAGAAGATTGGCAGATGACGTGGTGGTTTAGGTGCTGAACTCGCACATGGCCGACCACGGTTTAAGTCTTAAACCTGGCAGCTTGCTCTCTCCCTTTCTCTCTCTCTACCCTTCTCTTATCAAATTAAATAATAACAAATAAAATTAAATATTTTAAAAGTAATAATAATAAATAAAATAATTATTTAAAAATAAAATAAATAAAGCCGCAGCAATTTCAGACAAAGTTCTCTGGGGCACCAGGCCCATGAGACACAAGTCAATGTGGTGCATTTGGAGGTGGGGAAGCTGAGCAGCCCAGGCCCTGTCTCGGCCCTCCCGCTCTGCCAGCTGGCCTGCCATGGGCTGGCAGGGACCCTGGCAGCGCTCACCAGCCTCTCCATCTCCTGCTCCCGGAGCCGCTCCTGGCGCTGCCTCCGGTGGTACTCCAGGAGGTCATCCTCATTATCGCTGATCTCCGTGATGCTGTTTTTCCGCTCCCGTGTGACGGGCACCCGCAAGTCCCCACTGGAGAGCTTCCTCTGGGCATGGGGGCTCTGGCGGGGTGAAGCCGCAGTAAGGGAGCCCAGACTGTAGGCTGGGCTTAGCCTGCCGCTGAAGCTGCCCTTGCGGGGTGCCAGGGACTCCCCCAGTGTGGGCGAGGGGCTCCGTGTCCTCCGGCCTCCTCGAGCCCCCAGAGTCAGAGAGAAATCCTCTGGGGAAGTGCCGTGAGCTGCCCAGCGCCGCGGCCGTGGACTCTCAGTCACTTCTCTGGTTAGCTTAGGATCTGGGGCTGTCCGGGCTGGCAGTGGGGAGAGAGCGCGTCGGGACAGCGACGGGCTCAGGGGTGGCAGCTCTCGCATACTGTCCAGGCCCCGCCGGCCCAAGCGTGGACTCTCAGGGGGCTGCAGGGTGCGGGTGGCCGACCCATCTGAAAAGGTTCGGCCCACCAGTTGGTGTGAGGGGCTGGTTGTCAACACCCGCTCAGCACCTGGAGGCTCCCGGAAAGGGCTGGGAGGGCGGTCCTGGAGTGTGCCCACCTTGCTGCGGGGAGCAGGGACAGGAGGTTGGAATTTGGGGCTGCTGGGAATGCTGGTGGGTTGGCTGCGGGCTCCAGGCCCTGGGTATTCACTCAGGCTGATGGCCACCACGGGCAGCTGCCCACCCAGCCGGGGGCTCTCCGTGGCCCTGCGGGCCTCTGCCAACACAGTGGCTGCAGGGCTGTCAGTTAGCAGACCCCGGAGGCCAGGGCTGGGGGGCCTCTCGTGACCCCCTTTCCTGCCTAGCCGGGGGCTCTCAGAGGAGCGGGCACAGCTCTGGCGGGACTGTGGGGGCTGCAGGGCCAGATGGTAGCTAGAGGAACGGGCAGGCACCAGCGGGGGCATGGAAGGTCCTGGTTCCTGCCCGCTGGGAGAGTGGCTGGCACAGCTTCCGCTGCTGGCTGGCGAGGAGAGAGGAGAGAAGGCGGGAGAGGTGTTCTCATAGCTGGAGCCCACGGACATGGCACCAGGACTGGTTGGGGGGGACAGCAGGTAGCGCCCGCCATTGGTCATCGGCGATAGTGGGGAGGTGGCAGCAGGTTTCTTCCCAGTGACGCCCGGCTCCTCCAGCACCAGCGAGTCCATGATTTCCTGCAGGTCCTTCTCGATGGAGCTCACCAGGGAACTGTGGCTGGCACAGGCCGAGGGGCTGCTAGCAGGCTGGAGGGCGTGGTTCCCATTCATCAGGCTTTCTGATTCCGCTGAAGGGGAATACAAAGAGGGCTCAGGCCCTGGGTCTCTCCAATGGGTCTTTCCAACGTTGGGGGCTGCAGATACATAAGAGCTGGGACCTACCCCACCCCTCCTAGCACAGTGAGGTTGCAGAGGCTCCGGAGAAGCCTCTGCCACTGACCTGCTGTGTAGCCTTAACCAGGTCACTTGCCCTCAGTCTCCCCTTCGAGAGAGGAAGAGGATGGGCAGGGCCCTCCTGGCTCTAACATTTAATGACCCGGCACAGAGTTAGCAACAATGCCAGGCGCTTTTAGGTCTACTTGTTGCTGACACACCCCAAGACTAAACTCCTCCCTACCTTGGTTTCTTCAAAGCCTTCTCCCTCTCCTTCAGGAAGGGCAGGTGGACATTCATTCAACAAAGGAGATGGGGCCATCTGTGGAGCTGGCCAGAAGTTCCAGGGGCTCCTCATTTAATAGAGTATCAGGGCCTCCCAGTACAGCGGCCAGAAGCCCAGAGGAAAAACACAAAGCCTCTAGGGCTGGGCGAGGGGTGTGTGCCGACCACTGTGTCCAATCAGAGCCAGGGGAGGGAGCTGGTGCTAATGGCTGGTTCCTGGAACCCGAGCTGGCCAGCAGCTAGGTGCAGCTCAGTGCCTCCAATTATCCCATGAAGACACGCCAGCAGCCTGCCTTCCCCTGCACTGGCCCTCGTCATCCAAGCAGGAGTCCCTGGAACCGCTGTCCCAAACACTAGGGGAGCAGCAAACAGCTCAGGGAGTAGCGTGGCCAGGCTGGGGAGGTGGCAGGGCAAAATCAACTAGGAGCCCCCAGGGGACTGGGAAAGACTGACATGGGGGACAGGAGAAGGACTAGCTTTTGCAAGACTGAATTTGGGCACAAGATGGCAGGGACTGTGTGGCACACAGAGTGCCATGGATACATGGTCCCAGTAACCAACGCCTTTCCCCAGTGTTCCAACTACACTCAGACGCTGACACCGCCCACCAGTGTACTGGCTGTATGTGCCCACCTGTCTTGGTACCGCACGGGCACCTGTCGCCCCACAGCCGGCCAGATGCCCGCTGGTAGCCTGGTCTGGGCCCCACCCCCGAGGCAGCTGGGCTGAGCTGGTTCCCCGGAACAATCACCAGTTCTCCTCTGGGATCAGTAATTCACACACAGACTGCAGCTGCCCCACTGAGTCATCAGCAGCACAGCAGGGCCAAAGGACCCTGGCACCAGCAGACTCACCAGAGCTCACTGCTTCCTTCTGCCCTCAGGCTACCCTCAAGTGTGAGGCTCCCTGAAGTGACACAAGAGGGCTAGGGCCCCAGGCACTGAGTGGCATCTTCCAGAGCAGTGGGGTACAGGCTGGCAGAGCCCCAATCCCACAGGCACGTGACTGCCATTTCAGCCACGCGGCACCACCAGGAACCTCATCCATGGCCCTGCAGCCTAGTATTACCAGCAGCCCTTACAGGTGGCCGCCAGCCCAGACCATGGCTACTGTCCTGCCCTAACACCCAGCATGTGCTGGAGTGGCAAGGAGGCCTGTCCGAGTGTTCCGCCAAGCCGGGCCCCTCCCCAGCTGGGTACCCACCAGGCCCTGGGCTGTAGGGGGGCCCAGCAGCCCGGCCCCCTGCTGGAATCATGCTCTTCATCCACTTGGCTTCGGCCGGGTGGTTGAAGCGGAGGAAGGTGGACTGGCCCAGGCACAACATGCAGCCTGCAGAGAGAGCAAACATGGGGGTGGGGGGCTGCACCACCCTCGCCCCTCAGCCCAGCACCCTGCCTGTGCTGGACATGGCGCCTCCAGGGCTCCACGGCACAGAGTACGGTGGGCAGAGCACCAGTGGGTGAGTCTTAAGATCTGAGTCATATTCCGACCTCCTCCTCTCACTAGCTGAGAGATCTTCTTGTGACCTCACCTCCAAGCCTAGGTCTCTCATCAGAGAAGTGGGCACAATACACAACCCTCACAGGGTTCGTAAGTGCAGGGCCCAAGCAGTCATTCCCGGGGATCAAGGGTTCTGGGACTTCTCATATAAAAAAATCTGCGGCTGCTCGTGTCCCTTATGTAAAATGGCATGACATCTGCACATGACCTGTGCACACCCTCCCGTGTGCTTTCTATTTATTTTCTCAGGTTTCTGCCATAGGATTCCTGTGCTCACCAGTGGGAGGCAGAGAGACAGAAAGTGAGAAGTCACCAACCAGGAGGGATAGCCATGCAGCAATTCCTTCTTCTCCATTCTTTTCTCAGGATTTTGGGCATGCATGCACAGGCACCCGGTGTGACTTTCTAGCCACCAGGTCTGGGACTTGAACCTCAGTTGGCTATGTGGGAATCTAGTGCTTCAACCACCACGCCACCTGCTGGCCCCCTCGCATATTCTTTAAGTCACCTCTAGATTACTCACAATATCTAATGCAATACAAATGCTATACAAATAGCTGTCATACTACTATGTTGGTTTTTAAAATGTGTATCTTTTTTATTGTTGTATTGTTACTTTTTATTCTTTTTTCCTCCAACATTTTCTTTTTATTAAGAATTACTTATTTAATTTTATTTATTCATTCAGTCATTTTCATTTGCCCAGAGACAGACACACACACAGAGAGAAAGAAGGTGAGACTCGAACCAGGGTCAGCCATGTGGGAGTGTCCAGAGCCCTAACCACTACACCACCTGCTCACCCTCCCCCAATATTTTCAATCCAGGTTGGTAAAATCCACAGATGTGGAACTCGTAGATGTAGATGGCTGACTGTACATTGCAAGTAGAGAAAGTTCTTTCTTTCCTTTTTTTTTTTTTTTAAATTTTTTCGCTATAGGGCACAAGCACTCACCAGAGAGACAAAAAGTGAGAAGTCACCCCCCAAAGGGGATAGTGACACTGTAATCCCTTCTCCTCCATTCTCCTCTCAGGATTTTGGGCACACATGCACATGCACCTGGAGTGAGTTGCAAGCTGCCAGGTATGGGACTTGAACCATGATCAGCCATGTGGGAGTCCAGAACCTTAACCACTACACCATCTGTTGGCCCGCTTTTTTTTTTTTTTTTTTTTTTAAATTACCAGAGGCCAGGTATACTTACCAAAGAAAGAAAGGGAGGGGAAAGCACCCCCCCAGTCATAATCACACCAGTCACTTCTCTTCATTCCTCTGTCAGGATTTAGGACATCAATGCACATGTGTCCAGCATGTTTTTCATGCTGTTGGGACTGGGACTCAAACCATGATCAGCCCTGTAGGATCTAGCTCCCTAACCACTAGGCCTTGAGGCTAACCCTGGAGAAAGTTCTTCAGAGAACACAGATGCTCATGTCCCCCCAAGCTCAACCTGCAGCCAGGATCCATCTATTTGCCAGTTGGGTAGAAAGATCAGTCTGAGAAGCAGCAACTTTCAGGGCCCCCAAAACATCTCTGAGACAGAGCAGGCGGAAAGCATGAACCAGCCAGATGACCTCACAGGACCCAGAATTTGCCCTGGCTCCTTATTGCTGTGCAGCCTTAGGAGAACAGTTGCCCTCTCGGAGAGATTAGGAAGCCACTACCACCCTCTTTGTTTCTGACACCATCTGGCTGCTCCCTGGTCTCACCTGGAATCCGGCCAGGCCTAGGCCACTGGGCCTAGCCTCGGCCAAGCACATTCCCAGGCAGCAGACACAAGCCCAGTCCTGCCTGGGAAGTGTGAGTGCGTGGAGGGGGAGGGTGTGTGGGAGCCAGAAAATGTAGCCAGGGGCACCAGGAGTGTGCATGGCAGCAGGTGTGCCCACAGGAGCCCAACCCTGGCTGGCAGAACTCCACCTCCTGGTCATGCCAGGTGCTCCAGGGCTCCTGCAGGAGGGTCCATGCTGGGAGAAGCCAGAGCCCTGGTATTTTCCACCACCACTTCTTCCAACGTGTCCACACCCCCGATCCTGGCCTCAGCCTCCTGTCTACCCAATCTGGTGCCATTTGGCGCCCCAAGCCTCATGCCAGTCTGAGCTAAGACTGGCAGGGAAGTCTACATTCCTGGACACTGAGACAGTTCAGCTGAAGCAGGCCACAAAGGCAAGGGGCATCCCAGGCCACGTGGCTACCTTGGCAGGCCCCATATTGAGCCGTTCAAGAGCATGTTCTGGGGACTTTCCCTGGGCATAGTCATAAGGTGGGGGAACACGCAGTCCGAGAAGCCCACAGCAAATACCCATAGTAGACAAAGCCACCCACTGCCTTGGCACACTCACAGGCCCTCCCAGGCAGGCAGGCACCAACAGTCCTATGGCTGAATGGGAGGCTGGGAGAGGGCAGCCTTCCCTGCCATCCACCTATCAGAACAACCGATCCCAGAGTAATCATAACCAGAATAAATAACAGCCAGCCACACGGTCCACCTGATTGCAACACAGCTGTTTTAGAAAGAGCCCTGCCAGGCTCCTCCTCTGCTCAGCATTTTAACAAGCTAATTAATGATTAGTTCATAGGGTCTAGACAGACCCACTTAACCCTAGGTGGGTGGGGAGGGTCGTGGGTGGTGGGGATCAGGGACCTGACCACACTGCCCGGTTGGATTCCAGCCCAGCAGGGCCTAGCCCACCCAAGGAGACTGTGGGCATCTAGGACCCTCCACCCTGGCCCCTATCATTGTGGGTTCCCTGTCCCTCCTGGGCCCCCTCCCCCATACAGGGGGTGTGGCCATACTGCCTCCAGCTATAAATAGTGATGCCAGGCAGCAGAGCTGGATCCGTATTAATAGAGCGGGCAGGAGGGCAGCAGGGCTGAGGGCAGCCCAGCTCCTGCCCAAATTAACTTGCTATTTGCACTCAGGGGCCCAGGCATCCCCAGCTCTTGCCCCTGTTGCCCCCAGCAGCCTGGCCAGCCTGGTTCGGGAAGAAGCCCCCTCTCTGCCCACCTCCTGTCCCTACCCCAAAAGGTTGGTGCTCTCCTGAAGCCCAGGAACCCCTGTCCACCCAGGCAAAGGCGGGGTCTCCTCCTTACAGGGCTCAGGGCCCAGTGGTGTGCAGGTGGGCGGAGAAGCTGCACATCTGGAGGGAAAGAGGGCGGGTCCTGTCTCTGAGATGCAGAGGGGCGCCGCCAGACACACGGACACTCGGAGAGACCTACACACAGGCACACATGCTCACAGAGCAGCACAGAGCAGACCCGCCACCGGCCCTGGCCCTTCCCATCAGAGACCCCTTGGCCATTACACAGCCTCCCTCATTCTAACCTGGACTCCTCGGCCCCATTCAGAGGCGTATCCCGAGGAGGGGGCTGCAGAGCTGGGAGAGAAGAGGTCTGTCCTGCTAAGAAGCACCCCCAAGCCTAGACCCGCCTTGGACACGTTCAGGGCACACATGGACGATCAGGTCTCACAGTCTCAAGCTCCCAAAAGGAGCCGCGGCCCCCATCCCCTCCTGGCGCCCACCCTCCTTGAATCGCCCCTCCCAGCCCGAGCTTCTCCACGCCCGGGTGCCTAGGGGCTGGGGACTCACCGCCGAACCCGGACCTCCGGACCGCTCTCCCCGCTAGCTCCGGCCTCCAGGTCCCCGGCCCGCCCGGGGCCTCTGAGGGGGCGGGCCGACCTCCAGCGCCGCTGGCTCCAGGCTCTGAGCGAGCAGCTAGCAGCGAGCCGCCGCCAATGCCCTGGGAGGGGCGGGCCGGCCACCAGCGGCGGGGGAAGGGAGCCAGGGAGGGAGGGACAAAGGAGAGGAGGAGGGGAAGAGGAAGTGATGGAGGAGAAGAGCGGGGAGCGGGATGGAGAGGCGGGGCGGGGCGGGGCGGCAGGATGCGGCCGGGGTGCCGGCTCGGGATCCCTCGCCAGGGGCAGGAGGAAAGTGGGGCAGGGAGGGAAGGAGCCGGGGAGGTGACTCGAGGGACAGAGAGGCCAGAGGGAAATTCAGAGGCGGGAGGCGGAAGAGCTTGCAGGCAAGAGTGAGCCCAACTGCCTGTTCGCCCTCGGAGCCCTCTGTGGTAGGAGGTCCGTGGGGGCGTCCCCTCTCCTAGCTGGCTGTGTCACCTTGGGCCGGTCACACCTCTGGCCTCAGAGTCCTTATCTACAGAATAATGAGGTCCCTTTCTGACATCCCATGGCTCCATCTTTGAGAGAGAGAAGAGCAGGGCTCCACGGGTCCAGCCAGGTCCCTAGGTCCAGCTCTGGCCCTCAGACTGCCCCTGCGACAAGGTCACCCTGGGTTGGGAGTTCAGGCCAAGGCAGTGCTCTATGCAATACAGGCAGCTCTGAACCCAGCTCCTGCCTCCATCGTAGACACCGCCTCTTCACACCTCAGCCGTGACCCCTGACCCCGGCTGGACCCAGCCAGCACACTTCCCGAGTCGGGAAGCCAGCCCGCCTCCCCCAGCCACGGCCTGCAGGGGGCGCTCCAGCGGTGTCCCTCCTATCTGGGAAGCACAGTGCCACTGGTCTCTGGAGCCCTGGCCAGGATGGGATTCACCCTCCGGAACACACCACGGTCACTCTTGCAGACACACTGCGTGCCCAGCAGCTCACATGGCCCACCCGCTGTCTCAGACGCACACCAGCACTTGCTCCGTTGCACTACACCTCTGCCATGCACTGAGGCACGCGAACGTCCACGCAACCCCGCTGTCTCACACGTGATTACGCTCACACACATCCCCCAGGCATCCACCGCCCTCCTCCTTACACACTCACTCAGACACGGCTCTCCTTTCACTCAGCCCCAGACAGACGCTGAAATAAAAAGGCAATCTCTGCAGGGAAATAATGAAGAAAAATTTCCACCCTTGTGAACAGCCCACTACCCTAACCACCCAAACTGCCGACTACACCTACACCGGCATTACATGCACACAGCTAGTTCCTCTTCTGAAGGAAAAAGGAAGAGCCATATAGGGTCAAAGGCAAAATGAGGGAAGGCTTAAAATTAAAAAAAAAAAAAAAGAAAGAAAGAAACTTCTCAGGAAGAGTGATTCATGGATCAGGAAACGGTGAGGCCAGCTGGAGAGACCCCGGCAAGCAGAGCTGGGGATGGCCTGGGAGAACTAGGGCAGGAGGCGGGAGGCTGGAAAGCTTCACTGCTGATTCCTCCTTCCACCTTTATTAGTCAAGTTTTTTTTTTTTTTTTTTTTTTCATTTACTACAGGATACCTGTGCTCACCAGAGAGAGACGAAGAGGGAGAGAGAAAGTGAGCAAGGACCCCCCAGGGGGATGGTCACACTGCAGTCCCTCTCCATTCCCCTTTTAGGGTTTTGGGCACACACACACCCACACACACACACACCTGGTGGGGTTTGTTTTTAGAGATATTTGCTATAGGATACATGTGCTCGCCCTATAGAGAGAAAAGTGAGATGTCATGCCCTCTCCTCACCCCCAGGGGAAGAACTGATAACTGGGAGGGAGAGAAAGAGGTCTGTGTCCTGGGCCCCAGAGACAGGCAGCTAGATTACCCAGGAATCCTGCTCTCCAGCATGCTCCTCCACCAGCCCTCATGTGAGCCCCTACCCACCAAAGGGCTCAGGGAGGAAAGGAGAGCCGAGGGCTGGCTGTCAATGCCAGAAGTGGATGGGACCTGCTGTCTAGACAGCATGGCCCTGGGCTGAGTCTCTTTCTGGTCCTCCACTGCCCAGTTCCCTCCCAGATCTTTCATGTGGTCTGGCACTGTGGTGCCTGGGTGGAGCAACCCAGACCCAGATTGGGATTCCTCCTTACTTCCCTAGTCCCGCTCCCAGCTCCACCCCTTGCTCTGTAGAGCAAAGGGAAGCGTGGGATATGCCAGGATGCCTGGGTACGGGGAAGCAAGATCTCCCTGGCTCCCTCACTGCCTGTTTCCATGTCCACAGCTCTATGCCAAAGCTTGGCGTCTGCTTTCTGCTGCCTCTCCCCTTCCCGGCCCAGGCATATTCCTGCTGGAAGAGGCTGTCGCTGCCATCTCTGCTTGTCATGAAGTATCTCTCCAAGTTGCCTATGGCTGGGCACAGTGCCCAGAATGATGCATCTAACTAAGGCCTGGCCCAGCCAGAGCCGCCTCTATGGTATTCCCAGGATAGCCCTCTGCTTTTCAAAAAGGACGGTCCCCTCTTTGAATGTGACAAAAATAATAATAATAATCCTCTGTGCACAGACCCACAGATAGGTCTAAGGCCAGTGAGTCCTCGCATGCACAAGGACACGCACGGACATTCAGCCCTGCCTCCCACTTGAACACACTGATCCATAAACACGAGGAAAGACACAAACAGAGACACACAAGCCCAGAGTCACAAACACATCCGGAGAGACATAAACACGCTCCAGTCACATAGACACACAGAGATAGCACATGCACCCCCGAGCCACCCAGTTTCCAAGGAAACGCACTCCCAAGAATGTCCGGAGTGGGGCCAGGCAGGGCTGGGCTTGGTGCCGTGCTCCAGGGATGAGACAAGGAAGCCCTCAGCTCCTGGAGCCCGGGGGGGAGGGGTGGTGGTGGTGGGGGGTGGGGGGGTGGGCCTGGAAGAAGAACACCCCATCCTTTGTGCTCTGCCTACCCTCCACGGGCTGCCAAGCTTCGAGACAGGCGAGCCCCAACGAGAAGGCTGCGGGGTGGGGGCAGAAGAGAGGAGTGGGTTAGGGCCAGAGTGGGAGGGTACGTTCTTGGCAGGGTGGGCTTCTGCTGGGGCCGTGGGCGGGGTTACTGGGGCCACAGGAAAGGCTTAAGAATTCCATCTTGGCCCCAGCCAGGCTCTCCCTCTTCCCAGATGCCCTGGTAGGCAAGGGAAGAGGCGGAAGCACTGCTTGATCCGCCCTGCTCAGGACGCACAGGGTAAGAATGTTCTTCCCCAGAAGGTGATGGGTTTGGGCCTGGGGGAGTGAGGGCAGGATCTCCTTTGAACTTGGCCCTGCCTCTGCTTGCGGCTCTGTTGTCCCCCTCCATGCACCCAGATCTCGGAGAAGATGCTGTCTGTGAGACCGAACTGGACCACCAGGAACCAGATGGCACTGCAGCCCAAGCTGTAGCTGATGGGCGCTCCTCCTCCTCTCCAGAGTCAGAGACCATCGGGCCCCGGGGGACCTGCCTCCCTGAAGGGCAGGAAGAAAGGAAAGGGGTGAGGTCGCCTCTCAGGTGGGCTGGCAAGGGAGTGGCACTTGAAGGTCCCAATGGTGTAAAGAGGAGAAAGTGGAGCTGGTGGGATTTCCAGGCGAAGGGGTTTCTAGTCTCTGAAAGCAGTGCTGGGCCATGAGTCCCGCTCAAAGCCAGCCTGGTCAAAGTTCCACTTCATGACAAGCTCAGCTCTAAACCCTACCCAGTCTGCCTTCTCATTCCCCTACCCTGACACCAGACTACACATACCTCCTCATTCCCCTACCTGACACCACACTGCACACACCTCCTCATTCCCCTACCCTGACACCACACTGCACACACCTCCTCATTCCCCTACCTGACACCACGCTGCACACACCTCATTCCCCCTACCTGACACCACACTGCACACACTGCACACACCTCCTCATTCCCCTACCTGACACCACACTGCACACACCTCCTCATTCCCCTACCCTGACACCACACTGCACACACCTCCTCATTCCCCTACCTGACACCACGCTGCACACACCTCATTCCCCCTACCTGACACCACACTGCACACACTGCACACACCTCCTCATTCCCCTACCTGACACCACACTGCACACACCTCCTCATTCCCCTACCTGACACCACACTGCACACACCTCCTCATTCCCCTACTTGACACCACGCTGCACACACCTCCTCATTCCCTTACCTGACACCACGCTGCACACACCTCCTCATTCCCCTACCCTGACACCACGCTGCACACACCTCCTCATTCCCCTACCCTGACACCATACTGCACATAGATGCCATAGTCCTTTTCCAGGCTGAGCATAACCGGTCTCGAGCACCACTTTGGAGCCAGATCTGGGGCATGGTAGTTACGGCAGTTGCATGGCTGACACTGTGGCTTGAGTTCAGGACCTGGTGGCTTAAGAAACACTGAGGGGGTGGGGGTTGGCAGGTGGTGTGGTGATTAAAGGCACTGGATTCCCATATGACCGAATGTGGTTTGAGTGCTGAATCTGGCAACTAGCTTTCTCAGTTTCCCACACTTTCTCATTCCCCTACCCTTCTCTGTCTCTCTCTGGTCAAATTTTAAAAATAATAATAACACATAGAATTAAATAAATAAATCAGTCTTTGTTTGGAAATAATTTTTTAAAATTTATTTAATATTTTAATTTATTCATTCATTTATTTTAGTTTGACCAGAGAGAGAGGGAAAGTGAGAAAGCAAGCCACCAGGTCCAGGACTCGATCTGTGGTCAGACATGCGCCTTAACCACCACGCCCCCTGCTGGTCCCCCCAATAAATAAATTTTTCTTTCTTTTTTTTTTTTTTGGAGAGGTTTTTTTTTTTTTTTTTTTGGGCTTGTGCACTCACCAGACAGACAGAGAGAGACAGAGAGACAGAAAGCGAGAAATCACCCCCCAGGGGGATGGCCACGCCGCAATCCCTTCTCCTCCATTCTCCTCTCGGGATCTTGGGCACACACGCACACGCACCCGGTGTGAGTTTAAGCCACCAGGTCCGGGACACGAACCGCGGTCGACTACGTGGGAGTCCAGCGACATAGCCATTACGCTAACTGCTGGTCCCAATAAATAAATTTTTAAAAAAAGAAAAGAAACACTGGGTGTATGTGCCTGTGTGCCCCAAATCCCAACACTGTGTGCCCCAAATCCCAACAAGATGAAGAAATGGAGAAGGAATCTCGGCACAACCATTCCCCACAGGGGTGCTCTCTCTATCTCCGTCTCTCTCTTTAGTGAGTGCAGTGCCCCCTCATAATGTCGCCGGTTCCCAGAGCTACCTTACACAATGAACAGATCACTGCTTTGGGGAACAGGCGGGAATATTTGCAACCCCAAAGCTGCAACACGAGCAAGCACGGCCCAGTCTGCCATCAGATTTTGCCCTTGCCCTACCCCCATCCGGGGGACTGTCCTCCCCTCCAGCTTCTCAGGGTAATTCCCTTCTGGCATGACGGGACAATGCCATTGACATCCTCCCTCTGCTCAGATGGCTGTCCTCCACAGCCGGGAACAGCCGCCCCCACCCCAGGCCCAGATAGCCAGAATCAGAAGCACTTCTCTTCCTGCCCTGTGGGAGGCAGGGTAGGGGTGACAGAGGAAAGCAGGCTGAAGGTTGGTGCAGGATGTCCAGGCACCCCCAGATACGCAGGCATTTCCCTCTAGTAGGCAGTTACCACGGCAACCACCAAAACAGGCTTCCCCTGCAGAGCACAGCACACACAGGCTTTTAAACCGAGCCCCCCCCCCCCCAACCTGTTTGGGGTGTCACAACTTACCCTGAGTGAGCCGGGTGGGCTGCCGGACAGGGAGCCCGTCAATAGTGCAGGCATTGCCACAGGGGTAGAGGGTGAGGGTGCCCCGCAAATTCTCAATGTAGCAGTGTTCCAGAGCCAGGCCAGGGCCCTGCAGGGAGATGTCCCTGGCCGCTGAGCCAATCACAGTCCGCCCTGGAGATAGGATGCAAACTGAGTTAGGGTGTCCAAGCTGAGGAGGCCGTGAAGGGGTAAGGAGGGCCATAGAGAAAATGTATGGGGGCCAATGGATGGCGTGGTGGTTGAAGTGCTGGACTCCCATGTGGCTGACTGTAGTTTGAGTCCCGACCTGGTGGCTTGCTTTCTCACTTTACGTTTCTCTCTGTCTCTCTCTGGCCAAACTGAATAACAACAACAACAACAACAACAACAACAACAGTAGTAAATAAAATTAAATAATTTTTTTTTAAAAGAGGAACGGTATGTCTACCCCCTAATCCAGGGAGAATCTCCGCCCACTGGCCATCCCGCCAGGTGGAGACAGTACGTGACAGAAACTGCCTGAGGACAGGAAGGCCTCTAGGTGGGCGCGGAGGCCCCAACTCCACCGATGGGTAGAGAAGGGGGGCCTCTTTTCTGCCACCTTCCCCCATGTCCTTTTCTCTTTCTCCCCTTCATCCTATTCCTCTTCCTCTTAAGCTCCTTCTCCTCTCACCCTTCGTTTTGCCACCTGCAGGCCCTCCCCTCCCTCACCCCCTCACTCTCCACTAAGCCTGTCCCCTCCCCCGGCAGAGCCCCTAGGACTGGTATTCAGAGAATGTGGGGAATGTGTATCACCCGGGCAACAAGCAGGGCCTAAGCACAGAGGAGGGCAGCAGCTGAGAGGGGCAGGGGCTGTGCCAGGCCTTATCTTGGGGGCTCCTGTCCACTGCCATCTCCCCATCTCCCCGCTGTCGCTGTCTTGTCTCCTATGCCAGGCACTGCCGAGAGGGGCCCTTTTCTTCTTGGCCACACTGGTTGCTAAGAGCGATGCCATGTGCTCACCCTCTCTCATCTTTCTCAGTGTTCTCCTTATTCCACTGATCTTTAATCCATGGAGCCAGATTAGCTGGCCAAGAAGCTGGTGGTCTGGGGAGGCAGAGGCAGAGGACGTCAGCCAGCTGGGCAGGGAGGAGGGCGAAGCAGACAGCTGGAGGCCCCCAGGGCAGGCGGCTCATGGATGGAGCCGGCCTACAAGGACTTACCTTCCTCCAGCGGCAGGAGGGTGATAGCCGTGCTGAGCCGCCCGCTGCCCAGGCTCACCAGATGGGGTTTGTCCGTCTGCACTTTCAGCCCTTTGCCTGTCTCAATCAGGTCCAAGGGGCCTTTCTGTGGGTAGCCAGGGTGGGGGATGAGCATCGTGAAAGACTGAAGGCCAGTCCCTGCCACCCTGGTCTGGGCACAGCACCCTGCAGCCTCTGCTCCTCTCCGAAGGGCTCCAAGTGCCTAAGGCTGAGTGTTGTCCCACTACATGGTACTTAGATCTGAATCTAGGCCACTAACTTGTCCCACTGTTTTTTTTTTTTTTTTTTTTTTTTTTTTTTTTTTTGCTATAGGGCACGTGTGCTTGCCAGAAAGACAGAGAGACAGAAAGTGAGAAATCACCCCCCAGGGGGTATGGCCACACTGCAATCCCTTCTCCTCCATTCTCCTCTCGGGATCTTGGGCACGCACGCACGCATGCACATGCACCCGGTGTGAGTTTAAGCCACTTGGTCTGGGACTCGAACCGTGGACTACATGGGAGTCCACCAATATAGCCATTACGCCAACTGCTGGTCCCGTTCATCTTGAGTCTTGGCTAAACTGCCCTTTTGCCTATTTAAACAGACACAAGGAGAAAGGGATGGGGGTGGGGGTGGTCTCGGGCAAGGAGTAGGGCCCTACAGGAACCCCCTCCAGCTCCCACCTCTCCGGCTATTATGCCCTGGGCCATGCCTCCCTCTAAACTACATGAAAGGGAGAGGAGGGGCAGGGTGAGGGAGGGTACTTCCTGGGTGAGCCAATTAGCCTGGTTCAGATGAAGACTGAGCTGTGACAGACTAGGGACCTGGGGAAGTGCAGAGAGGAGGAGCTGGGACCGGTAAGTAGAGCTGAGCCCGTCCTCCCTAGAGCCCCGGCCACTCACCTGCACCACTGCCTGCGTCTTGCATCCAGGGCCCACCTGGCTGCTTTTGAGGGCATCCATGGTCCTAGGGCTCCAGAGCTCCTGGGGACATAGTGGAAAACAGGTGAGGTGCGAAGGCCTGGGTGGAGAGGGAAGGAAGGAGGCCCGTGGCAGGTCTCAGGGCAGCAGCTGCCCCAGCCATCTGTCCCAGCACACTCAAGTGGAGGCAACCTAGTGGCTTGGAGGGGCAGGAGGATGGCAAGCAGTGCCATACCCACCCCTACACGAACTCCCCGCCCCACTTCCCAGGCCTGGCCCCTGCACAAACATCCTGTGCAGCCCCGGTACTTCTGTGCTTCCTTGCCTCGAACTACCCAGAACTCAGGTCCCAGCAGCTGAAGACCCTCAGCCATTTGGAGCCTCCAGCCGGGTGGGAAATTCAACCTCAGTGGGAGAAACAGAATCCAGGGACGCCCCTCTCAGGACACAGGCAACAGAGGGCTCCTAGGTGGGTAACAGGGCTGAAACGGGACGGAGTGCTCTTCCCAGCCCTCCCTCCTCCTTTCTCCCTGTGTCTCTGTTCCCAGAGGTCTCAGTAGGATGTTTCCTTAAAGGAGACACAGGGGCAAAACTCAGCGTCCCTGCCATCTCTGGGTCAACCCAGCATTCGCCTTAGTCAGACAGCCAGCTCACCCAGTGCCATCGGCTCAAACATTGCAGGGGACTGACCGGGCCTGACATAGGACTGTGAGGTCCCTAACTGGCTTGGTGCTGTAGAAAGCTTAGACTGTTAGAACCAGGGCCAAGATAGATTCTTGAGCCAGAAGCGCACACCCCAGCCCATCCACCACAACCATCACTACCCATCACTTTGTCCTTGGCTCATGCTTGCTTGCTTGCTTATTCGTTTGAAAAGAAATTTTTGCTACAGGGCACATGTGCTTGCCAGAGAGACAGAAAGCAAGACATCACCCCCCAGGGGAGATGGTCATGGCACAATTCCTTCTCCTCTTGGGATTCTGGGCATGCACGTACACGCCTGGCATGAGTTTCAAGCCGCCAAATCCAGGACTCAAACTATGGTTGGCCATGTGAGAGTCCAGTGCCGTAACCACCACGCTACCTGATGGCCTCTGTTTATTTCTTTACTTCCTCCATTAGGGAGAAAGTCAGACAGAGCGACAGTACCCCAACAGGGCCCTAACACCGAGACCCAGACCCAGCTTTAGCCCTTCCTGGTGTACCCAGGAAGGCCTCCAGACAGGTCAGTCCCGTGCAGGTCAGTCTCACAGACGCATCACGTCACTGCTGAGCCGTGGCCCAGGCCCTGGCTCCTGTTTCTGGTCCCTGAGGGTTGTGAGGAAGGACCCTTGTGTACCAACGCACGCCCACGTGCCCATCCTTTCACCGACATGTAAGGGAGGAACTTCCTGTTTGCTACTGAAAGGTTACCGGAAAAACTGAGAAGAGTGAGGCTGAAGGGTAGGTAGGGAGACAGAACCAGGACAGAAGTTTCCCTCCACTTTCTCTTCCAGCCATCTACCAAGTGACTCGGAGAGGAAGTGAGGCAGCAGCCAGCTTCCCAAGGCGCGTCAAACCCTGGCATTGCAACTAACTTTACCCTCCCGGCTTCCACCCTCCTGGGCCCGGACTGCATCATCTCCATCACCATTTCCACCCACGCTGGCAGAAGAGAGGCCGGAACAGTGCCTGGGGCCCGTCTCAGGACAGGAAGAAAAGGCAAAGGACATTAACCTATGCCAAGCCCCACGCTGGCCTGATACCTCCCTCAGAGTCCCGGCTATGGGAAAGGGTGTCTCAGAACATCATAGCTGTACTGCTTCCTTAGACTCAGGGACATCCCGCAGCACTTTCTGAAGGAGAGAGAGGCCAAAGAGTGGGTTAGGAATGGGAAGTATATGTAAAAGACGGGTAAGAAAAACAAAATAATAAGTAATAGTGAAGGAGAGGTATCTCCCTTCAGTGGAAAGAGTTTCCTGTTTTTTACATTTTTAATTAATTAACTAATTATATTTATTTTTGCTATAGAGCACATATGCTCACTAGAGAGACACAGAGGAGAGAAAGAGAAAGCAAGAAAGCACCCCCCACAAGGCGGGATGGCCATGCCACAATCCCTTCTCTATTCTCCTCTTAGGATTTGGGGCACACATGCACATGTGCCCAGCATGTGTTTCGAGCTGCCAGGTCTGGACTTCAACTGCATATAGAATCCAGTGCTTTAACCACCACACCACCGGTTGGTTCAGTGGAAAGAACTTTAAAAAAAAAAAAAAAAAAAACTGGGATGTAAGAGCCTTAGGTTCGACCCTCACTACTATTTATCAGTTATAAGATTGTGGACAGTTATTCATCTTTTCTGAGTGTCAAGTCATTCTGCTGTAAACTTAGAATAATGATTACAAAGAAAGTCTGGGAGCCAGCAGGTGGCATGGTGGTTAAGGTTCAGGAATTCCCACATGGCTGACCGCAGTTTGAGTCCTGGACCTGGCGGCTTGCTCTCTCTCTCTCTCTTTCTCTCTCTCTCTCTCTGTCTTTCTCTGGCAAAACTCATGGGAAAACAAATAAATAAATACATAAATGAATAAATAAATAAAACAATTCTTTAAAAGAAAGAAAGAAAGTCTGGCCAGGATCAGCAGTTGGCGTAAAGGCTATGTCACTGGATTCCCATGTAGTCGACCGTGGTTCGAGTCCCAGACCTGGTGGCTTAAACTCACGCTGGGCACGTGTGCGTGCGTGCCCAAGATCCCAAGAGGAGAATGAAGGAGAAGGGATTGTGGCGTGGCCATCCCCCTTGGGGGGTGACTTCTTTCTTTCTGTCTCTCTATCTCTCTCTTTCTGGTGAGTGCACGTACCCTATAGCAAAAACCTCTCCAAAAAAAGAAAGTCTGGCCTGGGCCTGGACCCCCAGGGAGTATGCTAGGCACATGGACCCATGATTCAAGCTGGCTGGGATGGGGGTGGGTTATGGCATGGGCCTGCTGGGGTGCCTGTCTCTGTTTCTTTCTTGCTCTCTCATGGAAGAAGTGATTTCTTTTTTTAAATTTTTGTCAGAGGGTGCATGCATTCACTTGGAGAGAGACAGTCAGACAGAGAGAGAGAAAAGCACTTCCATGAGGAGTGGTCACACCATAATCCCTTCTCCTGCATTTTCACCTCTTTTCAGGATTTTGGCCATGCACACACACTGCCCAGTGTGTTTCTCAAGGTACTGGGTCTGGGACTTGAACCTCATGGTTGGCCATGTAAGATCCAGACACCTTGAGGCTCGCAGATGGTGTGGTGATTAAAGTGCTGCACTCTTTCAGAGCCGACTGTGGTTCGAGTTATGAAATAAATATAATTACTTTCTCACTTTCCCTTTCTCTCTCTTTCTCTCTAGTCAAATTAAGAAAATAATAATGGTGGCTGGCAGGTGGTATGGTGGTATAGGGCGCTGGACTCCCAACATGCCTAGCAACAGTTCAAGTCCTGGACCTGGTGGTTTTCTCTCTCTCTCTCTCTCTCTCTCTCTCTCTGTCCTTCTCTAGTCAAATTAAAGTAAGTAAATAAATAAAATTAATTTTAAAAAATCTAAAAAAAAGATGAATAAAATTAAAATTAAAAATTAAAATTTAAAGAAGATCCAGACACCTTAACCACCACACCAGCTGGCCCAAGAAATGAACAAATATATTTTTTTAAAAAGAAAGAAAAATTGGGAACCAGCAGTTAGCATAATGGCTATGTCACTGGACTCCCACATAGTTGACCGTGGTTCGCGTCCTGGACCCGGTGGCTTAAAACTCACGCTGGGCGCGTGTGCATGCGTGCCCAAGATCCCGAGAGGAGAATGGAGGAGAAGGGATTGCAGCATGACCATCCCCCAGGGGGGTGATTTCTCGCTTTCTGTCTCTATGTCTCTCTCTATCTGTCTGGCGAGCACACACGTGCCCTATAGCGAAAATCTCTCCAAAAAAAAAAGAAAGAAAGAAAAATTATCTGAATCAGAATTTGCCCTGGCTGGGCATGGGATGGGGAGTCCCTGTAAACAGGCACGGGGTCTTTGAGAGGGACAGAAATGTCCTAATATTACATCATGATAATTGCATAGCCCTGTAAATATGGGGGTGGGGGGTCTTCAAGAAGGTTAGTAGAGGGAAAATGTGTACTATGACAAAGCTATGTGTGGATTTATTTTATTTTATTTTTTTTAGAGGTTTTTGCTATAGGATATGTGCGCTCGCCAGACAGACAGAGAGAGACAGAGAGACAGAAAGCGAGAAATCACCCCCCAGGGGGAATGGCCATGCTGCAATCCCTTCTCCTCCATTCTCCTCTCGGAATCCTGGGCATGCACGCACACGCACCCGGCGTGGTGTGAGTTTTAAGCCACTGGGTCTGGGACGCGAACCGTGGTCGACTACGTGGGAGTCCAGTGACATAGCCATTACGCTAACTGCTGGTCCCAGCTATATGTGGATTTCAATCTTTTTCTTTTTTAAAGAAATATTTTATTTAACTTTATTTATTTAAATTTGACCAAAGAGGGACAAAGTAAGAGAGTGGGTGGCAGGGAGTGAGATAGCAAGTCGCCAGGTCCGGGACTCAAACCATGGTCGGACATGTGGGCCTCCACGCCACCTGCTGACCCCGGATTTCCATTGTTTTTGCACCAAAATAAATTTAACTTTAATCTCATTTTTCATTTATTTGTTTTTTTTTTAATTTAGGGCATGTGTGCTTGCCAGAGAGAGGAAAAGTTCATGAAAGCACCCCCAGGAGATGACCACAATGGGGGTGATCACACAGCTGGAATCAAGACTCCAACAAGTATGGTATGGTCAACTATGTGAGGTCCAGACATCTTTTTTTTAAAAAATTATTTATTTATTTATTCATTCATTCATCTTTTAATTTGACGAGAGAGAGAGACAGAGAGAGAGAGAGAGAGAGGAAAGTGATAAAGCAAGCCACCAGGTCCAGGTCTTGAACCGTGGTCAGCCATGCGGGAGTATCCAGCACCTTAACCACCACGCCACTTGCTAGGCCCCGAGGTCCAGCCATCTTAATCACCATGCCACCTGGTTGCCCCTTAAGCCCATTTTTCTTTTCTTTTTTTAAAAGAATTATTTTTTAAATTTAATTTTATTTATTCATTTATTTTAATATGACCAGAGAGAAGGAGAGAGAGAGAGAGAGAGAAAGTGAGAAAGCAAGCCACTAGGTTCGGGACTCAAATCATATGTCCAGGTCGGCCATATGGGAGTGTCCAGTGCTTTAACCACCACGCCACCGGTTGGTTCCCATCTTTTTTTTTTTTTTTTTTTTGAGAGGTTTTTGCTATATGGCGTGTGTGCTTGCCAGATAGACAGAGAGAGACAGAGAGGCAGAAAGCGAGAAATCACCCCCAGGGGGGATGGCCACACCGCAATCCCTTCTCCTCCATTCTCCTTTCGGGATCTTGGGCACACACGCACATACGCCTGGCATGAGTTTTAAGCCACCGGGTCCGGGACACAAACCGCAGTCAACTACATGGGAGTCCAGCGACATAGCCATTACGCTAACTGCTGGTCCCCCCATCTTTTTGTTAAAAAAAAAAATTATTTTATTCAATTTTTAATTTATTAATTCATTTATTTTAATTTGACCAGACACACACACACACACACACACACACAGAGGAAAGTGAGAAAGCAAGCCACCAGGTCCGGGACTTGAACCATAGCTGGCCATGTGGGAGTGTCCAGCGCCTTAACCACCACACCACCTGTCAGTCCTTTTTTCTTTTTTTTTTTTAAGAGAGGTTTTTTTATTTATTATTTATTTATTTATTTTAGCTACAGGGCGCATGCACTTGCCAGAAAGACAGAGAGAGACAGAGAGACAAAAAGCAAGAAATCACCCCCGGGGGGATGGCCACACCACAATCCCTTCTCCTTTCTCCTCTTGGGATCTTGGGCATGCATGCACACATGCCCAGTGTGAGTTTAAGCTACCAGGTCTGGGACTTGAACCGCGGTCAGCTATATGGGAGTCCAGCAACATAGCCATTATGCTAATTGCTGGTCCCAAGAGAGTTTTTTTTGTTTTTAAAAATTATTTTATTTAACTTTTATTTATTCATTTGTTTATTTCAATTTTACCAGATTGGGAGAGAGAGAGAGAGAGTGAGAAAGCAAGCCACCAGGTCCGGGATTCGAACCGTGGTTGACCATGTGGGAATCCAGCACCTTTAACCACCAAGCTACCTACAAGCCCCAAGAGAGTTTTTTTTTTAATGAACTTTTTTATAAAGAAGTTTTTTCGGGGGGAGAGATTTTTGCTATAGGGTGCATGTGCTCACCGGAAAGACAGAGAGAGGAGAGAAAGTGAGAAATCATCCCCCCTTCCCCCCGCCCCGAATGGCCACACCACGAATCTTGGGCGCGCGCGTGCACGCGCGCGCACACACACACACACACACACACACACACACCTGTTTGTGTTTCAAGGCACCAGGTTTGGGACTCAAACCAGAGTCAATCTTGTGGGAGTCTAGTGCCTTAACCACAGCTCCACCTATGGGCCCCATGAACCGCACTTTTCTTTTCTTTTTTTGGAGAGGTCTTTTGCTATAGGGCGCGTGTGCTCACCAGACAGACAGAGACAGAGAGACAGAAAGCGAGAAATCACCCCCCAGCGGGGATGGCCACACCGCTAACCCTTCTACTCTGTTCTCTCGGGATCTTGGGCATGCACGCAGACGCGCCCAGCATGAGTTTTAAGCCACCGGGTCCGGGACGCGAACCGCAGTCGACTACATGGGAGTCCAGCGACATAGCCATTATGCTAACTGCTGGTCCCAAACCGCACTTTTCTATGAACTTTTTTTTTTTTTTTTTTTTTTGAGAGGTTTTTGCTATAGGGGCGGGCACTTGCCAGAAAGAGAAAGACAGAGAGACAGAAAGCAAGAAATTGCCCCCTGAGGGAATGTCCATGCCGCAATCCCTTCTCCTCCATTCTCCTCTGGAGATCTTGGGCACGCACGCGCCCGCGCCCGCCATGAGTTTAAACCTCCGGGTCCGGGATTCGAACCATGGTCGATTACATGAGAGTCCAGCGACATAGCCATTATGGCTACTGCTAGTCCCTCTATGAACTTTTTGAAGTGCCCTCGTGTACTAAAACATAACATCATTGAATTGCACACGAATCGGATACATTTAATGGCATATAATTGTTTCTACATAAAAGATGCTAGTTTATTTCTTTTGTGTGTGTGTGTGTGTGGAGAGGTTTTTGCTATAGGGCGCCTGTGCTTGCCAGAGAGAGACAGAGAGACAAAGCGAGAAATTATCCCCCAGTGGGGATGGCCATGCTGCAATCACTTCTCCTCCTTCTTCTCTCGGGATCTTGGGCACGCACGCACACGTGCCCAGCGTGAGTTTAAGCCACTAGGTCCTGGACTTGAACCGCGGTCGACTACATGGAAGTTCAGCGACACAGCCATTATGCTAACTGCTGGTCCCAAAGATGCTAGTTTCTTTAAAAAAAAAAAAAAATTATCTGAAACTTCAGGTACTACATTCAATTACACAATTGGTGACGTGCAGACCGTGTAAAAATGCCAGTTACTGGGCCAGTTTATTTACACCAAAGAACTTCAAGGGGTGATAGAGACCATGAAGGAACAGGCTGATATGAACAAGAAGGCTCGGAGGAGCGGAGAGAAGGAGGTGAGAGGGGCGATAAGGAGAGAGGTGCAGGGAGAAGATAAGAGAAGATGGTGAGATCAGGAGGTGCAAGGCTGTGGCCCCAGCTCAGAAACCGGATCCAGGCAAAGCAGAGACACCAGGCCAAGCTGTCCCAGCCCCGGGGCGGTGCTTTGACGAAGGGGTCTTGTCGTAGTCCCGCAGAACTGCCACCTGGGGGCGCCCTCTCCTCGGACCAGCCTACGCTGCAGACCCGTGCGGCGCCGGGGCGCCCCCTCCTGGCTGCCGGCTTTGGGTCCGACGCCGCGGCCCACTCGCAGGCCTGGGCTGTAATTACTCACCGCGCCCGACTGCCCCACCCCAGGCCCCGCGCGGCCTTTCTGGGAAACCCCGCCCCGCCCCGCTGCCCAAAAAAGGCCCCTGCGGTGCGAATCCCGCTCCCGGAGCCCTCCCGCAGGCGGGTGTAGACGCCCCCGCGCCTCGTCGGGAGCAGCGCCTGGGTGTCTGGGTTTGAGGACCTACGAGGACGAGGCCCGGACTCCCACAGGTGACCTCGGTCTCCTCGCCCAGCAGGGATGCAGAGGCCACCCAGTCCGCCCGACCTCAGCCCTCTCCGTCGAGCGGCGCGTTCAGAGTCCCTGGGGCACTTCCGAAGGGGACCGGAGGCCCGGGGCAAGCTGACACTCTCTGATCCCAACAGGCCCTGGACGCGGCCCCAGGCTCCCAGTGCGGCCCGAGACCCAGCCCTCCGCGGCGCCCCCGCAGGGTCGCTCCGCAGTCGCTCACCTGTGCCCCGGGGGCCCAGCCGAGGCCTCGCGCCGCGCGTCGCATGGCTGCGGCAGCGCTGGGATCCTGTCGGCCCCCGGCCGCCTTCTCCTGCCCGGCGCACATCCGCCCAGGAAGCGCGGCCGGCAGAGGAAGGAGTCCGGAAGGGAAGGAAACTGAGGCTGGGAGCCCAGCGGGTTGGACGCCCGAACCGGAGGGGGTTGGCGTCCAAGGGCCGGGGCGGGGAGAACGTGGGGACGAGCGACACTGAGGCAGAGAGCAGGGGGTCTGCGGAGGGACTGGGCAGAGAAGGGCAGAGCCAGGGGGCTGGAGAGAGAAATGAAAGGGAGGCTGAGGGGTGAGGGAAAGGAAAGGCCTGGGGGGCCGGACAGCGGGTCCCCGAGTGGAGCGGCGACAGACGGAAAGTCGGGGGGAGGGGCACCAGCAGATGCCGACGGCGGTGCCGCGGGAAACCGAGGGCGCGGGTGATGGCAAGGCCGGGCAGCCAAGGGCCCCGGGAAAGGGCGCCCAGAGGGATGGGCAGCGCAGCTTGGCTGTTTGGATCTGCGGGCACGGGTGCGTGTAGGCGCGGGGCGGTCTCAGAGGTCGGCAGGCCCAGTGGGATTTCCGCAGGGCAAGGCCATCGCTCCGCCGCGGCCCGCCCCTCCCCAGGCGGCCCAGGGCACAAGGCCGCAGTGTTGGGCCGCCCGCCGCGCCCGCCCCGCCCGCCCCAGACGGCCGGACAAGCGGCCTTTCTTCGGCCGGGCGGGGAGAAGGAGCCGCTTGTTTGCGCCGCCGGGAAAGGGGGCGGCCCCATCGACACCGCCCGCTCCCAGCGGGCAGCTGCGGGTATGAGTGAGTGTGTGTGTGAGCAGCGGTGCGTGTGTGGAGTGTGGGTGTGAAAAGGAGTGCGGACGTAAGTTGGGCTGTATGATCGGGGTGTGTGTGTGAACACGCATGTGCATGCAAATAGGGATGCATGGGTGTGAACAAGAGTGCGGGTGCACGCAGGGATGCACGTGTGCGTGGAGCGTGGGTGTGAACAGGAGCGCGGGTGTGAACTGGACTGTGTGTCCAGTCCAGGGTGCGGATGTGACTCAGGCTGCTGAGCGCAGGGGGCGGTTTCCTGAGTGAGGCGCGTAGTGTGAAGTGCGCGTGCACTGGCGTGGCGAGGTCCGGGCGTGTGCGCCATCGGCGTGTGTGTGTAGTGGTATGATACGCGGGTGTCGTGCGTGCCGCGGGCCCTGCGGAGGTTGGGAGCTCACGTCTGAGCTGCGGCTGCGGGGGAGCCCCGTCGGATGAGTCAGCCGCGGGAGCCTTGGGACCGCTGAGCTAACGGGCCTAGAATGCAGCCCCGCCTGGCGCCCCCGGTCCCCCGCCGGGCCGTGCGGTCGCTGGCCAAGTCCCGGCTCGCGCTCTCCTAGGCGGAAGCGACCTGGGCGCCTGGGCAGCCCCGCGCCGGCCCCACCCAGCCGCAGCCCGTACTTCCCCATGCGGGGGGAGCAGGGACACCGCTCAGCCTCCGCTCCAGGGAGCTCCGCTCGGGATTCGAATCCGGTCCGCGTGGGCGTGGCAACAGCCTGCGACTCACTTTTCTAGGGCGTCCTTATGCGGCCTCCCAGACCCGAAGACGTGGGGCCTTGGAGGAGTGCGGTCCTTCTTCTGGACAGCCCCAAGAGTCCCTCCCGAATACCCATGCCTCTGAGCCCTTCTCCGTATCCTCTTCTTGTCCTTCCAGGTTGCGGGCCCGGGGGACCGAGTGGAGACGCCACAGGGGGATCCCTCTCCCCGCGGGCCTGCTGTTGGCAGAGCGGGGGGATGTAGGGTGCTGGAGGACAAGGACGCGCTCACACGGACACACCAGAGACACCGCGCATGTCCGCCTGGCCGTCGGAGTGCCCGCCGCAGAGCGATGCGCCAGGGACCCGCTTCCGTCCCGGGGGAGAACGCGAGGGCCCCCCTCTGGCGGCGGCATTGGCAGCGGCTCAGGAGGGCAATAACTAGCAGTCCGCGGCAGAGCCCACTCCTGGCTAAACCCTTTTCGCCTACATGCCCTTACTGGGGTCCCCTCTCCTCCCTCTCCGGTCTCTTCCGCGCTCCGCTGCCCTGAGCTGATCCGAGGGCTCTCGCCAGGCCCCCGGGGACTTCCCCTTAACCAGTCCCTGCAGCGCAGTCAATGGGACCCGCAGGCGCGGTGGAAGAGGGCGCTCTTACCTCGGAGAGGTTGGGGTAGCCGGGTACACTGGTCCCTGGCCCTGGCTCGGCCTCGGCGGCCTCCGGCTCAGCAGGACCCTGTTGCTTTTCGCCCGCAGCCGCTGAGTAGGAGGAGAGCTCGCCTGTCCCACCCCCCTCCCGCTAGTCCCCGCCCCGTCCTCGTCCCGGTCCCGTCCGCCTGGCCAGCCGGAGAAGACGCCCTTGTGGGGCCGCAGCCCAAGGTCCCCCCACCCACTCTTTCCCACAGCAGCACCTCCCCCTGCCTGCACAGCGCCGGCTTTGTTCATCCCTACAGCTGGGCTCTCCCCCGCCACACCCCTCCTTCACCCTCCCCCCCTCCTCCGCCCTCCGCTTGGACTCCTCTGGACCACCCTCCACCTCTAGGCCTTTAGAAGGGCGGTTCTGGCAGTTTCTTCCTCTACCTTGTTTGTGTGTCTGTGTGTGCGTGTGCGTGTGAGTGTGTGTTTACCTTAGATGTCCCAGACCTCCGCTGGCTCCCAGTGAACCTTAGACACAGCCCTGTCTAAGTGCTCTCAACATCTCCAGGGCTTCAGAGGTCTTCACCGAATTCCAGCCCGCCAGGAGGAGCCAGGAAGGGGGTTGGTAACCCTGCACTTCGGCCTCACAGACTCTCCAAGGACAAGGCGTCAGGAGACCTGTTAGAGCGCCATGCAAGGAAATCCGCAGGGAGCGCTGGGAATTACCATCTCGCCCACCTGTAGCCCCACTCCCACCAGGGATCCAGGACTACAGACCCGGGCTGGGAGGCACACTAGAGCTACAGAGAGTGGATCACCCAGTGCTACGGAAGATCTGGTCTCTGTGGGGGTGGGGGCCTAACAGGGAAGGGGGGGGGGGGGCACGAACCACCTAAGAGCACCCTGAACACAGCATGGTTGCAGTACCCCCTCCATCTCAGCCCTCCACCCTGAAATCCGAAATCCGAGGCTGACAGAGGATCCTTACCTTGCAAAGCCAACTCTTATCCCAGGAGACTGGCTGGGGAGGCTGTGGAGAGCTCAACTCAGACAGGACTTGTTCAACCTGCCCTTGAGGGATCCCAGCGATAGGAGAAGACAGTCCCCGAGTCTGATCTAAATTGCAGCTGGGATGGAGAGCAAAAACTAAGCCCTCTTTGGGATCACAAGTCTGTTCTGACTCAGTGGCTTCAGTCTGTGCCCTCCCTACCCAGCACCAGCAGGAGGCTGAGCTGCAGGAATCCCTGGTCACTTATTGACAGGGCCAGCATGAGCAGGGGGCCTCCCACGGCGGGCCGGAGAGACAGAAAGGGGAGGGGAGCGGGCATGTATCACTGCTACCTGCTGGAGCTGAGGGAGGTGGGATGCCCAGGCTGCAGCATGCATTGTGGTGCCCGGGGAGCCCTGGGATTTGTGGGCAAGCCTCTTAGTCTTCCTTTCTTCATACTGCTTGAGAATCATTAAAAGTATTTTATCTCAGGCCAGCAGGTGGCGTGGTGGTTAAGGAGCTGAATTTGCAAATGGTCAGCCATGGTTTGAGTCCTGGACCTGGAGACTTGAATCTGGTGGCTTGAAAATCATACTGGGCATGTGTCTATGTGCCCAAAATCTTGAGAGGTGAATGGAGGAGAAGGGATTGCAGTGTGGCCTTCTCCCATGGAGGGTGATTTCTCATTTTCCTTCTCCTTCTTGCTTCAGCAAGCGTACAAGCCTTATGGCAAAAACCTTTTATAAAAGTATTTTGGGGGGCCGGCAGGTGGTGTGGTGGTTAGGGTGCTGGACTCCCTCATGTCTGACTGCATATTGAGTCCCAGACCTGGTGGCTTGCTTTCTCACTTTCTCTCTCACTCTTTCTATCACTCTTTCTCTCTCTCACTCTGTCCCTCTCTGGTCAAATTAAAATAGCTCCTCTGGTTGTCTCCCAGCTCTGGGTCCAGCTGACCTCATGCTGAAGACTGTGCAATGTGTCCTGACTCCTGTTGGGTCGGACTTGTGTTCCCATAGTTAAGAGCACTCAAGGGACCAAAGACCTACCGCCCCCATGCTCTCCCGCCACCCCAGTCCACATCTGGAGCCCATCAAAAAATTTAGTGCTTGCTCACAGTTACGCAAGAGGTCGAGCAGCTGGGAGCTCAGGAGAGGGGGAGGAAGAGAGGGGGAAAAAGCAGAAAACAGCTTTCCAGCCATGCTTCAGACTTTCCGATGGGGAGGCAGGGGGAGAGGCTGAGGCTGGGTGTGGAAGAAAGAGTGGATTTTTTAAGGCCCTCTGTCATCAGCTCTGAGCTTCCGAGTGCATTTCTCCACTCCTCTGGCCTTGTCTTGGCATGCTTCCTGCTCTCCCCCACCCTCAAATTGTATCCCCTCAGCCCCAGAAAGAGGTGACTATTGCTCTTACAGCCAGCAGTCCCTGAGGACACGCACCCTCTCCCAGAAAGCTATCCCTGGTCAGGCATCGCTGGTGTAGGTGTGGTGGCAGCAGCAACGCCAAGTAACAAACTCCTCACTGTATCCAGCTTGGGAAAAAGTGCAAACCTTGCTTCAGCAGCTGCAGAGGCAGAAGCTCTTAGCTTGTCTTAGAAATCGCACAAGCCACACTTCCACCCAGCGCCAACAGGGGTCGAGTAGGAATTTTGGGTGAGACAGAAGATTGATCAGAGTTACCTCTGGAGCTCAGGACCTGCCTGTGAGCTGAAAAGAACAAAAGAATGGGAAATGAGACCTATTTTCATCTCTCCCATAGCCTTGAATTTGCAATGCCTGTCTTTCAAACAGCCCGTCTTGGTTGGTTTGGTGATCAGCCTATCACATGGAGTGCACCTGGTAAGCTTTCTGGAATTGGACTAAGCCCTAAATCACCACCTAGCCCCAGCCCTACCATTGTTCCTGTTTAGCAGGGATGGGAAGAGCTTTGAAAACTGCCGGGACCCTGGCTGCTTGTGTTTGTGAGAGGTAGAACTAGTTTGAAAAGATAGTCTAAGGGTCAGCAGGTGGTGTGGTGGTTGAGGTGCTGGATTCCCACATGGCTGACTGTAGTTCAAGTCCCGGACCTGGCAGCTTGCATTCTCTCTCTCTGGTGAGTGCATGTGCCCTATAGCACATTAAAAAATAATAATAGAGACCAGAAGATGGCACAATGGTTACATCACTAGATTCCCACATGGGTGGCTGTGGTTTGAGTCCTGGAGTGACCTGAAACTCATGCCAGGCACATGTGTGTGCATGCCAAAGATACTGAGGAGAATAGAGGAGCAGGGATTGCATGTGGCCATGCCTCCTGGGGGATGATTTCTCATTTTCTATCTGTCTTTCTGTCTTTCCAGCGAGCATACATGACCTATAGCAAAAATCTCTAAATATATATATACAATAATAATAATAATAATAAATACAATTAAATAATTCTTTATTCTTTTTGTTTTTTTTGAAAGATTTTCACTATAGGGCGCGTGCACTCGCTGGAAAGACAGAGACAGAGAGACAGAAAGTGAGAAATCACCCCCCAGCAGGGATGGCCATGCTGCAATCCCTTCCCCTCCATTCTCCTCTTGGGGTCTTGGGCACGCATGCACTCACGCCCAGCGCGAGTTTAAGCCACTGGGTCCGGGACTCGAACTGTGGTTGACTACATCGGAGTCCAGCGACATAACCATTATGCCAACTGCTGATCCCATATTTTTTTAGAGAAAGAGATTTTTGTTATAGGGCATGTATGCTCACTAGAGAGACATAAAGGGAGAAATCACCTCCCTGGGAAGGATGGCCACACCGCAATCCCTTCCCCTCCACTCTCCTCTCAGGATCTTGGGCATGCACGCACATGCGTCTGGCATGAATTTTAAGTTGCTGGGTCTGGGACTCGAACAGTGGTCACTTACATGGGAGTCCAGTGATGTAACCATTATATTATATCTGCTGGTCCTTAAATAAATCATTCTTTAAAAAGATAAAGAAAAATGGTAGTCTAATTTTCCTAGAAGCCTACTTCCAAGTCCATCACTCACTCCCAGGGGAAGATGTAGACGGACATTGTAGAGGCTGTCTGCTAGTTAAGTAACAGCATTGCACACAACCCACCTATCTGTGGGTCTTCAAGGTGGCGTACAAAGGCTCTAGAGCTGCAAATACATTTCCCAAAGGGGGTAGGAAAAGGGACTGGGGAGAGGAAGCTGCAGTAAAGCAGGTGTGAGAAGTAAAGGGCAGTCAGGGTCCAGAATGGTGCCGACAGGAGGCACCAGTGCATGGTGGCCGAGGCCACATGGAGGCCTGAGGGTCACAGCCTGACCTAAGCAGGCCGGGTGTGGTGGCACATGCCTAAGGTCCCAGATGCCTAGGAGACTGGGGCAGGAGGATTGCAATGTGGCAGGACATTGCAAATCAAAAATATCTATCTTGGGGGAACCAGCAGTTAGCGTAATGGCTATGTTGCTGGACTCCCACGTAGTCGACTGCGGTTCGTGTCCCGGACCTGGTGGCTTAAAACCCACTCCGGGCGCGTGTGCGTGCGTGCCCAAGATCCCGAGAGGAGAATGGAGGAGAAGGGATTGCGGCGTGGCCATCCCCTCTGGCCATCCCCGCTTTCTGTCTCTCTGTTTCTCTCTGTCTGTCTGGCGAGCGCACATGCCCTATAGTGAAAAACCTCTCAAAAAAAAAAAAAAATCTTTCTTGGGACCAGCAGTTATCTTGGGACCAGCAGTTAGCATAATGGTTATGTTGCTGAACTCCCATGTAGTCGACTATGGGTTTGAGTCCTGGACCTGGTGGCCTAACCTCACTCCGGGCGTGTGTGCTTGTGTGCCTAAGATCCTGAGAGGAGAATGGACGAGAAGGGATTGAGGAGTGGCCATTCCCCCTGGGGAGTGATTTCTCGCTTTCTGTCTCTCTATCTTTCTGGCGAGCACACATGCCCTATAGCAAAAAAAAAAAAACTCTCAAAAAACAAAAACAAAAACAAAAACAAAACTGTCTTATAAAAGGAAAGGGGGGAGATGGCACCAGCAGTTGGCATAAGGGCTATGTTGTTGGACTCGCCTCACGCCGGGCGTGTATGCGTGTGTGCCCAAGATCCCGAGAGGAGAATGAAGGAGAAGGGATCATGGCTGCATGGCCATTCCCCCCGGGGGGTGATTTCTCGCTTTCTGTCTCTCTATATTTCTGGCGAGCACACACGCCCTATAACAAAAACCTCTCGGGACCAGCAGTTAGCGTAATGGCTATGGCGCTGGACTCCCACGTAGTCGACCGCGGTTCGAGTCCCGGACCCGGCAGCTTAAACTCACGCAGGGCGCGTGTGCGTGCGTACCCAAGATCCCGAGAGGAGAATGGAGGAGAAGGGATTGCGGCGTGGCCATCCCCCCTGGGGGGTGATTTCCTGCTTTCTATCTCTCTGTCTCTGTCTGTCTGGCGAGTGCACGTGCCCTATAGCAAAAACCTCTCCAAAAAAAGAAAAAAAACCCAAAAAAAACAAAAAAAAACAACAAAAAAAAACAAAACAAAAAATACCTCTCAAAAAACGGGGGGGGAGGGGAGGGAGAATTCTGAGTTTTTGCTTATTTTAGAAGTTCCTCTTATACCTACAGAACAGGCCTTCTCCCCACTCGTGGACACACATGTCGAGTATCACTATTTGTAGTTAACACTGACCTAACTTGGAAACAAACCTATATAAGCAGGTAGTCCTTGCTTCTAGTTAGATTTTACAATTTTTCTTTTAATTTTTTTTTTTTTTAAGATTTTTGCTGTAGGGTGTGTGCACTCTCCAGAGAGACAGAGATAGAGACAGAAAGCAAGAAATTGCCCCCTGGGGGGATAGCCACACTGCAATCCCTTCTCTTCCAGTCACCTTTTAGGATCTTGGGCACGCATGGACATGCCCCCAGCATGATTTTTAAGTCACCAGGTTCGGGACTCGAACCACAGTCAACTACGTGGGAGTCCAGCAACATAACTATTACATCATCTACTGGTTCCCAATTTCTTCTTATCTTTTCAGAGAATTATTTTATTTATTTATTTATTTAAAATTATTTATTTAATTTTATTTATTCATTCATTTATTTTAATATGACCAGAGAGAGACACAGAGAGAGTGAGAGAAAGTGAGAAAGCAAGTCACCAGGTCTGGGACTCAAACCACGGTCGGCCATGTGGGAGTGTCCAGCGCCTTAACCACCACGCCACCTGCTGGCCCCCAAGAATTATTTTATTTAACTGTATTTATTTCTTTCGATTTGACCAGAGAGAGAGAGAGAGAGAGAGAGAGAGAGAGAGAGAGAGAGGGAAATCACCTCCCAGCCTGGAAGTCTACTCCATAATCCCTTCTCTTCCATTCTCCTCTCAGGATTTTGGGCAACCATGCACACGTGCCCAGTGTGATTCTCAAGGCCTTGGGTCTGGGATTTGAACTGCACTGTCAGCCATGTTCCATCCAGTTGCCTTAACCACCACACCACTGGCCTGACATAGACTTCACAATCTTTTTTTTTTTTTTGTAAGAGACTTGCTATAGGATATGTGTGTTTGCTGGAGAGACAGAGATGGAAAGTGAGAAATCACCCCCTGGGGGAACAGCCATGCTGCAATCCCTTCTCTATTCTCCTCTTGGGATTTTGGGCATGCACACACAAGCGCCCAGAAGGAGTTTTAAGCTGCTGGGCCTGGGACTTGAACCACAGTTGACTACGTGGGAGTCCAGCAACATAACCATTACCCCATTACAATCTTGAAGATGGATTTTTTTCTGTTTTTCTCTTTTTATTTATTTATTTTTTGCTATAGGGTGCGTGCACTCGCTGGAAAGACAGAGAGAGACAGAGAAACAGAAAGCAAGAAATCATCCCCCTGGGAGGATGGCCATACCGCAATCCCTTCTCCTCCATTCTCCTCTCAGGATCTTGGGCACGCACACACACATGCCCGGCCTGAGTTTAAGCCACCAGGTCCGGGACTCGAACCCCGGTCGACTACATGGGAGTCCAGCGACATAGCCATTACGCTAACTGCTGGTCCCATCTATTTTTCTCTTATCTCCTTCCAATAAACACTCCCAGATGTGAACTTTCTTTCATGAGTGAGACAGAAGTAGGGGGGAGGGACAGACAAGCACCCTCCAGGAGGTCCCACATGGCAATCGCTCACTCTCCCACCTCCCAGCCCCATCTTCCCAGCCAGTCAGGAGCCTGCTTGTATGAGTTGACCAGGTAACCACATCTGCCATCTTGCATGAGGATCCAGCATCACTTAACCATGTTATTTCCTGGTTTCTATCCAGGGCCTGCCTGGATAGAAACTTTTAATAAAAACTATTCTAGGGGGCTGGCAGGTGGCATGATGGTTAAGGTGCTGGACTCCTATATGGCCTACTGCAGTTCAAGTCCTGGACCTGGAAGCTTGCTTTCTCACTTTCACTTGTTGAATCTCTCTGATCAAATTAAAATAATAATAACAATAAATAAAGTTAACTAATTCTTCTTTAAAAAATTATTTTAATTTGGGACCAGCAGTTAGCATAATGGCTATATCACTGGACTCCCATGTAGTCAACCGCGGTTCGAGTCCCAGACCTGGTGGCTTAAACTCACGCCTGGCGCGTGTGTCTGCGTGCCCAAGATCCCAAGAGGAGAATGGAGGAGAAGGGATTGTGGCGTGGCCATCCCCCCAGGGGGTGATTTCTCGCCCTCTCTGTCTCTGTCTGGCGAGCGCACACGCCCTATAGCAAAAACCTCTCAAAAAAATTATTTTAATTTGACCAGAGAGGGACAGAGAGAGAGAGAAAAAATAAGAAAGCAAGCCACCAGGTCTGGGACTTCAACTGCAGTCGTCCATGTGGGAGTCCAGTGCCCTTAATCACCACGCCACCTGCCAGCCCTAAATAAATCTTTTTTTTTTTTAAAGAATTATTTTATTTAACTTTATTTATTCACTTAATTATTTTAATTAGAGAGAAACAGAGTTAGAGAGAGAGGGAAAGAAAGTGAGAAAACAAGACGCCAGGTCCAGGACTCGAACTGTGGTCAGCCATGTGGGAGTCCAGCGCCCGTAACCACCACACCACTTGCCAGCCCCATCTAAATAAATAATTCTTAAAAAAAAAAAAAAAAAAAGGCTATTCCAAATCCACCCCGGAAATCTCTCAGATCCCACCTAGGTATCCAAACCTTGTGTGAACAACTTTAAATTAATTGGAGGACAAAGTTTCCTGTCAGAAATATATGGTTTGATAGATTTGGGGTTTGAAGCTATGTGAGTAAACGAATGGCAGTTTTTGCTTTGTTTTTAGTTTGTCATAGGGTGTGTGCACTTGCTGAAGAGAGACAGGGAGACAGAGAGGAAAACTGAGAAAGCACCCCGTAGGGGGTATGGCCACATTTCAATCGTGTCTGCTCCACTCTCTGGGGATTTTGGGCATGCATTGAGCCTGGCAATGTTTTTTTTTTTTTTTTTTTTTTTTTAGAGGTTTTTGCTCACCAGACAGAGAGAGACAGAGAGACAGAAAGCGAGAAATCACCCCCAGGGGGTATGGCCATGCCACAATCCCTTCTCCTCCATTCTCCTCTCAGGAACTTGGGCACACACGCACACGTGCCTGGTGTGTTTAAGCCATTGGGTCCGGGACTTGAACCGCGGTCGGCTATGTGGGAGTCCAGCGACATAGCCATTATGCTAACTGCTGGTCCCAAGTCTGGCATGTTTTTCAAGCCACTGGGTCCAGGACTTGAACTGTGCAGTTAACCACATGGGACCCAGCTGCCTTAACAACACTACTGGTTGGCCAGGGCAGACCTATATAAAAAGGAATGCCTGTCCAGAGGAGGTGTGTTCCCCACCTTCTCTACGTGGAATTTTTTTTTTCCGTTGTTTTGACACAGAGCATATGTACTTGCCAGAGATAGAGAGAGGAAGTAAGAGGTCATCTCCCAAGGGAGGGTCACACTACAATCCTTTCTCCTCCACTCTATTCTCAGGAATTGGGACACCTAGCATGATTTTCACATGGCTGGGTCTGGGACTTGAACTGCAGGCAGCCATGTGGGAATCCAGCACCTCAACCAGCACACCACCTGCTAGCCCCAATATGGCATTTACTAACCCTGAACAGAAGCCATAAATCTGCCTCCTATATTCAGTCAGATCTGATCGTTTTGCCCATCTCTCACAAAAGGCCAAGGAGTTCACTGGGTGCCACAGAGGATCAGGCGCCAGTCAGGGGTGAGGCATAGTTCTGGCGTTCTGTTTCATAGGACAAGGTTACGGTCTCCTCACCTCCTGTGACAACTTGTACTTGAACGTTAACCAGAATTAATCAGATACTTATTTCCTTAAGGAAAAAAAAAAAAAAAATCCAAGGGTTAGCCTGTACGTAGTGGTTAGGCACCATGCACAAAAAGCAGGCTCCCTTATGGGCTACCATGGTTTGAATCGTAGCCTGGTGGCTTGAAAAATACACCAGGCATATGGGTGTGTGTGCCCAGATTCATGATGGGTTACAGAGAGAGAGGAAGGAGATTTGCCTCAGGACCACACCCTACTGGGGGGTTCTCTCTTAACTCTCCGGTGAGTGCACATACTCACTGGCAACAAATTAAAAAACACAAAAACTTGGGGCTGACAGATGGCATGGTGGTTAAGGTGCTGGACTCCCACATGGCAGACTACGGTTCTAGTCCTGGACTGGGTGACTTGCTTTTGCACTTCCCCCCGCAATCAAATAAGAAAATAATACTAATAAATAAAATTAAGTAAATAATTTTTTCTTTTTGAGAGATTTTTTCCTATAGGGTACTGTGCTTGCCAGAGAGAGAGAAAGAGAGACAAAAAGTGAGAAATCACCTGGCGGGATGGCCATGCGGGCACAAACACACGTGCCGGCGTGAGTTTTAACCTACCAGGTCTGAACCTGAACCCCAGTCAACTACATAGGAGTCTAGCAAAGTAACCGTTATGCCATTTGTTGGTGTGTAAATAATTTCTTTAAAAGAATTATTTATTTAGCTTTATTTATTTAATTTGACCAGAGATGGGCTGAGAAAGAGAGAGAGAGAGAGAGAGAGAGAGAGAGAGAGAGAGAGAGAGAGAGAGAGGTGTCAAGTGAGAAAGCAAGCCGCCAGATCCAGGAATCAAACTGTGGTCGGCCATGTAGGAGTTCAGCTCCCTTAAGTACTACACCTGCCGGCCCCTGTAAATAATTTTTTTTTTTTTTAAGAGGTTTTTGCTATAGGGTGTGTACGCTCGCCAGATAGAGACAGACAGAGAGACAGAAAGCGAGAAATCACTCCCCGGGGGGATGGCCATGCCACAATCCCTTTTTCTCCATTCTCCTCTTGGGATCTTGGACACGCACGCACATGTGCCCGTTGTGAGTTTAGGCCACCAGGTCCAGGACTCGACCCGTAGTCGACTCCATGGGAGTCCAGCGACATAGCCATTACACCAACTGCTGGTCCCACTGTAAATAATTCTTAAAAAAAAAAAAAAAAAAATCTTGGCTTTCACCATTAAAACTTTTTCATTCCAGACACTTATTAGGGAAAATAATTTGCTTTCCAAACAATTTGTTGACATTCAGTAGTTTTTCCAAGTTAAATAAAAAAAGCAGCATAAGAAAGTAAGGAGTCTTTTTCTGAGGGAATACCAATTCCCAAGGCATTCATCACTTATCCTGGGATCACTTACTGCTCACCACTGTTTGTCTAAACAGGAAGAGAAGTCTCCAAGATACTATCTAATGTTATTCTTTAAAGTTGAAGCTTCTTTCTGACTCAACCATCTCCCACACAATTTAATTTTTTTAAAGAGATATTTATTAACTTTTATTCATTCATTTGTTTATTTAATTTGACCAGCAAGAGACATGGAGAGAGAAAGAAAAGTGAGAAAGCAAGTCGCCACGTCTGGGAGTTGAACTGTGATCGGCCATGCGGGAGTTTAGTGCCTCAACCATGCCACCTACCAGCCCCGACCTCCCACAAAATTAAGACTCCAATCCCCCAAAAGGCCATGGGTAGCACCAAATTCAAAGGCTAGGTGGTACGGAGTGTGTGTTTCCAGAAATGTCTTTATCTACATGCGTGAAGGTAGAAAAATACACAAGCGGGCACAATACCTTGAGTACAGGAAAAAGGCAATGAATACTCTCAGAGATAGTTTTCTCTTAAAAAAAAACCATATCATTAATTTTTAATCTTAGATCCTATTTCAGCATCCTCAATCAGCCAGCAGACACTGAAGTGTGAGTCAGGAGCCCAGTAAACATCTCATTTTATAATACTCTTTATTTGATTAAAGAATTTGCCTTCTTTGTATACACTGGAATGTTATATTCCCTATGTATTTTACAGGGTTACAAAATGTCTCTCATTTTAAATATTACCCCAGACGTAATCTCAGGAAAAAAAAAGTTGTGAAATTAAACTTGACTTTAAAAAAATCATATAGACAGGCAACTCTCAAACAAAACTGGATTAATAAGATTCTTGCCTACCTAACTACACAACAGACATCTTGTCCCAGTCCCCTTCTTTAGAAAACCCTCACATAGAAACCAAGCTAGAGATAAGGAGTCTTCCCTGATGCAGTTAGGGAAAAGAAAAGGGAAAGGCCAGAAAATTCTTTGGCGATCAAGTCCACCCATGTCCACTGTGTGTGACTGCTTGCTTCACGCACAGCACATTGGCTGCAGGCCACATGCGGGGGTGGGGTACTCCCCACCAGTGAGAAGTGCAGGGGGCCACCTATGGTCACCTGCCCCTTCCCACTGCCAGTGCCCACAGCCTGGCAGCAACTCCTCGCCCACACTACCAAGTGTAATACCGGGTTAAAAGCCAAGGCTGGGCTGGCGACGGTGCAGTCTCCACTGGAAAAGTAATGGCTGAGAAGGAACTGAGGAACAAGCACGACGCAATGGCATTTAAAGACTCAGGGGAAGGAGGAGGAAGGACTTCAGAGACAGGGTCAGGCTAACCTCCTTACGGTGTATGAGTAAACTCTATATAAGATGTAATCCGCTACCTCTTAAAATCTAGTGGTGGAAATGAAGCAGCCTTGCTAGTTCAGGGTTAATGGGACTGGCACAAAGCTGCGCTGAACCTGCAGTTTTCGAAATCGCTGCCTCGTTTCTGCTAGGAAGGAGAGGACCAATGACAGAGAGCAGCCAGGAGAGGCAACCCAGGTGACATGAGGATTACTAAGGCTGTGCACTCCTAAGTTTCAGCCTCAGCACCTGCTACAGGGGGCTAGACGCCCAGGTGGCACTGGCAATAGGCGTGATTACATGTGGATGTGACATCCCTAACTGGATATAACCGTTCTTCTCCCAGACATTGCAAAAAGGGGCAGTGCCACCTGGCAGGTCCTCCTTGGCTATCTTTAATAGTGACACAAGTGGGGCTCTCCGTACCACTCTGTACTAAACTGGAAGGACAGGCCTTGAAAGGAAAACAACTTGGCAAAGGAGTGGAGGCACGAATGCCTATGGGAAAAGACAGGAGACATCTTCATCTTTTAATGTCTAGACGCCATGCCCTTTACACCTGCATAGTCTAGCAGTCAAGAACAGGTTAGATGCACTTGTTCCAGGGGTGCCAAATATGCCTATCTAGAGCTGATCCCAGTACTTGACAGAATGTACAGAAAGGAAAAACTGGGTAAAGAAAAGGAGTATAAAAGATTAAAACTTTTTAGAAACAAAGTAAGTATGAAATATAACTATATTTAGAGATTAAAGGAGCAACTTAGGCAAAGACAGAGGTGTAGAATGGGGCATTCTATGGAGAGCTTTTTCCTGCAGGCCAGTAAAATCTGCCAAAGAAATCAGCAGCCTTTCCCTTATGTTTGTGTCATTTCTTTGTCAAAAATGTCTCTGTGACACTGAAACACCAGGGGTGAGTTGAGGGTCCTTGCGCGCAGAGAATCGTGCACTGTATCAGAAAAAAAGGGTCTCCAATGGCTTGTAAATTTGGAAGGAAAAAAACTCTTCAGCCACTGTGGGCTTCTTCTTTTTTAATTTGAAATGGTTTCCTTTTCCATTCCCTCTTCTTGGTATTACAGGATTTCATACTTATCCACTAGGAAAGTGGTCTCTGTGGAAAACCTGACGGGGCTGTTTCCATCTACCTGGGTCACTTTGGTAACCTAGGAAAATAAACAGAGTAAGGTAAAGCAGGAGTCATCCCCAACATGCAGACTGAATCCTCACTATAGAATACATCCAAGTCCCTACAAGCAGTATCAGAAGTAACTTAGAAATGCTAAAAGAAAAGTCCGATTCCTAACTGCAGCTCACAGTATCACCCCTCCCACTAGCATGGTTAACCTGCTTTCCAGAGAGAGACCACTGTTAGGGTACAAAATATAGAAGTATTAGCAGAAGTACACACTCCAGAAAGAGTGATGATCAATTAACATGGTGAATCATGTGTAATGTTTTTCTAAAGAATAATTTTATTATCATTATTTATTTATTTAAAAAAATTAAAAGATATTTTTGCCTTAGGACATGTGTGTTCACCAGAGAGAGAGAAAACCGAGACAGTGAGAGGGAAAATGAGAAATCACCCCCCAGGGGGGATGGTCATGCCACAATCCTTTCTCCTTCACTCTCCTCCTGGGATCTTGGGCATGCACGCACAAGTGCCTAGCATGAGTTTCAAGCCACTGGGTCCAGGACTCGAACTGTAGACAGCCATGTGGGAGTCCAGTGATGTAACTGCTATGCCATCTGCTAGCCCCATCATTATTTTTTTAATTAGACCAGCGAGAGACACAGAGAAAGTGAGAAAGCAAGCCACCAGGTCTGGGACTCAAACCACAGTTAGCCCAGTGCCACCCCGTGCCACCTGCCGGCCTCCAAATGCAACATTTTTAAAAAGAGAGATTTTTGCTATAGGGCACACTCACCAGAGAAACACAGAGATAGAAAGTGAGAAATTAGCCCCTGGGAAGATGGCCACACCACAATCCCTTCTGCTCCATTCTCCTCTCTGGATTTTAAGCAAGCACAACAAGCGCCCTGTGTGAGTTTTAAGCTGTCAGGTCCAGGATTTTAACTGCAGTCAACTAAGTGGGAGTCCAGCGACATAGCCATTACACCATCTGCTGGTCCCAAGAATGCATTTTTTATTTTTTTGGAGAGGGTTTTTGTTATAGGGCGTGTGCACTCGCCAGAGAGACAGAAAGCGAGAAATCCCCCCACCCCCACCCCTCCCGGGGATGGCCATGCCGCAATCCCTTCTCTGCCATTCTCCTTTTGGGATCTTGGGGCACACATGCGCATGCGCCCGGTGTGAGTTTAAGCCACTGGGTCTGGTACTCAAACTGTGGTTGGCTACATGGGAGTCCAACGATATAACCATTATGCCAACTGCTGGTCCCCCAAGAATGCAATGTTTTAACACTTCGAAATTATTCTCATGATCTGCTCTCAGATTTTCTTGTGTTCAAATACCAGTATGCTTGCTTTATCATACTTATTTTCTAGATGTGGCTATGTCCTTCCCGGGTTTTTAAATATTTTTCTAAATAATAATAATCTAGTATGTACAATATGAACTGGGTCTGAGTAAAGCAATTTCAAAAACTAGGTAAACAGTGAGTTAACAATAATGATCTGGGGACAGCAGGTGCTGTGGTGGTTGGGGTGCTGGATGCCTACGTGGCTGTGGTTAGAACCCTGGACCCAGAGGCTTGTTTTCTCACTTTCCCTCTCTCTGTCTCTCTGATGAGTGAATGTGCCTATAGCAAATTAAAAAAAGAAGAAAAAGAAATAAAATTAACTAAATAATTTTTTTTTAAGTTAAAAAAAAAGATAGGGGCCAGCAGGTGGCATGGTAGGTAGGGCACTGGATTCCCACATGGCCAAGCACAGTTTGAGCCCCAGACCTGGTGGTGTACTTTCTTGCTTTCCTTCTCTCTCCGGCGAACGCATGTGCCCTGCAGCAAATTTTAAAAATAATGATAATAATAAATAAGTAATTTCTTTTCTTTTCTTTCTTTTTTAAGAGAGATTTTTGCTATAGGGTATTATGTGCTCGCTAGACAGAAAGCGAGAAGTCATCCCCCTGGGGGGATGGGCACGACACAATCCTTTCTCCTCCATTCTTCCCTTGGAATTTTGGGCACACATGCACATGTGCCCAGCATGAGTTTTAAGCCACTGGGTCTGGGACTTGAACCTTGGTCAACTATGTGGGAGTCCAGTCACATAACCATTACGCCATTTGCTGGTTCTGGAATCACATCTTCTAACAGTAATTCTGCCTTCCAACCAAGAAATTTTCTTTCATTCCTTAGGTACAAGCCAAGTGACAGCCAAATAATACCAAGTCATGTGTCAGTTGTTTTGGCAAATATATTTAAAAATATATGTGGTTAAGAAGTATATATGGGGGACCAGCAATTGGTGTAATGGTTATGTCGATGGACTCCCATGTGGTCAATCGCGGTTTGAGTCCCAGACCCGGTGGCTTAAATTCACGCCAGGTGCGTGTGTATGCATGCCCAAAAACCTGAGAGGAGAATGGAGGAGAAGGGATTGCAGTGTGGCCATCCTCCCTGGGGGGTAATTTCTTGTTTCTGTCTCTCTGTCTGTCTCTGTCTTTCTGGCAAACGCAGGCATCCTATAGCAAAAACCTCTCCAAAAAAAAAAAAAAAAAGTAGTGTATATGGTACTAGCTAGTGGTGTGGTGGTTGAGGTGGCTGGATCCCACATGGTCAACTGTACAGTTCAAGATGTGGATCCGGCTTGAGAAACATGCCAGGTCCAAGTGTAGATGGAGGAGAGGGAATGCAGTGTGGCCATTCTCCCTGGGAGGTGCTTTCTCCCTTTCCCTCTCTCTCTCCAGTGAGTATGCACCTCCTATAGCAAATTAAAAAAAAAAAAGTATATGTGAATTTTGCACTGTTCTTAAGTACTTTCAAACATACTCATAATTTGTCTGATTCTGAAAGTAAAGCAGGTGAGGAATGTGACCAAGATCAAGAAAGGAATTAGAAATGGAACTGACCAGGCCCCGCCTTCTGACTGGTGCTCTGCCAGGGAAGCATGCTACCTCTCTGCGTCTGTCCCACTGCTCTCCCACATAGCGTTGGCATTTGAAGAGGGTACCTGTATGTTACAGTAATTCTTTTTGGAGATGAAGGAAACCTGAACAGGGAAGAAGTCGTTGGGCTGCCCAGCGATGCTAAACTCTAGACTGCCACTCTTGTTTTTGGCGTCGATCACTGGTAGGCACCACTCCAAGGTGTTCCGTCGACTGTCATGCCGATACTCCCCGTCGATCTCACCTATCACAGGAGCACCAACGCCAGACCTGTTGTGAGAAACATCCGTCACGTTAGCTGTCCAAATAAGTAACTCCGCCACAGAAAGCCACCCCCAAAACTGAGTATGCTCCTCACATGCTGCCTTCTAGAACTGTAAATTTTATGTTTCTAGAAAAAAATTAAGCTCCCTAATAATCTTAAGGACCAAAGTTTTAGCAGCTGTGCTGAGAGTCTCACTCATTTTCATCTGTACACAACAATAGGTACTTGTGGGGACAGCAAATGGCATGGTGGTCAAGAGTATTGGACTCTCACATGGCTGACCATAGTTTCAGTCCCGGACCTGGTGGCTTGCTTTCTCACTTTCTCGCTCTCTTTGTCCCTCTCTGGTTAAATAAATTAATAAATGCCAGTAAAATAATTCTTTAAAAAAGAAAAAACAAAAAAACAAAAAAAATAGGACCAGCAGTTGGCGCAATGGCTATGTCGCTGGACTCCCATATAGTTGACCATGGTTCGAGTCCCAGACCTGGTGGCTTGAACTCATACCGGGTGCATCTGAGTGTGTGCCCAAGATCCCGAGAGGAGAATGGAGAAGGAATTGTGGTGTGGTCATCCCCCCTGGGGGGTGATTTCTTGCTTTCTGTCTTTGTCTTTCTGGCAAGCTCACGTGCCTTACAGCAAAAAACTTCTCCAAAAAAGAAAAAAACAATAGGTATTGGTAGATAGAGCCGTGCGCTGCTCCAGCTCAGGAACTAGACCTGGGAGCCAGCCGGGCCTGAGACAACTGTGTGGGTGGGAAATGTTTCCAGAAACCTTCTATCAGTGCTTTTGTTGCCCTGTCAAAAAGGAATTTTAGCATAATGCAGTGCTCTCTTTTTTTAGAGAGATTTTTGCTATAGGATGCATGTACTCACCAGAGAGCCAGAGAGATACAGGAACAGAAAGTGAGAAATCACACCCCAGGAGGATGGCTACTACAATCCAAATCTCCATTCTCCTCTCGGGATCTTGGGCAGGCACACACACACGCCCAGTACAAGTTTCAAGCCACCGGGTCCGGGACTCGGACCACAGTTGGCCATGTGGGAGTCCAGCAACTTAAACATTATGCCATCTTCCAGTCCCAATGCAGCTCTCTTATAGGTAATAACAGGGGAAAAAAGGCAGATTGATAATAGTAGTGGGGAAACTAAAAACCCAAAATGGAGGTAAATTTGGGCCTTTGAGAGGATTTGTTTTTAATGTCGCAAAACTTCACATTGAAGTTGACGCCAGAGGATTTATTTTATTTATAATATAGCAAGAGGACTTTTATTTGTTAAGTGAAAGTACACTTTAACCCTGGGCAAAATGGAAACATGCTGGCAGAAAGAGAGAGGGTTCTAGTTGGATGTACTCAGTTCTCCCACACCCGGCTGCCAGGCAGCGTCACCTACTCCTACACATTTTAAATTTACCACATTTTAATTCACCAACAACACAACATGCTTGTAATAGGGGTAGCATAAATAAGGCAGACAAAGAAAAATTTTAGGGTAGCGTAAGATTCTTAACTCTTCCCTATCAATTTAATGGTCCTGAGGCTTTTTTTTTTTTTTGGTATTTTGTGCACTCCTCACAGTGAGACAGAGGGAGGAAAGCACTCCCCACCCCGGGTACAACCATGCTGTGATCCCTTCTCTCCTACTTCTCAGCCCTACTGGGATTCTGGGCACGAACACACAGGCACCCAGCATGTTTTTCAAGCCACCCTGACTGGGATTCAAACCACACAAGGTCAGACATGTTGGATCCAGTTCCCTTAATCACTGGGCCTGGTCCATCTGGATGCCCGTGCTCCAGTCCTGATTCTGGTTCCCCCCTCCACCACCCGTTTTAGTGACTTTTTGTCATAGGGCACATGTGCTCACCAGAGAGAGAGAGAGAGAGAGAGAGAGAGAGAGAGAGAGAGAGAGAGAGAGAGAGAGAGAGAGAGAGGGAGGGAGGAAGGGAGAGAGAGAGGGAGGGAGAGAGAGAGGGAGGGAGGGAGAGAAGGAGGGAAAGTGAGAAATCACCCCCTGGGGGGATGGCCACACAATCCCTTCTTCTCCATTCTCCTCCTGGGATCTTGGGCACGCACGCACATGCACCTGGCATGAGTTTCAAGCCTCTGGGTCTGGGACTCGAACCGCAGTTGGCCACGTGGGAATCCAGCGATGTAAATGCTATGCCTTCTGCTGGCCCCTCTGATCCTTTTTAATCTGATTCTTCTACACAATGGAGTACAATGCTGTCTCAGGGTCGCTCCTAGAGACCATTACAAAATCGAACTAAGACACAGGAAACCACCATAACCACAATTACAGGGTAGATGGAGAGGCCGAAAAATTGTGGCATCCTAAAAATAGGCCAGTAAAATAAATCTTGACAAACAAAACCCCACCTGCCACGGATGCCCAAGTCTTATAACGGTACAAGGCAGCCATCTAGTGTTCTGAAAAAATAACCACACTGTAAAGAATAACATGGTAACTCAACTGAAGGGGATACTGGTAATAAAACATGTTTTTTTTTGGAGAGGCTTTTGCTGTAGGGTGCGTGTGCTTGCCAGAAAAACAGAGAGAGCGAGACAGAAAGCAAGAAATAACCCCCCAAGGGGTATGGCCACCCCGCAATCTCTTCTCCTCCATTCTTCTCTCGGGATCTTGGGCACACACACACATGCACCTGGGTTGAGTTTAAGCCTCTGGGTCCAGGACTCGAACTGTAGTTGACTACATGCGAGTCCAGCGACATAGCCATTACACCAACTGCTGGTCCCAATAAAACATGTTTTTAAAAAAATGAAAATAAGCGGACCAGCAGATGGTACAATGCTTATGTCACTGGACTCACACATGGCCAACTGTGGTTTGAGTTCCAGACCAGGAGGTTTGAAACTCAAGCCAGGCACATGTGCATGTGTGTCTAAAATTCCAAGAAGAGAATGGAGGAGAAGGGACTGGGGTGTAACCATCCTCCCAAGGGGATGATTTCTCACTTTCTATCTTTCTGTCTCTCTCTCTCTTCGGCAAGCACATGCGCCCTAGAGCAACAATCTCTCAAAAAGAAAAGAAGGAAAAAAAAGAAAGAAAGAAGAAAATGAAAATAAGAATGACTAAACCAAACCTAAGGATATAATGCCTGAATCATCTAAAAGGGAGCAAAATACAAATTTAAATTTGTATGATTTTCTCACAATAATAATTAAGCAGTAAAGACACACTAAGAGGGCTAGTGGGTAGTGTGTTTGTTAAGGTGCTGGATTCCCACATGGTCAACTATGGTTTGAATCCCAGACCTGGTGCCTTAAAAAACCATGCCAGGTGCATGTGCATCTGTGCCTAAAGTCCCAAGAGGAGAATGGAGGAGAAGGGATTATGGCGTGGTTATCTCCAACCCTGGGGCTGACTTCTCACTTTCCCTCTCTCTCTCTTCAGAATGTGCACATGCCCTATGGCAAAAAATCTTAAAAAAAAAAAAAAAAAAAAAAAAAAAAACAAGACACAGTAAGAAGACACAGTAAGAATACACTTCCTGGAGTTCATAAGTAACTTCACTAATCCCGGGGAGCTGAGGGTGAGGAGAGGAGCTGGATCACTGCTGAGTAATAACAGTGCACATTCTCTGGATGTGCTACTGAGGAGGTAAACCTTAACACAAAGAATTTCCAGATGATCCCAGAGTCGGCCCTTTGCACAACAAAAACTTACACAAATTAACTCTCGGGGCTGACAAACACTTTCATTATCCTGATTGTGGTGATAGTTTTACAGGTGCACATCTATAAAAACTTATCATACTATATAATTTAAGTATGTGAATTTTATAGTTTATCAGTTATTCCTCAATAAAGTTGGTAAAAATGTATTAAGGGGCCGGCAGGTGGCGTGGTGGTTAAGGGTGCTGAACTCCCACATGGCCAACCACGGTTTGAGTCCCAGACCTGGCAGCTTGCTTTCTCACTTTCCCTCCCCCTCCCCTCTCCTCCCACTTCTTCCCTCTCTGGTCAAATTAAAACAAATAAAATAAATTAAAAATGTTAAATAAGGGACCAGCAGGTGGTGTGGTGGTTAAGGTGCTGGAAAATCCCACATGGCCGGCGACCATGGTTCGAGTCCCGGACCTGGTGGCTTGCTTTCTCACTTTCCCTCTCTCTTTCTCTCTCTGTCTCTCTGGTCAAATTAAAAATGACAAGAACCATGGAGCCTGGATATTTAAAAAAAAAAGTTACATAAAATAATTCTTTTTTTTTTTAAAGTAATTATTGTTTTATTTAACTTTATTTATTATTATATCATTATTATTTTTCAGTTTGATCAGAGAGAGACAGAGAGAGAGAGGGGAAGTGAGAAAGCAAGCCACCAGGTCCGAGACTTGAACCGTGGTCAGCCATGTGGGAGTCCAGCGCCTTTAACCACCACGCCACTTGCCGGCCCCAAATAATTCTTAATAAAGAAAAATAAAGTTCTGGGGGCCAGCAGGTGACATAGTGGTTAAGGCGCTGGACACTTTCACATGGCTGACCACGGTTCGAATCCCAGACTTGGTGGCTTGCTTTCTCACCCACCCCCCTGCCCCTGTGTCTCTCTCTGGTCAAATGAAAATACATGAGTGAGTGGCCCGCAAGTGGCATGGTGGTTAAGGGTGCTGGACTCCCACATGGCCAACCATGGTTCGAGTCCTGGACCTGGCAGCTTGCTTTCTCACTACCCACCCCCCACTCTGTCCCTCTCTGGTCAAATTAAATTAAATAGGGACCAGCGGTTAGCATAATGGCTATGTCGCTGGACTCCCACGTAGTTGACTGCGGTTCGAGTCCTGGACTCATGCCGGGTGCATGTGAGTGCATGCCCAAGATCCTGAGAAGAGAATGGAGAAGGGATTGCGGCGTGGCCATCCCCCTGGGGGTTGATTTCTTGCTTTCTGTCTCTCTGTCTTTCTGGCGCATGCATGTACCCTATAGCAAAAACCTCTCCAATAAATAAATAAAATAAATAAAGCTAAATAAAAATAATTCCTAAAAATACTTAATAGATTTAAAAAATGAATGAATAAATAAAATTAAATTAGTAATTCTTCTTCCTTTTTAAAATCTTAATTTTATTTTAATTTAACCATAAAGGAACAGAGAGAGAGAGAGAGAGAGAGAGAGAGAGACAGAAAGTGACAAAGCAAGCCGCCAGGTCCAGGACTTGAACCATAGTCAGCCATGTGGGAATCCAGTGCCCCCAACCACCATGCCACCTGCCAGCCCCCTAAATAAATAATTATTTTTTAAAAAGTTCTGCTCTCACCTTTATGCAGATTTGAAAAGAAAATTTTTTTTAATCAAAACTAATACAGCTATCTAATTTTAAAAAAATTATTAGTTTTAAATCTGACCAGAGAAAGACAGAGAGAGAGAGAAAGTGAGAAGGCAAGCCACGAGGTCCGGGACTTGATCTGCGGTTGGCCACCTAGGAGTCCAGCACCTTACCCACCACACCACCTGCTGGCCCCAGTACAGATATCTTGTTTCAGCAAGAATCACAGTCCCCTTGAACATACATTCTCATCTTTAGTGATGGTTTAGAGAGCAAGTGAAAAGAAAAATTCCGTCTCATAGACTCAATTGATTTGACAGCTACAAAGCAAAACACAGGAAGTTTAACTGAGAAGTGGCTCCTCCTTTTAGAAATCATTACTATGTTATCTAGCTAAAAACAAACATCTGAATATAGCTCCAGAACTACAACTGCCTGTTGTGTTTCATCTGCTAACATCAAAGCACACAGCTCAATGCATTCTGACAAATGAACGTATGCAGTTTTGTAAGGACCACGACCATCAAATCACAGAACATCTCTACCCTATTCCCTTGTCCCCTTTGTAGTCAAGTGTCTCCTGATTTCTGTTCCAAGAATATCGCCCTTTCCAGAAAGCTGTAGAAGGATGTAGCCTTGTATGTCTGGTTTCTTCTACAATGGGCCTCTTGAAGATACTATAGTATCTTAGATTGAAGAGTCAGCTAGGGGCTCCCTATAAAACGAGTTCCCAAAGACCAGCACCATAAGCCCAAACCTGATGTAGGAAGCAGGTCATGTGGAGGATACCACTTACGGGAGCGGGATGGTGATAACCACATCGTTGAGCTCTAAGTTATCTTCCTGTAGCTCATATTCTATGTTGACATCGCAGCCGTTTCCACTCTCTGAGGGCCAGCAATTAACTGAGGAGAGAAGCCAAGCAGTCATAACAGAACATCAGAAAAAGAGTGGAGAAAAAAATAAGGATGGCAACTCAATGTGGACTGACCCCTGCAGGTCTAAAACGTCCTAATGTAAATCATATTAAAAATAGTAATTTCAAAATGAAAGTAAAGCTGATGATTAAAATAAACAAAATGTAGCACTGAGTCCATTCTGAAAGGGCATCACTTTGGCAAAAGACTGCATGGCAACCAGAATAAGCCTGTACAAGCCAGGACTGCCTAGTTCTTGGTGCAGACTTACTCAGTGGGAATGGCCAGGCCACTTACTTGTCAGTGGAATAAAAGATTCCTCTGTGGTCTGTAGTCTCCACTTTAGCACCCCTACATCGCTGTTGACGGGAAATGACTTCTCTGGATTCTTCAAGCCAATTAGAGACTCTGCTGTGAAAAGTTTTTTATCTACATTTGGGTGGGTCTGGAATGAAAAGAAAAGAAAAAGTTCTGAGATCAGAAGACAGAAAACAAATCACCTCTAGGCTAACATGGCCCTCAATCTAAACATCTCAAATAGGACACCTAACAAATTCCGATTCTTTTTGATTTTGAAGAAAGCATTCCCTTCTCCAAAGACTTTTAGAAAGCTTTAAGAATAATCAAAAAGATGAATTTCAACTTTAAAAGGTAATACGAGGGACCAGCAGATGGCATAATGGTTATGTTGCAGGACTCACAGTCGACTACGGTTCCGGTTCTATACCCAGCGGCTTAAAACACGCCAGGTGCATGTGTGCCCAAAATCCCGAGAGGAGAATGAAGAAGGGACTGCAGCGTGGCCATCGCCCCTAGGGGGTGATTTCTCACTTTCTATCTCTCTGTCTCGCTCTGTCTCTGTGGTGAGTGCACGTACCCGATAGTGTAAAAAAAAAAAAAAAAAAAAGGCAACAATAAGCAAGTTTGTAATCGAAAAAGTTAAAGACCATTAACTAAGTCCTTTCCAAAAATACTTCACAGGGAGTAGCATCATGGTGGGGTCAGGTCTGTCAAGCAGAAGACTGAGATCAGGCATTCATTAGCTGCTGAAGTTAAAGTGGCCCTCCACTTATACAAAGAGGCAGGAGAGGGAAATAGTTCTGTGCAGAGTTTAGTTACAATTTTGCCTACAGAGCTAAAGCTGTTAAAACTTAGGACAATTAAGACAGTGCAGTGTTTTCTTTCTTTCTTTTTAAAGTTTATTTTTGCCATAGGGCAGGGTGCACCCACTGGAGAAAAACAGAGAGGGAAAGTGAGAAATTACATCTCCCTAGTGGAGAAGGCCATACCACAATCCCTTCTCAATTCTCCTCTTAGGATTTTGGGCATGCATGTATATGGGACCAGCATGTATTTTCAAGTCACCAGGCCTGGGACTAGAATTGTGGCCAGCCATGTAGGAATCCAGGCCTTAACCAGCACAGCAACTATTGGCTCCAGACAGTCCAATCTTTTTAAAACAAATAATTTTATGAGGAGAAAAAAATAACTTTTGTTTAATAGTCTATATCTACTTTAAGAGCTAGCAAAGCTGTTAGCAAATAAGTACTATTTTCTTATTTTCTTTTTTTTAAAAATTATTTTATTTAACTTTATTTATTCATTCATTTATTTCAATTTGACCAGAGGGATAGAATGTGTGTGTGTAAGAGAGAGAGAGCGAGCGAGAGAGAGAGAGAGAGAGAGAGAGCGCGTGCGTGCGCACGCAAGCCACCAAGTCTGGGACTTGAACTGCAGTCAGCCATGTGGGAGTCCAGCACCCTTAACCACCAAGCCATCTGCTGGTCCCCCACTACTTTCAAAAGTCAATTATGTGGGAGAAAATGTAGACAAAACATACTCTTTGCTGAAAAGCCTTTTTTTTTTTTTTTTTTAAGAGATTTTTGCTGTAGGGTGTGGGCACTTTACAGAGAGACAGAAAGTAAGAAATCACCCACCAGGAGGATGGCCACACAATAATCCCTTCTCCTCCATTCTCCTCTCAGAATTTTGGGCACGTGCGCATACATGTCTGGCGTGAGTTTTAAGCCACTGGCTCCAGGCCTCAAACCACGGTCAACTACATGGGAGTCTAGCAACCTCAGCATTACTCCATTTGCTGGTCCCAGCCTTTGTTCTTATGACAAGAGACAAGATCAGACACCCAAATAAGCAACTATTAAACATAAAAGTAAGAAGGGCTCAAATGTATCTAATAGAACAAACACATTTTCTTTCCTGTTTTTTTTTTTTTTTTGGAGAAGTTTGAGCTATAGGGCACCTGTGCTCAACAGAAAGACAGAGAGACAGAAAGCGAGAAATCACCCATCCGGGGGGATGGCCATGCCGCAGTCTATTCTCCTCCATTATCCTCTCAGGATCTTGGGCACGCACGCACATGCACGCGGTGTGAGCTTAAGCCACTGGGTCTAGTTTGGGTCAACTCGAACCACGGTCGACTACAAGGGAGTCCAGCGACATAGCCATTATGCTAATTGCTGGTCCTCAAACACATTTATTTTTTAAGGATCATATGTGCTTTCCAAATATAACACTAGATATTAGCCTTTAGCTAAAAAACAAATGTTAGTAATTCATACACAGGCAGAGTGAGTAAATTTAATATCATACCTGTTTTAATATAAAACACCTTACTTAAAGTTTTTACTTTTTTAAGAGTTTTTTTTTGCACAGCCAACAGGTGGCATGGTGGTTAAAGGCACTGGATTCTCTCATGGCTGACTGTGGTTTGAATCCTGGACCTGGCGGCTTGCTTTCTTGCTTTCCCTTTCTCTCTCTCTCGCCAGACTCTTTTAAAAAAAGGAAACAATAATAATAAGTGGAATTAAATAAATTTAAAAGAAAAAGATATTTTTGATATAGGGTGTGTACACATACTGGAGAGACAGAAAGACAGAAAGTGAGAACTAACCCTCCCAGGGGAATAACCATGCCATTAACCCTTCTTCCCATTATCCCCCTGGGTGTACACACACACGTACCTAGTGTGAGCTTCAAGTCACCAGGTCTAGGACTTGAACCATGGTCAACTACAAGAGAGTCCAGCAATGTAATCATTATGCCATCTGCTGGTCCCAGCTTATTTCAAGTTTTAAAACTGTGCTATTAGGGCCAGCAAGTAGTGTTATGGTTAAGGTACTAGACTCCCACATGGCAAACCACAGTTCCAGTCCCAGACCTGGCAGCTTGCTTTTTCACTTTCATTCTCTCACTCTCTCTAAACAAAACAAAACACAACACAACACAACACAACACTTTGCTGTTTTTTTGGGTCAGCATGTGGCATGGAGGCTAAAGCACTGGATCCCACCTGGCCAACTCCCAGACTCAGCGGCTTGAGAATCATGCCGGGTGCATGTGTGTCCATGCTCAAAATCCTGAGAGGAGAAGGGACTGTGGCATGGCCATTCCCCCTGAGGGGTGATTTTTCACCTTCCTTTCCTCTCTCTGGCTAATGTACGGGCTCTATAGCAAAAAAAGAAAACAGAACCTGGCTGTTTTTAAAAATTGTTTCAAGCCAAGATCCTAAATGAATTATTTTACTCTGTTTGTAAAAGATGAACATTACCTTGTATCTTTTGTTAGTGAATGTGGAATCATTTATAAAATTTAAAAATGACCTTTCACTCAATTCCAGTATTTAAAAGCCATCCTAATGCAGCTCTTATCAATCATTCTAAGATCTACAAAATAAAATAAATTTACTTCTTTCCTGGGCATGTAGTACACTAGTTATATGGGGGGGGGGGGGGGGTGTCAAAAAGTTCATGGATAGTGCTTATTATGAAAAACTATGCATGCATTTTCAATTTTTTTTTGCACCAAAATAAACTCATACTTTAATTCCATTTTTTTTCAAACTCTTTGAAGTACACTCATATAACTTAATTTTCTATGTTCTGTGGTTCATACAAGGCACTCAAGTTATCAAAGATGGTGCTAGGTAGACAAAAAAGTCTTAGTACTCCCTATCCAAAGGCTCTACAGGCTCTGCTGAGGTAGCACAGGTGGCAGGGCCCATCTCTGATCCTGGTTGGCTAGAAGGCTGCAGGGAGACCGAGGCATGGTGAAACCCTGTCAAAGGTATCTGTCTCTCTCTCTCTCAAAAAATAAACAGAAATAAATAAGCCTAGGGGGACAAAACAGCATCTACATACCTGTAGCTGTACCCCTTTCTTATCTTCATTCTCCACGTGAAGACGAATTCGGCCAAACTTGTCATCTGAGATCCTGAGCATAATCATGCCGTGAAGCTCCATGTTCTGCAACCCTCCATCACGTCCACAGGTCAGTGTGATCTTTTCTTCAATCTTCATATGCACACTGTGAAGAAAAAATAATAAATCTGTTCAAGGGTAGAAACCAGAACTCCTTTTCTCCAGGTTTTAATGATGATTGGCCAGCAACAACTTTTTTAATTCTTTTTGAAAAAAGTTTATTTGTGGGGCTGGCAGGTGGTGTAGTGGTTAAGGGCGCTAGACTCTCACACGGCTGGCCATGGTTTGAATCCTGGACCTGGTGGCTTGCTTTCTCACTTTCCTTTACCTCTCTCTCACTCTGTCCCTCTCTGGTCTAAATAAATAAACAAACAAATTAATAAATAGATAAATAACATTAAATAAAAAATAATTTTAAGAAAACACTTTCCTGTAATTTTTTCTTGATGATAGACAGTGCATGTATGTGCGCAACAGAAGCAGAGAGAGGGAAAGACAGAAACACTCTTTTTTTGGAGAGGTTTTTGCTATAGGACGCGTGCGCTCGCCAGACAGACAGAGAGAGACAGAGAGATAGAAAGTAAGAAATCACCCCCCAGGGGGGATGGCCACGCCGCAATCCCTTCTCCTCCATTCTCCTCTTGGGATCTTGGGCACGCACGCACACGCGCCCAGCTTCAGTTTTAAGCCACCGGGTCCGGGATGCGAACCGCGGTCGACTATGTGGGAGTCCAGCAACATACCCATTATGCCAACTGCTGGTCCCAGAAACACTCTTTTTTTTTTTTTAAAAGAATTATTTTATTTAACTTTATCATTATTATTTTCCAGTTTGATCAGAGAGAGACAGAGCAAGAAAGAGGAGTGAGAAAGCAAGCCACCAGGTCCAAGACTTGAACCATGGTCGGCCATGTGGGAGTCCAGCGCCTTTAACCACCATGCTACTTGCTGGCTCCAGAGGCACTCTTGACATCTGTGATTCCCTTTCTCCAGCTTCTTGGGATCTTGGTCATGTGTGTTTTCAAGCCAATCTTGGAATCTGGACTGTGGTCAGCCACATGGCTTCTAGCACTATAGCTCAGTTTGCTACTGACCACACCACCAGGCTGGACCAACAATTTTGTTTTAAAATTCTGCTGTATATCTATCAAAATTTAACACATTATACTCTTGGATCCAACAATTCCTCTCTAGAATTTATCCTACAGATAATTAAACATATTTATCCTACAGACAAATTCACACCTATTCAAAACAATGTACTAAGTTAGCCACTGAAGAATTGTAAAAGTTTAAAACAACTGGGGACCAGCAGGTGGCATGATGGTTAGGGCACTGGACACTCCCACATGGCCAACCATGGTTCGAGTCCTGGACCTGGTGGCTTGCTTTCTCACTTTTCTTCCCTGTGTGTGTGTCTCTCTCTGGTCAAAATAAAAAATAAATAAATAATAAAATTAAATAATTCTTAAAAAAGAACGTTTAAAACAACTTAAATGTCTATCAATAGGGTGTTGCCTGGGTTGCCTGATAGTTAAGGTAGCTGGACTGCCATGGATGACTATACAGTTCAAATTCCAGATCAGGAGACTTGGAAAACAAGCCAGGTATGTGTGAATATGTGCCCAAAATCCGAAAAGGAGGAAAAATGTAAGAGAAGGAATTGTAGCATAATGATCCCTCATGAGGGGTGCTTTCTTACCTCCCCCCCTCTTGTGAGTGCACACAATCTCTAGCAAAAAAAAGGAGTTGCATAAATGTATTTTTATCCACACACAAATGAATACTAGGCAGCTATAAGGGAAAGAAAAATTGAAAAAACTTCCTACTTGAAAATAACTTCAAACTTTAAAAAAATTAGAAATGAATATAAGAAATACAGGGGCTGGCAGGTGGTGTGGTGGTTAAGGGCACTGGACTCCCACATGGCTGACTGTGGTTTGAATTCCAGACCTGGAGTCCTGCTTTCTCAGTTTTCTTCTCTCTCTCGAGTCTCTCTCTGGAAATATTAAAATAATAATAAATAAATAAAGTTAAATAAAGTTCTTAAAGAAAAAAAGAAATATGTATATACCCTTTATCCAGATATATCTATTGTTAACATTTTATTCCATTTATTTTATCATTTGTATGTATGTATTCTTTTTTCCTTCTTTATTTTAATTTACTGCAGAGTGCATGCACTTTCCAGAAAGAGAGAGAGAGAAAGTGAGAGAGAGAGGGAGAAATTGTGAAAGCATGCTCCAAGGAAGATGACCACATACCAATCCTTTCTCCTCCATTTTCCTCTTGAGAATTTTGGGCACGCATGCACACAAACTCAAGGTGCCAGATCCAGGACTTGAACAATGCAGTTGGCTATGTAGGACCCAGCCACTTTAATCACTAAGCCATCAAGTGGCCCTCCATTCTCTCTTTTGAAATGTTTTATTTGTTTACTTATAAATAAAGAAATCAAGCAAGCACGCAACAGTGTATGTATACATGCATGTATGTATATATTTGCACTTTCCCCTGAACCACTAAAAAGGCAAGTTAAATATATTATGGTATTTTACCCCTAAATACATACTTTGGTGTATAGTTTGCTTGAAAATCACATGGGGTGCTTATGTGGGCATGCCCAAAATCCTAGTAGGAGAATGAAGGAGAAGGGACTACAGCATGGCCATCCCCACTCTCTCTCTCTCACCGTCTATTTGTCTCTTTCTCCCTTGTGAGTGCACACGCCCTATGGCAAAAACCTTAAAATACATAAATAAAATAAAGTGTTGGGATCAGCCCCACAGTGTAATGGTCAAGTACTGTGCACAGGGTGCTACATTCTACATGGCTGACTACAGTTCAAATTCTGACTCCAGTAGCTTGAAAAACACACCAGGTATGTGTGTCCACATGCCCCAAATCCTGACAGCATGGAGAAATGGGAAAATGGGGACCAGCAGATGGCACAATGGTTACATCGCTGGACTCCCACACAGTTTACCATGGTTCAAGTCCCAGACCCGGCAGTTTAAAACTCAGGTGGAGCATGAGTGCATGCATGCCCAAAATCTCGAGAGGAGAATGGAGGGGAAGGGACTGCAGTATAGCCATCCCCCCTGGGGGTTATTTCTCGCTTTCTGTTTCTCTGTCTCTCTCTATCTCTCTGGTGAGTGAGAACATGCTCCATATAGCAAAAAATCTCTCTTAAAAAAAAAAAAAGAGAAATAGAGGAAATGGATTGCAGACTGATCACATTCTATCGGGAGGTTCTCACCATCCCTCTCTCTAAAATACTCTCTGGTCAGGAAAAGAAAAAAAGTACAAGGGGGTCTTCAAAAAGTTCATGGGAGGTGCTGGTAGGTGGCGTGGTGGTTAATGGCACTGGATTCCCACGTGGCCAACTGTGACTTGAATCCCAGACCTGGTGGTTTGCTCCCCACCCCCCCCCCACCCGCTCTCTCTCATTCACTCACTCACTCATTCTGTGCTTCTCTGGTCCAATTTAAACTATTAAATAAATAAATAAATTTAAATAAAACTTTTTTTTTTTTTTTTGAGAGGTTTTCGCTATAGGGCGCGTGCGCTCGCCAGACAGACAGAGAGAGACAGAGAGACAGAAAGCAGGAAATCACCCCCCAGGGGGGATGGCCACGCCGCAATCCCTTCTCCTCCATTCTCCTCTCGGGATCCTGGGCACGCACGCACACGCGCCCAGCGTGAGTTTAAGCCACCGGGTCCGGGACGCGAACCGTGGTCGACTACGTGGGAGTCCAGTGACACAGCCATGACGCTAACTGCTGGTCCCAATAAAACAATTTTTTAAGGAATTATTTATTCAACTTTACTTATTCATTTATTTTAATTGGACCAAAGAAACAGAGACAGAGACAGAGAGACACAGAGAGAGAGAGAGAGAGAGAGGGGAAGTGAGAAAGCTAGGCACCGGGTCCCAGGACTCGAACCATAGTTGGTCATGTGGGTGTCCAGCACCTTAACCATTATGCCACCTGCTGGTCCCTAAAATATTTTTTTTTTTTTTTTGGAGAGGTTTTTTGCTATAGGGCGCATGCGCTCGCAAGACAGAGACAGAAAGCGAGAAATCACCCCCCAGGGGGGATGGCCACGCCACAATCCCTTCTCCATTCTCCTCTTGGGATCTTGGGCACGCACACACATGTGCCTGGCGTGAGTTTTAAGCCACCAGGTCCGGGACGCGAACCACAGTCGACTACATGGGAGTCCAGCGACACAGCCATTACACTAACTGCTGGTCCCCCTAAAATAATTCTTGAAAAAAAAAAAAAAGTTCGTGGGAAACCCATATTATAAAGACACTATGCAGGGATTTCAAAATTATTTTGCACCAAAATATACTCATACTTTAATTTCATTTTTCTATAGACTTCTTGATATCCTTTTGTATGATCTATCCATATTCTGTAACAGAACTATTTTTAGCCCAGTAAAACTGCAGAGGCTATCCAGATTATTTTGGTATACTGTTCTGCTCTCCGTTCTAGCCTCTAGAAACAAAGGCATCAAACTCAAGACCACAAAAGAGTGTATCTTAAGACAAGGCAGGGTCCCATTTTGACTTTATGAGAGTTTGCTCTTTGCTAAGGAGATACCATTTAGAAAGAGTTTTTCTGTGATGGTCTTCAACATCTTTTTAAATGTATTAAACCTCTGTGTCACTCAAAGCAACTACCAGAAATAGTACAGGACATTTATCCTGATGTAACCCTGCTACTTCATGCAAAACAAGATGTATAAAGAGTAAATACTCCTCTTTTCTGCACACCTGATAGAGGTAGCCTCTTAGACTCATCTTTCACTTGACCTCAAAACCATCAGCAACAGTAGAAAGTCTGGGCTTCAAGACAAGAAATCTGAGTATGAATATGTGAACTTGATAACTACCACTTAAATATATCACCAGGCAGTACCAAAGCACGGAGATAAGACTCAAATCAAAATATTCTGCACTAAGCTCAAATACTTAAAAAGCAAAAGATAACATGTTAATTTTCTGTTAAAGGTATTTATAAATTCTGAATTAAGGATTGTTTCTCTTTATAGTTTAATTAGAAAAAAACATGCCTGGGGCCAGCAGGTGGTGTGGTGGTTTAAGGGCGCTGGACTCCCACATGACCAACTACGGTTTGAGTCTCGGACCTAGTGGCTTGCTTTCTCACTTTTCCTCTCTCTCTCTCTCTTACTCTATCCCACTCTAGTCAAAAGTTAAAATAAATACATAGATAAATAAATTTAAATTAAAAAAAAAAAAAAGGTATGCCGAAATACACTGGAAATATCATAGATCCTGTTTCCTAATTTAAGTCCATTTTAGGGGACAGGCTACACACAAGGCATTAACAACAAATTATTTTTGTGAGCTTAGCCAATAAAAGATGATGCAGTGGTTAAAGGCACTGGACTCCCACACAGCTCACCATGGTTTGAGTCCTGGACCTGGAAGCTTTCTTTCTCTCTCTGTCTCACTCTGGTCAAATTAAAAATAATAATGAGGGACCAGCAGGTGGCGTGGTGGTTAAAGTGCTGGACATTCCCACATGGCCAACTGCAGTTCGAGTACCGGGTCTTGTGGCATGCTTTCTCACTTCTCTTCTCTCTGTGCGTCTCTCACTGGTCAAATTAAAATAAATGAATGAATAAATAAAATTAAATAAATAATTATTTAAAAATAAATAAATAAAAAAAGATAAATAAAAGAATTTTTTTTTTGGAGAGGTTTTTGCTGTGGGGTACGTGTGCTCGCCAGACAGACAGAGACAGACATAGAGACAGAAAGTGAGAAATCATCCCCCAGGGGGTATGGTCACGCCGCAATCCCTTCTCCTCCATTCTCCTCTCGGGATCTTGGGCACGCACGCACACGCACCCGGCGTGAGTTTTAAGCCACTGGGTCCGGGACACGAACCGTGGTCGACTACGTGGGAGTCCAGCAACATAGCCATTACGCTAACTGCTGGTTCCCCAAAACCAAATTTTATTTGTTTTTTAAAAAAAGAGACAAGCTACACACAAGGCATGATAACAAGTTACTTTTGTTAACTTAGCCAATAAAAGACAAGTTCTACATTTAAACAAAAGAAATAGGAAAAAAAAGACCTTTCAGTACTTAAGAGCATGCACTGAATAAATCTTTTAAATCAAGAAAGAGTAAAAGGCACAGAAAATCTTATAGCAGACTGAAATAAGAGTTTTTTGTTTTGTGTTTTGTTCTTATTTTAATTTTTCTTCTCCTCTAGTCTCCCCTTGAGATTTTGGGCACGCAAGCACATAACCCTGGCGCAACTTTTTTTTTTTTCTTTTCTTTTTTTGGAGAGGTTTTCGCTACAGGGCACGTGCGTTCGCCAGACAGACAGAGAGATAGAAAGCGAGAAATCACCCCCCAGGGGGGATGGCCACGCCACAATCCCTTCTCCTCCATTCTCCTCTCGGGATCTTGGGCACGCACGCACACGCGCCCGGCGTGAGTTTAAGCCGCCGGGTCCGGTACTCGAACCGCGGTCGACTACGTGGGAGTCCAGCGACATAGCCATTACGCTAACTGCTGGTCCCTCCCTGGCGCAACTTTTAAGCCACCAGGTCATGGACTTGAACTGGGCTGTTGGCCATTTGGGATTCAGCACCTTTACCTCCACACCACCTGCTGGTCCTGAAATAAGATTTTAAAAAATATTATACAATCTGTTCTTACTGAAAAGTTACTAGTACCTTTCTATATTAATAGGTGGAGTATGAGCTTTGGTTGCTTCAGAGGTACGCTTGCCCACATTGGAGGACATGATAGTTTCACCTTCAGATTTCAATTTGTCCACGAAGTTATCTACTTCCTTTCCTTTGGCTCCAAGTTTCAAAGCCTTGCTGGGGCCTGAAGGCCTAAGTGGAATAATACAAAACCAAAGATACATGACTGAACAACAAACTCCAAACATTAATTAATGACCCCCTATCAATGAAGGCTTCCCTAAATTCAAGAATGTGAAAATCTCAAGGAAAAAACTCAAGCTTTCTAGTGTTGACGGACAAATAAATAAGACTATTCACGGTCTGATATATAAACCTGCTCCAACTGTCAGCTAATAGTCACTATTACCATGTAAGTTTTGTGTTCCTAAAGGCCAAAGGTCTACCTTTATAACTATATAAGATCTGATAAAAACTTTGCACCTTCCACCTAGGTAATATACCTGTGTACAAACAAAATTTTTCATATTATCTCAGTAGTTTACAGACTGCCCCTGAAGTCAATCCTTGAACCCAAGTTCTACTGAACAATTAAATATCTCCTTCCTTCCCATAGGAAACTGAGGTAATGGCATAATTCGTAAAAGAACTCCCCTTTACACCAAAGGAGAAACACTACATTCAGATTCTTCCTTTATACCCATATTTTATGTAATCAAATTTAATACTGCATCTTATTTCATTAAGTCCTTCATCATTTACAGCTTGCCTAGAAATCAGACATGCAGACTTCATCTGCTATTCTAGAGCTACTGGTAATACGCAGGAGTATTACCTGGCTGGTGCAGGTGCCACTTTTGGTTTATCAGTTTCAATGATGGTCTCTGTGATCATGGCTGCTGTGCTGCCTCCAGATACTGCAGAGCTGCCAAATCCCCCAAATCCTGGTGCTTTTTTGCCCTGTCTTTCTGCATCTCTTCGGGCCTGTTGTAATTCCTTTGCTTTACGCCTCATCTCGGCCTTAGCTTCACGTTCTTGAGTCTACAAAAAGAGACATACATGGATGCAGCTTTCAGTACTGTCTACAAGCACATGTGGAAACTGGAAAATCAAATTAGTGAAGCCCGAGAAAGACATAAACACCAACAGTCCCAGAAGACCTTATTTACCTCTCTGACTGCTCTGAACACTTTCTCCTCATGAGAATCCATTTCTGTGAAGGTTCTTATCTGTGCCAGGTTAACATTTTCCCGGTATCCCAGGGCGACAATTTCATCAAAAGCAAAAATCAAGTCAAAACAGTGCTCAGATATTTCATTCTCCTCTAAGGCTCGGCAATACTCAGGGATCTAATCATGGACAGTAATGGAAAAGAAAGATTTAGAATTCATCAGCAGCTATGTTTTTAAGTCTTATCTTTTAAAATATGCAATCAATAGACTCAAATTTCTCTTTTGGCTCCTTCTAATCTTCATTTTAAGCAAGACTTTGGCATAATGACTTTGTATTTGTGTGTGTGTGTGTGTGTGTGTGTGTGTATCAGTAAGTCTTATCTAAAAAAGCATTACCTAAAAATCTTGGCCAAACAAGAGTCAGAACCAAAAAGGTGATTCGAGTACCTACTTAGGAACTGGGAAATGTGGGGCCGGCAAGTGCTGTGGGGGTTAAGAGCACTGAACTCCCACATGGCCAACAATGGTTCAAGTCCCGGACCTGGTGGCTTACTTTCTCACTTTCTTTCTCTTTCTTACTCTGTCTCTATAGTCAAATTTAAATAACTAAATAAAGTTAAATAATTAAAAAAAAAAAAAAAAGAACAGGGAAATTAAAGGAAAGTTCACACATTCTTTTCTGAGATACTTATAGCCTAGAAGGACACTCAATATTTCTTGAATAAGGAGCCGCAGCAATAGCCACTGTGAGGGGGTGTGTGTGTGTGTGTGTGTGTGTGTGTTTGTGTGTACAGAGCCTGCAAGCTGATAAGCATCAGCTACTTTGGGGGAAAAATTAGCTTCATATAAAATGTTGGACCCAGTATAACAGAAAGATTCTTACCACTCTTGAGAAGAGTCTCAAGGTTTCTAAATCTTCTAAAATGTTGCTGTTTTTGGTGGTAATCAGTACCATGTACAGTTTTTCCATAGGCTGGTAGACATATCTGACACTCTCTGTTTCAACAAACGTATGCTGTTTTCCAGTGTTCATGAGCTTTGGAAAAGCTGCTAATAAGCCCTCAATCCGAGTTCGGGTCATCTCCACAAACTGTCGGGAAACAATGGCCTTTCCAGCTTTCGTGCAAACTGCTGCTGCCAACAGCACCTGCCAGGAACGTATATAAATAAGTACTAATCAGTTATTTATTCATATCTACTTTAACATCATGGTACATCTTCCAGAGAATGACACACTCATCTAGTGACATCACGATTAGAATGCCAACTTTCAAACTCTACTTCATTGTTTTTTAATTATAATCTTCAGTTTATAAGACAAAACAGAAGTAGAGGAAAATGAAGCTATTATTCCTAGGTTTCAGTAACACAATTAAAGAAAAACTGAGTATAGAAATAATCTTTTTTCAAGCCCATACATATATTTTTTTCCTTTCTTAGGTTTTTGCCAGAGGGTACATGCACTCAGCATAGACAGTAAGAGGGAAAGTGACGAATCACCCCCAGAGTGGATAGCCATGCTGCCATTCCTTCTCCTCCATTCTCTTAGAATTTTGGGCGCACACACACATACGTGTCCGGTGTGATTTTCAAACTGCCAAGTCAGGGACTTGAACTGTGGTCAGTCATGTGGGAATCTAGTACCTTAACTGCTACGCCACCTACTGGCCCCAAGCCCGTACATATTAATGGGTCCCTTGTGACTCAGAACTGGATTGCTCTCTACTTTAGCAGACCTATAAAGAATAGCTTAAGGAGGGAACCAGCAGTTAGCGTAATGGCTATGTCGCTGGACTCCCACGTAGTCGACCGCGGTTCGCGTCTCGGACCCGGTGGCTTACAACTCACGCCGGGCGCGTGTGCGTGCGTGCCCAAGATCCCGAGAGGAGAATGGAGGAGAAGGGATTGCGGCGTGACCATCCCCCCTGGGGGGTGATTTCTCGCTTTCTGTCTCTATGTCTCTCTCTGTCTGTCTGGCGAGCACACGCGCCCTATAGCGAAAAAACCTCTCTCAAAAAAAAAAAAAAAAAAAAAAAAAAAGAATAGCTTAAGGGGCCCGCAGGTGGTGTGGTGGTTAAGGGCGCTGGACTCCCACATGGAAGGCTGAAGTTCAAGTCCTGGACCTGGTGGCTTGCTTTCCTTTCTTTCCTTTTTTCCCTCTCTCCTTCTGTCCCTCTCTGGTCAAATATGAAATAAATTAATAAATAAAGTTAAATAAAATAATTTTTTCTTAAATTTAACTTTATTTATTTAAATTTGACCAGAGAGGGACAGAATGTGTATGTGTATGTGAGAGAGAGAGAGAAAGAGAGAGTGAGAAAACAAGCCACCAGGTCCAGGACTTGAATCACAGTTTGTCATGTGGGAGTCCAGTGCCCTTAACCACCATGCCACCTGCTGGCCACAAATAAAATAATTCTTAAAAAAAAAAAAAAAAAAAAGAAAAGAAAAGAATAGCTTAAGATGGGTCCAGCAGGTGGCAGGGTGGTTGAGGCGCTGGACCCCCACATGGCTGATAGTGGTTCAAGTCCTGGACCTGACGACTTGCTTTCTTACTTTCCTGCTCTCTCTGTAACTCTGGCAAGTGCATGTGCCCTGTAGCAAAAAGTTTAAAAAAAAAAAAAAAAAAAAAAGCAGCATTTAGGTAAAAATTAGCATCAAGGGTAACATGAAAGGGAAAAGTAACAAAAAGGTATATGCTATAGAGAGGAGCAATCCATCCATTTTGCTATATTGACACAGCGTGTTCAAAGACTAATGATAGGAATTGGCAAGCTCCATTTCAGCAATGTTATTTTAAAAATTAACTGAAGGGGGAACCAGCAGTTAGTGTAACGGCTATGTCGCTGGACTCCCACGTAGTTGACCGTGGTTCGCGTCCCGGACCCGGTGGCTTAAAACTCACGCCGGGCGCGTGTGCGTGCGTGCCCAAGATCCCGAGATGAGAATGGAGGAGGAGGGATTGCAGCGTGACCATCCCCCCCGGGGGGTGATTTCTCGCTTTCTGTCTCTATGTCTCTCTCTGTCTGTCTGGCGAGCGCACTCGCCCTTTAGTGAAAACCTCTCCAAAAAAGACAAAACAAAACAAAACAAAAACCAAAAACTGAAGGGACCAGCAGGTGGCGAGGTGGTTATGGTGCTGGACACTCCCACATGGCCAACCATGGTTCAAGTCCCGGACCTGGTGGCTTACTTTCTCACTTTCACTCTCTCTCTCTGTGTCTTTCTCTTTGGTCAAATTAAAAAAAAAAAAAAAAAAAAAAAAAAAAGAATAAATGAATAAAAATTAAATAACTCTTAAAAAAAAGAATTAACTGAAGAATTTGGGGTTGGCAGGTGGTGCAGTGGTTGAAGTACTGGACTCCCATATGGCTGACCACGGTTCGAGTCCTAGACCTGGTGGCTTCCTTTCTCACTTTCCCTTTCTCTCTCTCTGGTCAAATTAATGATAATAACAACAACAAATAACATAAATTAAAAAAGAATTAACCGAATAATTATTGAACGCCTACTATCACACTAGATGCTCTTCTGAGAATTAAGAATAAACAGACTGGCATTTTGCCTACAAGAAGCTTAGTAGAGACCTAGCTGCAGTAGAGACACTGCTGCATGATGGTGAAAGCCATATAGCAAAGTCCCAGGTTCATATCCTGGGTCTACCTGAACATGCCAGTGCATCACCTGTGATCCTGGCTGGCTGCAGGGGGAAGGATCATAGTGCACAGGGAAGACCCTGTAGAGTCCTTCTCCCTCTATTTCCCACCCTCATGAAGAAAAAAGCTTGCACACACACAAATTAGTAGACATAAGATACAAACATAAATAACTATAATATGAGGAAGAATATATTAAGAAACATGAGCAAGTCAACTGGTAAAGTTAACTATGAGAATTCAGTGAAGAAACAGATTATTTATAGTTGGTAAGATCAGGAAAGACTTGGTGGAAGAAATAGCATCTAAATTATGCTTTGATGAATTTGGGGATCTGAGTATATAAAAATGAAGAAAACATGGGGCTAGCACATGACATAGTGGTTACCGTTCAACTCCCACATCTGGTGGCTTGAAAATCATACCATGTACTTATTTTTGGGGATACATGCCCAAAATCCCAGGAGAAGAAGGGATGTGGTGTGGTCATTGCGGGGATTTCTCACTTTCCCTCTCATTGTCTCTTTCTGTTTCTCTCTGGTGAACACGCACATCCTATGTCAAAAACCTTAAAAACAAATAAATAAGGGGGGCAGCAGGTGGCATGGTAGTTAAGGGACTGGACTCCCACATGGTCGACTGCTGTTCAGATCCTAGACCTGGCGGCTTGCCTCTCACCTTCTTTCTCTCTCTAGTCAAATTAAAATAAATAAATAAATAAAATAACCCTTAAAATAAATAAATAAATGAATAACAAAAAATGAAGAAAACGGGCCACCTGGGCCAACCAGGTATGGTTAAGGCACTGGACATTCCCACATGGCTGACTACGATTCGAGTCCTGGATCTGGTGGCTTGCTTTCTCACTTTCCTTCTCTTTGTGCGTCTTTCTCTGATCAAATTAAGATAACTGAATGAATAAATAAAATAAAATAAATAATTCTTTTAAAAAATGAATGAAACAGGATAAAATAGTAGGTCTCAAGCAGGAAAACTCTGGGATCTTTGAGTTATTTTATTGTCCAGATATAAGGCTCCCCAAGTAGGACTGAAGTTCCCTACACTAAGTGTGATATAAACCTCAGAACACCCTAGACACCATAGTCACAGGGTACACTGAAGCGGACATAGGTTTCTAGTCATTGAATTAGTTACTAACATGGCCAGAGAGTATGGTCACTTCTAGAAAGCAAGATAAATTTACACTATCCTAAGTTGTCATTTTCTTTTCTTTTTTTGGGGGTGAGAGGTTTTGCTGTAGGGCCTGTGCGCTCGCCAGAAAGACAGAGAAAGACAAAGAGACAGAAAGGGAGAAATCACCCCCAAGGGGGGATGGCCACACCACAATCCCTTCTCCTCCATCCTCCTCTTGGGATGTTAGGCATGCATGCATATGCACCCAGCTGAGTTTAAGCCACCGGGTCTGGGACTCGAACTGCGGTCGACTACATGGGAGTCCAGCGACATAGCGATTACACTAACTGCTGGTCCCCAGTAATTTTCTTCTTAAATGTCTTGAAATAAAGCTTCTCTTCGCATTAATGCTTACCAATTATTAAAATATAGTATATACTGGGAGTCCCGGACTTGGTGGCTTAAACTCACGTCAGGCGCGTGTGCGTGCGTGCCCAAGATCCCGAGAGGAGAATGGAGGGGAAGGGATTGCGGCGTGGCCATCCCCCCTGGGGGGTGATTTCTCACTTTCTATCTCTCTGTCTCTCTGGTGAGCATACACGCCCTATAGCAAAAACCTCTTCAACAAAATAAAAAATAAAAATAAATTAAAAATTTTTAAAAAGAGCCTTAAAAAAAAAATATATATATATATAGCATATACTAAAAGGTAATATAATTTTCCCTACTATAATTTGACATAATTTCCTTTGGGGAAGAATGAATAAATACAATTCCCTATAAAGTTTGGCTTTTAAAGACTTCTTACATTTTTGGAAAAGAGTATTTTAGACCTAAAAAGAATTTTCAAGAGCTCTTGGCTGTCCCGCACATGTAAAAACTGAAAGCCTGGACGTTAGATATCTTCCCAGAATTAAAAAAAAAAAGAATTCTCGGGGCTAGATGGCAGCATAAGTTTATCTCTAGAGACCTCTCTGGGCACTTCACATATTTGTGTGCCTGTGATCTGGGTGGGCGGAGTAGACCACAATGTTGGGATCCTTTGAGGAGTACTGTTTTTGTCTTTGTCTCTCTCCAACTTGTGAAGTAAGTAAACAGAAACTTAAAAATAGAAAAAATACCCCATTAATTTGACCTTTGTCTAACAATTCTCTTTAAATAATATAGTACTTTCATGGTGTGAATATCCTACTCAGATTTTTTTTTTTCAAGATTTAATTCTATTTATTATTATTCTTATTATTTTGCTGTAGGGCATGTGTACTTACCAGCAAGAGACAGAAACTGAGAAAGCAAGCTGCCTGATCTGGGACTTGAACCATGGCCGGCCATTTGGGAGTCCAGTTTCTCAACTACCACATCACCTACTGGCCCCTCCTACACAGATTTAACTACAGCATTAGAAAAGGAATAAAGAGGGAACCAGCAGTTAGCGTAATGGCTATGTTGTTTGTTGGACTCCCATGTAGTCGACCGCGGTTCACGTCCCGGACCCGGTGGCTTAAAACTCACGCCGGGCATGTGTGCGTGCATGCCCAAGATTCCGAGAGGAGAATGGAGGAGAAGGGATTGCGGCGTGACCATCCCCCCGGGGGGTGATTTCTCGCTTTCTGTCTCTATGTCTCTCTCTCTCTCTGTCTGGCGAGCGCACGCACCCTATAGCGAAAAACCTCTCAAAAAAAAAAAAGAAACCTGGAAAATCAGGTTTCTGTTTTGTCACCAATTATGTGACCTTAGCTAAGTCACTTATTTACTTAGTGAAATACTCCTAAAGTAGGTTAGTTTATACGAAATCCAAAGTGCCCTTGTGTCTTCAAGATTCTGGCTGAGGCCGCTGTGGTGTATAAGTAAAACACAGCACCTTGCAAGGCTGGAATCCATATGCTGACCATGGATTCGGATCCAGGTAGGCACCCAAAAGTCAGAGAAGCTAGAGGGCCAGGGAAGGAGATTTTGGTGTCACAGTACCGTTAAGAATGCGTCTCTCTCTTTCCTTCTCACTAGCACGTTCACACATTCTCTATCATGAATAAAATACAATTTATTTAAAAAATTCTGTAAGTCTAAGCATCTGAAAACTTTACTGTAATAGAAAATGCACATTACTCCTATTTTGTATCCACTCAGAAGTAACTACTTTGGAACCATAGTTTACATTAATTTTAAGCTGCTTAAAGTCAAATTGCCTAATCAAAATAAATAATGTGTATAAGTGTGCATGACAGAAGTACAGGAATAACAGGCGGCAACGCAGCATTAATACGCAGTTTTCTGGGGAAAGAAAAGAAGAGCCAAAGTATTCCTTTAACCTCTAAATGCTTCAGGATTCTCACTTTCAGAATTATAGTCACTTTCTCCTGTAACACACACACACATACACACACACACACACACACACAATTCATGGCCACATTAAGACCAGTTTCTACAACTGTTGTATAGGACTATTTTGACTTTCTTTTTTTCCCATTTATTTATTTGTCATGATTTTCAAGTCACCCAGTCTGGGGCTCAAGCTATGGTCAGCCATTTAGGAATACAGAGCCTTCATCACCACACCACCTGTTGACCCCACCCACTATTTGACTTTCCTCCTTCCTTCTTTCCTTCCTTCCTTCCTTCCTTCTTTCTTTTTTGCCAGAGGGGCTTGCCAGAAAGAGACAGAGGTATTGTGAGAGGGAAAGGGAGAAAGCACCCCTGACTAGGGTATGGTCAAGCCACAATCTCTTCTCTTCCATCCTGTGAGGATTTGGGGCATATTCATGCATGTGCCCGGTGTGTTTTTCAAGCTGCCACCAAGGCTGAGATTTGAATCACATGGTCAACCATGTAGAATCCAACTCCCTTAACCACCAGGCCACTGAGGATGGCCCAGCTTTCCAGTTTACAAGAAGTAGTTGCAGAATAAAATTAGAGGAAAGATTATAATGAAATTTAGACTACATATGAAAACTAATACTAGAAAAGTAATTTATGCAGCTTAGATTTTCAGTCCATCAGATTTCTGTTCTAAAACAAAAAGGTTATAGAGAATTAAAGATGGTTTCTACAGTGAACTTCCTGTATGAAGACAGCAGATGACAAATTAAAATAATTTCATTCTTTATTCCTTTTCCCCTCAAACAACAATCAAAAGATACATAAAGAATATAATCACTGCATAGCTACTACGTTGTATATGAAAAAGGCAAAGAGAGGGACCAGCAGTTAGGGTAATGGCTATATTGCTGGACTCTCATGTAGTTGGACCACGGTCCGAGTCCCAGGTCCAGTGGCTTAAACTCACGCCAGGTGTGTGTGTGTACGTGTGCCTAAGATCCTGAGAGGAGAATGAAGAAGGAATTGTGATGTGGCCATCCCCCTGGGGGGTGATTTCTTGCTTTCTGTCTCTGTCTCTCTCTCTCTAGTGAGCACACATGCCCTATAGCAAAAACCTCTCCAAAAAAAAAAAAAGGCAAAGAGACAAGAATAATAGTCTCTTAATTGGGATCTATTATTACTGTGTAATATTTCAGTTTCTCTTCCATCATTGTAGATTAACCAGGAAGCCTGAATCTGGCTCTTTAAAAAAATTTTTTTAAAAGAATTAAGTGTTAATTTATTATCATTATTATTTTAAAATTTGCTACAGGGCATGTGTGCTCACTAGAGAGAAAGAAAGCAAACCACCAGGTCCAGTATTTAAACCATAGCTGGCAATGTGAGAGTCCAGTACCTTACTGCCACGCCACCTGCTGGCCCTCAAATCTGACTTCCTAATAACTAATGACTGGGAAACTAAGCTTACTGTGATCTTTTAAATTTAATATGATCACCTGTTATTTACTATTAAACAGTTAAGTTTATTCATTATCTAGTCTTAGGAAATTAGAAATAACAGAATTCTATACAGAAGCAAGGATTTATGGATGCTATGAGACTTAATATCGAGTTTATTCCTATAATGGTATTTGACAAATGTGTTAAGAAAAACAGCCATGTTCTCATTAATTTTTAGAAAATTAAGAAAAAGATCAGAAGATGCCTATCTTTGGGGCTGGCAGGTGACATGGTGGTTGGAGGCACTGGACTTGAGTCCCAGACCTGGTGGCTTGCTTTTTCACTTTCCTCTCTCTAGCTCTGTCCTTCTTTGGTAAAATTAAATAAATAAATAAAGCTAAATAATAATCATTAAGCCACCTGCTGGTCCTATTACCAACATTTTAAGACTCTAGACTCTACAAAATAGAATGTACTGAGATCAGTTGGTTTCCATACTACCTAATTCCTTGGGTATCTGGATTGTGCCAAGTCCCGAATAATTAAAAAATACACAACACAATTATATGTATATGGCAAGATAACATGAAAATTGTTTATTTTATATATACCACTCAACACCAAAGACTATCCCTCTGCTATCAATGAATTAAAAATAGTAAGTCCAGGGACCAGCAGTTAGCGTAATGGCTATGTCGCTGGACTCCCATGTAGTTGAACAGGGTTCGAGTCCCGGACCCAGTGGTTTAAACTCATGCTGGGCGTGTGTGCGTGCATGCCCAAGATCCTGAGAGGAGAATGGAGAAGGGATTGTGGCGTGGCCATCCCCCCTGGGGGGTGATTTCTCGCTTTCTGTCTCTCTCTGTCTGTCTGGCGAGCGCAGGCGCCCTATAGCAAAATTATCTCAAAAAAAAAAAAAAAAAAAAAATCAAATGCTGAGCCTTCTAATGCAACTGAAAAAGTGAATTTTTGGAAATTTTATGTCCAAAATAAGAGTTTTGGGAGGCAGATTTGCTTGATGCAATCTATACATTTAAGGCTTAAAAATTTAAAAAACTTTGGGCAACAGGTAGTGTGCAGGTTAAAGCAGCTGGACTCTCATATGGTTGACTACTGTTTAAGTCCCAGACTTGGCAGCTTGAAAATTATGCTGGGTGCAAGTGTGCCCAAAATCCCAAGAGAAAGAGAAGAGACTGTGGAGTGGCCGTCATTCCACTGAGGGGTGATTTCTCACTCGCCCCAACCCCTTTCTCTCTGTCAAGTCCATGCACCCTATAGCAAAAACAAAAGACAAAAAAAGGCACTTTCAGTGATTTAAAGTCCAAGGACTACCTAAGTTCCTGTCTAAAAGGCTATCAAATAGTACTTAGTAAGAGATCAGTACCAAACTACATTCTGTCACCTCTAAGATGTGTAGGAAGAGCTTTTAAATCAAACTATTGACAAAACAAAAACAAAAAGAACAAAACATTCTTTAAACGATTAAAAGGTATACTAAAAAAAATAAAATAATAAATCACTAACACATTTGTAACTAAAGAATGTCTTCTACTCTGTGAATATCCACTAATCATTCTGAGAAGGCAAGGTTTAGTGGAGTCAGCAGTTCTGAATTTTCTCCCATGCTCACCCACATTAACCTTTCCCATCTCTACAAAGATGAGTACACAAAAATATCCTTCTGAAGGCACAAAGTAACAGCCCGAGGGTATAACCCACCCCTCTCACTCAGCCTCCCGGGAGTCTGCATACTACTGTATATACCGCGTACACGTTTCACTTCATCCTACCGTGACCACGTTCCCTGCAGGCAGAAACCCTGCGCTATTAACGCACTCACATTTTCTCAGTGCCCCCCACACAGCAAACCGTCAAATCACGCTCAACCAATGGACACACGTAAGTTCCCTAGTGGAAGGTTTCAGGGCACTGGAGTCCTACAATTAACGTTGTCTGTCCCCCTCCCCTTTTTACGTCTCCATCTCTCCCTTGAACAAACAAAAGGGAAAAGTCCTGAAATCTGGATTTCGAGTCCACCGGCCTAGCAGCCCCTGAGGTGGGAGACGCGCTGATTTCAGGACGAGAAGGTGCCGAGACAGGCCCAGCCCGCCGAGACCAAGCGCCCAGGGTACCGGCTGGACATCCGGCCGCGGACGGCAGCGAGCACCACGGCGTTCCAGCAGGGCGACAACACGCGTGGGTCCCAGGCGCCGGGCGCAGCCGTGGGAAACCCCGCTGGCCGGGGGTGGGCAGTGGGCACGACGGCAGAGGGCCGGGGCCCGCTCGCTCGGAGCCCAGCAGGCCCGGCACAGGGCGGGAAGGGCCACACTGCTTGCTGCCGGGTCCCGGAGGGAAGCACCGGGTTCCCGACCCCCGGGGCGGGACTCTTCTGGCCCCAGCACCAGGCCGGCCGGCAGGGAGATGGGGCGAGCGAGGACCAGACCGGGAGTTCGGGGCCTGGCTCCGACCTTACCATGGTGAGGGCGGGTTGGGGTGCGCCCGCGCTCGGGCTCCGGCTCCACTGGACTAGGGCGCGGGTCAGGGAAGGGCCGGACCTGCTGCCCCCCTGACAGAAGCCGCTGCCGCTTCGCCTCTTGCCAAGATGGCGGCCCCGAGCCACGTCTCCAACCGGAAGCGGCGCGGGTCAAAGGGCGGAGGGCGGGGCTGGTGGGGCCGGGGCGTCACGGCTACTCCGCTGTGGCCGCCTTGGCGCCGTGCTGGGCGGGCTGGGGGCTCCCGGCCCGCATGGGATCGCTCACCTCTCCTCGTTTGCTCTTTATCACCGCGTTCGCGTATTTTGCGTCATCTCTCAGGGTTATAAAGACACCCTCACAGCCAGTAGGTCATTTAATATATAAAATGACCCCTGTACATAAGGGACTAGTATCCAGGACACATAGAGAACTCTTGTAATTCAGTAATAATAGACAGGGACCAGCAGTTAGTGTAATGGCTATGTCGCTGGACTCCCACGTAGTCAACCGCGGTGCGCATCCCGGACCTGGTGGCTTAAAACTCACGCCGGGCGCGTGTGCGTTCATGCCCAAGCTCCCGAGAGGAGAATGGAGAAGGGATTGCGGAGTGGCCATCCCCCCTGGGGAGTGATTTCTCGCTTTCTGTCTCTCTGTTTCTCTCTGTCTGGCGAGTGCAGCACCCTATGGCAAAAACCTCTCCAAAAAAAAAAATAATAATAATAATAGACAAATAGTCCCATTTAAATATGGACAAAGGATTTGAATAGACGCTTCCCCAGAGAAGTGAAACAAATGGCAGATAAACACATAAAAAAAAAGTTTGAGGCCCAGCTGTGGTGGCACAGACTGCTAAGAGGGAGCCCCAGGTTCAATGCCCAGTCCAGTCTTAAGTCTGGGCACAGAGGCGTGGGCCTAAAGTCCCAGCCACTCAGGAGGATTATGAGCTTGAGTCTGGCCTGAGCAAAAAGGTGAGACTCTATCTGAAACAGGCAGGCATGGGGTTAAGCGTCTGTGGTCCCAGCTGCTTGAGAGGCTGAGGCCGAAGGATTGTGATATGTGGAGACACTGTTTTATTTAAGTTAATATCCTTGGTCATTTATAAAATGCAGATTTAAACCACTGTAAGATACCACTTCTGGCCAGCTAGGTGGCACCCTGGTTAAGGTGGCTGGATCTCACATGGAAGGAGTTCAAGTCTTAGACTTGGCAGCTTGAAGTACATACCAGGCACATGTGCGACCATGCTCAGAATCCAGAGAGGTGAATGAAAGAGAGGGGATGGTGATACCGTCATACTTCCTGGGGGGGGGGTGTGTGTGTGCATTCTCACTTTCCCTTGCTCTCCCTCTGGAGAATATACATGCCTTATAGCAAATTAAAAAAAAAAAAACCCTCAAAACACAACACTTTTGAATTGATTGCTTATTTTGTGTTAGGTACCCATTATCTCTACTACTGTACAATGGGGTCCCCAACATTTTTGGCACCGTGGACCAATTGCATGGAAAACAACTTTTCCATGGACCAGAGGGTGGGAGGGATGGTTTGAGGATGATTCAAGCACATTACATTTATTGTGCACTGTATTTCTGTAATTATTACATTGTGATATATAAGGGAAAAATTATACAACTTACCATTAATGTAGTATTTTCAGCCATTTCTCAGTGCTAGCATCACCTCTGCAGCTCCATCTCAGATCATTTGGCATTAGATTGTCATAAGCAGCATGCAACCTAGATCCCTCACATGCGTAGTTTATAAATAGAGTTCATGCTCCTATGAAAATCTAAGGCCCCCATTGATATGATGGGCAAAGCTCAGGTAATAATGTGAGGGATGCAGAGCAACTACAAATATAGATGAAACTTCACTCACCAACTGCTCACCTCATTCTGTATAGCCTGGTTCCTAACAGGGTTGGGGACTTCCTGCTCAACAACAATCCAGATAAAGACATTGAGCATCAAAGAAGATAGGCACTTGCTTGAACTCATGTAGCCATTAGGTGATATAGTCAGGATTCAAACTCAGCTTTTTCTATTATAATACACTGCCTCTCTGTATTTCTTATATATTCCTTAATGTTTACTAATATACAATGTACCAGGTATTACTCCAACTTCCTCACATGGATTATCTTTTATTTATTTATTTATCTGCCTTAGGGTACATGTGCTTGCCAGAGATAGAAAGAGGGAAAATGAGGGACCAGCAGTTGGCATAATGGCTATGTTGCTAGACTCTCATGTGGTGGACCATAGTTCGAGTCTCCGACCTGGTAGCTTAAACTCACGCCAGGCGTGTGTGCGTGCGTGCCCGAGAACAGAATGGAGAAGAAGAGATCGCGGCATGGCCACCTCCCCTGGGGGGTGATGTCTCACTTTCTGTCTCTCTGTCTGTGTCTTTCTGGCGAGTGCACGTGCCCTATAGCAAAAACCTCTAAAAAAAAAGAAAAGAGAAGAAATCTAGGCAGTGCACAAAATTCTAGGAGGAGAAAGGATTACAGGATGGCCATTACCTCCACCCCCATGATTTTTCACTTCTCTCATTGTCTCTCTCCCATGAGCACACATGCCTTATGGCAAAAACCTTTAAAAAAATTAGTAAGACACAGACCTTGCCTTAAAGAAATTCACTGTCTTCTTTTTTTGTTGTTGTTTGTTTGCTATAGGGTGTGTGCACTCGTAGGACAGAGAGAGAGATTGGTAAAGGGGGAAATCACCCCGTGCAGCAATTCTTTTTCATGCTCCTCTTGGGATTTTGGACACACATGCCTGGTGTGTCACTGTCTTCTTTACCAAATGAAAACACAGGGCACATGAACCAACTGGTGGCTTTGTGGGTAAGACAATTGGATCCTATATGCCCTATGGCATGGTTTGAGAAACACTCTGGTGCCTAAAATCAGAGAATGGAGTTGAGGAGCCAGCAGGTGGTGTGGTGGTTAAGTGTGCTGGACTCTCAAATGGCCGACTACGGTTAGAGTCCCGGACCTGGCGGCTTGCTTTCTTGCTTTCCCTCTCTCTCTCTCTGTCTCTCACTCTGTCCCTCTCTGGTCAAATTGAAAGAGAGAAAGAAAGAGAAAGAAAGTAAGAAAGAAAGAAAGAAAGTTAAATAAAATAGTTCTTAAAAAAATGGAGTTGAGGAACCAGCAGTTAGCGTAATGGCTATGTCGCTGGACTCCCACGTAGTCGACCGCGGTTCGAGTCCCGGACCTGGCGGCTTAAACTCACGCCGGGCGCGTGTGCGTGCGTGCCCAAGATCCCGAGAGGAGAATGGAGGAGAAGGGATTGCGGCGTGGCCATCCCCCCTGGGGGGTGATTTCCTGCTTTCTATCTCCCTGTCTTTCTCTGTCTGTCTGGCGAGCGCACGCGCCCTATAGCAAAAACCTCTCCAAAAAAAGAAAAAAAAAAAAATGGAGTTGAAAAGGTTGTGCAGTGGTCATCCTCCCTGAGAAATGTTTTTTCTCTCTCTCTCTCTCTCTCTCTCTCTGGCGAACTCACGTGTTTTTTTTTTTTTTTACAAAATAAATAAATACAGGACACTTAAATCTGAATCTCAGATAAACATGGAATAATTTGTAATGTATATCCCATGCAATGGACTCTGGGGACAGGAGGGACTATAATGTAATGCAAATACTATAAAAAAGCGTTCAAATGGGACCAGCAGTTAGCGTAATGGCTATGTCGCTGAACTCCCAGACCCGGTGGCTTAAACTCACCCGGGCGCGAGTGCGTGCCTGCCCAAGATCCTGAGAGGAGAATGGAGAAGAAGGTATTGCGGCGTGACCATCCCTCCCCCCCTTGGGGGGGTGATTTCTCGCTTTCTGTCTCTCTGGAGAGCACCCGCGCCCTATAGCAAAAACCTCTCCAAAAAAAAAAAAAAAAGAAAAAAGCGTTCAAAGCTTTGTGGAATATTCCCTGGAGAGCGCGCCGAAATCCCTATTAGACTGATGTAGGAGGACAGTGCAATGACCCTTGTCCTGGGGGGAAAGGCAGACTCTCTCCAGACCTGGAGGGCCAAGGCTATAGGAACCGAAGTCCATCACCCCACTTAGCTTCCTACGGCTGCTAGATGCTGCAACAGACACAGTCACTGAAACCATAGACAAACAGGCGACGTGGCTGCCCAGAGAGGCTTTACCAGGTCGCCTTGATCTCCTTCCTGTACATAGAGAGACTCCGCTGGAAGAAGTGTAACAGGCGGGCGAGATCTCGCGAGAGCGAAAGTTAATCTCGCGATCTTTGTTTTTATTTATTTATTTTTATTGCCTAGCGACCGGCAGCAGGCTATTTCCTCGATGTAGACTCCCTAAAGTGGCCTGGCCTGGGTTTGGAGACCCCCGCCGTAGGCTGGGGTTCTTTCCATATAGAGACGGATTCAGAGGGGCTACAGGTAATTCGTACCCACCCCAGCAGAAAGGAGACTGCTTTCCTCCCTCCCAAGAGGAATTTGAGAGGACTCCCTTCCCCGGCTCCCCGTTACCTCTCCACATGTCCGACAGCCATCCTGCTTCTTTTACTCCCCAAGAAATTTAAGTGGGATCCGATCTGCAAGACAAGGGTGGAGACGAGGGTAACGCTGTCAGGATTACTGGATGGGACCGAGAATCAGAAGTTACCCTCTCTTCAGGGAACACCCCCTTCGCCCCTGAGCTGACCCCAGAGATAGAACTCTTTCTAGAGCCTCGAGCCTTTCTCGTCTTCCCTGAGAAACCCCAACAGCCTTGGGAAGACCGACCGAACCCGAGGAGAGAGCCATCTATATACACACGAATCTGTTCTGCCCTTGCGCGTGTATCTTACAGCTTTGGGGAGCTGCTGCAGAAGTTGGCTGTCGTTTCCCTGCACGAGTCCCTCGGTCCTCAGCCAGCCTGCCAGCAGTTCCTACATAAGGGCTGCCGCAGAGTGACCTAACTGCTTGACCTGGGGCCAAGAAGCATTAAGGAAAGTTTGGATGGGGGTAAAGATTTTATGCAAACCTGGTGTCTTGGGTAAGGAAGAGGAGCCAGTGCTGGTCTGGAATGCACCTCCTGGCAGACTGCTTACTGTCCCATGATATGAGCTATGTAATCATGTCTCCTTCTGCTTAGACCAAGATTGTGGAAAACCAGACTTATGATGAGCGGCTAGAAATTAATGACTCTGAAGAGGTTGCAAGTATTTATACTCCAACCCCAAGACACCAAGGTAAGAGGGGAATGAGGAAAGAAGAGAAGCTGGTACTCAAGCCAAAGAATGGATGGATTCATGTTTGTCTTCAGGATTTCCTTTTTATAATAGCAAAAGTTGTCTGTGAGAGAAAATTATTGATATTTCAGTTGGTATTGTTTCTGTTTTCTAGCTAGTTCAGAGGGGAGAAACCAGTCTTCTAGATTACAGGATCTTCCTCAAACCCTATCCTATCACAATTTACTTCATGTTACTCCTCTGCTCAGAGTCTGCCAGAGATTCATAGCTTTCTTCTTGTTTTTTTTTTTTTTTTTTTTTTTTTTTTTTTTTTTTTTTTTTTTTTTTTTAAGATAGGTTTTTGCTATAGGGCATGTGTACTTGCCAGAGAGATAGAGAAAGACAGAAAGTAAGAAATCACTCCTAGGGGGAGATGGTCATGCCATAATCCCTTTTCTTCCATTCTCCTCTCTGGGATTTGGGCATGCATGCAAACGTGCCCAGTGTGTTTTAAGTCACTAGGTCTGGAACTTGAACCAGGGTCCACTACATGCGTGTCTAGTGATGTAACTGTCACACCATTATGCCATTGGCTGGTCCCTTGTTTTTGTTGTTAAGGATTTGCTAATGGGGAGGGGACCAGCCGATGGCGTAATGGTGTGTGTGTGTGTGTGTGTGTATGTGTGTATGTATAAATTTGACCAGAGAAAGACAGACAGAGAGGGAAAGTGCCACCATGTCCAGGACTCAAACCATGGTCAACCATGTGGGAGTCCAGTACCCTAATCACCATGGCACCTGCTGGCCCCTCGATATAGTATTTTTAGAGGACTTGACACCAGTCATTTATTAAAGATTTTCAAATGCCCGGTATGTGCCAGTCTTATGCCTGGTACTGAGTACATAGTGTTAGACAAAAGCACATTGTATTGCTGTCCTGATGCTTGTAATCATAGGAGACAGATGACAAATGAATAAACAAACATAACTACAAATGTGTTGAGCGCGTCAATGGAGGCAAATTGTTTGCTGTTAGGAGAATAATGGTGAGGAGGAGGGGACCTCCTTTTTCTTTTCTTTTCTTTTTTTTTCTTTTCTTTTCTTTTCTTTTCTTTTCTTTTCTTTTCTTTAGCTTTGCTATAAGACATGTACATTTGCCAGAGAAAAAGAGAAAGAAAAAGGGAAAGTGGAAAATTACTCCTCGGGGGGATGTCATGCTGCAATCCCTTCTCCTCCATTCTCTTGGGTTTTGGGGCCTGCATGCACACATGCCTGGCATGATTTTAAGCTGCTGGGTCCAGGACTTAAACCATAGTCAGCCATGTGGGATTCAGCACCTTAACCACCACGCCACCTGCTGGCCTGGTTTGTCCTTTTCTGGCTGACTCCTTTTACTTAGCATGTTTTTAGGAATCATCTATGTTGTAGCATATGAGAATTACTTTTCTTTTACTTTCTTTCTTTCTTTTTTTTTTTTTTTTTGCCATAGGTGTCTATACTCACCAGAGAGAGTCAGAAGGAAAGTGAGAGATCACCCCCCCCCCCCCCCCGCAAGGAGGATAGCCACAACACAACCACATCTCCATTGTCCTATTGGGATTTTGGGCATACATGTGCATGTGCCCAGTGCGATTCCAAGCTGCGGGGTCTGGGACTTGACCCAAGGTCAGCCATGTAGGAATCCAGTGCTTTAACCGTTGTACCACCTGCTGGACCCAAGTTTAAGGCTGAGTAATTTCCATTGTGTGTACATTCCACATTTTGTTTATCCACTCATCACCTGTTAGGCCAGTTAAGTTGTCTCCCCCTTCTGGCTAGTGTGCGTAATGTACTGTGAACAGAGGTGTACCCAGTGTACAAGTCCCTGCTTCCAACTCTTTTGGGTGTGTTCAAAGTCATCCAGGTCTTTTTTCTTTTTTTTTTGGAGAGATTTTTGCTATAGAGAGATTTTTGCTATAGAGATTTTGCTATTTGTGTGCGTTTGCCAGAAAGACAGACAGAGCCAGAGAGACAGAAAGCAAGAAATCACCCCCTGGGGGGATGGCCATGCTGCAATCCTTTCTCCTCCATTCTCCTCTCGGGAACTTGGGCACGCATGCACACGCACCCGGGGTGAGTTTAAGCCACCAGATCTGGGACTCGAACCACGGTCGGCTACATAGGAGTCCAGCAACATAGCCATTACGCTAACTGCTGGTCCCCGCCATCTAGGTTTTTTTATTTTTTAATTTTTTAATTTTTTTTTTTTTTGGTAACTTAATTTACATTCTTTCCCTAAGCATCATCACAGCATACAAAATGTGATTTCCCATCCAGAATATACTGCATAGTGACTTAATCATGCATATTATTATAAAAAATTTCCATTTATAGTTCCTAGAATTTTTTACCCCTCTTTCTGACCCTCTGTCCTTTCCCACCCTCTTCTCCCACTGTCTCTGGTGTCTACAATTGTCTTCCATTCCTTTTCCACCCACATTGTATTGATCATACAATTTCTTAAATCTAACTACTTTCAATGGTAAGTCCACATGGTACTATTAAGAAAACCAGTTTTAACTTAAATCATAGAAATGCTAAGGAACTTTTCTTAAGGCCAGGAAACAGGTTAGGATTCTGTTCAAATGGTAGGTGCATGAACCTATCAGTCTCATATACTTTATCTTCTGTCCTGGTTCCATTTTTCCTGTTAAATTCTGGGATATAATATTCAACTCCAGACTTGTCTCTACGATTAAGCTGGCCACTTTCTTAGTTTTTGAACTCTTCTTTCCGTGTGTCTGTATTTAATTTCCTGATATAGCACACCCTTGAGAACTTCTTGGAGATCTGGTCTGGTGCTGGTAAATTCTTTCAGGTTTTGTTTATCTGAGAATGTTCTTGTCTTTTCTTTCCACATGATAGATAATCTTTTTTTTTTTTTTTTTGGAGAGGTTTTCGCTATAGGGCGTGTGCGCTCGCCAGATAGACAGAGAGAGACATAAAGACAGAAAGCGAGAAATCACCCCCCAGGGGAGATGGTCACGCCACAATCCCTTCTCCTCCATTCTCCTCTCGGGATCTTGGGCACGCATGCACACGCGCCCGGCGTGAGTTTTAAGCCACCGGGTCCGGGACGCGAACCGCGGTCAACTATGTGGGAGTCCAGCAACATAGCCATTACGCTAACTGCTGGTTCCCATGATAGATAATCTTGCTGGTAGTATTCTCGGCTGAAATTGCTTTTCTCTTAACACTTTGAATATATTTTCCCATTCTTTCCTCACTCGCATTGTTTCTGATGAGAGGTCTGTTGTTAGCCTGATGGGATGTCCTTTGTAGGTAACTTGATGTTTTTCTCTTGCCAATCTTAGTATCTTGTCTTTGTCTGTGGTTTTGGTCAACCTGGCTATAATGTGTCTTGGAGAAGATCTTCTTGGGTTGATTCTATTTGGGGTCCTTTGTATTTCTTGGGACTGAATCTTTGAGTGCCTCTCTAGGTTTGGAAAGTTTTCTTGCAGGATTTCATGGAATAGATTATCAATGCCCTTATGGGTCTCTTCACCTTCTGGAATGCCAATTATCCGGATGTTTGGACGTTTGATGGTATCTAGTACTTCTCGTACATTATTCTCAAATTTTTGGGCCATTTTCTCAGTCTTCGTGGTGGATTTTTCTAGGCCAGCAATTTTCTCTTCTACGTCTGAGATTCTGTTTTCTGTATGATCTAGTCTGCTTTTAATGCTTTCAAGGGAGATTTTGACTTCCTGTATTATAGACTTCATCTCTAACAGTTCCGTTTGACTCTTTGGTAAAGCGTGTAATTCCTCTTTTAGATCTTGCAAGAATGTCCTCACCTCCTGGAACTCGTCAACTTCTTTCTCCTTTCTCTTTAGCAGTTCATTGTCTCTCTTCTCTTCCATCTCTGTTAGCTTTGCCATTATGAATGTTCTGAATTCTTTATCAGACATTTCCATGATTTGCATTGAACTGCTTGTGGATGAAGAAGTTATTCTTTTCCCCTGGAGGAGAGGTATTTTCTTGCTTTCCTATATTTCTTGTGGTCCTGCGGTGATTTCTCGTCATCTGATGGATGGTGTGTTTCTTTCGAATTCTTGAAGTTCAATCTGAGTGTTCAGGAGCAAGCAGAAAGAGGTTATCTGGAATCTCTTTGCCGTTCTGTTGTGATCACTGGTGCAGCAGATTCAGTAGATATTGAGGAATATGTTAACCCTAATAGTATTTGGATGTTTAGCTACAGTGCCCTTAGATCCATCACGCTAGCTTTGTTTGCTGGAGGCAGAATTATCAGCAGAAAATCTTCATTTCTCCTGTCCCCTGAAATGACTAGTTCTCAGGAGCCATGAGGAATCCTCTTCTGAAGGAAGGCCTCAACTCTCCTGCCACTCTAGCTTTGTTTGTTGGAGGCTGAATTATCAGTAGAAAATCTTCATTTCTCCTGTCCCCTGAAATGACTAGTTCTCAGGAGCCATGCGGAATCCTCTTCTGAAGGAAGGCCTCAACTCTCCTGCAACTCTAGCTTTGTTTGTTGGAGGCTGAATTATCAGTAGAAAATCTTCATTTCTCCTGTTCCCTGAAATGACTAGTTTGCAGGAGCCATGAGGAATCCTCTTCTCTGCCATCTGGGTTTTTAACTTGGCATTTTTACATTCTTGCCAGCTATGGATGTTATAACTTGTTTCAGTTTGGGCTAATTTAGGAAGCAAAATATAGTGTTTAATTTGCATTTATTTAAAAGTCATTTAACATATTTTCATTCCAGTTAATACCTTACATCTGATTATACATTTAATTATTCAGGATATTTTTATTGTTCTTATCTTATGGATTTGAATGCAGATTCAGATTAAGATTTCCTGTCATTAGCCAGGCTTTCTGTCCATTCCCCCACATAAGATTTTTCTTTTTCTTTTTTTTTTTTTTAATTAATTAATTTATTTTTTTCTTTTTTCTTTTTTCTCTTTTTTTTTTTTTTTTTTTTGGGAGAGATTTTCGCTATAGGGTGCGTGTGCTTGTCAGACAGACAGAGAGAGACATAGAGACAGAAAGCGAGAAATCACCCCCGCCGCAATCCCTTCTCCTCCATTCTCCTCTCGGGATCTTGGGCACGCACGCACACGTGCCCGGCGTGAGTTTCAAGCCACCAGGTCCGGGACGCGAACCGCGGTCGACTACGTGGGAGTCCAGCAACATAGCCATTACGCTAACTGCTGGTTCCCTTTTTTAAGATTTTAAAAAATTTAACATTATTTATTAATTTTTAAAAGTAATTATTTTTTATTTAACTTTATTTATTCATTTATTTATTTATTTAATTTGACCAGAGAGGGACAGAGTGAGAGAGAAAGTAAGAAAGCAAGCCACCAGGTCCAAGACTCAAACTGTGGTTGGCCATGTGGGAGTCCAGCATCCTCAGCCACCATGCCACCTGCCAGCATCTTATTTCTTTATTTTAGTTTAACCAGAGAGGACAGAGCAAGAATGAGAGAGAGCGGGAAAGTGAGAAAGCAAGCCACCAGGTCCGGGACTCGAACAGCGGTCAGCCATGTGGGAGTCCAGTGGCCCCCCCCCCCCCCTTTTTTGAGAGATTTTTGCTATAGGGCACATGCACTTGCTGGAGAGACAGAGACAGAGAAACAGAAAATGAGAAATGAGTGCCTGGGGGGAACAGCCAAGCTACAATCCCTTCTTCTTCTGGGATCTTGGCCACACATGCACACGTACCAAGTGTGAGTTTGAAGCCACTAGATCTAAGACTCAAACTGTAATCAGCCATGTGGGAGTACAGTGACATCACTCCTGTGCCGTCTGCTGTCCCCTCATTTGATCTTTATGACAGTCCTGGGGAAGAAATCTTACTGATCCCATTTAGCAGTGGAAATACTGTCACAGAGGTTGTTTTGTCCAAGTGCTAGAATTTCCCTTCAAACCTAGTCTTCTGATAATAAATTCAGCATCCTTCCACCTTACTAGTTACTAACCTTATTTTTTTAAAGAATTTTTAAATTTAACTTTATTTATTTATTAGTTTATTTTAATTTGACCAGAGAGGGATAGAGCAAGAGAGAGAACTAGAGGAAAAGTGAGAGCAAGCCTCCAGGTCTGAGACTCCAACCACGGTCAGCTGCATGAGAGTCCAGTGCCCTTAACTGCCATGCCACCTGCTGGCCCCCACTAGTTACTAACCTCATGTGTGTAGCAGCAGATACTCGATCACTGTAATGTCTAACCAATGCCTTAACTGCAGTAATGTTTAGTAAATACATTGTGTGTGTGTGTGTGTGTGTGTGTGTGCGCGCGCGCTTATGTGTGTGTATAGTAATACATGCATATGTATTTTTTATACTGGTGAGCATGTGTGCATGTGCATCTGAGTGAGAAACAGAGAGGAGAAAGCATCTGGTCAGCATCTCATCATACTGCTGTCCCTCTCCCTAGCCCTCCAGCTCCTTAGAATCATGGGCACCTGGTCCCAAACTTCCAGACTCCTGTCCTTTAGCTAGATTTTTTTTTTCCAATTTTGCCACAGGCCTCATGCACTCACCAGAAACAGAGAGAGAGAGAAAGTAAGAAATAGCCCCTGGGAGATGGCCATTCCACAATCCCTTCTTTTTTCTTGGGATTTTGGACATGCACACACATGTGCCTGGTGTGTTTTTCAAGCTGCTAAGTCAGGACTCAAACCATGCAGTCGGTCATGTGGGATCCAACCGCCTTAACCTCTATACCACTTGCTAGCTCCTCTAGATGTTCTTTCTTTCTTTCTCTCTTTCCCTCCCTCCCTCCCTCCTTCCTTCCTTCCTTCCTTCCTTCCTCCCTCCCTCCCTCCCTTCCTTCCTTCCTTCCTTCTTTTCTCTCTCTCTCTCTCTTTCCTCCCTCCCTCCTTCCCTCTTTCCCTCCCTCTTTCTTTCTTTCTTTCTTTCTTTCTTTCTTTCTTTCTTTCTTTCTTTCTTCCTTCCTTCCTTCCTTCCTTCCTTCCTTCCTTCCTTCCTTCCTTCATTCCTTCCTCTCTCTCTCTCTCTCTCTCTCTCTCTCTCTCTTTCTTTCTGCTGTAGGGTGCATGTGCTTGCCAGAAAGACAAAAAACAGACAGAAAGTGAAAGATTACCCCCTCAGAGTGGATGGCCACACCAAAATCCTTTCTCCTCCATTTTCCTCTTGGGATTTTGGGCACTCACGCACACTCCCGGGTCTAGGACTCAAACCACAGTCAACTATGTGGGAGTCTAGCAACGTAACCATTATGCCATCTGCTAGTTCCATAGATGTTTTTATTTCTAAAATTGTTAGAGCATAAACTAAAAACTAAAATTATTTGTCTTTAAAAATCATTTCAGGGCTGGCAGATGTCATGGTGGTTAAGAGTGCTGGATTCCTATATGGTCAACCATGGTTTGAGTTCCAGACCTGACAGCTTGCTTTCTCACTTTCCCTTTCTCTCTTATGCTGTCCCTTTCTGGTCAAATTAAAAATAATAATAATAAAAAAATAAATAAATAGGGTTAAATAAAATAACTCTTAAAAAAGAATAATTTTAACAATAACCTATGGGCCAGCAGGTGATGTGGTGGTTAAGGAGCTGGAATCCCACATGGCCTACCATGGTTTAAGTTCTGGACCTGGCAGTTTACTTTCTCACTTACTCTTTCTTTCTCTCTGTCTCTTTCTGATCAAATTTAAAGAATTACTTTAAATTTAATTTTATTTATTCATTCATTTATTTTCATTTGACCAGAGAGAGACATGGGTGGGGGGCAGTGAGTAAGCAAGCTACCAGGTCTGGGACTCGAACTGTGATCGGCCATGTGGGAGTGTCCAGTGCCCCAACCACCATGCCATCTGCTGGCCCCCTCTCTGGTATTTTAAAAAGTAATAATAATAAATAAAGTTGAACAGATAATTCCTTAAAAATAAATAAATAAACAAGTTAAAGGGAAACTTTTTTCCCCAAGGACTTCCTCACTCTGCCCGCCTTCCTCACGAGACCATGGCCGATAACAGCAGCGATGAGTATGAAGAGGAAAACAGCAAGGTATAGCAGAACCCACAGCTTCCTGTAGAATCTCTGCCATGCGTTTGTAGAAGCTAAGGACGGATCAAATAGTAAATATTTCTTGAAAACTGACCTGGTAGTTGGGTCACTTTGAGGTTGCGGAGAAAAATCGGGAGCAAAAAGCCTTGAGATTTTGACTCTTCTTCAGAAATAAAGTTTACCATTGTAGCTGAATTTCTTTTTTTTTTTGTGTGTGTGTGTGAATAACTTCATAGAATGTAGGCCAGAGTTTTATAAACTTTACTGGTTATAAAAATCAAATGTGGGGACAGCAGGTGGTGTGATGGTTAAGGTACAGGATTCCCACATGGCTGACTGTGGTTCGAGTCCTGGACCTGGTGACTTGCTTTCTCATTTTCCCTCTCTTTAACTGTCTGATTTAAAAACTAATAATAAATAAAATCATAAAATCAGGTCAAGAAGAATATCTAAAAATGACACAGAAAGCTTTAGTGATACAGAGTGATTTTATAAAAGCCTTCAAGGTTACATTTTGAGGTGATCACACTCCATGACTAGTAAGTTGTTTCTACATCTTACACACAAGGTAATTTTTAGGCATTTGTCTGTGATAAGTGAGCTCCCTGGTCTTTGCATCAGGGATTTTGCAAAACACAACTCTGAAGGAGCAGACCAAAGAAAAGGGGATGGTTTTCCTAGGTTGACCTCTGAGTTTTATGTATCTACCCTAAGTTCTTCTAGTCATGCTGTGAACAGTGTCCCGGGGTCATTTATCTTACCAACTGAATATATACCCAGCATTAGCAGAAAAGATCTACTTTTGAATGACCTTTAAACTGATGGTCAATATTATTATTATTATTATTATTTTAAGGTTTTGCCATGGGGTGCATGTGCTCGATGGAGAGAGACAGAGGCAGTGACAGGGAAAGCTAGAAATCGCCCCCTTGGGGCATGGCCACAACACAACACTTTCCTCGATCCTTCTACTGGATTTTGGGTACACCCACACATGCGCCTGGTCCAGTTTTCAAGCCACCAGGTCCAGGACTCAAACTGGAGTCAGTCATGTGGAGTCCAGTACTGTAACTTACACTACACCACAAGCTGGCTCCAACAATCAATATTCTTAAACGTTCCCTTTGCCAAACCTGTTTGCCATGTGACTAGGGATAATGTTGGTAATTTTTTTTTTTAGAATTATTTTATTTTATTTATTTTACTTTATTTAAAATTATTTTATTTATTTTTTGAATTAATTTATTTAAATTATTTTATTTATTTATTTAAATTTGACCAGAGAGGGAAAGTGAGAAAGCAAGCCACCAAGTTCAGGACTCGAACCATGGTTGGCCATGTGGGAGTCCAGAGCCTCCAACCACCACACCACCTGCCGGCCCCTAATTTTGGCAAATCTAGAATTGAGAAAGAGTATTATAGAAGGTTCTTATCACTTATATACCAGTAAGGCAAAAGTCACTATGATTAAATTCTGCAGTTACATGTTATTATCTTTCATATCTATTACAGATTAGTTAGAATATTTTATAGATGTATAATTAAGTCTGTTATTCTTAGAGCAAAATGTGACCAAAAGCAGTTTTTTGATATTGTATAATGTGTCACAATTTTGCGTGCCAATAGCTGCTTTACTGTGAAGAAAACATTCAATATTTTTTAAGAACCGGAACCAAAAATCTGTTAACTTGATATAAGCCATATGGCATGCAGAAACCAACGTTTAACAACCTACATTTAAAGGGGGCCAATTGGTCATCCTTCAGGTCCTAAGTGAGGGCATGCCACAGGCTCCAGGCCACAGAGGCAAAGACGTGGACCCCATCCCAACTGCCCCTGCAAGTCCCAGGCGCCATCAGACCCCTTCTCATGGACTTGAGAGGGTGGTAGGGTACATAGACAGCCAGAAGCTCAGAAAGGTAGGTCTTGATGCCAGCAAAAGAGCTTCTTGTCTCAAGATGGACGGTGGTCACTGCATTTGCCTTAGGGGAGCAGGGGAGGGAACATGGGTAGGTAGATTCCCCATGCAGAGAAATGCCACTGAGTGAAAGTGGAAAACCTGTGGAACATCTGGTCCGAATTCCGTCCCAGGGTTGATGCATCTTCTTCTCTTGATAGTTTCCAGCAGCTTACTCTGGGCAGTCTTGCAAACTAAATACTAGATTGCCACCCTGTGGTCTTTGTGAGTATTAAGATCCTCTACAGTCTGTCTTCCCATCCCATCTTCTCCTATTTCCTCTCAACGATAATTTAGTGTTGTCATCCTGTTCCTTAAACGGCCCTAGGTGAGGGTACAGCTGTTTGTGTAGTCTATGCCGAGTTCTCAGGTCTCCTGAGGAAGAGGAATAGGTGAATCAGGTAGAACTTCTGTCCCAGGCTCAGGCAGGGAAATGGATATGGTCATAGGAGGTGGGGGCTGATTTCCCAGGAACAGCGGACCCCGGCCCCTTCTCAGGTTCTCTCTGCTAATTAGGTGCCAGGTGGGGGGTACCACTGAGAGCTGATGAGACTGGGTGTGGGCACATTCCATTTTTCTTTATGTGAACTTGTCTGTGCCCACCCTGCCCTATCTCAGGAGAAGAAAAAGACCTCGCAGTTGACACCTCAGCGGGGCTTTAGTGAGGACGATGACGACGACTCCTCTGAAACCGATTCCGATGAAGATGACGATGAGGAGGAGCACGGAGCCCCTCTGGAAGGGTGAGGAAAGACTCCTTGCCAAGCACACCCAAGCCAAGGAGGAAAGCTCTTTCCAGACACGGGCCTGGGAGGACTCAGTTCAAAGCAAAATTCCAGCATCTCTTTGGAGTCTCAGCTGTTCAGGAAGCGCGTAGTGTTTTCGCTCCTTTCTGGCTCTGCTACCACCTCTAGTCCTGCAGTGTCACTTGTACCCTAAAATGTTTGTAGGCTGAGGGATTATGTGAGATTTCACTGAATAAATCTAAAGAATGCTCCCCACTGTCAGGAGCTCAGTTTTGAGAAAGAAGAAAGACACTTGTACATGTGCCAAAGCCGTTCTGTTGGGCAGGGAGAACAGTATACATGCACACCCGGGCACACCTGCACACCTGCACTTTTATTTTAGACTCAAGTTCCTTTGGACAGAAAATCAAAATCCTGTTGGTTTTTTTTTTTTTTTTTTTTTTTTTTTTTTTTTTTTTTTTTTTGAGAGGTTTTTCGCTATAGGGCGCGTGCGCTCGCCAGACAGACAGAGAGAGACATAGAGACAGAAAGCGAGAAATCACCCCCCAGGGGGGATGGTCACGCCGCAATCCCTTCTCCTCCATTCTCCTCTTGGGATCTTGGGCACACACGCACACGCGCCCGGCGTGAGTTGTAAGCCACCGGGTCCAGGACGCGAACCGCGGTCGACTACGTGGGAGTCCAGCGACATAGCCATTATGCTAACTGCTGGTTCCCTTTTTTTTTTTTAAAGAATTATTCATTCAATTTTATTTATCATTATTGGATTTTTTTTTTTTTTATTTGCTACAGGGCATGCACACTCACAGAGAGAGACAAAGAGAAAGCGAGAAAGGCAGAAAGCAAGCAAGCAAGCAAGCAAGCAAGCAAGCAAGCAAGCTGCCAGGTCCAGGACTTAAATCGCAGTTAGCCATGTGGGGGTCCAGCGCTTTAACCACATCACCCACTGGCTCCCGTCAGGATTTTGAGCACACATGCTTCATGCCTAGTGTGTAGTTTTTAAGAGATATTTTTGCTATAGGGTGTGTGCACTCACCAGAGGGACAGAGAGAGACAGAGAGACAGAAAATGAGAAGTCACCTTTTGAGGGGATGGCCACACCGCAATCCTTTCTCCTCCATTCTCCTCTTGGGATTTTGGGTACATATGCACATGCGCCCTACATGAGTTTTAAGCCACTGGGTCCGAGACTTGATCGCAGTCAACTATGTGGAAGTCCAGTGATGTAATTGTTATACCATCTGCTGGTCCCAGTCCAGTGTGTTTTGCAAGCTGCTGGATCCAGGACTGAACCGTGCAGGTGGCTATGTAGGATCTGGCTCCCTTAACCAGGCCACAAGGCAAGGCAAGAAATTATTGGGTTGTGGGAAAAGTCATGATATACTTTTTAATTTTTTCTATGGAAAGATGCATCACGATTTTTCCAATGACCCAATAAAATCTCTTATTTTATTGGCCAGCCCCATAGCCTAGTGGCTAAAGGAGTCAGATCCTACATGGCTGACCATGGTTCAAAGCCCAGCTCCAGTGGCTTGCAGAACATGCTGGGTGTGTGCGTGCATGCACATTACATGCCCCAAATCCCAGCAGGATGGAGACATGGAGGGAAGGGATTGTGGCGTGACCTTGCCCCCGTTCAGGGAAAACAATCTCTTATTCTAAAGTTTATATACGTATTTCTTCCATGAGTGACAGGGACAGAGAGAGACAAAGATAGCACTGCCAATAGGGTTCAAGGCCAAGGTCCACCCGCAGTGTACTCCAGGGCCCATCACAAACCTAGGACCTTCCCGGTGGGTCAGCCTGACAGAGCATCATGCATTACCATTGCCCCAGCCAGTCAGAACTACTTTTTTTTTTTTTTTTTTTTTGAGAGGTTTTTTGTTATAGGGCGCGTGCGCTCGCCAGACAGACAGAGGGAGACATAGAGACAGAAAGCGAGAAATCACCCCCCAGGGGGGATGGTCACGCCGCAATCCCTTCTCCTCCATTCTCCTCTCGGGATCTTGGGCACACACGCACACGCGCCTGGCGTGAGTTGTAAGCCACCGGGTCCGAGACGCGAACCGCGGTCGACTACGTGGGAGTCCAGCGACATAGCCATTACGCTAACTGCTGGTTCCCAGAACTACTTTTCAAGTCGCCTTGGAAGCCATGAGGAAAGGCAGGTGTGGGACGGGCAGAAGCACAGTTCAGGGTCCCGTCCCTGTGTCAGTAACACATGGGCTGGCCCAGACCCTGCTACTACAATACCTGGAACTTCTGCTCTTCAGGGCCTACGATCCTGCGGATTATGAGCATTTGCCAGTTTCTGCAGAGATTAAAGAACTCTTCCAGTACATCAGTCGGTAAGCGTTAGAACTCTCACCCTCCCTGCCTCCCCAGACTTTTCCTCCCACAGTCTGAAATGTGGCCATTCTCTCTGAATGTTTTTTTTTTTTTTAGCCTGGAGGATAACATAAATTTTCTTTCTATCTTTTCTTTCTTCCTTTTTCTTCCTTCCTTTCTTTTCTTTTCTTTTTTTTTTTTTTTTTTTTTTTTTTTTTTTTTTTTTTTTTTTTGATTTAGCAGTAGGATGTGTGCATTTGCCAGAGAGAGAAAAAGAGAGAAGTACAGCCCTCTCCCCGAAGGGATGGCCACACCACAGTCCCTTCTCCTCCTTTATCCTCTCAGGATTTTGGGCATGCATGCACACATACTCTGCATGTTTCAAGCTGTCAGATCCAGGACTCAAAGCACACAGTTGGCCCTGTGGGATCCAGCCACCTTAGCCACTGTGACATTGGCTGGCCCCAGTCAAAAAATTTCTCTGACCGTTCCACCCTCATCTGGCAATGTCTCCTAGGTACACACCTCAATTGATCGACCTGGACCACAAACTGAAACCTTTCATTCCTGATTTTATCCCAGCTGTGGGGGATATTGATGCATTCTTAAAGGTACAGTCAGTATGTTTTAAAAATAATTCTACAGACCCTTCTGTTACTCTTTTTTTTTTTTTTTTTTTTTGTTTGAGCGATTCTTGCTATAGGGCACATGCATTCGCCAGAGATTGAGAGAGACTTAAAGCGAGAAATCAGCCTCCTGGGGGGATGGCCAAGCCACAGTCCATTCTCCTCCGTTCTTCTCTTGGGATCTTGGGCACACATACACATGCCCCCGATATGAGTTTGAAACCACTGGGTCTGGGACTTTAACCATGGTCGCCATTTGGGAGTCCAGTGACCCCATCTACTGGCCCCATACTCTTAACAGTCCCTCCAGTTTATCTGACTAGCACAGGCTACCTTGCTAAATAGTCTTCAGTCATTGGAGGGTTTTTTTTTTTTTTTTTTTTTTTTTTTTTTTTTTTAGATTTTTGCTATAGGGCACATGTGCTCACCAGAAAGACAGAGAGAGATAGAGAGACAGGAAGTGAGAAATCACCCCTCAGGGGGGATGGCCATGCCGCAATTCCTTTTCCTCCATTCTCCTTTCGGGATCTTGGGCATGCATGCACACGTGGCTGGCGTGAGTTTAAGCTACCAGGTCCGGGACTTGAACTGTGGTCGACTACGTGGTAGTCCAGTGACATAGCCATTATGCCAACTGCTGGTCTCTAGTCATTGGAGTTATTAACTTTGCTCTTTTCACTAAATTATCTTCATTGCTGATAAATAATATGTTATTATCTCCCTACATATTAAAAACTTGTGGGGTCGGCAGGTGGCGTGGTGTTTAATGGGACTGGACTCCCACATGGCTGACCATGGTTCGAGTCCTGGACCTTGCTTTCTGGTCAAATAAATAAATAAAGTTAAATAATTCTTTGAAAAAAAAAAAAACTTGTCATGAGTTTGCCTTCATAATTTAGTTTCTATAGATCATGCATTTTTTTAAAAGATAGTATTTAGTACAGGGACCAGCAGTTGGCGTAGTGGCTATGTCACTGGACTCCCATGTAGTTGACCACGGTTTGAATCCTGGACCCGGTAGCTTAAACTCACGCCAGGCATATGTGCGTGCATGACAAGATCCTGAGAGGAAAATGGAGGAGAAGGGGTTGTGGTGTGGCCATCCCCTCTGGGGTGGGTGGGTGATTTCTCACTTTCCATCTCTCTGTCTCTCTGGCGAGCGCATGCGCCCTATAGAAAAATCCTCTCCAAAAAAAAAAAAAAAAAAAAAAAAGACAGTATTTAGTATAGCATGAGAAAGAAGCAGGCTTTTAGTACAAGAAACAGCCACAAATGAGAAGAGTCCTTCCTCTTCAGCATATCGGAAAAGAGCATGGTCTTGTTATAGCCCTTCCAGTTTTCCGTGCTTTCTGACCTTTTTCTTAATCAGGTTCCACGTCCAGATGGCAAGCCAGACAACCTCGGCCTGCTGGTGCTGGACGAACCTTCTACAAAGCAGTCAGACCCCACCGTGCTCTCCCTCTGGTTAACGGAGAACTCCAAGCAGCACAATGTCACGGTAAGACACTAGGCTCCGCCCAGCCTTGGGGTGCAGGCCATGCTGAACTGCAGAGCTGGAGGCCACTTGGCCCTGGTGGGATCAGCTCCCCAGGTAACCTGAGGGTATACCTAGCATGTCCATGCCAGGATCCTGATGAGCTGGAGGGCCAGGGAGGGCAGTCCTGTGTGACAAGACCCTGCCAAAGGCGCTGTCCTCTCACATGCATACACTCTCTTTCTCTCTCCCTTCCTCCTTTTTTGTCTTGTGCACATTCTCTCATGAATAAAAATAAGCAAAATTTAAAAAAGAAACAGATCCAAGGCCAGCAGGTGGGGTGGTGGTGAAGGTGCTGGACTTCCATATAGCTTACTGCAGTTTGAGTCCAGGACCAGGCAGCTTGAAAATCACACAAGGCACCTGTGCGTGCATGCCCAAAATCCCAAGAGGAGAATGGAGTAGTGTGGCCATCACTGGGGGTGATTTCTCATTTCCCCTCTCTCTGTGTCTCCAGCACGTACATGTGCTCTACAGCAAAAACCTAGAAAAACAAAAACAACAAAGAAAGACTGTTGTCTAGTACAGGCCGCCAAGAGCAGAAGTCTTGCTGGCATTCATACAGTTGGCTGTCTTAAGGGACAGTGGGCCCTGTGTGGTGGTGCCGCCACTCAGATGCCATGCTCTGCAGGCTCAGACCACGTGGGAGGCCTGGGTTTGATTCCTGGTCTAACTGAAGCCTAGGCACGGTGGTGTGTGTACCTGGGGGACACGGGATTGAGGAAGATAATGCAGGAGGATTTCAACCCTGTCTAAAATATTTTAAAAAAAAGATAGCTCTAGGGCCAGCAAGTGGCATGGTGGTTAAGGCACTGGACTCCCACATGGGGGACCGTGGTTCAAATCCTGAACCTGGCAGCTTACTTTCTCACTTTCTTTCTCTCTCTCTCTCTGGTGAGTGTGCCTGATAGCAAATTTAAAAATTGTAATGATGATAAATAAAAATAACTTTTTTTTTGAGAGGTTTTTGCTATAGGGCACGTGCGCTCTCCAGACAGACAGAGAGAGACAGAGAGACAGAAAGCGAGAAATCACCCCCCAGGGGGGATGGCCATGGCGCAATCCCTTCTCCATTCTCCTCTCAGGATCTTGGGCATGCACCTGGCGTGAGTTTAAGCCACCGGGTCCGGGATGCGAACCGCGGTCGACTACATGGGAGTCCAGAGACATAGCCATTATGCCAACTGCTGGTTTCAATAAAAAATGGTTCTGGCTTCAGGCTGGCCCTATTTTTTTTTTCTTTTTTCTTTTTTCTTTTTTTTTTAATTTGACTAGAGAGGGGCAGAGTGATAGAGAGAGAGGGAAAGTAAGAAAGCAAGCCGCCAGGTACAGGACTCGAACCTTGGTTGGTCACATGGGAGTCTAGCTCCCTTAACCACCACACCACTTGCTGGCCCCAAGGCTGGCCCCATTTTTTAATGACAGCTGTACTGAGATGTAATTTACATACCATAAAATTCACCTTTTAGGGGCTGCCATGTGGTGTGGTGGTTAAGGGTGTTGGACTTCCACATGGCTGACCACGGTTTGAGTCCTGGACCTGGTGGCTTGCTTTCTCATTTTCTCTCTCTCTCCCTCTCTCTCTCACTCTGTCCCTCTCTGGTCAAATCTTAGAAAAATATAATAGAGATAAATAAAATAATTCTTAAAAAAATTTCACCTTTTAAATTGCACAATTTATTTTTGTGAGTATGTTAGGGCCACCACAGATTTGTGCAGCATCACCTCTGCCTCATGCAGAACATTTCCGTCCCTGCACAGGGACGCCCCAGACCTCACGGTGGTCACCCTCGCCTCCCTGTCTCCTACACCTTGGCAACCACTTCATTCTTATCTTTTCTTTCTTTCTTTTTTTGTACAAAATATATTTTACATCCATGCATAGTTTTTTTTTTGTTGTTTTAGAGATTTTTTGCTATAGGGCACATGTGCTTGTCAGAGAGACAGAGACAGACAGAAAGCGAGCAATCACCCCGGCGGGGAGATGGCCACACTGCAATCCCTTCTCCTCCACTCTTTCAGGATCTTGGGCATGCATGCACACATGCCCAGCGTGAGTTTTAAGTCACCGGATCTGGGACTTGAACTATAGTCGACTATGTAGGAGTCCAGCAACGTAACTGTTACACCATCTGATGGTCCCTGTAATTTTTTCTTTTTGTTTTGTTTTGTTTTCTGTGTCAGTAGGTCTTTATTTATTCATTGTATTTTTCTGGGAAAGGAGAGGGGAAGGGAAGAGTCAACATGTGTGTTACAAAACAATTAGAAAATGGGAAAAGAAATCACCCAGTACAGCAAAAGGAACCAACTAGCAAACACATCCAAAGGGGCTTTTTCTTCAGCAGTTCGGGAATGAGGGAAAGGGATCAGGGAAAGAACAAATAGGTACTTGCTTTCCTACCCTCCCTCCCCATATATTCAAGATTTCACACAAACTTTGGTTTAGCAGAAAACATGCTGTTACATTCATTAAACAATGTTGCTGTTACATTCATTAAACAATCTGTTACATTCATTAAACATTCTATTAAACAATCTTGTCATTTTGACATAAGTTTCTTGTAACAGCATCAATATTCCAATATTCCTTTTTTTTCTTATGCCAAAATAATCCATGGCATTACTATACCACATTTTGTTCATCCATTCACTAGTTGCTTCTACTTGGTTTTTTTTTTTTTTTTTTTTTAGTTTTCTATAGGGAGCATGTGCCAGAGAGAGAGAGAGAAAGAAAGGGAAAGTAAGAAATTATTCCATGCTACAGTCCCTTTTCCATTTTCTTCTTAGGATTTTGGGCATTCACTTACATGTGCATGGCATGATTTTCAAGCTGCTGTGTCCAGGACTTGAACCACATAGCTGGCCATGTGGGATTCAGCTGCCTTAATAGTTGCTTATACTTCTGTTAATAATGTTGCTATGAATATCTTTTCAAGTTTGTGTGTAGGCACGGGTTGTTTTTTTAGGAATTGCCGGCCATGTGGTAACTTTAACCACTGGAGGCTCTGCCCAGCTGTTTTCCAGAGCCACTGCCCCACAGTTACAGTCCCATCAGCAGTGAACGAGAGCTCCAGTTTCTCTACATCTTTACAACACTTGTTCTTACCCATCTTTTTTTGGTTCTAACCATTCTAATAGATGTGAAAATAGTATTTCACTGTGGTTCGTCCTGCCCTGTCGACCTTCCCATGGCTCCAGCAGAGTGTATCAGGGTTTCCTGTCACTTTCACTTGACTACTGTCAGCCTTTTTGCTCCATTGGCTGCCTTGTACGTGCCGTAACAGCAGATGTGATCAAAAGAGAGAGAGGGCTGCTTCAGTGCTGTCATGGTTTGCACTATGTCCTCCAACATTTCATGAGTTGGAATTTGGTATGGGGGGGTGATGAGGCCTAGTAGGTGGTGATTGGTTCATGGTGATTTCATCATGGAGGTCCACTCTGTAAAATCCAGTGAGTTCTCGATCTCTTGAGAAGCGGTTAGTTTTCTCAAGAGCGGGTTGCTGCAAAAGAGAGAGTTGCCTACCCCTCAGGCTGCCTCTGCACGTGTCTGCCATCCTCTGGCATGGCTCCCATTGGCCCTGCCATAGGCCTATGCCTTTGGGCTCCAGCCACCAGAATTGCGAGTTTTGCAAATACACTTCTTTGACATTCAACCAGTCTCAAGCACTTGTTAGTGGTGTAAAGTGGACTAAGACAAATGCCATCAGCCAGACCTTTCCTGTATTTTTTTAGCAACATATGAAAGTGAAGAGCCTGGAAGATGCAGAAAAGAACCCCAAAGCCATTGACACGTGGATCGAGAGCATCTCTGAGTTGCACCGTTCCAAGCCCCCTGCGACCGTGCACTACACCAGGTAAGAGAGGCCATGGTCACCATAGTAACCCACAGTAGCCTCTGTCACCATGAACCATTGCTGTGAGAAGAGGCCCAGAGGCTTAGGACATGTGTGATCGGACAGGTCTGGCTCGGATTGCAGATCCGAAGGCAGCGACTGCTCATGGAGCTCCTCCAGACTCCGGGCCCCAGGGCAGTTTGGTTTGCTCAGTCTGGGTTCTTCTGAAATCCTCATGTGCCAGGTGGAGGGTCACTCCTCCCAGATGATCCTGATGTCCAGGCTGCTGAGCTCGTAGTTCATTGTTCACTTTCCTCTGTGCTTTTAGGCCCATGCCTGACATCGACACATTGATGCAGGAATGGTCACCTGAGTTTGAAGAACTTTTGGGCAAGGTGAGTGAAAGGTAGGAGGGAATAAAGTATGGCTTTTGGGGCCAGCAGGTGGAATAGTGGTTCAGGTGCTGGACTCCCATGTGACTGACCATGATTTGAATCCAGAACCTGGAGGCTTGCTTCCTCACTCTCTTTCTCTTTCTATCTCTGTTTTCACTATCTCTTTCTAGTAAGCACACATATCCTACAGAAAATTTTTTAAAGAGATAATAATACATAAAATTAAAAAAAAAGAAAGTATGGCTTTCAATCTAGAGTCTAGTGTTTTCTTTCTCCTTATATGTTACTATCTTAATAATTTTTTATTTGGGGGACCAGCAGGTGGCATGGTGGTTAAGGCGCTGGACACTCCCATATGGCCAACCACGGTTCAGGTCCTGGACCTAGTGGCTTGCTTTCTCACTTTCTCTCTCTCTCTCTCTGATCAAATTAAAATAAAATAAATGAATAAATAAAATTAAAAAAATTTATTTGAAGCATAATATCCAATAAAAAATGTACAAATATTAGCTCCAGTAAGTGGCATGGTTGTTAAGGTGCTAAACTCCCATATGGCTGACCCTGATTTAAGACCTGGACCTGGTGGCTTGAAAATCATGCCGTGTGTGTGTGTGGGTGTGTGTGAATGTGCATGCATGCACACGTGCATGTGCCTAAAATTCCAAGGGGAGAATGGAGGAGAAGAGATTGCAGCGTGACCATCCCCTGAGGGGTGACTTCTCACTTTCTCTTTGTCTGTCTCTCAGGCAAGCACACACACCGTATGGTAAAAACCTAAAAAAAAAAAAGAAACTTCCCTAAGAGTTATGTAGATGCAGAGCCTGTCATCTGAGTGAGACGTGTCCATGTTCTGTGTTCCTGTCGTGTCCCAGGACTATTAAACATTACCCCACCAAGTAACTAAGTAACTATAATATAAATGCTTGGCCACAACCTGGGACCAGTTTTTCCTTCCCAAATGGACACAGGAAGACAGAATGGCAGTATACTTTACTTACAAAGTATTTTGGTCCTCATAGACCATCTGCTTCTTTGGTGGTTAATGTCTGAGCAGTTAATCTCACTGAGGGTGGGGGCACAGGAAGCATGTGGCAGCCTGCATGGGCGGTCATAACATGACAGAACCGCAGACTGGGGGCTTAAACAAAAGAAATACATTTTCTCACAGTTCTGGAGGCTGGAAGTCCAAGGTCATGTCTGCAGGGTCTGTTTTTTCTTTTTCTTTTCCTTTTCCTTTTCCTTTTCCTTTTCCTTTTCCTTTCCTTTTCTTTTCTTTCTCTTAAAAGAATTATTATATTTAACTTTACTTATTTATTTATTTTAATTTGACCAGAGAGGGATAGAGCATGAGCGACAGAGAGACAGAGAGAGAGGGAAAGTGAGAAGGCAAGTCGCCAGGTCCGGGACTCAAACCAGTCAGCCATGTGGGAATCTAGTGCCCTTAACCACCATAGCACCTGCCAACTCCAAGGGTCTGTTTTCTCTAAGGCCTCTGTTCTTGACTGTGTTTTCTGTGTTCTCACATGTCTGTGCATGTCTGAGTCCTAATCTCTTTTAGCAAGGACACCGGTTGTACTGGATTAGGTCATACTAGTGACTTGTGTTTTAGTTTGTGATAGGTTACATGCTCTTGCTGGTGAGGGGGCAGGGAGAATGGGGAAGCACCCAGGGGAGATAGCCATGCACAATGCATTCTTCTCTCGGGATTTTGGGTCCACACACGCACACACACCTGCCCGGTATGTTTCTCAAGCCTCCAGGTCCAGGACTCAAACTGCAGCTGCCATGTGGGGTGCAGCCACCTTAACCACCACCCCACTGACTAATTTTCACTTAATTACCTCTTTAAGACCCTATCTTCAAATGCAGTCACATCCTGAGACACTTAGGGCCTCGATATGTGAATCTGAGGGAACACGGCTGAGGCCTGTAACACACAAATTATGCTAGGAGTTCTTTTCCTTCAGAGAGAGAATTGTCCTGGGACTGCTAAACATCCGCCTGTGACTGTGTCCATCCCATGCCCTTCCAGGTGAGCCTGCCCACGGCAGAGATCCACTGCAGCCTAGCAGAGTACGTCGACATGATCTGTGGTAAGCGCCTCCGTCCCTTCTTAACCCCATCTCTGGACAGCTACATCCCAGGCTCTGGAGAAGGCTCGTTTACTTGGGGAAGACAGCACCTTAGGTCACAGGCCTCACTTTAAGCTGGTGGTGACGTTTGGCAGCACCCGGGTGGTATGGGGGCTTCTGTGACTGCTGGCTGGGCGTTTACGCTCGAGTCACAGTCACACCTCCACCCAGAAGGGGATTCCCAGTGTGGGTCTTCGTTTCAGCCATCCTAGACATCCCTGTCTACAAGAGTCGGATTCAGTCCCTCCACCTGCTCTTCTCCCTCTACTCGGAATTCAAGAACTCACAGGTGAGACGAGCCCTGGGGCTGACCTGTGGTAGCTGAGGTCACTGACCCCACCACTCAGAGCCTGCTGTGATTGCTCCTCTGGCAACAGAGGGTGCCTCTGCTCTAGCTGGAGTCACGTCCACCTCCTGTAGTCAGGCCATCTCTCAGGGGAAGGGGAAAGGCCAGGAGACGTGGCCCTCCACAAAGCCAGGCAAGGACCGAGAGAGAACACTCGTCCTCACAGGAGGACCATGTGGCCTGGTAAATGCGAGCAGGAAGGAGGTAAAGGGGTTCAATTTGAAGGAGGTGAGGCAAATATCTAGCGGTTTTTCTGGAAATTTTCTGGAAGTACCAGGTAATTTTCTGGAAGCAGAACTGGGAGAATGAGAACTTGATGCCTGTTAAAGAGGTAGTTCTGAGGACCAATAGATGGCATAAAGGCTATGTCACTGGACTCCCATGTAGTCGACCATGCACGGTTCAAGTCCCGGACCTGATGGCTTAAACTCACACCGGGCACGTGTGCATGCGTGCCCAAGATCCAGAGGGGAGGTATGGAGGAGAAGGGATTGTGGCGTGGCCATTTCTCATGGGGAGGGTGATTTTTCTCTTTCTGTCTATCACCCTCTGTCTCTCCATAGCGTATCTCAGATACCTGTCTGCTATTCTCTTCCCCCAGCATTTTAAAGCTCTCGCTGAAGGCAAGAAAACATTCACCCCTCCTTCCAGCTCCGCCTCCCAAGCTGGAGATGTAGCAGAGACGCTAACCTTCAGCTGAGACACCTCCCAAGCCACTCTGCTGTGAGGTGGGCTGGCTTCTGTCCCCCACTGGGATGGAGATCATCATCAGCCACCTGATCCTCGCTGCACCATCGCACTCAGCACCTGGCACATCCTTCTCCCCTCTGTCCCAGGGCTGCTTGTTAAAGGGTTCTGACTATCTCAGCTCACCTTGCGAGGGGTCGGCCACCCACGCCTCCACAGGGATTTGGTAGAACTAGAATTTCTGAGATTCCATGGAGCTCAGGTTGGGAGGAAAGCTTCAAAGACATTCTTTCTCTTTTTAGTTTTTTACCCAAAAAAACTCCCACAAAACCTAAAATAAATAAGTAAATTAAATAAAGATCTGAAGTAAATTTGGTAAAATGTTAAGATTCAATAGAGGGAGGGGCTAACAGATGGCATGGTGGTTAAGGGTGCTGTACTCCCACTGGGCTGATCGCAGTTCGACCCCTGGACCTGATGGCTTGCTTTCTCACTTTCTCTCTCTCTCTCTCTCTCTCTCTCTCTCTCTCTCTCTCTCTCTCTCTCAAGCACAAAATACAAAAGACTTAGAGCTGAGTGGTAGGTACACAGGTGCTTGCTGTATTTTCTCTACTCTGATGTTTAAAGATGTCATTTAAAAAACTATTTGAGGGCCAGCAAATGGCATAGCGGTTAAATTCTCTCAGAAATTTAAAGACCATTTACTCCAATATTTCATTACAAACCTTAAACCATCACCAAAATGGTGATTGGCTAGGGTTAGAACAAAGATTTAAACCTTTGATTCATAATGTATTCTGACCTTTGGCTCACTTATTTTATTTTACTGTTTTATTGTTTGATTTTAATAAATAAGCATCTATTATTCTTCCACCATCCCAAAGAATGAGAAAATTATCAATAAATGACATTTCCCTATGTGCTCTTCTTCTAGCCCAACCCTTTGCTCCCCCATAACCAGGATAACTTTTGTATTTATTATTCCCTATTTATAGATTATTTATATCATAAATACACATATTAAAAAAAATTGTCTTACTTTCAGCTATTTTCTAATTGTGTGAAGGGGCTTCCAAATGATTGTAGAAAAAATGAAATGAAAGTTTATTTTGGTGACCAAAATCTTTTAAATTCATGCACAATTTTTTCATAATTCCATTTTCTATAAACTTTTTGAAAAGCCCCCGTATGTAATCTTCAAGTACTTTCTTTATTGACATACCATTTATATTGATTATATTTCACATCCCCTATATCTCACGGGTCTATTCTATGGCTTTATGGGCTTTCTAGTCTCTGGTTAACTTATCTACCCTTATACAAATATGACACATTCTTAATTATAATCACTTTAGTATTGACACATGATAGTGTAAATTCCATCTTCAATACATTGTTGATTAGAACGATGAACATGGACAGCCTTATTTATTTATTCTTGATTGTCAATACTTCTGATAGCTCCTCAATTGGAATAATAGCTTTGGTATTTCTTTTGATAATTATATCAGGTTATAGAAATTCATTTCTACTTCTTTCTGTTTTTTTTTTTTTTTTTTCAAGCATGCATGTGTATTGAAATGTAGTAAATGATTTTTCTGCCCATTGAGAAGAGAATGTGGTTTGTTCTTGAATCTGTCAATGTGAAAAGTATTTATATGGGTTTTGATGTTGAATCACCTTTACATTCCTGGGATAAGCCCATAAAGTTCATTGATTTGGGTGAGCTAATTCTTATGTAGGATATTTGCATATATGCAAATGAACCTTAAAATTTTCTTTCTTTTTCCATATTTGTCTGATTGTACTCCATGTGTTATTACTAATTTTTATACAATGAGCTAGAGTAAGTCCTCTTTTTTCAGTTTTCTCAGTTTGTATAACATAATAATGACTTATTTCATCAAAGTTTAGTAGTACACCTGAGAAATCATACGAACCTTGTATTTTCTTTTTAAAAAGTTCTTAATTACTTCTTCAATCTTTCGAATAATTTTTTTAAAGGTTTTTGCCATAGGGTGGATGCGCTCTGTAGAGAGACAGAGACAGGGAAAGTGAGAAAGCACCCCCCAGGGGAATGACTATTCCACAATCCCTTCTTCTCCAGTCTTCTGCTGGGATTTTGGACACACACACACTCATCTAGCATGATTCTCAAGCCACTGGGTCTGGGATTCGAACTGTGGTCGACAATGTGGGAGTCCAGCACCTTAACCGCTATACCACCTGCTAGCCTCACCCTTTAATAGTTTTATGACTGTCAAGGTCTATTTATTTTTCCTTCAGTCAATTGTGATAAAAATGTAGTTTGTACAATTTTTTTCAGTTTTCAAATGAGATGCATATCTCTTTATTCACCCTTAGTATAGCACTATTTTGTTTTCTGTCCATTGATGAGTCCCACCAGGAATTTGCCTATTCAAAGAACCAATCATGATTTTATTAATAATATCTTCTCTTTGTTTTTCATTTTACTGATTGCTGCTTTAATTTCAACTTCTTTCTTCTTCTACATATTTTATTTTTTCTTAAACCTTTATAATTGCCAACTTTTCTTCCTTTATAAGTGACCATTTAAGTCTATAAGTTACTCATAGAGGGACCAGCAGATGGCATAATAGTTATGTTGCTGGATGTAGTCCACGTAGTCGACTGCGGTTTGAATCCCGGGCCCAGCAGCTTAAAACTCATGTCCGGCACATGTGCGTGCCCGCCCGAAATCCCAAGAGGAGAATGGAGAAGGGATTACAGCGTGGCCATCTTCCCTGGAGAGTGATTTCTCACTTTCTGTCTCTCTCTGTGTCTTTGGCAAGTGCATATACCCTACATCAAAAATCTCTCTCAAAAAAAAAAAGTCACTCATAGAATCGCTTTGCTATAGCCTTCGATGTTGATATGTTCTATATGGTTCTACTCTTCAGTCCTACTGTTTTCTGTTTTCCCCATGAACTATTTGGAAGGGTATTATTTAATTCCCAAACATGTATATCTTTTTTTTTTTTTTTTTTGGAGAGGTTTTCGCTATAGGGCGCTTGCGCTTGCCAGACAGACAGAGAGAGACATAGAGACAGAAAGCGAGAAATCACCCCCCGGGGGGATGGTCACACCGCAATCCCTTCTCCTCCATTCTGCTCTCGGGATCTTGGGCACGCACGCACACACGCCCGGCGTGAGTTTGAAGCCACCGGGTCCAGGACGCGAACCGCAGTCGACTACGTGGGAGTCCAGCGACATAGCCATTACGCTAACTGCTGGTTCCCAAACATGTATATCTTGAACATACTACTTTATTTTTAACTAATTATGGCTGGGGTGAGTTCTGAGAACATGATCTCTGAGAGCTATCTCCTGAGCTGTCTCCTGAGAGGAGAATGGAGAAGGGATTGCAGTGTGGACATCCTCCTGGGGGGGGAGTGATTTCTCACTTTCTGTCTCTGTTTTTCTCTGTCAATCTAGCACATGCCCTATAACAAAAATCTCTTTAAAAATTTATATGTATTTTATATACAGTAAATATTTTATATAATAATATGTGGTATATTTAAAAAATATAAATTATATGTATAGGTACATTACAAACATACATGGTATTTATATACCTTCCCTGCATATTTAATTGGTATCATTTTCAAAAAATAGGACTGAAATAGCTATAGGAGAACTGACACGTTAACATCAGCTCATAACAATGTAACAGACAGTGGAGCCCCTAAGTGTGCATATGTATCCTGAAATCATTGCTTGATACCTCAAGTATGCACCAGCAGGGTATACTTCAAGAAACCCAGCAAAAGACAGTATCTGGCTGACAAATTGAGAAGAGTTTAGCTACTATTCCTGACAAAGGAAAGAAACTTTGGAGCTTGAACTCTGCAAATTACAGAGGATGGTCAACAACTTGGATGGCCAACTGAAACTCAGCCTGGTCATAATATGGTAAAAGCTGTCTTAAGACGAAGGAGTTGCTCTAAAAATAAGGTTTGCAAAGCCAAAACAGACCAGCCCTTAAAAAGTGTGAAAACAAATCTCTATGGGTATGAAGTAGTCAGTCAATAATTAATCTTCCTGATGCCACAAACAGAAATGCTATTTGGAGAAATATATAGAATCCAGTGTCTCTATTAATGTATTCTTTAAAACACTGTATACATACAATAACAGAAAACTCACTAAATTTGCAAAAAATGTGACCAATGATCTATAGAAACACTAAACCTAGCAGTAACTCTAATACAGATACTACAAATATGTTTTTTTTTTAAATTTTATTTATTTTTTTATGTTTTTGTATAGAGCACATGTGCTTACCACACAGAGAGAGGGAGAGGAAATGTGAGAAATCACATACCTGCCACCCCCCACCCCCAATGAATGGCCATGCTGCAATCTCTTCTCCTTCATTCTCCTCTTGGGATTTTGGGCACACACGGACACACACCTGGTGTGATTTTCAAGTTGCTGGGTCTGGGACTCAAACTGTGGAGTCAGCCATGTGAGATCCAGCACCTTAACCTCCATGCAACCTACTGGCCCTAAATATGATATTTTAATATAACAAATGTATATTCATAATGAACAGATGGGGAATCTTTGGAGAGAAATGCAAACATTAAAAAGAAAACTGGAAACTCAAAACTCTAGAACTGAAAAACAAAATGCCTGGAATAAAAAAGTTATTGGGCGAACTTTGTAGAATGGAATTGCAAGAGAAAGGATCAATGACCTTGAAGACAGATCAATAGAAATTATTCTATTTAATAAAATCAATTTTTCATGTGTGAATTTAAAAACTACAGAACCTCAGTGATCTCTGGAATAATATTAACTGAGCATTTGTAATAATTATCTCGATTTCATTTGGATTCCAAGATAAATAGACATGCAAAGTACCACACTATATTAAGTTACAAAATCTTGTTTAGATAACTACATTGCTAAGTACGGTATTCTTATTCCAAAGGATCCGAGGGGGTCAAAAACATTTTCAGAGAAAATGCCGGTTTCTCTGCAGTGAAAAAAGAAGCAAAAAGTTCTCTAAAGAAATGAGGCCCAGTTGCCCTGCTGTAGACCTTGGCATCGGTGGTGAGGATCCCTCAGGCTCTTTACAGGAAAGAACTCAAGTGTGTGTCAGTGAAGCAAAGCAAGTTTACTGAGAGAAAGTGTGAACACAGCCCAGAAGCTGAGTGGACTGCTCTGTGGGAGGAGACCACACTCTTTGGGGGATCTTCTTTATTTTTATTTAAAGAAAATTATTTTAAGAGAGATTTTTGCTATAAGGCATGTGCACTCACCAGAGAGACAGTGAGAGGGAAAGTGAGAAGTCACCCCTGAAGAGGGCTGGCTATGCTGCAATCCCTTCTCCTCCATTCTCCTCTCACGATTTTGGGCACTGCTTGCAAACGTGCACGACATGAGTTTCAAGCCACCAGGTCTGTGACCAAATGGTGATCAACTGCGTGGTTGTCCAGTGCCTTAACCATTGCATCACCTGCTGGCTTCAGGAACCTTCTTTAAAGGGAGATTTACATATATATTTATTAAAGAGTTGGGTTGGGGGTCAGCAGTTATGTTGGTGTAGCAGTTATGTTGCTGAACTCCCACACTGCTGATTGAGGTACAAGTCCCAGACTAGTGGCTTGAAAGTTGCTTGGTATGTGTATGTGCATGCCCAAGATCCTGCGAGGAATAGAGAAGCGATTACAGCACAGCCACCCCCCGGGGGTGGTTTCTCACTCTCCCTCTCACTTTCTCTGTCTCCCTCTGTCCAGTGAGTGTACCTAGCCACTGAGGTTTCCACTCCTTTTCAGTTTCTTCATCTCTTTCCCTCTCTGGTATATTTCCTTTGCATAGTCCTCTAGCCTAAAATACTTCTATGCACACACATAGAGGAAAGGAAGTGTAAGAGACCCTTGGGAAAATACCTTTTCTGCCCATAATCTCTATTTTACCTTCCACAACCTTCTGTGCCCATCATCTTCCTCCCAAGAGCCCCGTTGCCCTTTCCTCCTTGCTTATCAGTTGTCTATCACGTACAAGGATCTTCAAATAGTCCATTAAAATGTATGTTATGAAACATGTATGCATAAATTTCAATTTTTTTGGCATGATAATTCACCCTTTAATTCTAAACTTTCTGAAGTACCCCCATACCTTGGAGGAAATCTTTATATTCTAAATAAACAATGCCATCCCTGGGAACAGCATATGGCATAATGGTTACGTCACTGGACTCCCACATGGCTGACTGCTGTTGAGTCCTGGACCTGGAGGCTTGGAACTCACTCCAGGCACAAGTGTGTGCATGCCCAGAATCCCAAGAGGAGAATGGAGAATGGAGAAGGGATTACGGCATGGCCATCCCACCAGGGGGTGAGTTCTCATTTTCTGTCTCTCCAGCGAGCATATGTGACTTATAGCAAAAATCCCTCTAAAAAAAATACAAAACCAAAACAAAATAATGCTGTCCCAAAGCTACTTGCTGTTCATCCCTATTTCCTGGGATATTCTACCTTCTCATATCTTGAATAGTCTCTTAAGGCAAGACATAAGCCACTGAAAGACACAGATTTGAAAGAAGGAAAAAAAGTGCGCCTTTGGGACTCCATTCCTTTCAGGGTCTGCAGCTGCAGGGTATGCTGGGACTGCCTGTAGCTGGTGTTGGGGGCATCCCAGGAGTTTCCAGGCCCTTCTTCCTGCCAAGTTCTCAGGGTGTGACTGACTGCTCTCCTGCCAGAATGCAAGTCCACCAAACCATCCCCTCCCACCAACCTGTCCTCTCCGCTTTTCCAGCCAGCCTCACTTCCCTCCGTGAGATTTCCAGATTCATCTCTTTTAATCATTTCACCAAGTTGCAAAATAAATCTTACTTTTTTCTCTTCGTTCAATTTTGTTCTAAGCATAAAATCAATGCAAGCTTATCATAAAAATAGTTGCAAAATTGGGGCTAGCAAGTAGCATGGTGGTTAAGGTGCTAGACTCCCACATGGCAGGCCATGCTTTGAGTCCCGGACCTAGTGGCTTCCTTTCTCATTTTCCCTTTCTCTCTCTCTGTCTTTCTCTGGTAGAATTAAAACATAAATAATAATAGCAAATAAAACTAAATAAATAAATCTTTAAAATATAATGTAAAAAATAGTTGCAAAATTAAAAAGGTACATACTTAGCCCCACTTGCCCAGAGATAAATGATTTTAATGTTTTACTAGGTGATTCCTTTTGGGTTCTATTAACTTAAAAAGAAGACTGAGCAATGATAAGTGAAATAAAAGTGGTTTATTTGAACCAAGGCTTAGGATGAACCAACCAGAGGAGAGAATCTCTAGTTTCCAGATATGTGCACATTGAAATGGCCACCCAGAAAGTTAGTTTACATAACAGAGAGGGCAAGAAGTGGGGAGGTTACAAGTTGTTTGTCAAGAGTTTGCTCATTTAGAATAATGCAGGCAACCAACTGGCTACACTTCATTCTCTACATTACTGACTCAAGAACACTGGGAAGAAGAAAGAGTGGAGTTCATATTATAAAATATACAATTCCAGGGCCAGCAGGTGACATAGTGGTTAAAACCCTGGCTTTTGACAGAAAGTGGAAGAATATGGAAGATTTACTGCTGAGTGAAGCAAGCCAGTCTATGAAGGAGAGACACTGTATGTCCCCACTTAATATATACCGAGTGTCTGCCCTCTATGACTGAAACTGATTGACCTAAGGTTGTACAAACACAAGAGATGGGGGTTAGTGCCAGATATGGTGTGTGTGGAGAAGCGAGACCTAAGGAAGGACATTTGGAGGAGGGATATGGAGACAGAGCATTGACGGGATGGGGAGGTGTGGTGTTATCGGTTGAAGACATTTTGATTAACTGGACTGGGGAGAAATGCTCACATATTGAAACGTTCACTTTGTAAGCTAAACAATGTGATTGAATGTATATACAAAATTTAAAAAAATTAATAAATAAAAAAATAAATAAATAGGAAAAAAAAAGATACGGGACTCCCATATGGTCGACCGCGGTTTGAGTCCCGGACCTGGTGTTGAAAATCACTGCAGGTGTGTGTTTGTGTATGCTGAAAATCCCAAGACAAAAATGGAGGAGAAGGGATTGCGGTATGACCAACCACCCTAAAGGATTTCTCACTTTCCCTCTCACTGTCTCTCTCCAGCGAGCCCACGTACCCTATGGCAAAAACTTAAAAACAAACAAAAAAATCTTTGCAGTATCTCTGTGAACTAAAACATGCCTTTTGAAGCAATAATCCTGATGGATTAACATAACCAAAATCTCAGGCTTATGTTTTACTGAGACCTTTCAAAATAAATGGACTTTGCTTTCCACAGACTGCTCTGGATTGCTTTTTTGCATGGCTCAAATCCACTGGCAAATGTGATACCAATAAAGACATACATGAATTACATGGCCAACAACTATAACTTTGTATCCTGTGGTTAGAGCCTTATAGGAAGGTGCTTAGCAGGAGGTATGAGATGTATTTGAGCAGTAAGTCTAGAAGGCTCCAGAAAACTAGGTTCCACCCAGGTTCAGCCCTGAAATCACAGAACATGAACTAAAATCCCCTGTCTCCTGGGGTCAGTTTTAGTAGCTGCATAATGAAGGAGTTAAACTTGAATATGATTAGGCTGTCCTCCACCTAGCATTGTGATTTACTGTTGCCCATCCAAATTGCCATTTGGATTCAGTCTATGTTTGCGTTTTATTGTGATTACCTGTTTCTATTCTGTGCTTCCTTGTTTGATTAAATTAGTAAATTAGTCTTTTTATTCTTTGCCTAAATATATTGCATAACATGTAACTGGTGCACAATTAAAAAGGAGAGATGGAAATGTAACATTTAAGATTACAGAGAACAGGTTTTACCCTGTTGGAAATAAAAAAGACTCAAAAGCAAGTGCTTTTAGAAAATAAAACAAGTTGGGACTAGCAGTTAGCGTAATGGTTATGTCACTGGACTCCTATGTAGTCGACCGTGGTTCGAGTCCTGGACCTGGTGGCTCAAACTCATGCCAGGTGCATGTGTGTGCGTGCCCAAGATCCCAAGAGGAAATGGAGAAGGGATTGCGGCGTGGCCATCCCCCCTGGGGGGTGATTTCTCGCTTTCTATCTCTCTGTCTCTCTGTCTTTCTGGTGAGTGCACGCGCCCTATAGCAAAAACCTCTCAAAAAAAGAAAAAAGAAAGAAAAAAAAGAAAATAAAACAAGTTTACTCACACATTGTACTAGAGAACCTAGACTTTTGAAAGATTGACTCACCAAATTAAAAGAAAAGTACAATAGGCACTTAAAGAAAAAAATTTCCAAAGTTACCAAGTGTTAAAAATGATCAGAGGCTGCTGATCTCTACTGAGACCCACAGACCCCAACAAACCAGACTGAAATCAAAATGAAATCACCAGGCCCAAAACTAAGCCATCTGGTCAACCTTCAGAAGAGCGCGATAACAGCCAAGTTTCCTGAACAGGCTGGTTTTAATCAGCATGATAATGAGTTTTTTTTTTCCCCTCTACTTTAGTGCTTACATGCAGGAAGCCACCTGAAATACCCTGTCATTAATTAATCAGTTATTTTCCTGCAGTTCTGTCTCCCCTTTCCCGTTGTCTGTTTTTTCGTCTGCCTTTTTCAGCCCTTCTCTGTTTATGAAGTCAACTCTCTCTGTTCAGCTCATGGAACACTTGGTCCATTCCATGGAATGAAGTTTTGCTTATACTAGAATTGTAAATAAAGCCAGTTAAGTTCTTAAATTTAAATCGTTGTAATTTTGTCTTGTTCCTTTTTTAAGGTTTTTGCTATAAGGACACATGTGCTTCCAGAGAGAAATAGAGACAGGGAAAGTGAGAAATCACCCTCAAGTAGGAACGGCCATGCTACAATCCCTTCTCCAGTCTCCTCTTGGGATTTTGGGCATGCACTTGCACCCAGTATGATTTTCAAGTCACTAGGTCCAGGATTTGAACTGCGGTCAGCCATGTGGGAGTCCAGAGCCTTAATCACCATGCCATCTGCTGGTCCTGTAATTTTGTCTTTGACATCAGGGAGTGTGTGACTTATAGGAATTGCTCAAGATTTTATTTATTTTAGGGACTATAAGACAGAAAAGCCTCATGTGTTGGTGCTGTCTGTCTCGAGGTACAAGCAGAGGGTAGTGGTGTCCTTGTTCTTGCTTCTCCTGCTGCTGGTCTGGGCTTTGTTCTCACCCCGGGAGAGAATGTGCACATCTCCTTAAAATCCGACAAACGGGGTGGTGGCTTCATCCCCACAGACCTCAAAACTAAAGTGCACCCAGATCCCAAGTGAGGAGAATGATCTCAGCTGTAAGTGGAGTGGCGGCAGCCCCCCTCAGGAGACCACCAGATCTCTTCCCACTGCCTCGCCATGGTGACCTACAGACAGTCCTGTGTGCGGCCAGTGTGTGTTCCTCCATCATACACTGACCTTGGCAAAGCTGCCGGAGATATTTTCAACAAAGGATTTGGTTTCGGGCTGGGGAAACTAGGTGTGAACACAAAGTCATGCAGTGGTGTGGAATTCTCAGCATCAGGTTCATTGAATATAGATACTGGTAAAGTTACTGGAACCTTGGAGACCAAATATAAATGGTGTGAGTATGGTCTGACTTACACAGAAAAATGGAGCATGATAACACTCTGGGAATAGAAATCGCAATTGAAGACCAGGTTTGTCAAGGTTTGAAACTGACATTTGCTATGACCATCTCACCAAACATGGGAAAGAGAAGTGGTAAAATCAAGTCCTCTTATAAAAGGGAGTATAAACCTTGGCTGTGATGTTGACTTTGATTTTGCTGGACCTGCAATCCATGACTCAGCTGTCTTTGGCTATGAAGGCTAGTTTGCTGGCTACCAAATGACTTTTGACAGTGCCAAATCGAAACTGACAAGGAATAACTTTCCAGTGGGCTACAGGACGGGGGACTTCCAGCTACTTACTAATGTCAATGATGGGACAGAATTTGGAGGATCAATTTATAAGAAAGTATGTGAAGATCTTTTGACGGCTCTATTCATGCAAGGGAAGTCACTGACCAGGAAATAGGATCCTCCAAAGGGTTTGGTTTTGTAGACTTCAATGGTGAAGAAGATGCCAAGGCTGCCAAGGAGGCCATGGAAGATGGTGAAATTGATGGAAACAAAGTTACCTTGGACTGGGCCAAACCTAAGGGTGAAGATGGCTTCGGGGGTCATGGTGGAGGCAGAGGAGGCTTTCGAGGCCAAGGTGGAGGAAGAGGAAGCAGAGGTGAATCTGGTGACAAAGGCCAAGGAGGCTTTGGAGGGCAAGGTGGTTTCCGAGGAGGCAGAGGAGGAGGAGGAGACCACAAGCCATAAGAAAATAAGATGAACTTTTTTCTTAAATTTTTTTAATCTATTTATTTTTTTTGAGAGGTTTTTGCTATAGGGCGCGTGCGTTCGCCAGACAGAGAGGGACAGAGAGACAGAAAGCGAGAAATCACCCTCCAGGGGGCATGGTCATGCCGCAATCCCTCCTCCTCCAGCCTCCTCTCGGGATCTTGGGCACGCACGTACACGCGCCTGGCATGAGTTTAAGCCTCCGGGTCCGGGACTCGAACCGCGGTCAACTACATGGGAGTCCAGCGACATAGCCATTATGCCAACTGCTGGTCCCAAGATGAACTTAGAATAGTTTCTCTGTCCCTCTGTCTTCCCTCTTCCATTTGAAAGAAAGTACTCTGGGGTTTTTACTCTGTTACCCGATCACTGACAGAGCCTTCTGAGGACATTCCCAGACAGTGTGCAGTCCTGGGGTCTACTTGGAAAGCTGTAGAAATAACGTTTCAAGGGAGATACTCTTGTCGATTTTGACTGGATATGCATATAAACTTTTTATTTTTATATTTATTTATTTATTTATCTATTTTCACTAGACTAAACATGCTGATGTTTTATTTAGCAACTTTGCATTTAATACATTGAGGTTATTAGCCCGTTCCATTTTCTTGAATATTCTGCCAGGTATTGATATCAAGATGGTATCCATGTCAAAAATGTGGAGATTGCTCCCTATTTTCCTATTCTCTGTAATAGTTTCTGTATCATTGACATTATTTTAAAACATCAGTGATAAAACCTTAAAAACTCCTTTGTGAGTTTTTAAAGATTTTAAGTTTCCTGTGTGGTCAAGTTCTGGACCCAGCAGCTTGAAAATCACGCCAGTGTGTGTGTGCATGTGCCCCAAACCCTAGGACCAGAGAGATTGCTGTGGGGCCATCCTCCCTGGGGACAATTTCTCACTACCCTGCCCCCCCGCCCCTCCCCCATTCCTCCTACAAGAAATTGCACCATACAGCAAAAAACAGAAACAAAGAAGGGTAAATGTTGCAGCCACAGACTTGCAATCAGTTTACTGCAGGCCTTAGGAAATGCACAGTCAGGGAGCAGCAGGTGGTATAGTGGTTAAGGTGCTGGATTCCCACGCAGTGGACCATGGTGCACGTGCATGCTTGCCTGAAATCCTGAGAATGGAGAAGGGACTGCGGCGTGGCCACCTCTCGGCACACGTGCGTGTGTGATATAGCTCACATTAAAGACAAAAGTGCTATTTAAATGGGAACAGAGGCTGGCTGGTGGCATGGTGGTTAAGGTGGTTGGACTTCCACGTGGGTGACCCAGTTTGAGTCCCGAACCTGGCAGCTTATTTTCTCACTTTTCTTCTCTCTCTCTGGTCAACTTTAAAAATAATAAAATAATGACAATGAATAAAATTTAAAAATAAATGCAAACACATTCTGAACGTAAAAAGCTTATTTTCCTGCCCTCAAAGGTGAAAGTTGAGGGAATGAGGATGAACGCTACTGGGAAACACTGCCTCACACCCTCTCCTTACTCCTCCCTGCCCGTGGCCAGTAGCTGACTCCAGGGGCAGAGAACCGATAGTGCTCCAGACACCCAGCGCTAGCACGCCCAGCCAGGGCCCTCGGTCCTGGTCTGGCAGGAAATGCTAGGTGAGCCCAGCAATGCCCGGTTTACTTTCGAAGCTGTTAACTTGAAGGGAAGAAAAACGCCCTCTCCACCTAGGCCAAGGGCACCTGGAATCCTGCACACAGGAGGCCAGCCTGTGGGGGCCTGACCTGAGTTAGCCCACACAAACCAACAAGTCAGGGACACAGAAACAAAGACCCCGAGTTCCCTAGGCTAGGGTAGGACACGACAGAGATGTGTGAGTGTGAGCCGAGTACGAGGCACAAGGGTGCGGGACATGTCACACCAAACTTTTTATGGTATGGTCACTTTTATCTTCACAAAGAAAGTGTACCCATCAAGTTAAGGTCAACATGTGGCTAGAGGCAGCCAGGCAGGCAGCCTGGAGGGTAAGGCACTGGGTCTCACATGCTGCAGTTCGTGTGCACCCAAAATCCCAGGAAGAGGACTGTGGGGTGGCCATCCGCGGGGGTGCTTCCCCACTGCACTTTTGTGAATGCAAACACCATGCCCACCCTACGACAAAGGAGAGGTGCTTAGCACTTCACAGCTAAAAAGGACCACATGCCACCTCCCCTCCAGAGAAACCACGTGACTCATTACACTGACAAAGGCGAGAACCCCTCAGGACAAGCCCAATACACAGGCGGGCTCCCTGCCCTGGGTGAGGCGGCCGGGTTAGTATCCCACACGGTTGACCATGTGGTTTGAGTTCCAAACCCAGTGGCTCAAGAAACATGTTGGGCACATGTACGGACGCACCCAAAAACGCCAAAAGGGGGGAGAAATGCAGAAAGGACTGTGGCGTGAACATACCCCCCAGGGGCACTCTCTCCCTCTAGTGAGCACGTGGCCCCCAGCAAAAAAAAAAGAAAAAAAAATATTTTTTTTGGAGAGATTTTGCTACAGGGCATGTGCACTCACCAGAGACAGATAGACAGAAAGCGAGAAATCATCCCCCAAGGGGGATGGCCACGCCACAATCCCCTCTCCTCCATTCTCCTCTCAGGATCCCAGGCACGCATGCACATGCTCCCAGCATGAGTTTTAAGCCATCGGGTCCGGGACGCAAACCATGGTTGACTACATGGGAGTCCAGCAACACAGCCATTACACCAACTGCTGGTCCCCCCAAATAAATTTATATATATATATATACAAAATTTAAATATATATATATATATATATATATATATATATATATATATATTATATATATATATATATACATATACATATATATACATACATACACACACATACATATATACGTGTATAATATATACTATATATTACAATAATCTACCACTTCCTATATATTCACAGCCCAGCCAGTGATTACATTTAGTCCTTGAGACACCATGTACAGATTTCTCAGATTACAGTGACACCCGAGTTTTCCATTCATCCCAGGGGTTGACATTAATGCCTTGTGGCCTCCAGGGCTGCTCTGTGGGCCTGTACGCACTCTCTCCCTTGCTAGCCCCCAGCATGTGGAAGCACACCTGAGCCATTTGTTTCCAAGGTCCCCGCTATGGGATAGTGGACGATGCCCAGCTGGACAGTGGTTCAAACACAGCACCCCACTCATGAAGTGGTTTGCCATCATAGAGCCCATTCAGACTTCTGCTCTGTCCCGCAAATGTTCTAGGAATGACCTGGAAAACGTGGTAAGACTGACCCATCTTGGAGTACAAATCACCACGCAGGCCCATACTGAGCTTCATTCTCTGCCCCACTACACTTCTTACTGTGTCTACCACAATGCTCTCCCAGTCCCTCCTCAAACACCAATATGCATATGGAAATACACACACACACACACACACACACACACACACACGGTAATTCCTTCTCCACTCTCCTCTCAGGATCCTGGACACACATGCACATGTGCCTGGCGTGCCTTTCAAGCTGACAGATACAGGACTCAAACCACAGTCGACCACGTGGAAGTCCAGCAATGCACCATTACGTCATTTGCCGGTCCCTAAAAACTATATTTTGGGACCAGCAGGTGGTGTGATGGTTAAAGGTACTGGACTCCCACATGGCCGACTGTGGTTCGAGTCCCACACTTGCTTTCTCGCTTTTTCTTTGTTTCCCTCTGGTCAAATAAAAATAATATTATATACATCTATATCTATATATGTGTGTGTGAGATTTTTTTTTTGAGAGAGATTTTTGAGATGTACTTGCCATAGAGATAGACAATGGGAAATCACACCACAGGGGAGATGGCCATGCCACAATCCCTTCCCCTCCATTCTCCTTTTGGGATTTTGGGCATGCACATACATGCATGGTGTGAGTTCATGCATGGTGTGACTTTTAAGCTGCCAGGTCTGGAACTTGAACCATGGTAACTATGTGGGAGTCCCGTGACATAACCATTATGCCATCTGCAGGTCCCCCTACTTTTTCTACAAACTGACACTGCTACCCTTACCTGTGATTGATAAATAGAACAAGATTGCCTGGACTAGCCACTATCATTCTAGTTAAGGTATAAAGATACTTCCTAAGGCCAGGAAATGGGATTTTCTGGGGACCCACCAGGTAAGTGGCAGGCGGCCAAGAGGCAAACAAGACAGAATAGGACCTGTGGTAGTCATACCACACTAATGTGAATTAGGTGTTGCAGCCAACTATGTACAAAAGTTGAGGACAGGGTGAGGCCCACAGAACTTCCATGACTGGGCCCTAGCCAGACACTCCTGGGACGAAAACCCAAAATGTCTCTGGGCAGCTGTCATTCCTCTAGTAGGAGGCAGAGGATGGGTAGGGCAGGGCAGGGCAGGAGACGCAAGGGACCTCCCTGCCCCTCAGTATGGTCCCTCCATGCTCTCTGAGGGCACTGGGGCTCAACTAAAGATCTTGGCCAAAAGACCTCACTTGGAATGGGCCTGGTCCTGGGCGGCAGCCAGGCGGGCCCTCTCGCGTCCCCCTGGCCGTGCAGCTTTCCGGGTCCTGTTCAGTGGGACGCTGGGCAAATGTCCAAGAGCCATCCAGGCGGGCAGGGTCCCCGTCGGTGGCAAGGAAGCGCTGTCCCCGTTCCACACTGCGAAGAAGTCAGTCTCTCGCTTGACCTGGGCAACCTCTGCTCGCAGGCACTGCCTGAGCACCAGGCGCTCAAAGGCGAGGTGTTCACTGAGGTGATACCAGGTGAAACGGTGCAAATACTTGAGATTCCATAAGTCATAACGGAAGGGGCTGCGCTTGCGGGCACCCAGGGGCGTGTTGTGCAGACTGGCTGCCACCCGCTTGGTCACACGCTTGTCCCGGAACTCCACCCAGCCCTCCGTGTAGTCCTTGCTGTACTTGGGTCGCTTTTTCCCTCCCGCAGCCGCTGCCGCCTTCTTGCGCCTCACGAATTGGTCTTCAGCCTGGAAGAAGACTCGCTCCACCTCCCCGTAGGCGCTGAGAAGGTTGCGCACGTGCAGTGGCCGGAGGCGGCGGGAAGTGGCCCAGGTACACTATGCCCGGCACCACCCACTTCCTGCTGCCACCAGCCGCTCCCTCCGGCTACCCCTGCTCCTCCTCTGCCCCCTGCTCTGCGCCTTCCGACTGCTCAGGCCCGCTGGCCGCCTGCTCAGACTCCAAGCACGGCCCATATAAACTTTTTAAAGAGATGAGCAATAGAGCTAACCCTTATCTATAAGTTTTTAATTTATATTGTTTCATCCCATGTACAAAACCATTTATTTCCTACAAATAGTTTTATCTTGTGTTGGACAATTGTAAAGGAAAGCAGAATGTTTTATCATGATTTTTGCTTCGATGACTTTAGGACAAATTTTAAAAAGTCCTAAAAAAAAAGAAAGTATATAAAGATCTTGACACATCGATAAAACTTGCTTGGCATTGCTGCTAAATATCATTTGGATCCTACTGTATCCTTTTCTGTAAAAGTCAACAACTCTAGTTTAATTGGAGTAGGCTACACTCAGACTTGATGCCTGGTGTGAAGCTTACGGTCTGCTCTGGTGGATGGGAAGGGCATTAATGCTGGAGGTCACAAACTTGGGCTTGCCATGGAGTTGGAGGCTTGATCCAGCTGAAAGAAACCTCAGAATGGATATGATATTCGGCCTTAATATATTTCCATTGTGACCAGAAGGCTTTTCCCCACAAGAAGGTGATTGAAAGAGGATGATCTAAACAAGAGCTGTATTTAAATATTTAGACAGTTACTTGTCACCTGGTTTCTTCTAGTTGAATTGGTTGTTTAGTTACCAATGCTCCAGTCATGCAGTCACCTATACATTATTTAAATGTATTTAACTGTTAAATGCGCTACCCATCAATAATGAAATAGACCTTTATGAAAATAAATAAATAAATGAACAAACTCAAAGGAGTTAAATGAGCCAGAACAAGTGTACAAGCAAGGCTCAGGTGTGCCCGCACAGACAGGCAGGTGGTTATGTCACAGTGTGGAAGACCAGGTGGTATGGCTGCAGCCGTACGTTGCACATGTCTCAAATGCCAGGTGTGCCTGTGGGTGTGCCTATGACCTTGGTTGGCTGCAGGACTGGAGGGAGGATTGTGGTGTAAGGACCCTGTGGAGGGTGCCCCCACTTCTCTAAGGAAATATATTTAAAAAAAATGTGTGCATGGTAGACTCCCCCCCTCAAAGATATAATAAAGCAGACTCAGTAAAGACAGATTTCCCAGGTCATTCTAATTTCCTTTCTTCATGTGATGATAATTGAAAGTTGAAGGGACCAGCAGTTGGCGAATGGCTATGTTGCTGGATTCCCATGTAGTCGACCATGGTTCAAGTCCCGGACCCGGTGGCTTAAACTCAAGCCAGGCGCATGTGCATGCATGCCCAAGATCCTGAGAGGAGAATGGAGGAGAAGGGATTGCAGTGTGGCCATCCCCCCCTGGGGGGTGATTTCTCGCTTTCTGTCTCTCTGTCTCTCTCTGCCTTTCTGGCGAGCGCATGCGCCCTATAGCAAAAACCTCTCAAAAAAAAAAAAAAAAAAAAGAAGAGAAAATATGAAGCTGTAAAAAAACCTTTCTGTCATACATATCAATTATATCCTAATTCACTTGTTTAAAATTAAAAATTAAAGGTCAAGATAATGAGGCTGGAGGCTGGCAAGCCAACCAGAGACATCTGGTGCATCTTCACTCCAAGAAAGACCAGAAAAATGGAGCACACAAGTACCTCCTGAGGAGAGGGATGAGGGGAGGACAACAGAGTTGAAGATACTGGCAGTGAGTGTATTCCATGGCATCCTGAGAGGTGATGGAGGCATAATAATGAGATAATTCATAACTCAGAAGTGCTCAGAAGTTGGTGGGAGCTCCCCTCTATGGGGAATAAGGTAAGCATGACCGCCCCCCCCCCCCCCATCTCCCTGTTTTCATCTAGATCTCAGTACCCCTCCAATGACAGAGACTGGGGATTCTAACTATTTCCCCCATCTGAGCATGGCATGACATTTGAGAATTCATCTCCCCTCCCCCATAAGAGACTGAGGAGCCTAAAGATTCAATATCCCCCTTCAGCGTCTGGGAAATCTGTGCTCCCTGCCCTCAGATTCAGGACTTGAACTGTGGTCAAGTATGTGGAAGTCCAGGACTTTGAAAGTAAGTTCTTTTCCCCCTGGAGTCAACAGTAGCCACTGTGGCTTGCCAGGACCTTCCTTGAGGAAATGCTTGTGCAGAGGGAAGGGTTAGGGTGGCTATTGGAGAGAAGGGCACAGGGAAGAAGCAGGGACCCATAGGCCCCTGTCCTCTCATCCCTAGGGCTGAGCACCAACCTGGAGGAACTACCCTGCCCAGACAGAAACTGGGCTCTATTTGGTTGCCACAGGATCCCTCTCCACCATCTAGGCCTGCTCCTCTCCCATTTGGACAGAACTCTGAGAAGTAGTGACCCATGTTTCTTAAGGGTTGAGTGAGAACTAGGGACTCAGACTTAGTAGGGAAAGGATGACTTCCGAGTAGGCCACTTCCTCCAGCCACTTTCCAGGTGGAAGGAACTCTGCAACTTCAACAAGCCTGGGACACATTTCAGCCTATGTGGGATTCTCCCCACCATCACCCCTCTAGCTAGGACATAGCTCAGCTGCCAGCAGCCAGGCAAGGAAAGGCAGCTCCAGAGTGGCAGCTTACTCCAATTTGGGTTTTTCCGTCACCACCTCCGGCTTAGACAAAGACCTGCAGCCAGTGAAAACCCTGCACCATTGAATACTGATATAAGAGAGGAGATCAGTGATGGCAGAGTAAAGCAGGCTCTTCTAGGGAGGACACATAGTCTAACCATCTAAGCACTCTCCATGACAGCCCCTCAACCAGTATCTTTAACCCTCTGTATGCTACTCATTCAAGACAGATGACTTCACCAACTTTCAGCAGATATGTCCATGCAGGTGCTTCATCTAGAAAATACTTTCATGCCCTGCATAGGGACTGAGTTCAAGAATCCAGCTCACAGGGCAATGGCTGTCATCATTACAAGTGAATCTACTCTCCCTACAGACAAGTCACTAATTCATAATCCTAGCATCATCCAGATGCTGAAAACACAGTCCTGAAGGTTTCCCAGGTCATTCCTGGTGATTGAAAACATACATAGTCTTTTTTTAAAATTTATTAGTATTATTTTCCAGTTTGATCAGAGAGAGACAGAGAAAGAGAGAGAGGGAAAGTGAGAAAGGAAGCCACCAGGTCCAGGACTTGAACCGCGGTCAGCCATGTGGGAGTCCAGCATCTTTATCACCATGCCACCTGCCAGCCCCAACATACATAGTCTTCAACACTAAGACCAAGCACAACTGAAGCCAATGCCTCTATCCACAGACATAGAATGTCCCGACCTGGGGGGACAGTCAAACAGGTTTCCTGAGGGAAGGAGTGAGAGCCGGGACAAGCGGCGCAGTGTTACAACATGGAGACGACACAGTGTCTTCAGGGTCATCTGTTTATTGTGGGCAGCACGGTACAGCACAGGAGACGACGCAGTATTACAACTCTTCAGGGTCGCGTCGTCTATTGTGAGCAGCACGGAGACGACATGATGTCACAGCTCTTCAGGGTCGTCCGGAGACGACATGGTGTTACAACTCTTCAGGGTCTTCCGGAGACGATGCAGTGTTCTTCAGGGTCTTCTGGGTCGTCTGTCTGGCGATGCGGTGTCAGCTCTTCAGGGTCTTCCAGGTCATCTGGAGACGATGCGGTGTCAGCTCTTCAGGGTCTTCAGGGTCGTCTGGCGATTGTGGGCCTGGGATCGTGGTTATATACATGCTGGTGGGCTGTGATTGGTTGTAAAAGGTGGGTTATGATTGGTTGTAAAAGGTGGATTATGATTGGTTGCTTTTGGACCAATCATGAGGTGCCGGATATGCAAATCTGAGGGATTCTAGTGGCCAATCAGAGCAAGGTTTTGAAGGTCAGGTTTTTTTGAAGGAAACCAATTGTGACCTTTGGCATTGTGTAATTGTTTGCTTTTTGAGAAACCGGCGATATTCGCTGGTGCGCAGCCTCCCACAATAGAAGAAATGAGTATTCCATCAAGGACCCAAATATCAATGCAGGGACATGAGAAACACAAACAAAATAAATAAATATGGAACTCTCTCTTCTCCAAGAGTGAACTAATTCCCACAGACAATTGACAAAACAAAGGAAATCCTAGAGAAGTCAAGTATGGAATTCAGAATATGGGTCAGAATGAAACTCAATGGCATGCAACAGAATACAGACAACTGTAGGAGATGAGAAAACTAATGCATGATACATATGAGCATTTCAACAATGAGAGACATCTTTTAAAAAATCAAACAGTAATTCTGAAAGTGAAAAATTTAAGAAATAAGAAGTTCTGTAGAAAACATCAACAACAGGTCATACAGAAGAAAGAATCTCTAAACTTAAAGACATAACATTTGAAGTAACTAAAACACTCAAAAAGATGGAAAAGAAACTGTGTGGAAAAAATTAAGACAGCCTTTGAGAATTAATGAACACCATGAAATGCTTGAATATGAGCATAACAGATATTTCAGATGGAGAAGAAACCATAAAAGGCATATAAAATATATTCCATGAAATACTAACTGAAGGCTTCCAAAGTCTAGGGAGAGATAGAGACACTTGAATCCAGGAAATTCAAAGGACACAAATAGAGTTACATAAAAAGGTCCTATACAAGGCACATCACAGTCAAATTCTCAAAAGACAGGATAACGTACTAAAAATGTCTAGAGGTAAATGTCAACTTGCCCATAAAGTATGGAGAGTGACCAATCTGAGCAAACGTGATGACCTTTAGATGCATGCAGAAATGTGCTTCTGTGAGCCTCATTGGCATGCTATGAAGGCATTTGCATATGAAAATGCTGTCTGCCTGTTGTTGTTGATACCTGATACTGATACTGCAGGGCAATATCAAGCTAAAGGAAGCCACATGTATTTATCAGATTTTGCCCCAAAAATATCAGAGAAAGTGCAGTCATTTTCTTTACCAGGCATTTCCTCTCTATCCTTGTCATTAGTAACAGACTCTGATTTCTTAAGTAGGAGGGAGGTATAGTCCTCTGGAGTCTTTGTCAGAGGAGTTACTAAGCCAGCTCTGTTTTTTTTTTTTTTTTTTTTTTTTTCTGGAGGGTTTTGTCTCAAGTACTCCAAAATTAAATTCCACAGGAAAAAAGCAAAAATAAGAATCCTGCTAGGACCGTCTGCTGTATATTGTTCCCAGATCTGTTCTCTGACCTTGTCCAGGTCTCCTCATAAACTGTTCCTTGCTCTGGAAACCAAGAGAATGTTTCCTGCACAAAATTCAGTAACTGATGTAACTGCTTAATACTAACTTTGTCATCCCTATATTTTAACATATAAGACAACATTTAGACATATGTGTCTCTGTCTTTAAACAATTATATCCCCGTGTTTTGCACCTGATGATCATAGAATCCACTCCTTCTCTTACTCTATTATCTCCTTATTTTACTCTGATATCTCTTTCTCCTACCCTGATATCTCTTCTACTCTGGTATCTCTTTCTTCTACCCTGGTATCTCTTTCTTCTACTCTGGTATCTTTTTCTTCTACTTTCTATATATTATTTTACTCTATAGATTCCTTACCTTACTCAATGATTTTGAGCTGACTTCAAAGAGTGTCTACTCACCTGACTCTTTCCCTGTACTGGCTGCACAATCAGGTGCCACTTGCTGGGACCTGCTCAGCTGAACAAGTTTTTCTGAGTGAGAAGTCTGTGCATTAGAAATAATGTAACAAGAAACACATAAAGACCACAAGTGTTTAAAAGTGAGGATTGGGTGGGCCCAACTTCTTTAATGGAGAAAGCGGCCACCAGGAACTGGCCTCAGGTTTATTCTTTTAAAGGGCAGAAAGTGGGGAAGAGGAAATGGAATGCAAAGTCAGTTGCTTTTGGATGTAAATCGTCTGAAGATGTGGAAACTGGCACTGTATAATTTCTCTGACCTTTTTGGGGCAAAATCTGATAAACAAGTGTGGTTTCCTTTAGCTTGATACTGCCCTGCAGTATTGGTATCAGGTATCAACAATAGACTGATAGCCTTTTCGTATGCAAATGTATTCATAGTCATGCAAATGAAGCTCACAGAAGCAGGTTTCTGTATGCATCTAAAGGTCACCATATTTGCTCAGATTGGCCCCTAGCCACAATAAAGTTTATCCCTTTTATGGCCAGCCCTGTAGCAAGTGGTTAAGAGAGCTGGATCCCATATGGCTGGCCACAATTTGAGTCTTGGCCCTGGCAATTTGGAAAGTATGTTGGGCATACGTGCATGCATGCCCAGAATCCTTGACAGGAAAAAGAAATGGGGGAAAAAAGGTTTACAGTGTGATCATACCCCATTAGGTTACTTTCTCTCTCTCTCTCTCTTTTTCTTCATTTCCCTCTCTGGTGAGTGCATATCTTCTGGCGATTGAAAAAAAAGGTTAACCCATCTGACTAAAATAAGGTAAAACTCAGCAGAAACCTTATAGGCCAGGAGGGAATATGACAATACACTCAAAATATTCAAAATACTGAAAGAAAATTCAGCCAAGAATATTATATCTATCCTTAAAACTATCCTTCAAAATAGAAAAAGAAATAAAAGCATTTCCATACACATGAAAACTGGAAGAATTCACTAATACTAGATTGACTCTTCAGGAAATACTTGAGTACTACACCTAGAAACAAAAGGAATGTAAGTATCCCTATGAAAATATGTAAAAGTATAAAACACATTACTAGAATAATTACAGAAAGAAGAGAAAAATGATTCAATCCCTACCATAATGGGAAAAGTTTCAACAGTAAAAATAAATAATAACAGAAGAAAAAAGAATATAATGAGAGAGAAAACAACCAAAATCTAAACAACAAAATGGCAACCATAAGTTTATATGTTTCAGTAATAATACTGTAATGTAAATAGTTGGACTCTCCAACCAAAAGATGTAGATGGGTTGAATGATTAGAACAAACAAACAAAGATACACAAAAAAGAAATCATTTACATGCTGTTTACAAGAAACTCACTTCATCAATAAAGACACACAGATTGAAAGTAGAGTTGGGAAATCACTCCATGCAAATGGAAACCAAGATAATTCAGGAGTAATTATGCTATTAACAGACAAAATACCAAAATAAATCTTCAAACTGAAATCTGTGAAAAATGACAAAGGAAATCATATATAGTATTAAAGGGATCAATCCACCAAGAAGATGTAACAATTATAAATATATACTCACCCTATGTCAGAACATCCAAAAATATAAAACAAAGACTGCTAGACTTAAGGAGGCATAAATTCTAACACATTAACTGTGGGGGATTTCAACACTCCACTCTTAGTATTTGACAGATCATCTAGACAAAAAGTAAACAAAGACTTACTAGAAGTAAATGAAACCATAAGCCAAATGGGCCAGACAGACATTTACAGAACATTTTATCAAACAATCACAGAATATGCATTATTTTCAGCTGCACATGGAACATTCTCTAGTATTGATCACATGATAAGAAACAAAACAAACTTCTAAAAATAAAAAATAAATAGAAATCGTATGCTGTATCTTTTTAGACCATGACGGTATTTATTAAACTAGAATTTAACAACAAAAATAACCATCAACAATATACAAATACATAGAAACTAAATAACATGCTATGATTAATTATGAAAATTCTGAACAGATAAACAAATTTAAAATTTTCTGGAAACAAATGAAAATACAACATATCAAAACCTATGGGACACAGCAAAGGCAGTATTGAAAGGGAAGTTTATAGCAATAAATGCCCACATGAAAAATAAAATAAATAATTGGAAAAAAACCCTAATTATGAATTTCAAAAATTTTTGATTTTTCAATCAAAAACAAGCTAAGCCCAAAAGCAATAGAAGGAAAGAAATAATAAAGATCGGAGCAATAATAAAAGAAATAGATACAAAAAGAGCAATACAAAAGATCAATTGAAAAGCTGTTTTTTTAGGGATGATAAACAAATTCGACAAATCATTAGCTCCACTAACAAAAAATTAGAGAGGACTTGGATAAATTAGAAATGAAAGAGGTGACATTACAACAGATATCACAGAAAAACAAAAGAGCATTAAGAAATATTACAAGAATCTATACAACAAACTGGAAAACCTAGAGGAAATGGATAAATTTCTAGATGCATGTAACATCCCTAGACTGAACCAGGAAGAAATAGAAAGCCTGAACAACAACCAATAACAAGGAACTAGACTAAATGAGTAATAAATAGACTCTCAACAGCAACAACAAAAGCCTATATCCAGATGGCTTTACTGATGAATTCTACAAAATCTTTAAAGAAGACCTAACACCAGTTTTCCTAAAAATATTCCAAAAAATACAAGTAGAGATAGCCCTCCTAAATTAATTTTATGAAGCTACCATCACCTTAACTCCAAAAGCAAACAGGAACACACAAAAACAAAAAATTACAGCCAAATTTCCCCAATGAATATAAATGTAAAAGTCCTTAGCAAAATATTAGCAAACTGAATACAATAGCACGTTCAAAAGACCATACATTATGATCAGGTAGGACTCATCCCTGGAATGAAAAATCGGCTCAATATTCCCAAAACAATAAATGTGATAGATTACATCAACAAAAGGAAAAATAAAAATTATATAGTTATATCAATTGATGTATAAAAAGCATTTGATAAAGTACATTCATTAAGATGCTCAATAAAATAGGTTTAGAAGGTACATTTCATAACACAACAAAGACCACACACAGCTGACTTCATAATGAATGGGGAGAAACAGAAAGCTTTTCTTTCCTCTTAAAACTAGAATTAGACAAGAATGTTCAATGTCTCCACAACTATTCAACATAGTACAAGTCCTGGCCATCACAATCACACAAGAGAAAGAAATAAAAGATCTTCACATCAGAAAGGGAGAATTTACATTGTCCTTATTTGTAGACATATCTACATGACATATATATAGAAAACTCCAAAGAATCCACAAACTTTTAAAAGTGATAAATTCAGTAAAGTTTCAGGATATAGTATCAACATACAAAAAATTTGTAACATTTTTGTTCAGTAATACTGAACAGATTGTGACAGAAATAAAGTAATCTTATTTATAATAGTCACAAAAACAGTAAGATACCTAGGAACACATTTAGCCAAGAGGATAAAAGATAACTTCAATGAAAACTATAAAAAATAAAAGAAACAATAAAAAATGGAAAGACATCCCTTATTCATGGATTTGAAAAAAACTGATATAGTTAAAATGTCGATACTACCCAAAGTAATCTACAAATTCAATGCAATGTCTATTAAAATGCCAGTGACAGACCAGCAGGTGTCCTGATGGTTAAGGCACTGGATTCCCACATGGCTGCCTGCGGTTTGAAGCCTGGACATGGTGGCTTGCTTTCTCACTTTCTCTTTCTCTCTCTCTAGCTCTCTGGTGAACACATGTGCCCTATATAAAATTTAAAAAAATAAATTAATATTAAAAATAAATTAATTAAAAAATAATAAAATGCCAAAAGAAAAAATCAAACAGAATGGGACCAGCAAAAAAAAAAAAAAAAAAAAAAAAAAAAAAAAGGTAATAAAATGCCAGTGACATTCTTCACACAAATAGAAAAGAAAATCACAAGATTTATTTGGAAAGACAAAAAAAGATTCCCTATATTTTAGCAATATTTATTCTTCTTATCCATAAACATGCAATACCTTTCCATTTATTTGTGTCTTTTTAAAAAAATTTTTTTAGTTTATTAATCCTCTCATGAAAAATCTGCTCAATCACTGCAGATAGTCATTGCAGAATCTTTACTCCTTCAACTTTTTGCCAGCACCAACATTGGCCTTTGCAGTCCCCCTTTCTTCATTCTGTTCTTGTGTTCCTTTTGCTGTTTTCTGGATGTCTTTTTCTTCTCATAAAGGCCATGTCTTGCAAGTCTATGTTTGGGTTCATTTTTCTTCGCATAACCCAAAGAATTGTAAATCATGCCAAAGCCAGTTGTCTTGCCACCACCAAAATGGGTTCTGAACCCAAACATAAAGATGACATCTGGTGTGGTCTTGTACATCTTTGCTAGTTTTTCCCAAATTTCTGTCTTAGGTACTGTTGCCTTCCCGGGCTAAAGGACATCAATGACCATTTGTTTACTCTGAAGTAGTCGGTTGGTCATGAATTTCCTGGTTTGGATAGTTACTGTGTCATTCATGATGACAGTATATCCTCAAGCAGCCAGGGATGATGAAAAGAGCCATTTATTTGTGTCTTTAAAAAATTTTTTTATCCATGTTTTCTAGTTTTCGGTATATAGATCTTTCCCCTCCTTGATACAATTTAGAACTAGCGATTGCTATTATAAATGGGACAGTTTTCTTGACTTCTTTTTCAGATAGCTCACTGTTACAGTATAGGAACACTGATGGCTTTTATATGTTGATTTTTTGTAACCTGATACTTTGCTGGCTTTGTTCCTTGGATTTCACAGCTTTCTGGTGGAGTCTTTAGAGTGACCATGTCTCTGCAACAAGGGAAAACTGGACTTCTTCCTTTCTAATTTGAATACTCTTTGTTTCTTTCTCTTTCCTGGCCGCTCTGGCTAGGACTTCCAGTACTATGTTAAACAGAAGTGGCAAGAATGGGCATCTTGGAATTGTTCCAGATTTAAGGGGGAAATCTTTTAATTTTGATCCATTTAGTATGATGTTAACTGTCGATTTGTCATACATGGCCTTTATTGTTCTGAAGTATAATTCTTCCTTACTTATTCCCCTTTATTAAAAAAAAAAATTGCTAGGGAACCAGCAGTTAGCATAATGGCTATGTCGCTGGACTCCCACATAGTCAACTGCAGTTCGTGTTCCGGACCCGGTGGCTTAAAACTCACGCCGGGCGCGTGTGCGTGCGTGCCCAAGATCCCGAGAGGAGAATGGAGGAGAAGGGATTGTGGCATGACCATCCTCCCTGGGGGGTGATTTCTTGCTTTCGATCTCTATGTCTCTCTCTGTCTGTCTGGCAAGCGCACGTGCCCTATAGCATAAACCTCTCAAAAAAAAAAAAAAAAAAAAAAAAAGAAATTGCTAGAAGTAGGCCAGCAGGTGTTGGGGTGGGTAAGACACTGGATTTCCACATGACTGACTCTGGTTTGAGCTGCAGACTCAGTAGCTTGAAAATCATGCTGGGTAAATGTGCATGCATGCCCAACATTCCAAGACGAGAATTGAGGAGACGGGATTGCAGCATAGTGAAGAAGCACTCTCACTCTCATATGAATGGTCATATCTAGATCCCTTCTCCTACATTCCTCCTTTCAGGATTTTGGGCCTGCACACACGTGCACCCAGTGTGTTTTCCAAGCCAGTGGGTCCAGGATTCAAACTACTCAGTTTGTCAGGTGGGATCCAGCCATTTTAACTACCATGCCATTGGTTAGCTCTATTTTTTTTTTTTTACCTCAAATTAAGTTTGATCATGAAGGAATGGTAACTTTTGTCAGTTGCTTTTTCTGCATCTACAAAAGTGATTGATCACACAGCTTTTGTTCTTCAGTCTGTTGAGGTGATATATCACACTTAATGATTTGCTCTTGTTGAACTTTTATTTCTAGGATAAATCCCATCTGGACATGGTAGATGATCTTTTTAACTTGCTAAAAATTTGTTTGCTATTGCGGTCATGCCCCACGTAACATTTCAGTCAGTGATAGATTACGTACGCAATAATGGTTCCATAAATTTATCATGGAGCTGAAAAATTCCTATCACCTAGGGACATCATTGCTGTCATCCTGTCACAGCACAACATATAAATCACATATTTCTGATGATGCTAGTGTAAACAAACCTGCAGCACTTTTTGTTATATGAAAGTATACCACACAAAATTATGCAATACACATAATACTAATGATAATAAATGACCATGTTACTTGTTTATGTATTTACTATACTACATCATTATTTTAGAATGTACCTTCTACCTACTAAAAAATGATTGTAAAATAGGGTGCTGTGTTATGCTGGCAGTGCTTCATGCATTATGTGTTAATAATGATCCCGTCACTTTCTCTTGTACTTGATTTATCTCAGGTTTTTTTTTTAATTTTTTATTTTTTATAACATCATGGCCTCTAAAAATACAAAATTGACTGCCAATGTTGCCAGCAAGAGGCATGTCAAGTGATTAACTAGAAACAAAGTTAAAAGTGATTAAGGAGATACGCCACCACATTGAACATTCTCGAAGATTGACAACATCATAGGGCACAAAGCAAGCCTCTACAGATTCAAAGGCATAAAAACTATACCCAGCATCTTCTCTGACCATGATGGAATTAAACTTGAGTTTAATTTCAAGAGAAATACTCAAAAATACTCAAATACATGGAAAGTTAATAACCTACTCCTGAATGACTCCACAACTACTGAAGAAATAGACTGAAATCAAAAGGTTCATGGAAACCAATGACAATGAGGACACGAGTTTCCATAATGTTTGGGACACTGCTAAAGCAGTCATAAGAGGGAAGTTCATAGCAATTAGTGCACATTAGAGGAAGATGGAAAGAAGGCAAATTTAACATCATGCCTCACAGAATTGGAAAAGCAACAGCAAAAAGATCCAAAAAACTCCAGGAGAAAGGAAATAATAAAGATCCGAGAAGAAATAAATGAAATAGAAAATAAACGAACTATACAGAAGATAAATGAAAGTAAAAGCTGGTTCTTTGAAAAGATAAACAAAATTGATACGCCGCTAGCAAGACTTATTAAGAAGAGAGAAAAGAACCAGGTAAATCAAATCTGCAATGAAGCAGGAAATATAACAACAGACAAAGTAGAACTACAGAACATCATTAGAGAATACCAAGAACAACTATATGCCAAGAAACAAGACAATCTGGATGAGATGGACAAATTTCTGGACACGTATAATCTGCCCAGATTGAGCCAGGAGGATATAGAAAGTCTGAATAGGTCCATAACAAGCCAGGAGATCGAATCGGTTATAAATACCCTCCCAACAAAGAAAAGCCCTGGCCCTGATGGATTCACCTCTGAATTCTACAAAACTTTCAAAGAACAGTTAACCCCCCATTCTGCTCAAGTTATTCCTAAAGATCCAAAAGGGTGAATCTCTCCCTAATTCATTCTATGAAGCCTCTATCACCCTTATCCTTAAAACAGATAAGGACAGGACAAGGAAGGAAAACTATAGACCAATATCCCTGATGAATATAGACGCAAAGTTTCTCAACAAGATACTAGCAAATCGTATTCAACAACTTATAAAAAAGATTATACATCATGATCAGGTAGGCTTTAACCCAGGAATGCAAGGTTGGTTCAACATACGCAAAACCATAAATATAAAACACCATATTAATAGGCAGAAAGATAAAAACCATAAAACCCAACAAAACCCTGGCTTTTGACAGAAAGTGGAAAAACATGGAAGATTTACTGCTGAGTGAGGCAAGCCAGGCTATGAAGGAGAGACATTGTATGTCCCCACTTAACATATACCGAATGTCTGCACTCTATGACTGAAACTGATTGACTAACGGTTCTACAAACACAAGAGATGGGTGTGACTGTCAGATGAGGTGTATGTGGACGAGTGGGGCCTAACAGAGGACATTTGGAGAAGGGATATGGAGGTAGAACGTTGACGGGATGCAGAAGTGTGGTGTTATCGGTTGAAGATATTTTGTTCCATGGGACTGGGGAGAAATGTTCACATATTGAAATGTTCACATTGTAAGCTAAACAATGCGATTGAATGTATATACAAAAAAAGAAATAAATAAAAAAAAAGAAAAAAAACCACATGGTCATATCCATTGATGCAGAAAAAGCATTTGATAAGATACAACATCGCTTCATGATCAAGACTCTCAGCAAAATTGGCATAGAAGAGTCATTTCTCAACATAATAAAAGCTATGAAAAAACCATAGCGAACATCATCCTCAATGGAGAAAAGCTGAAAGCTTTTCCACTAAAAACGGGTACAAGACAAGGATGTCCACTTTCTCCACTCCTCTTCAATATAGTATTGGAAGTCCTGGCCATTGCAATCAGAAAAGAGGAAAAAATAAAAGGCATTCAAATAGGAAAAGAAGAGGTGAAACTCTCTCTATTTGCAGATGACATGATTGTATACATGGAAGACCCAATGGTTTCCATAAAAAATTTTCTGGAAATAATACATGAATACAGTAAAGTTTCAGGATACAAAATTAATATCCAGAAATCTATAGCATTTCTGTATATGAACAACAGGCAGACTGAGATAGAACTGAAAAAAGTTGTTCCATTTTATCATAGCCATAAAAAGTGTAAGATACTTAGGGATAAATCTAACCAAAGAAGTTAAAGACCGTCACAAGGAAAACTATGAGAAGATAAAAAAAGAAACTGAAAATGACATAAAATGTGGAAGGACATCCCATGTTCCTGGATTGGAAGAATTAATATAATCAAAATGGCAATTCTACCCAAATTAATCTACCTATTTAATGCAATGCCAATCAAAGTACCAGATACATTCTTCACAGATCTAGGAAAGACAATCATAAAGTTTGTCTGGAATCATAAGAGACCCTGTATTGCCAAAGCAGTTCTGAACAAGAAGAGTGGAGTGGGCGGCATCTCACTTCCTGACCCAAAAATATACTACAAAGCTGTGGTAATCAAAACAGAATGGTATTGGCACAGAAACAGACAGGTCGACCAATGGAACAGAATAGAGTCCCCAGAAATGAATGCTCAAACTTACAGCCAATTGATTTTTGACAAGGGGTGCCAGTCAATCCAGTGGGAAAAAGAAAACCTCTTCAGCAAATGGTGCTGGCAAAACTGGATCTCCACTTGCAGAAAGATGAATCTGAACCCCTACCTCTCACCTCTGACAAAAATAAAGTCAAGGTGGATCAAGGATCTAAATCTAAGACCTCAAACTATAAAACTGCTCCTGGAAAACACCGGGGAAACTCTGGGAGACATTGGGGTAGGGAAAGACTTCTTAAATAAGACTCCCACAACACAGTCAATAATCTGCAAAATAGACAAGTGGGATTACATCAGACTAAGAAGTTTCTGCATGGCAAAAGACACAGTGCTCAGTGTGAATAGACAGCCCTCAGAATGGGAAAATACTTTTGTAAACTATGCGTCAGATAAGGGACTGATCACCAAAATTCACAAGGAACTCAAGCAGCTGTCCCGGAAAAAGACAATCAATCCTATTAAAAGATGGGAGAATGAGTTGAAAAAACCACTCTCTAAAGATGACATACGAATAGCTAAAAGGCATATGAAAAAATGCTCAACATTCCTCATTGTAAGAGAAATGCAGATCAAAACAACAATGAGATATTACCTAACCCCAGTCAGAATGTCTAAGATTAAAAAAACAAAAAATGATAAGTGCTGGCAAGGGTGTGGTGAAAAGGGAACTCTCTTACACTGCTGGTGGGAATGTAAATTGGTCCAACCTCTATGGAGAACAATTTGGAGATTCCTCCAAAATCTACAAATAGAACTACCATATGATCCAGCAATCCCACTCCTTGGTATCTACCCGAAGGACAGAAGAATACTTAATCGAAAAAGTGCTTGCACATCGATGTTTATTGCGGCACTTTTCACAATTGCTAAGTCATGGAAGCAACCCAAATGCTCACGAACTGATGAATGGTTAGTAAAACTGTGGCACATATATTCAATGGAATACTATTCATCCATAAAAAACAACAAAACCCTGACTTTTGACAGGAAGTGGATGAATATGGAAGACTTACTGCTGAGTGAAGCAAGCCATGCTATGAAGGACAGGCATTGTATAACCCCACTTAATATATACCGAGTGTCTGCACTCTATGACTGAAACTAATTGTCTAAAGGATATAGAAATGTAGTATATAGATGTAAATACCAGATATAGTGTGTGTGAAAGAGGAGGGTCTGAGGAAGGACATTTGGGGGAGGGACAGGGAGGAAAAGCATTAATGGCACAAAGAGGTGTGGTATTATCTGCTGAAGATGTTTTGTGGTTTTATCGACGGTGCTGGGGAGAGCTTTCACCTGTTGAAGTATCCATTTTGTAAGACAAATAATAATGTGATTGAATGTATGGAAGAAAATGAAATGAAAACATAAATTAAAAAAATAATAAATCAAAGTGAAAATCACAAGGAATAAAACTAAAAAAAAAGTGATTAAGGAGATAAAGGCAGTCCCTATTTATACCATAGTTTTAGTATCTTTCTAAGTTTTTATATGGTTATATATACAAACACATTATTTTTCAGTTCCCTAGAGTACAGTAACACCTAGCTTGAGTGAAATATTACTTGATAAAGAGAAAAAGATATTTCAAGCAGAGTGTTTATTACTAAATCTAAACAACAAACTGAAAATTACCTCCATATGCATAGGAAAATTGATATTAATATCATTTAAACGTTGGCTTTGAGGTTAATAAAAGAAAAGTTTGCCTGCTGGAATCTTGATCTCTAGTAAGGAAGGACAGAAACCTAGTTTACTTACTTGGCTGATTAAACAATATAGTATTAAACATAGTGTAGCTGAGAATAGTGTTCAAAATTTTCCCCCAAATTTTAAGAACTGTTTAAAGTTTTGTTTTCTATCATGTGTGAGTCTCTCTTCCTGCTCCTGGCTCACTCTCCAATCAACTCCACTTACCTGTTTTTTAGCTAACTAATAATTAATGTGCTTGTTAAGAATAACTCACAGTGTTGTATGTCCCCACTTAACATATACCGCATGTCTGCGCTCTATGACTGAAACTGATTAACTAATGGTTGTACAAACATAAGAGATAGGTGTGAATGTCAGATGAGGTGTATGTGGAGGAGTGGGGCCTAACGAAGGACATTTGGAGAAGGGATATGGAAGTAGAGCATTGACAGGATGGGGAAGTGTGGTGTTATCGGTTGAAGATATTTTGATCAACGGGACTGGGGAGAATGTTCACATATTGAAATGCTCGCATTGTAAGCTAAACAATGTGATCGAATGTATATACAAAAAGAAATAAATTAAAAAAAAGAATAACTTACAGTGGTACCCTATCCCTCTACATGTTTGCAATTCAAAGAGGAACTACAGAAGTCTCAGAATAATCCAAGATCAGAAATAATTACAATGGTAGAGTTTCAGGTACATAACGTGGTAGAAGTGGGGTAATTTTGGAGAGGTGATCAACTTGCTACTGCAAACTCCTACCACACGTAGCATTTCATAGTCAAATTTGCTATAAGATATGCTCCAGATGTTGTTCTATAGTAGAGAATGGCAGTGCCCTCAATAACTGTGGGTCCATGGATTCGTTTTTTTTTTTAAGAATTATTTACTTAAATTGATTTGTTATTATTAATATTATTATTATTATTTAATTTGTTGATGGGCATGTATGCTTACCAGAGAGAGAGAGAGAGAGAGAGAGAGAGAGAGAGAGAGAGAGAAAGTGAGAAAACAAGCCACTAGGTCCAGGACTAGAATTGCAGTCAGCCATGTGGGAGTCCAGCACCTTAATCATCACGCCACCTGCTGGCCATGGGTTTATAGATTCTGGTTCCTCCCATTTACGTTGAGTTTGACCAAGACTGTTCTACATGTGCCCAAATTATAACACAAAAAGTAATGATTTAGTCCTGGAAAATGCATCAATCACAATAATATCATAGAATTACAATAGATTTTAATCTTACAAAAATACTCACTTAAGGCCTTGTTTACCTAAGAAAGCTGTTATGAAATTAACTAGAGTTATATAATTCAGAAAATAAAGAATTAAAAGTACTGTACAAATATGGAAATATTTTGTCTTCCTTGTATAGATTACAGCCACTCTGAAATATTTTATTATATATACTTTTAAAAAATTTATTTACCTTATTTACATTTTCTGTCAGACCCTGGGAAATAGAGGCGTTTTGCAGTTATTTACAGAACAAGTAGGCTGGAATAAATCTGAAGTTTGCAATATACATACCTGCAATGGACTATGACCATGGTCAAGCTACTTCACCATTATATGACCGTTTCATCATCTATAATGTAGTAATTAAAGTATGCACTGCCATTACTACATTACTAACAGTATTACATTACTAATGGTACTACATTACTAATGATACTAATAACTCCCTTACCACAAGCTTATAATACATATGATGATAATACAATAACAATCTCACAGTGGTACTGGAAAAATGGAAAGACTTAATATTTCTGAGTGCTTAGAATGGTTCCTGGCACACAGTGAGAATTATACAAATATTTCCTTTGATTATCATTATTATTGTTATTACTTTGAGAAATTAATATTTTCTTCTAACTTGGGTCAATCATAAATTTTATATTTAAATTTGTAATCTCAGCTGAAACAATGTAGACCAGAAAGTTGACCCATTGGAATAATTCTCTAAATCTATAGATAGGATAACCTGACTGGACTTATCAAAAGACACTAGGAAGGGGACCAGCAGTTGGTGTAATGGCTATGTTGCTGGACTCCCATGTAGTCAACCGTGGTTCAAGTCTTGGACCTGGTGGCTTAAACTCATGCCGGGTGCATGTACTTACGTTCGTTCCCAAGATCCTGAGAGGAGAATGGAGGAGAAGGGATTGCAGCGTGGCCATCCCCTTGGGGGGTGATTTCTTGCTTTCTGTCTCTCTGTCTCTCTTTGTCTTTCTGGCAAGCACCTGCAACCCATAGTAAAAACCTCTCAAAAAAAAAAAAAAAAAAAAAAAAAAAAAAAGCTCTGAGAAGATTCCTCATGGATACTGGGAACTAGATATTTCAGGGCACAGGAGAAATGAAGATTTTCTACTCATAATTCAGCCTCCAGCAAGCAAAACTAGTGTGGCAAGAGAGTTGAGCCATTCTCTGAGAAGATTCCTCATGGATACTGGGAACTAGATATTTCAGGGCACAGGAGAAATGAAGATTTTCTACTCATAATTCAGCCTCCACCAAGCAAAGCTAGTGTGGTAGGGAGCCCCTCTGGCCTTCTATCTCTGTCTCTCTCTGCTCCTGTCTCCTCATTTTTTTTTGGTAATTTTTCCTTTTTACAATTTATTTATTTATTTATTTATTTATTTATTTATTTATTTATTTATTTTTGTATATACTTTCAATCATATTGTTTGGCTTACAATGAGACCATTTCGATATGTGAACATTTCTCCCCAGACCCGTTGATCGAAATATCTTCAACAGATAACACCACACCTCCCCATCCCGTCAATGCTCTACCTCTGTATCCCTTCTCTAAATGTCTTTCGTTGGGCCCCACTCCTCCACATACACCTCATCTGACATTCACACCCATCTCTTGTGTTTGTTCAACTGTTAGTCAATCAGTTTCAGACATAGAATGCAGACAAACGGTATATGTTAAGTGGGGACATACAATGTCTCTCCTTCATAGTCTGGCTTGCCTCACTCAGCAGTACATCTTCCATATTCTTCCACTTTCTGTCAAAAGCCAGGGCTCTGTTGGTTTTTATGGCTGAGTAGTATTCCATAGAGTATATGTGCCACAGTTTTTCAATCCATTCCTCCATACGGGGACATCTGGGTTGGTTCCAAGACTTAGCAATTGTGAATAGTGCCGCAATAAACATCGATGTGCAAGCACTTTTCCAATGAAGAATTCTTCTGTCCTTTGGGTAGATACCGAGGAGTGGGATCTCTGGATCATATGGCAGATCTATCTGTAGATTTTTGAGGAATCTCCAAATTATTCTCCACAGTGGTTGGACCAATCTACATTCCCACCAGCAGTGTAAAAGAGTTCCCCTTTCACCACACCCCCGCCAACACTTATCATTTTTTGTTTTTTTAATATTAGACAATCTGACTGGGGTTAGGTGGTACCTCATTGTTGTTTTTATCTGCATTTCCCTTACGATGAGGGAGGTTGAACATTTTTTCATATGCCTTTTGGCCATTCGTATGTCATCTTTAGAGAGTGTTTTCTTCATCTCCTTCTCCCATCTTTTAATAGGGTTGATCTTCTTTTTTCCAAACACCTTTTTTAGTTCCTTGTGTATTCTGGTTATCAGTCCCTTATCTGATGCAACATTTACAAAAATATTTTCCCATTCTGAGGGCTGTCGATTCACACTAACTACTGTGTCTTTGGCCATGCAGAAACTTCTTAGTCTGATGTAATCCCACTTGTCTATTTTGTGGACGATGGACTCTGCTTTGAGTGTCTTCTTTAGGAAGTCTTTCCCTACACCAATGTCTCCCAGAGTTTCCCCAGCATTCTCCAGGAGCAGCTTTATAGTTTGAGGTCTTAGATTTAGATCCTTGATCCACGTTGACTTGATTCTTGTCAAAGGAGAGAGGTAGGGGTTCAGATTCATCTTTCTGCAAGTGGAAGACCAGTTTCTCCAGCACCACTTGCTGAAGAGGCTTTCATTTTCCCACTGGATTGACTGGTACCCCTTGTCAAAGATCAGTTGACTGTATGTTTGGGCACTTATTTCTGGGGACTCTATTCTGTTCCATTGGTCCACATGTCTGTTTCTGTGCCAATACCATGCTGTCTTTATTACCACAGCTTTGTAATACATTTTTGGATCGGGGATTGAGATGCCACCCACTCCATTCTTCTTGTGTAGAAGTGCTTTGGCAATACGGGGTCTTTTATGATTCCAGACAAATTTTAAGATTGTCTTTTCTAGATCTGTGAAGAATGTGTCTGGTACTTTGATTGGCATTGCATTAAATAGGTAGATTAATTTGGGTAGAATTGCCATTTTGATTATATTAACTCTTCCAATCCATGAACATGGGATGTCCTTCCATTTTTTTGTGTCATTTTCAATTTCTTTTTTTACCTTCTCATAGTTTTCCTTGTGGAGGTCTTTAACTTCTTTGGTTAGATTTATTCCTAAATATCTTATACTTTTAGTGGCTATGGTAAACGGAATAAGTTTTTTCAGTTCTATCTCAGTCTGCCTGTTATTCGTATACAGAAATGCTATCGATTTCTGTATATTGATTTTATATCCTGCAACTTTACTGAATTCATGTATTATTTCCAGTAGTTTTTCCATGGAGACCATTGGGTCTTCTATGTATACAATCATGTCATCTGCAAATAGAGAGAGTTTCACCTCTTCTTTTCCTATTCGAATGCCCTTTATTTTTTCCTCTTTTCTGATTGCGTTGGCGAGGACTTCCAGAACTATGTTGAAAAGAAGAGGAGAAAGTGGGCATCCTTGTCTTGTTCCTGTGTTTAGTGGGAAAGCTTTCAGCTTTTCTCCATTCAGGATGATGTTCGCTATGGGTTTTTCATAGATGGCTTTTATTGTATTGAGAAATGGCCCTTCTATGCCAATTTTGCTAAGAGTCTTGATCATGAAGGGATGTTGTATCTTATCAAATGCTTTTTCTGCGTCAATCGATATGACCATATGGTTTTTGTCTTTCTTCCTATTAATATGGTGTATTACATTTATGGTTTTGCGTATGTTGAACCAACCTTGCATTCCTGGAATAAAGCCTGCCTGATCATGGTGTATGATCTTCTGTATAAGTTGTTGAATACGATTTGCTAGTATCTTGTTGAGAATCTTTGAGTCTATGTTCATCAGAGATATTGGTCTATAGTTTTCCTTCCTTGTCCTGTCCTTATCTGTTTTGAGGATGAGGGTGACAGAGGCTTCATAGAATGAATTAGGGAGAGATTCACCCTTTTGGATCTTTAGAAATAATTTGAGCAGAATGGGAGTTAACTCTTCTTTGAAAGTTTTGTAGAATTCAGAGGTGAATCCATCGGGGCCAGGGCTTTTCTTTGTTGGGAGGTTACTTATTACTGATTCAATTTCCTGGCTTGTTATGGGCCTATTCAGACTTTCTATTTCTTCCTGGCTCATTCTTGGTAGATTATATTTGTCCAGGAATTTGTCCATCTCATCCAGATTATCTTGTTTCTTAGCGTATAGATGTTCAAAGTATCCTCTAATGATGTTTTGAATTTCTACTATGTCTGTTGTTATGTTACCAGCCTCATTGCAGATTTGATTCACCTGGTTCCTTTCTCTCTTCTTCTTAATAAGTCTCGCTAGTGGGGTATCAATTTTGTTTATCCTTTCAAAGAACCAGCTTTTGCTTTCACTTACTTTCTGTATAGTACGTTTATTTTCTATTTCATTTATTTCTGCTCGGATCTTTATTATTTCCTTTCTCCTGTAATTTTTTGGATTTTTTTGCTGTTGCTTTTCCAATTCTCTAAGGCTTGATGTTAGGTGATCCATTAGCCTTTTCTCTGTCTTCCTCTTATGTGCACTAATTGCTATGAACTTCCCTCTTATGACTGCTTTGGCAGTGTCCCAAAGATTATGGAAACTTGTATCTTCATTGTCATTGGCTTCCATGAATCTTTTGATTTCGGACTTTATTTCTTCGGTAATAGTGGAGTCATTCAGGAGTAGGTTATTTAGTTTCCATGTTTTTAGGTATTTTTGAGGATTTCTCTTGAAATTAAACTCGAGTTTAATTCCATCATGGTCAGAGAAGATGCTGGAAATAGTTTCTATGCCTCTGAATCTGCAGAGGCTTGCTTTGTGTCCTATGATGTGATCAATCTTCCAGAAAGTTCCATGTCGGGGTGAGAAAAAACTATATCTTGTGGTTTTTGGGTGGAAAGTTCTATAGATGTCTGTTAAGTCCAATTGATTTATGGTATCATTTAGGTCCTTGATCTCTCTACCTATTTTTTGCCTAGATGATCTGTCCAGAGGGGATAATGCGGTGTTGAGATCTCCAACAATTAGTGTGTTGCAGTCTATCTCCCCTTTCAGATCTAACAATCTTTCCTTCACATATTTGGGTGCTCCTGTGTTAGGAGCATAGATATTAATAAGCGTTATATCTTCTCGATCTATAGAGCCTTTTACTATGATGTAGTGCCCTTCTTTGTCTCTTCGGACACTTTTTGTTTTAAAGCCTATTTTGTCAGAAATTAGTATCGCAACTCCAGCTCTTTTTTGGTTCCCAACTGCATGGAAAACCTTTATCCAACCCTTCACTTTCAGTCTATGTATGTCTTTTTCCATGAGGTGGGTTTCTTGTAGGCAACAGATAGAGGGTTTCTGTTTTTTTATCCATTCAGCCAGTCTGTGTCTCTTGATTGGAGAATTTAACCCATTAACATTCAATGTTATTATCGATGTTACAGGATCTGTACCGACATTTAAGTTAGCCATTGTCTTAGTTGCCTGTTATTTCTTTGTTTCTGGCTGTTGCGTCTTTAGTTTTCCTGGCACAGTACTTTCTTCAGGATTTCTTGAAGAGCTGGTCTGGTGTTGGCAAATTCTTTCAGGTTTTGTTTGTCTGAGAAGATTTTAATCTTTTTTTCCCAAATGAAGGATAATCTTGCAGGGTATAATAGTCTTGGCTGAAATTGTTTCTCTCTTAACACTTTCAGTATGTCTTCCCATTCTTTTCTTGCTTGCATTGTTTCTGATGAGAGGTCTGGTGTTAGTCTTATGGGATGGCCTTTGTAAGTTACTTCTCGTTTCTCTCTTGCCAGTTTTAGTATCATGTCTTTTTCTGTGACGTTAGACAGCCTGGCTAAGATGTGCCTTGGGGAAGATCTTCTGGGGTTGATTCTATTTGGGGTCCTTTGTATTTCTTGGGTCCGGATGGTTCGGTGCCTCTCTAGGCTTGGGAAATTTTCTTCCAAGATGTCATGGAATAGATTTTCCATTCCGCTATTAGTTTCTTCACCTTCTGGGATGCCGATTATTCTGATGTTTGGGCGTCTAATAGAGTCTAGTATTTCTCGTATATTATCCTCATGTTTTTTAGTTATTTTCTCGATCTTTTTGTAGTTTTTTTCTAGATCAGAGGTTTTATCTTCTACATCAGAGATTCGATCTTCAGCATGGTCTAATCGGCTCTTAATACTTTCCAGAGAGTTTTTGATTTCTTGTATCATAGACTTTATCTCTAATAGTTCCACCTGATTCTTTCTCAGAGTATCCATTTCTTCTTTCATATCCTGGAAGGACTTCCTAATTTCCTGTAGTTCGTTGTCTCTTTTTTTTCCAATTCACAGAATTTGGTCACCATGTATGTTCGAAATTCTGTGTCTGTCATTTTGGTAACGTCCTCCATATTTACGAGACACGGAGGGGCATTTTCCTTTGTTGGAGACATATTTTCTTGTTTATTCAGACCTGGGGCTCTTTTTCTACTTTTAGCCATTGGAAGATTTCTTCCCTTTTAAAGACCTCTTGGGAGAACTTTTGTCCCACGAGAAGTAAGAGTCTTTCCTTTTAGATGGGAATAGCTGTTTGTTGAAGTCTCTCTTCTGTTGTTTTTACCAATGTGTTTTCAGGAGCAGAACTCTACAGAAGGGTCTAACAAGCAGTATCTCCTTTTTCAAAGGGGATCAGTACTAGGGAGGATCCCAGAGACACTTACCTTCCTCGGAAATTTCAGATATATGATTCTGGACCTGTGTAGTCTAGAAGGTGGAGTCTGGGGCCTGGGGGTCTGGAAGTGAGGTGGGGGTCAGAGGTGACCCTCCCTCAGTGTCCCTTGCCGGCCAGAGGCTTGCAGGAGAGCCTATTGCCTTCTGGCAGTCCTGGATAGTCTAGAAGGTGGAGTCTGGGGCCTGGGGGTCTGGAAGTGAGGTGGGGGTTAGAGGTGACCCTCCCTCAGTGTCCCTTGCCGGCCAGAGGCTTGCAGGAGAGCCTATTGCCTTCTGGCAGTCCTGGATAGTCTAGAAGGTGGAGTCTGGGGCCTGGGGGTCTGGAAGTGAGGTGGGGGTCAGAGGTGACCCTCCCTCAGTGTCCCTTGCCGGCCAGAGGCTTGCAGGAGAGCCTATTGCCTTCTCCTTTTTACGATTTTTTAAAGGTAGAGTTTCTCTCTGGCTCTCAGCTCCATCTTTTGTTTTGTTAATAATCCCTTCTGCTCCTTTCTCCCAGGCAGGAGAGTTGAGCCATTCTCTGAGAAGATTCCTCATGGATACTGGGAACTAGATATTTCAGGGCACAGGAGAAATGAAGATTTTCTACTCATAATTCAGCCTCCAGCAAGCAAAGCTAGTGTGGTAGGGAGCCCCCCTGGCCTTCTATCTCTGTCTCTCCCTGCTCCTGTCTCCTCATTTTTTTTTGGTAATTTTTCCTTTTTACGATTTTTTTAAAGGTAGAATTTCTCTCTGGCTCTCAGCTCCATCTTTTGTTTTGTTAATAATCCCTTCTGCTCCTTTCTCCCAGGCAGGAGAGTTGAGCCATTCTCTGAGAAGATTCCTCATGGATACTGGGAACTAGATATAAGCGCGCCACGCGGTTTTCTATTTTGTGATTTTTTTCTTTAAAAAAAGAAAGAAAAGCAATTATAATTTTTTATTTTTTTGTCTTTTTTCTCTCTTTTTGTTGTTGTTTCTCTCTCTCTTTTTCATTTTCCTTTTTCTTGTCTCTCCACCCAATATCTACTGAATCTGCTGCACAAGCGATCACAACAGAACGGCAATCAGATTCTAGAACACCTCTGTCTGCTTGCTCCCGAACACTGAGGCTTAACTTCAAGAATTGAAAAAAACACGCCATTCATCAGATGACAAGAAATCACCGTCGGATCACGAGAAATATGGGAAAATGAGAAAATACCTCTCCTCCAATGGAAAAGAGTAACTCTCCTTCATCCACAAGCAGTTCGGTGAAAGTCATGGAAATGTCTCATAAGGAATTTAGAACATTTGTAATGTCGAAGCTAACAGAGATGGAAGAAAAGAGAGATAATGAACTGCTAAAGAGAAAGGAGAAAGAAGTTGCTGAGTTCCAGGAGATGAGGAAATTCTTGCAAGATCTAAAAGAAGAATTACACACTTTACAAAAGACTCAAACGGAAGTGCTAGAGATGAAGTCTATAATACAAGAAGTCAAAATCTCCCTTGAAAGTATTAAAAGCAGACTAGATCATTCAGAAAATAGAATCTCAGATGTAGAAGAGTAAATGGCTGGCTTAGAAAAGTCCACCATGAAGACTGAGAAAATGGCTCAAAAATTTGAGAATGATATGCGAGAAGTACTGGATACCATCAAACGTCCAAATATCCGGATAATTGGCATTCCAGAAGGTGAAGAGACCCACAAGGGCATTGATAATCTATTCCATGAAATCCTGCAAGAAAACTTTCCAAACCTAGAGAGGCATTCGAAGATCCAGTCCCAGGAAATACAAAGGACCCCAAATAGAATCAACCCAAGAAGATCTTCTCCAAGACACATTATAGCCAGGTTGACCAAAACCGCAGACAAAGACAAGATACTAAGATTGGCAAGAGAGAAACATCAAGTTACCTACAAAGGACATCCCATCAGGCTAACAGCAGATCTCTCATCGGAAACAATGCGAGCGAGGAGAGAATGGGAAAATATATTCAAAGTGTTACGAGAGAAGCAATTTCAGCCAAGAATACTGTACCCGGCAAGATTATCTTTCAGGTGCGAAGAAAAGACAAGAACATTCTCAGATAAACAAAACCTGAAAGAATTTACCAGCACCAGACCAGATCTCCAAGAAGTTCTCAAGGGTGTGCTGTATCAAGAAAATTAAACTCAGACACACGGAAATAAGAGTCAAAAAACTATGAAAGTGGCCAACTTAATCAGAGGGACAAGTCTGGAGTTGAATATTATATCCCAGAATTTAATCAGGAAAATTGAACCAGAACAGAAGATAAAAGTACATGAGACTGATAGGTTCATGCACCTTCCATTTGAACAGAATCCTAACTTGTTTCCTGGCTTTAAGCAAAGTTCCTTGGCATTTCTTTGAGTTAAGTTAAAACTGGTTTTCTTAGTAGTAATGAGTGTTCTCACCATTGAAAGTAGTTAGATTATGTAGGAAATTGTGTGATCAATGCAACGTGGGTGGGAAGGGAATGAAGGACAATTGTGGACACCGGAGGTGGTGTGAGAGGAGGGTGGGAAGGGACAGAGGGTCAGAAAGAGGGGTGGAAGTAATTCTAGGAACTAGTAATGGAAATTTTTTTGTAATGTGCATGATTGTATCACTATGCAGTGTGTACTGGATGGGAGATTGCATTTTGTATGCCGTGATGAAGCTTAGGGAAGGAATTTAAATTGAGTTTCAAAAAAAAAGTTTCAGAAAAAAAAATATATATCTATTCAATGACTGCAGTAGGATATGTAGCCACAGCTAGGTGCTACTTTATAGGATGCGTAAAGTAAGACTTGTGTTCATGGAAATGTGGGTATCACCTGTGTTTGCTACGAGGGTATTTGGATTGATTAGGGTCTTTGGTGTTACAATAAAATGTGAGGAGAAAACAGTATAGAAAGCAAACATAGATACCAGAGACTGTGGGAGGAGAGTGGGAGATGGCAGAGGGTAAGAGATAGAGAATCTAGGACGGGGGGAAAAAAGCAAAACATACAGAAGACAAGGTATGGAAGATCATTTGCTGACAATAACATGTTTGTTGATGTGCTTGATTGAGACAATATATAGTGTAATTTGGATGGAAAAAAAATAAAAACACCACTACAAAATACATAGGGTGAGAGCTTGAAAAATATTGTATGGCATACTAAAAGGTTTAATTCTGTTGGTCATTCAATCTCTTTACTTCATTTACTGTATTATTTCTCTCTAATAAGTGCACACAAGATGATCCCAAAGAATATCTCAATGAGATACTTTTACACAGTCTATATACTTAACGCTTATGACTCTTAAACTATGTGGCCCTCTCTGGGGACATTTACTAGTAACTTTGCCATTCCTAATCTGAAGATCTCATTGTGGCATTTAAAAGAATGGAAAAGAAAGATAGTTCATGGAAGTTTCCAAATAAAGTCCTTTGAGAGTCAATAAAAAAAAAAAAAAAAAAAAAAAAAAAGACATTAGGAGGGGCCTGCAGGTGGTGTGTGGTTAAGGTGTTGGACTCCCACATGGCCAACCACAGACCTGGACTTGGCAGCTTGCTTTCTCACTTTCCATCTTTCTCTGGTCAAATTAAAATTAATAATAAACAAAATTAAATCATTCTTTAAAAGAAGAAAGGAGGAGGAGGAGGAGGAGAAGAAGAAGAAGAGGAAGAAAGGGAAATTTCCCAACTCCCTTTTGATTTTTTTTTTTTTTCTGAGAGAGATTTTTGCTATAGGGCTCATGCACTTGCCAGAGAGACAGAGAGACAGAAAGAGAGAACTCACCACCCCAGAGAGGATGGTCAGACTTCAATCCCTTCTCCTCCATTCTTCTCTCGGGGTTTTCGGGAAATATGTACACACACCCAATGTGAGTTTTTATTTTTAATTTATATTATACATTTAATCACTATACATCACTCAACTTTTTTTTTTTTTTGAGAGGTTTTTGCTATAGGGCGCGTGTGGTCGCCAGACAGACAGAAAGAGACAGAGAGACAGAAAGCGAGAAATCACCCCCCAGGGGGCATGGCCACACCGCAATCCCTTCTCCTCCGTACTCCTCTCGGGATCTTGGGCACGCACGCACACGCGCCCGGCGTGAGTTTTAAGCCACCGGGTCCGGGACGTGAACCGCGGTCGACTACGTGGGAGTCTAGCGACATAGCCATTACACTAACTGCTGATCCCTCCATTACTCAACTTTTAAGTTGAATTTATCTCACATGAATACATTTTACACCAGGCCAATTGGGATATAAAACACATTATCATCAACAGATAATAATCCATTTCTGTGTCCCATAAATGTTTTATGCCTCCAGGTCTGGGACTCGGACCATGGTCGACTATGTGGGAGTCCAGTGACATAACCATCACACCATCTCCTGGTCTCTAACTCCCTTTCGATTTTATGCATCACTTCTTTTTTCTATACTTTCTAAGTTTTTTTCAGAGTTCAGCAGTTTTATCAGTCAGCCTGAGACACTAGAGCTCTAGAAAAAAAAGATGGTATTTCAAGTTTGGAGAGCCAGAAGGACCTGATGTTTTTAGTGATGATTGCTCACTCTAAGAAAATCTAGCACAAATCATTTCCCTGATTATTTACGTTCAACCTTCCCTGTCTGTGCAATGGATCTAGACTTGAGGTGGCCAAAGTATATAATATTGGGGAGGTCGTGTGGTGAAAGGGGAACGCTCTTACACTGCTGGTGGGAATGTAAATTGGTCCAACCACTGTGGAGAACAATTTGGAGATTCCTCAAAAAACTACAAATAGAACTACCATATGATCCAGCAATCCCATCCCTTGGCATCTACCCAAAGGACAGAAGAATTCTTCATTGGAAAAGTGCTTGCACGTCAATGTTTATTGTGGCACTTTTCACGATTGCTAAGATGTGGAACCAACCCAAATGCCCCTGTTCGGATGAATGGATTGAAAAACTGTGGCACATATATTCTATGGAATACTATTCAGCCATAAAAAACAACAAAACCCTGGCTTTTGACAGAAAGTGGGAGAATATGGAAGATTTACTGCTGAGTGAAGCAGCCAGGCTATGAAGGAGAGACACTGTGTGTCTCCATTTACTATATACTGAGTTTCCGCACTCTATAACTGAAGCTGATGGGCTAAAGGATGTACAAACACAAGAGATGGGTGTGAATGCAAGATGTGGTGTGTGTGGAGGAGTGGGGCCTGGGGAAAAACATTTGGAGGAGGGATACAGAGACAGCATTGTTGAGACAGGGAGGTAGTATTGTTATATTTTGATCAACTGGACCAGGGAGAAATGTTCACATATTGAAATGATACCTTGTAAGCTAAAAAATGTGATTGAATGTATTAAAAAAATGTAAAAAAAAAAAAAAAAAGAACAAGAACTCTAAATTACAAATACAGATTTGGTACTAATGGTAAAAAATGGATGCATATTTAAACAAGGGGGAGAAATTATAACAAATTGCACTTTTTTTTTTTTTTGAGAGGTTTTTGCTATGGGGCGCATGCACTTGCCAGACAGACAGAGAGAGACAGAGAGACAGAAAACAGGAAATCACCCCCCCCCCCGGGGGGATGGCCACGCCACAATCCCTTCTCCTCCATTCTCCTCTCGGGATCTTGGGCACGCACACACATGTGCCCCACGTGAGTTTAAGCCACCGGGTCCGGGACTCAAACCATGGTCGACTACGTGGGAATCCAGTGACATAGCCATTATGCTAACTGCTGGTCCCACAAATTGCACTTTTAAAAGTAAAACAGGGCCAGCTGGTGGCATGGTGGTTAAGGCTGAAACCCTGTGGTCAACTGTCCATTTCAAGTTATAGAACTGGCAGCTTGAAAAACGCACTGGGTATATGAGCGTGCATGCCCAAAATCCTGAGAGGAGAGAGAAGTGAAGGAGGAGAAGGGATTGAGGTGTGAGCATTTCCCATGGGTATTTGTGTAAGGGGGAGTGCTTTTTCATTTTCCCTCTCTTTTTCTCTCTTTCCATTTATCTCCAGGGAGCCCATATACCCTCTGGCAAAATTTTTGAAAAAGATTATTTATAGGGACCAGCAGTTAGCGTAATGGCTATGTCTCCGGACTCCCACGCAGTCGACCATGGTTCGCGTCCTGGACCTGGTGGCTTAAAACTCATGCCGGGAGCGTGTGCATGCCCAAGATCCCAAGAGGAGTACGGAGGAGAAGGGATTGCGGTGTGGCCATCCCTCCTGGGGGGTGATTTCTCGCTTTCTGTCTCTCTGTCTCTTTCTGTCTATCTGGTGAGCACATGTGCCCTATGGCAAAAATTTCTCAAAAACAAAGCAAAATAAAACAGAAAGGTTATTTACATATACATATATGACTTCATATATGTATATATATGTGTATACACACACACACCATAAATATCACTAAATAAAGGAGATCGCAAATGCTGGTGTGTATCATGTAATCTGTTGAGGGAGGGCCTGAACAGGACCAAAAAATTGAGGAAGGGTGAATTCATTGCTGCTTGAGCTGGGTATTGATCCACTGCTGCCCTTGGACATGGATTCTCCTGATTGGTCTTTGGACTGAGGCCAGGACTTACACCATTGACTTTCCTGGTTCTTGGGCTTTTGGACTTAGACTGAATTATAACACTGGCTTTTCTGGTTCTCTGGTTTGCAGATGGCAGGTCCTAGGACTTCTCAGCCTCTATGATAGTGTGGGTGATTTGTATGTTTTTTCTATTTCTCCAGAGAACCCTGGCTAATACATCTTCCAGTGCCCACTGCTGGAGTAACATAATTTAAAATTAAATCTTCCCACCCAGAAAAGTCTCTTCACGCAGGTTGCAGAGAAAGAACATAATTTCATTTATATAATAAGATATCTTCTAAAACATTGTAAATAAAGAACTTTCACATTTGTATAAGCCAAGCAGATACAACCTATTACATACATGTTCTCAAAATAAAGAATAACCAGTCCTCAGGCAAGAGGACTCAACACCACCACTTTACACACACAGTTTTTCCTAGATTGAGCTGGTAATTACAGTGACTACCTGTGTACCTAACTGGCTTTATCCAGGAGAAAATAGAGTTCTAAAGTTTTATGACAGAAAGTTTAATAGTTTTGCCCTTGGAGAGAAGCACCATCAAAGTTAGGCTCTTATTCTCCCACAGAAAATGGGAGATGGGGTTTTATCTCTCTTACTGTTTACATTTCAAAGAGATGACTCCCATGTCCTTGAGAAAGCCGTGTTCAAGTCACAAAGCTGGCAAGATGCTTATTTATCTTTAAAAATGTTTATGCACATGGCCCAGGGACACTGCAGCACCCTGTAAAGCTGTAAGCTATGTGACCAGTTGTAGGTTCAGATCCTGGGGTTGGCCTGGAAACATGCTGAGTGCACAGTATTCTCCAGTGCTTAGTAAGACGTGGTGATACTCCTGTCTAATCTCTTCCTCCATTCTTCTGATCATGACGTGTAGGGGAAACAGCCCAGTATTCCCAGAAACAATTCAAAGGGCTGTTCAGTTCCTATCTCCTCTAAAATGAAATTCACTCCATTAAGCCACACCCACAGACTGCTCATACATGGTGGTTTTTCTCTGAGCGTCCACATAGTTCCCCATAATTCACTTCATTCAGGAATTACCCCATCATCAGATATGTTTATAAATGTTCCAGTTATGAATGGGCTTTAAGTTCTTTCCTATTGAAACTCCTGGACCTAAATCACACATATGATGTAGCAATCTTTCTAAACCATCTAAATATTGTAAGATAGGTGATGATTTGCTCACTACTGTGACAAACAGAGTTTCTGACCAAACATATAGACGAGCTCAGTAGGGTGGTTATCTCATCCTACACACTGACCTAAGAGATTTTCATTTAAGCAAGACACCTAATTAAGTATATTGGGGTCACTATTGGAGTTGGTTAGCTTTATAGAAAAGAAAGAATAAATGAAGAAAAACGGAGATCCAAGAGTAATAGGCAAGGAGAAGGGAGATGAAGACAAGATTGTGTGATGCCATAAAAGACAGGAGAATAGAGAGTTCAAAGAAGGAGGTGGTCAGTGGAGTTGATATGAGACGGATAAAACATGAACGCCAAAGGAGGTAAGGAGCTGAGAAGGAGACAGGGTGGGCCACTGGGGAGAATTTGGTTACAGAGACAAGAGTTTAGAATGCATTCTAGAGTAACCTAGCACAGTAGAATAAAGAGAGTTGGTGACAACTCTATGTACATTTCAGAACAGCTAGAAGACAGGATTTCAAATGTATACAACACAGAGTAACGGTCAATATCTGAGATGGTGGTTTAGTGACTTGGATGTTTAGTGCCTTGATTTCCCTCTCACTGTCTCTCCAGCAATCACACATGCCCTATGACAAAAATAATGATAATGAAAAGAAAGAAAGACACTAAAGATGGGCCAAGAAATAGTGTAGTTACATATTACTTAAGAATGTTTTAAATAAAATAAATGCAAGACAGTTGATGGTGAAAGTTGCATTTCTTTTTTTTATTAATTACTTTTATTTATTTTTTTTTACATTTTTAAATACATTCAATTGCATTATTTAGCATACAAGGTGATCATTTCAATATGTGAACATTTCTCCCTGGTCCAGTTGATCAAAATATAACAATACTACCTCCCTGTCTCAACAATGCTGTCTCCGTATCCATCCTCCAAATGTTTTTCCCCTGGCCCCACTCCTCCACACACACCACATCTGGCATACACACTCATCTTTTGTGTTTGTACATCCTTTAGCCCATCAGCTTCAGTTATAGAGTGCGGACACTCGGTATATAATAAGTGGGGACATACAGTGTCTCTCCTTCATAGCCTGGCTTGCTTTACTCAGCAGTAAATCTTCCATATTCTCCCACTTTCTGTCAAAAGCCAGGGTTTGTTGTTTCTTATGGCTGAATAGTATTCCATAGAATATATGTGCCACAGTTTTTCAATCCATTCATCTGGACAGGGGTATTTGGGTTGGTTCCACGTCTTAGCAATCGTGAAAAGTACCGCAATAAACATTGATGTGCAAGCACTTTTCCAGTGAAGAATTCTTCTGTCCTTTGGGTAGATGCCAAGCGATGGGATTGCTGGATCATATGGTAGTTCTATTTGTAGACTCTTGAGGAATCTCCAAATTGTTCTCCACAGTGATTGGACTAATTTACATTCTCACCAGCACTGTAAGAGAGTTCCCCTTTCACATAACCCCGCCAACACTTACCATTTTTTGTTTTTTAATCTTAGACATTCTGACTGGGGTTAGGTGGTGTCTCATTGTTGTTTTGATCTGCATTTCCCTTATGATGAGGGATGTTGAGCATTTTTTTCATAAGCCTTTTGGCTATTCATATGTCATCTTTAGAGAGTGCTTTTTTCAAATCCTTCTCCCATCTTTTAATAGGGTTGATCATCTTTTTTCCAATCAGCTTCTTTAGTTCCTTGTGTATTCTGGTTATCAGTCCCTTATCTGTTGCATAAATTACAAAAATATGTTCCCATTCTGAGGGCTGTCGATTCACACTACTTTTGCCATGCAGAAACTTCCTAGTCTGATGTAATCTCACTTGTCTATTTTGGGGATTATCAACTGTGCTTTGGGGGTCTTATGTAAGAAGTCTTTTCCTACCCCAATGTCTTCCAGAGTTTCCCCAGTGTTTTCTAGAAGCATTTTAATAGTTTGGGGTCTTAGATTTAGATCCTTGATCCACCTTGACTTGATTTTTTGTCAAAGGTGAGAGGTAGGGGTTCAGATTAATCTTTCTACAGGTGGACTCGCACTGGGCACATGTGCATGCATGCCCAAAATCCCAAGAAGAGAATGGAGGAGAAGGGATTGCAGTGTGGCCACCCCCCATGGGGGATGATTTCTCACTTTATGTCTATCTCTCTGTGTCTCACTGGAGAGTGCACGTGTCCTATAGCAAAAATCTCTCTCTCTCAAAATAAAATAAAGATAGAGAACTGTGCCTTCTTTTTTTTATTTTATTTTATTTTTCTCAGATTAATTAAATTCATTTTACATAAAGTTCCCATTATGATGTATACAATATACATATATGTATATAGTTTTCAACAGAGAACTCTACTTTTTTTGGTGTTAACTGATTCCTCCTTTTGCCCCCCACGCCCACTTTCTACCACCCTCTCCTGACCACCCACTCCCCTCCCTTACAGGCTCCGGCATCCACATTTATCCTTTCCGCTATCATATCATTGGATCTTTTTCCTTCTGCCAGAGTGCCGATAATGTTATCATTATTATTATTTTTTTTTTTTCATTGGACATCTTTACAGTGTACAGCATGGTCCCTTCCAGCATGAGTATAGTTAACATTAGCCAAGACAATGATACCCCCACATACATCATCTTCAACAGACCACCCTTCACCCCTGTGTCCATCAAACGTGATGATCGTTCCCTGAACCGCCCTCCATCATTCATTCCCATTACCTCTCCCGTGCTGTCTCCAGCATCCGCAGTTGCCATCCCTGCGACCATACCCTCCAGATCTTTCATCCTTTTTTTTTTTTTTTTTTTTTTTTTTTTTCCTTTTTCAATTATGAGCTCATAAAGTTTTCCACAATAGGAAACATAGGTTCTATTCAGGGTTGGGTCAAGGGTGGGTCTCGTGCAGCTCCGCAGTTGTAGGTGAGTCTCTATGGAGTACAGTTTCAGGAACGCAGTTCTGGTAGGCAGAGACGGTTATCAGCTGATGCAGCACAGCATCCATCCTGTGATTACCGAGGATGGTGTTGTGGGGATCTGCAGCGTGAGTCATCCTTGAGTATCTGGCTTCCTTAAGAATGGTAGAATAGTTCTTATTTTTCCCTGAGGTAATGCAGGGCTGGTACCATCGCCTTCTCACTGCCCATAGGCAGCGAAAATCCTCCTATGCCATACATTTCTCAATTGGTTTAAGACATCCAAGGTTTCCTTCTTCTGCTTATATTTGCAAGATCTTAATCCTTGTTTTCGGCTTCAGTTTGCTGCTCGCAACCGCCGGTCACGTGCAGGCCCGGCGGGTCACGGGCAGGCTCGTTGGCCACGCCTGGGCGCAGGCCCGGCAGCCATGCTCGGGCCCGGCGGCCACGCGTGGGCGCATGCCCGGCGACCACGCACAGGCCCGGCGATCACACACAGGCCCGGCGGCCACGCACGGGCACAGGCCCGGCGGCCACACACAGGACCGGCGGCCATGCTCAGACCTGGTGGCCACTCGCCAACCTGGAGGTCATGCACAGGCCCGGTGGCCACTCGCAGGTCCGGGAGCCACACGCAGGCCCGGCGTGCGCCGGCCCAGTGACCACGCTCCGGCCCGGGAGCCATGTGTAGGCGCAGGCCCGGCGGCCATGCACAGGAGCGGGCCCGGCAGCCACACTCAGACCCGGCAGCCACTCGCCAGTCTGGGGGCCATGCGTGTGCCCAGCGGCCACTCGCAGACCCAGCGGCCATGCGCTGACCCGGCGGTCACGTGCAGGCCCGACGGCCACACGTCAGCCCCAAGCGCGCGCAACCACGCTCAGGCCCGGCGGCCACGCGCGGGGCCCAGCGGGCACACACCAGCCCCCCGAGCACGCGAATGCGCGCGGGACCCAGCGCCACCTCCGGTTCGCCTGCCTGGTCAGAGTGCTGCCAGGCAGCGTCGGCGCCGAGCGCGGGGACACACCCAGCGCCGGAGGGGCAGCAGGGGGCTGGGCGGCCTCGACTGCGGAACGCGAAGCAGAGGCGCCGAGTGCCCAGAGTCGGGCAGCCCCGGTCCCCGCGCAGGCCCAGAGGCGGGCGGCCCCCGGTCCTCGCGCAGGCCCAGAGGCGGCCGTCCCAGCGCGCTGGCCCCGGTCCCGCGCGCCCAGAGGCGGGCAGCCCCGGTCCCGCGCGGGCCCAGAGGCGGGAGGCCCCGGTCCCGCGCAGGCCCAGAGGTGAGAGGCCCAGCGCGCCGGCCCCCGGTCCCACGCAGGCCCAGAGGCGGGCGGCCCCGGTCCCCGCGCGGGCCCAGAGGCCGGCGGCCCCGCGCGCTGGCCGCGGGCCCAGAGGCGGGCGGGCCCCGGTCCCGCGCGGGCCCAGAGGCGGGCGGCCCCCGGTCCCGCGCAGGCCCAGAGGCGAGAGGCCCAGCGCGCCGGCCCCCGATCCCACGCAGGCCCAGAGGCGGGCGGCCCCCGGTCCCCGCGCGGGCCCAGAGGCCGGCGGCCCCGTGCGCTGGCCGCGGGCCCAGAGGCGGGCGGCCCCGGTCCCCGCGCGGGCCCAGAGGCGGGCGGCCTAGCGCGCCGGCCCCGGTCCCCGCGTTGCGCCCAGAGGCGGGCGGCCCCCGGTCCCCGCGCGGGCCCAGAGGCGGGCGGCCCCGGTCCCGCGCAGGCCCAGAGGCGAGAGGCCCAGCGCGCCGGCCCCGGTCCCACGCAGGCCCAGAGGCGGGCGGCCCCGGTCCCCGCGCGGGCCCAGAGGCCGGCGGCCCCCGCGCGCTGGCCGCGGGGCCCAGAGGCGGGCGGCCCCGGTCCCCGCGCAGGCCCAGAGGCCGAGAACTGTGCCTTCTTAAAGAAAGGAAAAGGAGTCAATTTGGTGAGTGGGAAGAGGTATACAGTTACCAAAGAAAGACAGACTATTTGATCAAAGATGTTCTAAAAGATGACAAGAGAAGAATATTAGTAAGACTAGCAAGGAAACTCATACTAAGAATTGCACTCATAAATAGGATATGTGATTCTTCTTTTAACTTTAGTTATTACAGGAAAATATTTCTCTATGATCTCCAACTTCTCTTCTCATACTGTCTTCTTTGCTTTTGAACTATCTCAGGTCTCTCCAATACTGAATAAGTCATCTTTTAGGGGCCACTGCTATTTCAAATTTCCATTCCAGTATTTTGAAAAGAATTTAGTCATCAGTCATTGTGAAATAAACCTATGAACTAGTCCTCCCACTGTAAACACTTTTTTGAAACCCTAGAGAAAATACATAAAGCCATTGGTTTCAGACGCTGGACAATAAGCAGTCATGGACATTGATCACTGAGAAAAGTAATGGAACCCAATTGTAGCTGGAGCTTTTTACCTGGAGGTGTTAGACATTAGGACAGAGAGGGCACACCCAGGCAGGGGACTGCAGTTACACTGAATTGAAAAGATGGAGTTTAGAGTTCAAAGAGGTTGAAGCAGCAATGATTTGTGGACAGGGTACCAATATAAGGACTCTATGTAAAGAAAAAGCTCTAGGAATCTCAAAAGTGTCTTCTAGTTTCTGTCTAAAAGCTGTATATCATGTGCAGGTTGAGACTTCGCAGGCTGAGGCAATGAAGAAGTGGGAGAGAAAGTACTACTAGGTGGTTGAAAGCTTGAGGATTTGAGATCCAACCAATCAGAGTGGAAGGAAATCACTGAACACCCCTTGCCATAGCAGGGAGGAGAAATGAAACATAAAGCCATGACCAAAGACATAAAGTAAATCTTGAGTAATCAAGTAAATCTATAAGTAAATAGATTTGTCAGTGCCATGTATACAAAATGTAACACTCTTTTTTTTTTGAGAGTTTTTTTTTCGCTATAGGGCGCGTGCACTCGCCAGACAGACAGAGAGAGACATAGAGACAGAAAGCGAGAAATCACCCCCCAGGGGGGATGGTCACGCCGCAATCCCTTCTTCTCCATTCTCCTCTCGGGATCTTGGGCACGCACGCACACGCGCCCGGCGTGAGTTGTAAGCCACCGGGTCCGAGACGTGAACCGCGGTCGACTACGTGGGAGTCCAGCGACATAGCCATTACGCTAACTGCTGGTTCCCAAAATGTAACACTCTTTAAAGGAAGAAAATAAAACACAGGTATTCAACATTTATCATGTTCAGCATTCAATTAAAACTTACTAGTAAAAATAAAAAAGAAATGTGACCCAACAGGAAAAGGAAAACTGGTCAACAGCAATATAGCCAGAAATAACAGAATGATCACACAAGAAATTTGAAACAATAAGTATGTCATAAGATGTTTTAAAAAATGTAAACATATTGAAGAAAGGAATGTAAAATATAATATGAAAGCAAATGGAACATAGAGACTAAAGCGAATTCAATAGATGAGTTTAATAGTTGGCTAAATACATTACAATAAAAATTTGAAGATTGGATATAAAACCTAAACAATCCAGGTCAAGAGAGAAAAACTAAAAAAAAAAAAATAAAAAGAACCTTAGTAGTCTTTTGGTCAATATCAAGCAATCTAATGTGTGCACATGACCTAAATGGTTCAGATCTCTGGATCGGCCTGAAAACATGCCAGGTGCATGCCCATGTACCCAAGACCCTGAGCGGCTGGTGGGCTGGGGAAGGGGGATTGAAGCATAATGAGGTCCTGTCAGAGGTGCTTCTCTCTCTCTCCTCTCTCTCTCTCTCTCTCTCTCTCTCTCTCTCTCTCTCTCTCTCTCTCTCTCTCATGTGCACGTGTGTACTCTCTGCTTTGAATAAAAAAATAAGCTTTATGAAAAAGAGAATCTGAAAGTGACATCAGCAAGATGACAGAATACAAAGTAACAGTCTCAGTTCCCCCAGCCCTTATTCCCCCAAGGAAATGCTGATTTAAGACTGGCATATGAACCAATCATGTGGGATCCAGCCAGTCACCATGCCACCATCTGACCCACAAGATCCAGGTATTTTACAAAGCAATTTTCAGAACTTCCTAATCCTGGAATACCAGAGCCCAATTACGAAGCAGCTGCACAACAGGACACATGACCAGAAACAATCGCTTTAAAATGGGTAACGAGAGTGGTTTCACTTTACACACATCAGCCCCCTCCCAAGCCAGCACTTCACAGCCCTGAACTCTCCATTTGTTCTGGGGGAGGAGGTGGTTGAAGTGTATATCCAGTGCATCACGAGAAACCTATTTGTCCTGCCTCACCCAGAATACTGAGGGAACCAGTGTACCTAAGATGCCTGGGTGGGGACCAGCAGGTGTGGTGGCTAGGGTGTTGGATTCCCACATGACCAACTGCAGTTCAAGTCCTGGACTTGGTGGCTTGCTTTCTTAGTTTTCCTTCTCTCTCTCTGTCTCTCTCTGAGGGGCACATGTGCCCTGTAGCAAACTTAAAAAAAATGATAATAATAAATAAAGACAAACAAATAAATAATAATAAAAAAAGATGCTTGGGGGTTGCTAATGTTATAATCTACTCAGCGAGAAATAAGAGGACATCCAGACATAGCCAAATTTATTGGCATTTATTGATTAAGCCAGTGGCATATGGGGGGGGAACTCGTGTCTTACAAAACCCCCCACAGTCCTGAATGAAAGGAGAAAGGAGCTTATATAGGCCAAAAATGCACAGATGTTTTACAAGGGCAAAGGAACAAAGTAAAGGGGCTTCAGGAGAGATAAGGGGTTGGGTTTTCTATCTTCAAAGCACAAAAGCCAGTTACAGAAGCAAAGCGAGCAGGTTAATTAGTCTTGAGGGTAAGTTCTGATTACAATGGAATTTTAATGGCTTCCCTAGTTTTGATCAAGGTTCTTGAAGCACCTGGGAGTGAGGCTTCTTTGGATCTGCACTCGTGGGGAGGGGGAGAAGGAGGCATAGTTTCTAAAATTAGATCACTTCTTCAAGATGGAGTCATGCTTGCTTCATTCCTACTGGTTTTATGGGACTGAGTCAAGTCCTTGGCTCACCACAGCTAGGGGTTGGTACTGTTCTTTTAAAATCAGGAGCTTACCGGAATGGATCCGTTGCTGGATAAACCTGAGCAGAAGTTTGAGAATGCATGGCCCAATTAATAGCCCTATAATAATCATGAGGGTTGGTCCAGCTATCGCTGACAACAGAGTCGTCCTCCAAGGGGACCAATCAAACATTCTTTGAAACCATGTTTTTGATTGTTCTCTTTGTTGTTCTCGTTGGTCAATATGTCTTTGGACCTGGGACAGACTATCTCTAATAATTCCTGATTCATTAGCGTATACACAGCACTTTTCTCCTAGGGCCATGCAGAGGCCGCCTTGTCTCAAGAATAAAAGGTCAAGGCTCCTCCTATTTTGTAGTACAATTTCTGCCAAGGAATTTACCTGTTCTTTTTTTTTTATTTATTTTTACATTTTTCCACAAACATTTACTTTACATAGCAAAAAAATTTTAGCTCATACTCCATAATTCTTTTTTTTTTCAATTTATTTATTTGCATTCATTCTCTGAACATCATTACAGCATACAAAATGAGATTTTCCATCCAAATTACACTATATATTGTCTCAATCAAGCACATCAACAAACATGTTATTGTCAGCAAATGATCTTCCATTTCTTGTCTTCTGTATGTTTTGCTTTTTTCCCCCCATCCTAGATTCTCTATATTTTACCCTCTGCGATCTCCCACTCTCCTCCCACAGTCTCTGGTATCTATGTTTGCTTTCTATACTGTTTTCTCCTCACATTTTATTGTAACGCCAAAGACCCTAATCAATCCAAATACCCTCATAGCAAACACAGGTGATACCCACATTTCCATGAACACAAGTCTTACTTTACGCATCCTATAAAGTAGCACCTAGCTGTGGCTACATATCCTACTGCAGTAATTGAATAGATATATATATATATTTTTTCTGAAACTTTTTTTTTGTAACTCAATTTACATTCCTTCCCTAAGCTTCAACACAGCATACAAAATGCAATCTCCCATCCAGTACACACTGCATAGTGATACAATCATGCACATTACAAAAAAATTTTCCATTACTAGTTCCTAGAATTACTTCCACCCCTCTTTCTGACCCTCTGTCCCTTCCCACCCTCCTCTCACACCACCTGCGGTGTCTACAATTGTCCTTCATTCCCTTCCCACCCACGTTGCATTGATCACACAATTTCCTACATAATCTAACTACTTTCAATGGTGAGTTCACTCATTACTACTAAGAAAACCAGTTTTAACTTAACTCAAAGAAATGCCAAGGAACTTTGCTTAAAGCCAGGAAACAAGTTAGGATTCTGTTCAAATGGAAGGTGCATGAACCTATCAGTCTCATGTACTTTTATCTTCTGTTCTGGTTCAATTTTCCTGATTAAATTCTGGGATATAATATTCAACTCCAGACTTGTCCCTCTGATTAAGTTGGCCACTTTCATAGTTTTTTGACTCTTATTTCCGTGTATCTGTGTTTAATTTTCTTGATACAGCACACCCTTGAGAACTTCTTGGAGATCTGGTCTGGTGCTGGTAAATTCTTTCAGGTTTTGTTTATCTGAGAATGTTCTTGTCTTTTCTTCGCACCTGAAAGATAATCTTGCCGGGTACAGTATTCTTGGCTGAAATTGCTTCTCTCGTAACACTTTGAATATATTTTCCCATTCTCTCCTCGCTCGCATTGTTTCCGATGAGAGATTTGCTGTTAGCCTGATGGGATGTCCTTTGTAGGTAACTTGATGTTTCTCTCTTGCCAATCTTAGTATCTTGTCTTTGTCTGCGGTTTTGGTCAACCTGGCTATAATGTGCCTTGGAGAAGATCTTCTTGGGTTGATTCTATTTGGGGTCCTTTGTATTTCCTGGGACTGGATCTTCGAATGCCTCTCTAGATTTGGAAAGTTTTCTTGCAGGATTTCATGGAATAGAATTATCAATGCCCTTATGGGTCTCTTCACCTTCTGGAATGCCAATTATCCAGATATTTGGACGTTTGATGGTATCCAGTACTTCTCGCATATCATTCTCAAATTTTTGAGCCATTTTCTCAGTCTTCGTGGTGGACTTTTCTAAGCCAGCCATTTTCTCTTCTACATCTGAGATTCTATTTTCTGAATGATCTAGTCTGCTTTTAATACTTTCAAGGGAGATTTTGACTTCTTGTATTATAGACTTCATCTCTAGCACTTCTGTTTGAGTCTTTTGTAAAGTGTGTAATTCTTCTTTTAGATCTTGCAAGAATTTCCTCATCTCCTGGAACTCGGCAACTTCTTTCTCCTTTCTCTTTAGCAGTTCATTATCTCTCTTTTCTTCCATCTCTGTTAGCTTCGACATTACGAATGCTCTAAATTCCTTATCAGACATTTCCATGACTTTCACCGAACTGCTTGTGGATGAAGGAGAGTTACTCTTTTCCATTGGAGGAGAGGTATTTTCTCGTTTTCCCATATTTCTCGTGATCCGACGGTGATTTCTTGTCATCTGATGAATGGCGTGTTTCTTTCAAATTCTTGAAGTTAAGCCTCAGTGTTCAGGAGCAAGCAGACAGAGGTGTTCTAGAATCTGTTTGCCATTCTGTTGTGATCGCTGGTGCAGCAGATTCAGTAGATATTGGGTGGAGAGACAAGAAAAAGGAAAATGAAAAAGAGAGAGAGAAACAACAACAAAAAGAGAGAAAAAAGACAAAAAAATAAAAAAAATTATAATTGCTTTTCTTTTTTTTTTAAAGAAAAAAATCAAAAAATAGAAAACCGCGTGGCGCACTTGCGCGCCGCGCTTATATCTAGTTCCCAATATCCATGAGGAATCTTCTCAGAGAAGGGCTCAACTCTCCTGCCTGGGAGGAAGGAGCAGAAGGGATTATTAACAAAACAAAAGATGGAGCTGAGAGCCAGAGAGAAACTCTACCTTTAAAAAAATCGTAAAAAGGAAAAATTACCAAAAAAAATGAGGAGACAGGAGCAGAGAGAGACAGAGACCTCAGAGACACAGAGACAGAGATAGAAGGCCAGAGGGGCTCCCTACCACACTAGCTTTGCTTGCTGGAGGCTGAATTATGAGTAGAAAATCTTCATTTCTCCTGTGCCCTGAAATATCTAGTTCCCAATATCCATGAGGAATCTTCTCAGAGAAGGGCTCAACTCTCCTGCTACACTAGCTTTGCTTGCTGGAGGCTGAATTATGAGTAGAAAATCTTCATTTCTCCTGTGCCCTGAAATAGCTAGTTCCCAGTATCCATGAGGAATCTTCTTAGAGAAGGGCTCAACTCTCCTGCCTGGGAGGAAGGAGCAGAAGGGCCATAATTCTTGACAGTTTACAAACAACTTTCAAGATCTCAAAATACTGAATTTTAAAGATAATGTTCAAAATAGGTCTTATCATTTTGTATAATTTTAAAACTCTATAACAACAGAAGCAGAATGGTTTCAAAAATATATATATACATATATATACAAATATATATGTGTATATATATATACACATTTAGAGTGCAGACACTCGGTATATATTAAGTGGGGACATACAATGTCTCTCCTTCATAGCATGGCTTGCTTCACTCAACAGTAAGTCTTCCATATTCATCCACTTCCTTTCAAAAGTCAGGGATTTGTTGTTTTTTATGGATGAATAGTATTCCATTGAGTATATGTGCCACAGTTTTTCTACCCATTCATCAGTTCGTGGGCATTTAGGTTGTTTCCATGACTTAGCAATCGTGAAAAGTGCCGCAATAAACATCGATGTGCAAGCACTTTTTCGATTAAGTATTCTTCTGTCCTTCGGGTAGATACCAAGGAGTGGGATTGCTGGATCATATGGTAGTTCTATTTGTAGATTTTGGAGGAATCTCCAAATTGTTCTCCACAGTGGTTGTACCAATTTACAGTCCCACCAGCAGTGTAAGAGAGTTCCCTTTTCACCACACCCCCTCCAGCACTTATCATTTTTTGTTTTTTTAATCTTAGACATTCTGACTGGGGTTAGGTGATATCTCATTGTTGTTTTGATCTGCATTTCTCTTACAATGAGGGATGTTGAGCATTTTTTCATATGCCTTTTAGCTATTCGTATGTCATCTTTAGAAAGTGGTTTTTTTCAACTCATTCTCCCATCTTTTAATAGGATTGATTGTCTTTTTCCGAAACAGCCGCTTGAGTTCCTTGTGGATTCTGGTTATCAGTCCCTTGTCTGATGCATAGTTTACAAAAATATTTTCCCATTCTGAGGGCTGTCTGTTCACACTAATCACTGTGTCTTTTGCCATGCAGAAACTTCTTAGTCTGATGTAGTCCCACTTGTCTATTTTAGGGATCATTGACTGTGCATTGGGAGTCTTATTTAAGAAGTTTTTCCGTACCCCAATGTCTCCCAGAGTTTCCCCGGTGTTTTCCAGGAGCAGTTTTATAGTTTGAGGTCTTAGGTTTAGATCTTTGATCCACCTTGACTTTATTTTTGTCAGAGGTGAGAGGTAGGGGTTCAGATTCATCTTTCTGCAAGTGGAGATCCAGTTTTGCCAGCACCATTTGCTGAAGAGGTTATCCTTTTCCCACAGGATTGACTGGTGCCCCTTGTCAAAAATCAGTTGACTGTATGTTTGAGCATTCATTTCTGGGGACTCTATTCTGTTCCATTGGTCCACCTGTCTGTTCCTGTGCCAGTACCATGCTGTTTTGATTACCACAGCTTTGTAGTATATTTTTGGGTCAGGGAGTGAGATGCCGCCCACTCCATTCTTCTTGTGCAAAACTGCTTTGGCAATACGGGGTCTTTTATGATTCCAGACAAACGTTATGATTGTCTTTCCTAGATCTGTGAAGCATGTGTCTGGTACTTTGATTGGCATTGCATTAAATAGGTAGATTAATTTGGGTAAAATTGCCATTTTGATTATATTAATTCTTCCAATCCAGGAACATGGGATGTCCTTCCACTTTTTTGTGTCATTTTCAATTTCTTTTTTTATCTTCTCATAGTTTTCCTTGTGGAGGTCTTTAACTTCTTTAGTTAGATTTATCCCTAAGTATCTTATACTTTTTGTGGCTATGGTAAATGGAACAACTTTTTTCAGTTCCATCTCAGTCTGCCTGTTGTTCGTATACAGAAATGCTATAGATTTCTGGATATTAATTTTGTATCCTGCAACGTTACTGTATTCATGTATTACTTCCAGAAATTTTTTTATGGAAACCATTGGGTCTTCTATGTATACAATCATGTCATTTGCAAATAGAGAGAGTTTCACCTCTTCTTTTCCTATTTGAATGCCTTTTATTTTTTCCTCTTTTCTGATTGCAATGGCCAAGACTTCTAGTACTATATTAAAGAGGAGTGGAGAAAGTGGACATCCTTGTCTTGTACCCGTTTTTAGCGGAAAAGCTTTCAGCTTTTCTCCATTGAGGATGATGTTCGCTATGGGTTTTTCATAGATAGCTTTTATTGTGTTGAGAAATGGCCCTTCTATGCCCATTTTGCTGAGAGTCTTGATCATGAAGGGATGTTGTATCTTATCAAATGCTTTTTCTCCATCAATTGATATGACCATATGGTTTTTATCTTTCTTCCTATTAATATGGTGTATTACATTTATGGTTTTGCGTATGTTGAACCAACCTTGCATTCCTGGGATAAAGCCTACCTGATCATGATGTATAATCTTTTTGATAAGTTGTTGTATACGATTTGCTAGTACCTTGTTGAGAATCTTCGCGTCTATACTCATCAGGGATATTGGTCTATAGTTTTCCTTCCTTGTCCTGTCCTTATCAGTTTTAAGGATAAGGGTGATAGAAGCTTCGTAGAATGAATTAGGGAGAGATTCACCCTTTTGGATATTTAGAAATAACTTGATCAGAATGGGGGTTAACTCTTCTTTGAAAGTTTTGTAGAATTCAGAGGTGAATCCATCAGGGCCAGGGCTTTTCTTTGTTGGGAGGTTATTTATAACTGATTTGATCTCCTGGCTTGTTATGGACCTATTCAGACTTTCTATATCCTCCTGGCTCAATCTAGGTAGATTATACCTGTCCAGAAATTTGTCCATCTCATCCAAATTATCTTGTTTCTTGGCATACAGATGTTCATAGTATCTCCTAATAATGTTTTTTATTTCTACTATGTCTGTTGTTATTTTGCCTGCTTCATTGCAAATCTGATTCACCTGGTTCTTTTCTCTCTTCTTAATAAGTCTCGCTAGTGGTGTATCAATTTTGTTTATCTTTTCAAAGAACCAGCTTTTACTTTCATTTATTTTCTGTATAGTTCGTTTATTTTCTATTTCATTTATTTCTGCTCGTATCTTTATTATTTCCTTTCTCCTGGAGTTTTTTGGATCTTTTTGCTGTTGCTTTTCCAATTCTGTGAGGCATGATGTTAGGTGATCCATTTGCCTTCTTTCCATGCTCCTCTTATGTGCACTAATTGCTGTGAACTTCCCTCTTATGACTGCTTTAGCAGTGTCCCAAAGATTATGGAAACTCGTGTCCTCATTGTCATTGGCTTCCATGAACCTTTTGATTTCAGTCTTTATTTCTTCAGTAGTTGTGGAGTCATTCAGGAGTAGGTTATTAAGTTTCCATGTATTTGAGTATTTTTGAGGATTTCTCTTGAAATTAAACTCAAGTTTAATTCCATCATGGTCGGTGAAGATGCTGGGTATAGTTTCTATGCTTTTGAATCTGTAGAGGCTTGCTTTGTGCCCAATGATGTGGTCAGTCTTCGAGAATGTTCCATGTGGCGGCAAGAAAAAAGTGTATCTTGAGGTTTTAGGATGGAAAGTTCTATAGATGGCTGTTAAGTCCATTTGATTTATGATATCATTTAGATCTTTTATCTCTTTACCTATTTTTTGTCTAGATGATCTATCCAGGGGGGATATTGCAGTGTTGAGGTCTCCAACAATTAGTGTGTTGCAGTCTATCTCCCTTTTTAGATCTAGCAGTCTTTCCTTTACATATTTGGGTGCTCCTGTGTTGGGCGCATAGATATTAATAAGCGTTATATCTTCTTGATCGATTGATCCTTTTACTACAATATAGTGCTCTTCTTTGTCTCTTCAAACAGTTTTTGTTTTAAAGCCTATTTTGTCAGAGATCAGTATTGCGACTCCAGCTCTTTTTTGGTTCCCAATTGCATGGAAAATATTTTTCCAACCCTTCACTTTCAGTCTATGTATATCTTTATCCATGAAGTGGGTTTCCTGTAGGCAACAGATAGAGGGTTTTTGTTTTTTAACCCATTCAGCCAGTCTGTGTCTCTTGATTGGAGAGTTTAATCCATTAACATTCAATGTTATTATTGATGTTAATGGATCTGTCCCGGCATTTAAGTTGGCCATTGTCTTAGTTGCCTTTTACTCTTTTGTTTCTGGCTGTTACTTCTTTAGTTTTCCTGGAACAGTACTTTCTTCAGGGTTTCATGGAGAGCTGGCCTGGTGCTGGCAAATTCTTTCAGGTTTTGTTTGTCTGAGAAGATTTTAATCTTTTTTTTCCCATATGAAGAATAATCTTGCAGGATACAATAGTCTTGGTTGAAATTGTTTCTCTCGTAACACTTTCGATACATCTTCCCATTCTTTCCTTGCTTGCATTGTTTCCGTTGAGAAGTCCGGTGTTAGCCTGATGGGGTGACCTTTGTAAGTCACTCGTCGTTTCTCTCTTGCTAGTTTTAGTATCTTATCTCTATCTGTGGTCTTAGCCAGTCTGGCTATGATATGCCTTGGGGAAGATCTTCTTGGGTTGATTCTATTTGGTGTCCTTTGTATTTCTTGGGTCTGGATGTTGGAGTGCCTCTCTATGCTTGGGAAATTTTCTTCCAAGATTTCATGGAATAGGTTTTCCATGCTCTTATTAGTTTCTTTACCTTCTGGGATACCAATTATGCGGATGTTAGGACGTCTAATGGAATCTAGTAATTCTCGTATATTATCTTCATGTTTTTTTGTTATTTTCTCTATCTTTTTGGTGGTTTTCTCTAGGTCAGAAGTTTTATCTTCTACATCAGAGATTCAACCTTCAGCATGGTCTAATCGACTTTTAATACTTTCAAGAGAGTTTTTGATTTCCTGTATTTCAGACTTTACCTCTAATAGTTCAGTATTATTCTTCCTCAGAATTTCTTCCTTCATATCGTTGAAGGACTTTCTCATCTCCTGTAATTCATTGTCTCTTTTCTGTTCCAGCTCATAGTACTTGTTCAACATGAATGTTCTAAACTCTATCTCGGACATTTTGGTAACATCCTCAATTTTTTCAGGAACAGGAAGGGAGTTACTGTGTTCCTTTGATGGAGACATATTTCCTGCTTTATTCAGGCCTGAGGTTCTTGTACTTCTACCCATTGCGAGATGTGTTCCCTTTGAAAAAACTTTTATGAGAAGGTTTCTTCTAATAGAAGCAAGTGTGTTTCCTTTCTGATGTGGAATGGAGACAGCCGAAGTCTATCTTCAATTGTGTTTAGTAATGTAAACCAAGAAAAAGTATTCACTTCAGGTGTCCAAAGAAATGTATCTCCTTCTTCACAGGTGTTTCAGGGAAATGGAGGATTCTAGAGAGTCTTAAAATGCTAGAATGTTTCAGAATTGTAATTCTAGACCTATCTGGACAGCCAGGGATGGTGCAGATAAAGGATGTGAGGATTGGGAAACTGGGAAGAAAATAATATGTAGAATAAAAAAAAAGTCGCGCGCCGCACGCTAGCGCGACGCGTGATTTCGCCAGGGGTCGAAAGATGGGGGTGTGGTGTGGATGAACTGAGGGCGTTCCTGTGTGTTGATCAGAAGAGAGAGATTTACAATTGAAAGATGTGGGTAACAGGACAGAGAAAGAAAAAAAAAAAGGGAAAAAAAATGTACCTGGCTGAAAGAGGGGGGTCTGGCCTGGGGGCCCCGGGGCTGGAACTACTGGGGGGCAGTCCTCCCTCGAAGATCCTGGCCCAGGGGTCGAAAGATGGGGGTGTGGTGTGGATGAACTGAGGGCGTTCCTGGCTGAAAGAGGGGGGTCTGGCCTGGGGGTCCCGGGGCTGGAACTACTGGGGGGCAGTCCTCCCTCGAAGATCCTGGCCCAGGGGTCGAAAGATGGGGGTGTGGTGTGGATGAACTGAGGGCATTCCTGGCTGAAAGAGGGGGGTCTGGCCTGGGGGGTCCTGGGGCTGGAACTACTAGGGGGCAGTCCTCCCTCGAAGATCCTCGAATTTACCTGTTCTTGTAAGTGAGCCACAGATTCTTCGAGTAGTCCTAGGTCAGTACTGATTAACCTTGATAACTCCTGAAGGTGTTGGTCACCCTGGATCAGGGCCATAGTTCCTATGGCTGCTGATCCAGCAATGGCCAGTCCCACTAGTAAGGGTATTAGAATGGGGAATCATTTTTGGCGTGCCCAATTTAATGGTGGAGATAACATGTATCTGCCTGCCTCTCTAGAATATACAAACACATGGGGAAAGATCTGGACAAGGACACAAAATTTCACATATGAACTAGTGATACATTGGGCTATTCCATTAGCACATGCCCACCAGGTGAGATTTGGAGCTTGATAACTAACACTAACACCAGTGACATCAACAAGATAAGTAAGGTTATAGTACTGTAAATAAGTAGAATTATTAAAGGTTGGATTTACCAAACAGATTCCAATACCTTGAATATCACTCAGAGTCAGGTGAGAGAAGCTAATAGAGCATTTTCTCATGGATTTAGTTATGGGTAGCCTCTGTACCACTCCCACATAGTATGGGGTAGTAGTATGTAGACAGAGCCAACAATCCCCTGCCAAGTGGAGGTTGGGAAGAGTTCAGGAGGTGATGTACTACAGCAAGGATAGCCAAGTGAGAATTCCCAGCCAGAGCTGGAGTGGTTAGAGGGAACTTGGCCAGAGGTGCTGGGGTAAGACATTTTGATCCATTACATTTCTATTCAAGGTCTCTCTTGGGTTAGGGCTTTTTTTTTGTATGGTGAGAAATGCCCCTGGGTCCCTTCCTGTGGTGTAAAAGCGTATTCCCCAGGTGCGTCCCATAAACCGCTTTGGACCTGCTGAATTACAAATAGTGATTTTAAGGTGGCCACAGGCATTCAGACCACATTTTACTGGCGATAGGAGTCTCCTTATTTCTATATCTGGATCAGGTTGTCCTGGTCACCAAGGCAGGTCCTAGCCTTGTTGACTGTTCCACCTTCACCCCCCTGATAGGAGTGGTGCAGGCAGTAAGTGGAGATGTCCGTTGACTTTACATGATGGCTATCAGAGTCATGAGGATGACAGTGTATCAGGGTGACCCTTCCAGGTGGGGGTCAGCCCTTGAGTCGTATAATTCTTGACTCACACTGAGTCTCCTGGCTGATATGGGTGGACTGTGTCTGATGAGGGAATAGGCAGGGCATCCCGGACACGGTGGTGAACTGCCTTTTGGGTAGAATCCAGAACCTGTAATAGTCTAAGTAGGATAAGGTTACGGATCTCAGCTTTTATTTCTTCACATAACTGGGAAAGAAGAGGCAGAGGCCTCCCAAACATAATTTCATAAGGGGTAAATCCTTCTACATAGGGGGTACACAGAACTCATAAGAGAGCTAAGGGGAGAAGCAGTACCCAGCCTTCACCTGTTTCTAGAGTTAATTTGGTCAGGATCTCTTTTAGGGTTCAATTCATTCACTCAACCTGCCCAGAACTCTGAGGCCAGTAAGCACAATGTAATTTCCAATTGATTTTAAAGTCCTTGCCAAATCCTGTGAGACCATTGCAACAAAAGCAGGCCCATTGTCTGACCTGATTGTCATAGGTAACCCGAATCTAGGGATCAAATCCTGAAACAATCTTTTGGTAACTACTAGAGCTGTCTCAGACTTGGTAGGGAAGGCTTCTACTCATCCTGAAAAAGTGTCTATGAATACTAGTAAGTACTTATATCCATTTGAGGAGGGTCTTATTTCAGTGAAATCTACTCCCCAATGTTCCCCTGGGACTTCCCCTCTCTTCCTAATACCCATGATCACTCTACCTGTTTGTTTAGTATTTACCTGAGCACAAACAGAGCACCTGAAAGTAATATTATCAACCAGTGTTTAAATTTGGAATATGATACCTACTTCTGAGGAGTGTCATGAGTTTTGACTTGCCCAGATGAGTTGTCTGGTATAGCTGATCTATTATTACCCTTCCTAGGGCCTCTGGGATCAGCAGCCTTCCATCAGGCATTTTCAGTCAGCCAGATGGCTCTTGGGCAGCTTGTTGTTCTGCAAACTTCTCTTCTGCCTTTGCAGAGAAGTGGAAGGTCTGGGCTTGGCAGAGTGATAAGGAGTTGGAGTGGCCCCACTGGTCTTAGGGCCACCTCTCAAGTGGCTTGATCAGCAGCTTGGTTTCCCCATGCCTCAAAAGAGCCCCCTTTTTGGTGTCCTTTACAATGTACAATGGCTACAGCTCTGGGTAGACATGTGGCCTCTAATAATGCTAGGATCTCTTTATTTTTAATGTCCTTTCCTGCCGAGGTCAAAAGGCCTCTTTGTAGATTGCCCCATGTACATGGACAGTGGCAAATGCATATCTGCTGTCAGTGTAGATAGTCACAGTCTTATCTTTTGTCCATCTTAAGGCTTGAATTAGAGCAATGAGCTCTGCTTTTTTTTTCTTTTCTTTTTTTGGAGATGTTTTTTCTTATTGGGTGTGTGCGCTTGCCAGAAAGACAGAGAGAGACAGAGAGACAGAAAGCGAGAAATCACCCCCCAGGGGGGATGGCCGTGCCACAATCCCTTCTCCATTCTTCTCTCGGGATCTTGGACATGCACGCACATGCACCTGGTGTGAGTTCAAGCCACCGGGTCTGGGACTGGGACTCGAACTGCGGTCGACTACATGGGAGTCCAGCGACATAGCCATTACTCTAACTGCTGGTCCCGAGTTCTGCTTTTTGAGCAGACGTTCCTTGATTTAAAGGCAGTGCCCATACAGTAAACTCACTAGTGACCACAGCTGCCCCTGCGTACCTGGTTCCATTGTGCATGAAGCTGCTCCCATCAGTAAACAGGATGACCTCGGCTGAGGGTAGTGGAGTGTCCTTCAAATCTGGTTGAGTTGACTGGATTACATCTATCACGTCAAAACAATTGTGAAGAGGCTCTTTGGGGTCATCATCTGGCAGTAAAGTGGCTGGATTCAGGGCGGCTGACTTCTGAAACCTAAGCCAGGGCTGGTCTAGTAAAAGGGCTTGATGTTGAGCTACTCAGGCATTTGACATCCATTTTTCTGGTGTGGTCTGGAGGAGGGCCTCCACCACGTGGGGTGCAGTGAGGGTCAACTCCTGCCCCAAGGTTAATTTGTCAGCCTATTTTACTAGCATGGCTGTAGCAGCTATCGTCCAGAGGCAAGCTGGCCATCCTGCCGCTACCGGGTCGAGTCTCTTTGACATATAGGCTATTGGCCATTTCCAAGGTCCCAGATTTTGGACTAGAATTCCTTTGGCTATTCCCCTCTTTCATCAATAAAGAGGTGGAAAGGTTTGGTGATGTCAGGGAGAGCCAGTGCTGGTGCTGACACCGGGGCTTGTTTTAATTCCTCGAAAACCCTTTGTTCCTGTTCAGTCCAGATCAAAGGTTGGGAGCCCCCAGTGAGTGTGTAGAGGGGCTTAGCTATCTCAGCAAACCTTGGAATACATAGGTGGCAATAACCTATCGCCCCTGAAAACTAAACTCATGTACCTCCTTTTTAGTCTTGGGTGGAGGAATGCATAGGATTGCCTCAATAGGGCCCGGGGAGTGTTCTTTTCTCTCCCTGTAGGTGGTACCGAGGTAGGTGACAGCCTGACGACATAATTGGGCCTTTTTGGCAGAGACACGGATAGCCCAGACGCTGTAGTTCTCCTAAAAGATCCTCAGTAGTTTTTTTTTTACAGGTTTTTTTCCTCCTCTGAGGCGAGGAGGAGATCATTGACATACTGGAGGAGGCTACCTTCAGGGTGGGCTAAATGAAACCCCTGCAAATCAGTATTTAGGGCCTCATCAAATAAGGTAGGTGCATTTTTATACCCCTGAGGCAACCTTGTCCAGCCCAGCTGCCCTGAAAACCCCTCCTCAGGATCAGTCCATTCAAAAGTGAAAATCAGTTGACTCACAGGAGCTAAAGGAATGCTGAAAAAAGAATTTTTTAAGTCCAATACTGTATAGCAAGGGTTGTTAGGGGAGAGAAGACTCAACAAGGTATACGAGTTGGGTACTGTCGGGTGTATGGTTTCTACCCGCTTGTTTACTTCTCTAAAGTCCTGGACTGGTCTATAATCGTCTGTCCCAGGCTTCTTCACTGGGAGCAAAGGAGTGTTCCAGGGAGATTGGCAAGGGACTAGAATTCCTGCCTGATGTAATTGGCGGATGTGTACTGTGACACCCCTTCTGGCCTCCAGGCTCATCGGGTATTGTTTCACTCATATGGGGGTGGCTGTAACAAGCAGCTGCAACACCAACGGGGGAGCAGTGTTTCACCAGTCCTGGGGGGTTACTTTCCTCCCAGACCTGGGGAAAGTGAGAAAGTAGCTCTACCAAGTGGGGGTCTTTTTCTCCCTGTCTTGGCTCCTTTTCTTTCTGCAAGAGGTATTCCTCAGAGAGAGGGCAGGTTACCAGGATTTTAGGGCAAGGTTGAATCTCTGGGTCTTGGCAATTGGTTGAAAAGGTGGCCTGTCCCTCATGAAAGGATATGGTGGCTTTTAGGTTTCATAGGAGATCCCTGTCAATAAGAGGATATGGACAATCAGGGATGACTAGGAATGAATGGGTCACTGTATTCTTTTCTAAGTCCACTGTTCTCTGTGACATCCAAGGACAGGATATCATTTTCCCCGTAGCGCTCTGGATAGTAGTTGTCTTTTTCCCAAGGGGTACCATGGGTTTGGTTAAAACAGAATAAGCTGCACCAGTATCAATCAGGAAGTCAACTCGAGTGCCCCCAACTTTCATTGTAACCGTGGGCTCGTGGGGGCTACTCTTGAATGAGCCCCAGTCCCATCAATCTTCCTCTAAATTTAAAACTTTTTCTCTTTTTACTGTGTTCTCAGGGCACTCCTTAGCCCAGTGTCCTCTTTGTCCACATTTCCTACATTGGTCTTAGCCAACTTGGGTCTCTTTTTGTGAGTTTTCTCTTTCTTGTTGACTTCGCCCATAGTAGCTACTACGACGTTAGCCATTGTCTTAACCTGTTTGTCTTCTATAGTATCCTGCCTGTTGTAGACCTTTTGGGTAATTTCTAATAGCTGTGACCTATTCATGCCCTCGAATCCCTCTATCCGCTGGAGCTTTCTTCTAATATCTGCAGTAGATTGGGACGCACAAGCCACATTAATTGCCATTTGATTTTCTGGAGCATCGGGATCTATGGGGGTATATTCTTGATAAGCATTGCATAAGCGCTCTAAGAAGGCTGCAGGGGACTCCTGAGGGCCTTGTGTTATTCCCATTACCTTCGACAAATTTGTGGGTTTTTGGGCCGCTGCCTTAACTCCAGTCAATAAATTACTGTGAAATGTGGCTAATGCCTCTCTCCCAGCATTAGTGTTTGGATTCCAATTAGGAAGTGTAGCAGGAAAAAGTCTATTTAGCCTATCTTGATCATCTTCTAAAGTTTCCCCCTCCCCCCATCTTTAACGCGGCTTTTCTAGCTTCTCCCTTTAACCTTTCTCTCTCCTCAGCAGTGAAAAGGGTAGCTAGCTAACAGCTGCTGGCAATCATCCCAAGTTGGCTGATGTGTGTAAAAGACTGACTCCAGCGAGTCAATGAGAGCCTGAGGCTTCTCAGAGAAGGGCGGGTTCTGAGCTCTCCAATTATACAGGTCACTGGTAGAAAAGGGGATGTATACAAGATACGGGTGACTTCCTGGGTCACCATCTGTCGGAGGTGCCTTCCTTAAGGGGTAACAGGGCTCTTGAGGAATCGGGGTTTTGGTCCCTCCTTTCTTCCCCAGACCTAGGAGGCAGAGGTGCCGAGGAGTCAGAACTCTGGTCCCTTCTCACCTCCCTAGACCTAGGAGGCAGGGATCTGGAGGAGTCATGACTCCGATCCCTTCTCATCTCCCTAGACCTACTTTGGGTGTACGGTGGAGAGCAGGGGACTGAGATGGCTGCCTCCTGTGGTTCCTCCTCATCTCTCCTGAGTTGCTGTCTGTGTGGATTATAAGGGGGAGGCAGGTCTGACTCCTCTGGATCTGACTGTAAGACAGCAGCAGGTTTTTGTTCTTTTTGAGGCCCTCCTAATGGGCCGATTATGAGGACACAATTCCCAGTTTTTAAGGCAGTGCTTCTCAACCAGGATGGGGGTCTTTGAACTAGTTAACCATTGGTCAATATATGGGTATTGGTCAGGATGGCCTGTTCCTCCTGTAGCACCTGTGACAACCTTCCAAATGGCTTGTACCTTTTCTGTGTCAAAGGACCCCATATCAGGCCATCCCACTCCAAAAGCGGGCCAATCAATTTCACATAAGGTTCGCAGCCTTTGTTTTGAGAGCTTGTAGCCATAATCACAACTCTCCACAAAGGCCTCATCAAAGTGATGTAACATACAGCTCAGGGGGCTTCTGAGAGAGCTATATTTTCCTCCCATGGTTTAAAAAAACTTGTTTAGGTATCTATGCCCAAATCAACTGTAAAAGACCGACACTCTGGTTTCTAATAATATCCCTTCTTGCAACAAGGTGGCGTTGAATGGTACTGATGATAATATTGATAATGTAAGAATTGCCAGTTCTCAAAGGCTTTAATCTCCCAGCTTCCCCAATGCAGAACTAGAATAGCAAGACTAGCTAGGTTCAAGTGCTGAAGGAAATCTGGACTTCTTCTGCTATTTGGAACTGCCTGCTTCAGGGAGCAGGCAATGTGCCAGAGGGCTGTAGCTCCAGGAAATTCTTGGAAGCAAGAACACACTGGTAGACTCCAACAAAGGCCTAAAAATGCACAAAATGGGTTGACACTCCCTTTTTTTTTCCCCTTTATTTTCTTTCTCAGATCAATCACATTCATTTTACATAAAGTTCTCATCATGATGTGTACAGTATACATACATGTATCTAGTTTTCAACAGAGAACCCTACATTTTCTGGTGACAAATGACTCCTCCCTTCCCCCCCACGCCCACCCTCCACCACCCACTCCCGACTACCCGCTCCCCTCCCTTACAGCCTCTGGTGTCCACATTTGTCCTTTCCACTATCATATCATCAGATCTTTCTCCCTCTGCCAGAGTGCTGATATTATTATTATTATTATTATTATTATTATCATTTTTTTTTCATTGCACATCTTTACAGTGTACAGAATGTTTTTTTCCAGCATGAGTGCAGTTCACACTAGACAAGACAGTGATACCATCACATACATCATCATCTACAGACCACCCCTCATCCCTGTGTCCATCAAACGTGATGATCGTTCCCTGAACCGCCCTCCATCACTCATTCTCATTACCTCTCCCATGCTGTCTCCAGCATCCGCAGTTGTCATCCCTGCGACCATACCCTCCAGATCTTTCACCCCTTTTTTTCTTATTCTATTATGAGCTCATAGAGTTTTCCACAATAGGAAACATAGATTCTGTTCAGGGTTGGGTCAAGGGTGGGTCTCGTGCAGTTCCGCAGTTGTAGGTGAGTCTCTGTGGAATACGGTTCTAGGAGTGCAGTTCTGGTAGGCAGAGATGGTTATCAGTTGATGCGACAGGGCCTCTATCCTGTGATTACCTAGAATGGTGTTGTGGGGATCTGCAGTGTGAGTCATCCTCGAGAATCTGGCTTCCGCAAGAATGGAAGAGTAGTTCTTGTTTTCCCTGAGGTAATGCAGGGCTGGTAACCATCATCTTCTCATTGCCCGTAGGCAGCGAAAATCCTCCTATACAATATATTTCTCAATTGGTTTAAGACATCTAAAGATTCTTTCTGTGGCTTATATTTGCAAGATCTTGTTTTCGGCTTCAGTTTGCCGCTTGTGACCGGCGGCCACACGCTGGCCCGGCGGTCGCGTGCTGGGTCATTGGCCATGCCCGGGTGCCTGCTCGGTGCCCACGCGCATGCCCGGCGGTCACGCACAGGCCCGGCGGCCATGCGCATGTGCAGGCCCAGTGGCCACGTCTGGGTGTAGGCCTGGCGGCCCCGTGTGGGCGCAAGCCCGGCGGCGCGCAGGCCCGGCGGCCGCATGCCTGGCGGCCACACACGGGTACAAGCCTGGCGGCCACCAGCAGGCGTAGGCCCAGTGGCCACGCTCAGGCTTGGCGGCCACTCGCAGACCCGGTGGCCACACACAGGCGCAAGCCCTGCGGCCGCGCGCAGGACCAGCAACGACTCGCAGGCCCGGGAGCCACACGCAGGCCTGGCGGCCATATGGCCCGGCGACCACGCTCCGGCCTGGCAGCCGTGCGTAGGTGCAGGTCCGTCGGCCACTCACAGGAGCAGGCCCGATAGCCGAGAGCAGGCCCGGCGGCCCCGCGTAGGCGCAAGCCCGGCAGCCACAGTCAGACCCGGCGACCACTCGCAAGTCCAGGGGCCACGCGTGGGCCCAGCGGCCACCCGCAGGCCCGGCGGCCATACGGCCCGGCGACCACGCTCCGGCCTGACAGCCGTACGTAGGTGCAGGTCCAACGGCCACTCACAGGAGCAGGCCCGATGGCCGGGAGCAGGCCCGGTGGCCCCGTAGGCGCAAGCCCGGCAGCCACAGTCAGACCCGGCGGTCACTCGCAAGTCCAGGGGCTACACGTGCGCCCAGCGGCCACCCGCAGGCCCGGCGGCCCCGCGCCGGTCCAGCGGCCATGCGCAGGCCCAACGGTCACATGCCAGCCCCAAGTGCGCGAATGCGCCCAGGAGCCCTCACCATCTCCCATTCACCCGCCCGGTCAGAGACAGAAAGGACGGCGACCTCGGCCTTCTGGCGCCACCAGCCTGTGTCGGCACTGAGCGCAGGACAGACCCTGCGCCAGAGAGGCAGCGGGGGCCGGGCTGACCGGGCCCCCTCACGCGGAGAGTAGAGGGGGTCCCCCCCGCCCCCGGGCGCCGCCGGGGGGGCGCCCGGCCGCGAGCACGCCACGGCCGCCTCCGCCGCCGCGGTCGCCGCGGCCCCCGACACTCCCTTTTGAATGTAAGATTACTAGGAGGAAACGAGTTGGTGTTCTAGCAAATTCCTCCTTATAATGATCTGACTTTTTAATGACAGTGGCTGGGGAGCTTGGGACATGAAGAAAACAAGTCAGGATCAATCCTCTCTGTAACCAAGCAAAACAAGCAAGTTAATTAGTCTTGAGGGTAAGTTCTGATTACAATGGAATTTTAATGTGAGGAATCCAACTGGGATATCTACCCAGATACCTTGGGCACAGAGGAGACACTCTAAGGGTTGTTAAAAGGCGGCATAGAAGCCGCAGTGTTTCTTCTTCATAAATCGTCTCTGTAACCCTTTCAAGAAAGAATGGTCCCAGTCTCTGGGGACAGAGAAGTCGGCCAGACAAGTATGAACTGAGCACTCTTTTCGCTTTTTCCACTAGATGGCACTATAGGACAAGCAAAGGCAAACAAAGGTAGCGAATCCTCGTATTGAACTGAGCTCTTTTTCCGCTCCCACCCCCCCTCCATGGCAATATAGGACCAACAAAGGTTGGGAATCCCCTCGGCCAAGGAGATAATTCCGGCGTCCACCTAGCCACACCCCTTACAGGGACCTTAGGGAGCCTCTTAGCTTTGGGAACCGGTTATAAGCCCATCATAGGATCAAACACGCAGGGAGGGTCAGCGACCCCCAGTGTTGTAAAACCAACACTTAGCTGTATGAGGCCTCCACGGATCCATAGGACAGACCCAGTCAGATCCCGTAGCTTTTTTTTTTTTTTTTTTTTTTTGAGAGGTTTTCACTATAGGGCGCGTGTGCTTGCCAGACAGAGAGAGACATAGAGACAGAAGGCGAGAAGTCACCCCCGAGGGGGGATGGTCATGCCGCAATCCCTTCTCCATTCTCCTCTCAGGATCTTGGGCACTCACGCACACGCGCCCGGCGTGAGTTTTAAGCCACCGGGTGCGGGACGCGAACTACGTGGGAGTCCAGCAACATAGCCATTACGCTAACTGCTGGTTCCCAGATCCCGTAGCTTTTCACCTTTGGACCACAAACATAGGCATACAGTCATTCACTCACCAAGCACACAAGAGGCTATAACATTCCCTCCCACCAATCATAGAATGAAGAGAAGAAAAAAAGAAAACATTTCAACCTCTTAAGAGTAAAATTCTTGGAGAACTCCCTGGTAGGAGAGGTCAATAATCCATTGTTTTATATCTTCCACTGAAGGGGATGCAGGATAGATCCAAGAAATATTCTCTAAGAGGTTCCGAAGGAAATAAGCAAGTTGACAGTAAAAACAGTAGAAACTCATAGAATTCCTAAGACTCCTGTTAAGGGCTTCTAACCCGAGTCTTCCCAAACCGTCTAAGGGCACTCTGTCCCTGGATTCCAAGCAAGCCTGGTGGAACTTGAGTAAGTGTTCTATAACTGCGTCCGGTCAGCCCTGAGTCCCAGCCACCTGCAGAGAAGGGTTCCATGGCCCTTGTCTCAGGTCAAACTCCAGGCTCTCCCCCCCCTCCCACCCCGCCTTGGCCAACCCCTTACTCATCAGTTTGTCTTCTATGGTCTTCTCTGAAGCAAAGAGGACAGGACAGGACAGAAGCACCCAAAGAAATACCTCTGGAGGTCTTTATAGCAAAGAAACTCCACAAAGTTTTGGAGGAGCAGTCAGCATCTCTTGTTAGCTGTCAACAATCCTGAGTAGAGCTCCAGGGCCCTGGGAATTCCCAGGGAGTGCCTCCCCTAGAGCAGTCTCTGGGTGGCCTACAGCTGGGCCAAGTGAGGCCGTTCTCCCTAGGATGCCTCACCCATGTACTAAACAGGTATGGATCTTGCTGGGGCCTCCAAATGTTATAGTCTACTCAGAGAGAAATAAGAGCACATTCAGACATAGTCAAATTTATTGGAGTTTATTGATTAAGCTGGCGGCATACGGGGTGACTTGTATCTCACAAAACCCTGTAGCCTTGAGTGAAAGGAGAAAGGAGCTTATATAGGTAAAAAATGCACAGATGTTTTACAAGAGCAAAGTAAAGGGGCTTCAGGAGAAATAGGGGGTAGGGTTTTCTATCTTCAAAGCACAAAAGCCAGTTACAGAAGCAAAGCAAGCAAGTTAATTAGTCTTGAGGGTAAGTTCTGATTACAGTAGAATTTTAATGGCTTCTCTAGTTTTGGTCAAGTTTCTTGAAGCACCTGGGAGTGAGGCTTCTTTGGATCTGCACTCGTGGGGAAGGGGAGAAGGAGGCATAGTTTCTAAAATGAAATCATTCCTTCAAGATGGAGTCATGCTTGCTTCACTAAGAACAAAAGAATTAAAAAGAAAAAAAGATTAAGTTAGCAATCAAAAAATCTGAAATGAAGAAATAAAAAGCCAGACACAGTGGCATCATAGAAAAATTCTACCAAACATCTAGAGAACGAATACCCATGGTCTTAGTCCACTATTGCATTGCTAAAAGAAATGTCTGGGTCTGGATGATTTTATAAAGAAATACAGCTTTATTCAGCTCACAGTCTGGAGGCCCAGGGCCCAGGATCCAACTTCTGGCAGAGGGCTGGCTCTTCTACAGAGATGACCGGGCCTGTGTGAGTGAGGAGTAATCGCTGCTTCACTTCCTCTCTATGTGCACCCGTAACTCCATTGCTGCCCTGCACTACCCACCCCATCACTCATCTCTTCCAAAGTCCTCAGCTTTTGATACCATCATTGGATTGGTTTTCACCCTCTTAATCCTATTTTGATGACTGAACACATGAATTTGGGCAGGACATATTGAAGGTATAGCACCTACCTTTACCAAACTCTTCCAAAAAAGTGAAAGAGGTGGGAACATTTTCAAACTCATCTTATGAGGCCAGTACTGCCCTGGTACCAAAGCCGAACAAATCTCTTGCATCAGGTTTCTTTTCTTTTCACCTTTTATAACATTTATAAACTAAAAAAACAAAAACAAAAACAAAACAAAAACAGAAGGATAAAAAGTCAAGGAATTGGAACAACTCTGTAGCTTCATGGTTTAAGGTAACTGGATCCCACTTGGCCAACCTCAGGGCTCAAGTCCCAGTCCCAACAACTTGCAACACCTTGGGCTTAGGTGTACATGTACCCAAATCCCAAAGGGAGGGAGAGAGGAGGAATTGCAGTGTGACCATTCCCCATATGGGTGCTCTCTGTCCTCCCTGTCTCTCTGTTTCTCTCTGGTGAGCATATGCACGTGTTCTAGCAAAAACAAAGCAATCACAAAATAAAAAACAAAAAATTTAATCATTTGACCAAAGAAATGTAGACACTGCTTTAAAAATCTTTGTTTCCTAAATATTCTAGAACCAATATGTTTGTCATCATGCACAAATAAGCTTTACATCTCCTTTAGTTTTTTAACCACTAAAATATGAACTTTATAAAAAGTACCAATAGACTGATTCAATGTGATAATTAACTACATATTAATTTGTTTAGTTTTTTCTCTGGTCAATCAGTTTCCATTGGAAGAAGACCAGGGGGAGGTACTAATACAATATCCCAATAATTTAGGGTAAGAATATCAAAATTCTTGAGACCAGCAGATGGTGTAATGGTTACATCACTGGGCTCCTACATAGTTGACTGCAGTTTGAGTCCTGGACCCAGTGGCTTAAACTCACCCTGGGTGCACGTGCGTACAAGCCCAAGATCCTGAGAGGAGAATGGAGAAGGTTGCAATGTGGCTATCTGCTCGGGGAGGGGGGGGGTATCACACACATATATATATTCTTATATATATCTTATTCAAATCAATAAAATTAATCTTATCAATTGCACTAGTATTGAAACAAATTACATTTTTATGAGTTATATCATTACAAAATAAATCAAGATTTCTACAGCATTTTCTCATCATTTCTAGCAAAACAACCCTTTTCCATACACCAAATGTTTATAATGGCCACCAGGACTGAGTTGCTATTAGCTCTGGATTCCAAATCTCTTTTTTTTTTTTAAATTTATTTATTTGCATTCATTCTCTGAACATCATTACAGCATACAAAATGAGATTTTCCATCCAAATTACACTATATATTGTCTCAATCAAGCACATCAACAAACATGTTATTGTCAGCAAATGATCTTCCATTTCTTGTCTTCTGTATGTTTTGCTTTTTTCCTCCCATCCTAGATTCTCTATCTCTTACCCTCTGCCATCTCCCACTCTCCTCCCACAGTCTCTGGGATCTATGTTTGCTTTCTATACTGTTTTCTCCTCACATTTTATTGTAACGCCAAAGACCCTAATCAATCCAAATACCCTCATAGCAAACACAGGTGATACCCACATTTCCATGAACACAAGTCTTACTTTACGCATCCTATAAAGTAGCACCTAGCTGTGGCTACATATCCTACTGCAGTCATTGAATAGATATATATATTTTTTTCTGAAACTTTTTTTTGGTAACTCAATTTACATTCCTTCCCTAAGCTTCATCACAGCATACAAAATGCAATCTCCCATCCAGTACACACTGCATAGTGATACAATCATGCACATTACAAAAAATTTTCCATTACTAGTTCCTAGAATTACTTCCATCCCTCTTTCTGACCCTCTGTCCCTTCCCACCCTCCTCTCACACCACCACCGGTGTCTACAATTGTCCTTCTTCCCTTCCCACCCACGTTGCATTGATCACACAATCCTACATAATCTAACTACTTTCAATGGTGAGTTCACTCATTACTACTAAGAAAACCAGTTTTAACTTAACTCAAAGAAATGCCAAGGAACTTTGCTTAAAGCCAGGAAACAAGTTAGGATTCTGTTCAAATGGAAGGTGCATGAACCTATCAGCCTCATGTACTTTTATCTTCTGTTCTGGTTCAATTTTCCTGATTAAATTCTGGGATATAATATTCAACTCCAGACTTGTCCCTCTGATTAAGTTGGCCACTTTCATAGTTTTTTGACTGTTATTTCCATGTGTCTGTGTTTAATTTTCTTGATACAGCACACCCTTGAGAACTTTTTGGAGATCTGGTCTGGTGCTGGTAAATTCTTTCAGGTTTTGTTTATCTGAGAATGTTCTTGTCTTTTCTTCCCACCTGAAAGATAATCTTGCCAGGTACAGTATTCTTGGCTGAAATTGCTTCTCTCGTAACACTTTGAATATATTTTCCCATTCTCTCCTCGCTCGCATTGTTTCCGATGAGAGATCTGCTGTTAGCCTGATGGGATGTCCTTTGTAGGTAACTTGATGTTTCTCTCTTGCCAATCTTAGTATCTTGTCTTTGTCTGCGGTTTTGGTCAACCTGGCTATAATGTGTCTTGGAGAAGATCTTCTTGGGTTGATTCTATTTGGGGTCCTTTGTATTTCCTGGGACTGGATCTTCGAATGCCTCTCTAGGTTTGGAAAGTTTTCTTGCAGGATTTCATGGAATAGATTATCAATGCCCTTATGGGCCTCTTCACCTTCTGGAATGCCAATTATCCGGATATTTGGACGTTTGATGGTATCCAGTACTTCTCGCATATCATTCTCAAATTTTTGAGCCATTTTCTCAGTCTTCGTGGTGGACTTTTCTAAGCTAGCCATTTTCTCTTCTACATCTGAGATTCTATTTTCTGAATGATCTAGTCTGCTTTTAATACTTTCAAGGGAGATTTTGACTTCTTGTATTATAGACTTCATCTCTAGCACTTCCGTTTGAGTCTTTTGTAAAGTGTATAATTCCTCTTTTAGATCTTGCAAGAATTTCCTCATCTCCTGGAACTCGGCAACTTCTTTCTCCTTTCTCTTTAGCAGTTCATTATCTCTCTTTTCTTCCATCTCTGTTAGCTTCGACATTACGAATGTTCTAAATTCCTTATCAGACATTTCCATGACTTTCACCGAACTGCTTGTGGATGAAGGAGAGTTACTCTTTTCCATTGGAGGAGAGGTATTTTCACATTTTCCCATATTTCTTGTGATCCGACGGTGATTTCTTGTCATCTGATGAATGGCGTGTTTCTTTCAAATTCTTGAAGTTAAGCCTCAATGTTCAGGAGCAAGCAGACAGAGGTGTTCTAGAATCGGATTGCCGTTCTGTAGTGATCGCTGGTGCAGCAGATTCAGTAGATATTGGGTGGAGAGACAAGAAAAAGGAAAATGAAAAAGAGAGAGAGAAACAACAACAAAAAGAGAGAAGAAAGACAAAAAAATAAAAAATTATAATTGCTTTTCTTTTTTTTTTAAAGAAAAAAATCACCAAATAGAATACCGCGTGGCGCGCTTATATCTAGTTCCCAATATCCATGAGGAATCTTCTCAGAGAATGGCTCAACTCTCCTGCCTGGGAGAAAGGAGCAGAAGGGATTATTAACAAAACAAAAGATGGAGTTGAGAGCCAGAGAGAAACTCTACCTTTAAAAAAATCGTAAAAAGGAAAAATTGCCAAAAAAAATGAGGAGACAGTAGCAGAGAGAGACAGAGACCTCAGAGACACAGAGACAGAGATAGAAGGCTAGAGGGGCTCCCTACCACACTAGCTTTGCTTGCTGGAGGCTGAATTATGAGTAGAAAATCTTCATTTCTCCTGTGCCCTGAAATATCTAGTTCCCAGTATCCATGAGGAATCTTCTCAGAGAATGGCTCAACTCTCCTGCCACACTAGCTTTGCTTGCTGGAGGCTGAATTATGAGTAGAAAATCTTCATTTCTCCTGTGCCCTGAAATATCTAGTTCCCAGTATCCATAAGGAATCTTCTCAGAGAATGGCTCAACTCTCCTGCCACACTAGCTTTGCTTGCTGGAGGCTGAATTATGAGTAGAAAATCTTCATTTCTCCTGTGCCCTGAAATATCTAGTTTCCAGTATCCATGAGGAATCTCCTCAGAGAATGGCTCTGTCTGTGGTTTTGATCAACCTGGCTATAATGTGTCTTGGAGAAGATCTTCTTGGGTTGATTCTATTTGAGGTCCTTTGTATTTCTTGGGACTGGTTCTTTGAATGCCTCTCTAGGTTTGGAAAGTTTTCTTGCAGGATTTCATGGAATAGATTATTAATGCCCTTATGGGTCTCTTCACCTTCTGGAATGCCAATTATCTGGATGTTTGGACGTTTGATGGTATCTAGTACTTCTCATATATTATTCTCAAATTTTTGTGCCATTTTCTCAGTCTTCTTGGTGGATTTTTCTCGGCCAGCAATTTTCTTTTCTTTTCTTTTCTTTTCTTTTCTTTTCTTTTCTTTTCTTTTCTTTTCTTTTCTTTTCTTTTCTTCTCACATAAAAATTTTTTGTTTTGAGAACCAGCACTTAACGTAATGGCTATTCACTGGACTCTTACGTAGTTGACTGCGGTTCGCGTTCCGGACCCGGTGGCTTAAAACTCACACCGGGTGCATGTGCGTGCGTGTCCAAGATCCCGAGAGGAGAATGGAGGAGAAGGGATTGCGGCATGACCATCCCCCCTGGGGGAGTGATTTCTCACTTTCTTTCTGTCTGTCTCTCTTTGTCTGTGTGGTGAGCGCACGGGTCCTATAGCGAAAATCTCTCCAAAAAATTTTTTTTTAGTTTATTAATCCTCTCATGAAAAATCAGCACAATCACCACAGATAGTCATTGCAGAATCTTTACTCCTTTGACTTTTTGCCAGCACCAACATTGGCCTTTGCAGTCCCCCTGACTTTCTTCATTCTGTTCTTGAGTTCCTTTTGCTGTTTTCTTGACGTCTTTTTCTTCTCATAAAGACCATGTCTTGCAAGTCTATGTTTGGGTTCATTTTTCTTCGCATAATCCAAAGAATCATAAATCATGCCAAAGCCAGTTGTCTTGCCACTACCAAACACAAAGATGACATCTGGTGTGGTCTTGTACATCTTTGCTAGTTTTTCCCAAATTTCTGTCTTAGGTACTGTTGCCTTCCCAGGGTGAAGGACATCAATGACCATTTGTTTCCTCTGAAGTAGTCGGTTGGTTTTTTAATTTATTTTTTCATTTCTTTTTCTTCCATTCATTCAATCACATTATTATTTGTCTTACAAAATGGATATTTCAACAGGTGAACACCTCTCCCCATAGGCCAGCAATTTTCTCTTCTACATCTGAGATTCTATTTTCTGTATGATCTAGTCTGCTTTTAATACTTTCAAGGGATATTTTAACTTCCGGTATTATAGACTTCATTTCTAACAGTTCCATTTGGCTCTTTTGTGATACATTTAATTCCTCTTTTAGATCTTGCAAGAATTTTCTCACCTCCTGGAACTTGTGAACTTCTTTCTCCTTTCTCTTTAGCAGTTTATTGTCTCTCTTCTCTTCCATCTCAGTTAGCTTCGCCATTATGAATGCTCTAAAATTCTTTATCAGACATTTCCTTGATTTGCATTGAACTGCTTGTGGATGAAGAGGAGTTATTCTTTTCCCTTGGAGGAGAGGTGTGTTTCTTTCGAATTCTTGAAGTTCAATCTGAGTGTTCAGGAGCAAGCAGAAAGAGGTGATCTGGAATCTCTTTGCCGTTGTGTTGTGATCGCTGGTGCAGCAGATTCAGTAGATATTGAGGATATGTTAGATAGTAGATATGTTAACCCTAATAGTATTTGGATGTTTAGCTACAGTGCCCTTAGATCCATCTAGAAATACATTAAATGGGTATTGAAGAGTGGAGAGACATGAAAAAAGAAAATGAAAAAGAGACATAGAAACAACAACAAAGAAAGAGAAAAAAAGACAAAAAACTCGAAAAAACTGTAATTATTGTTTTTCTTTAAAAACAAAACAAAACAACAACAAAATAAAAAAAAAACCCAAAAAATAGAAAACCGCGCAGCGCAGTGGAGCTGAGAGCAAGAGAATAACTTTACCTTTAAAAAAATTGTAAAAAGGAAAAATTACAAAAAAACGAGAGGACAGAAGCAGAGAGAGAGAAATACAGAGACACAGAGACAGAGATAGAAGGCCAGAGGGGCTCCCTACCACGCTAGCTTTGTTTGTTGGAGGCTGAATTATCAGTAGAAAATCTTCATTTTTCCTGTCTGCTGAAATGACTACTTTGCAGGAGCCATGAGGAATCCTCTTCTGAAGGAAGGCCTCAACTCTCCTGCCACGCTAGCTTTGTTTGCTGGAGGCTGAATTGTAGAAAATCTTCATTTTTCCTGTCCCCTGAAATGACTAGTTTGCAGGAGCCATGAGGAATCCTCTTCTGAAGGCTAGGCAATGGTTTCTTAGATATGATGCCAAAAGCGCAATCAGTGAAAAAAAAAAAGATAAATTTTATTTAATTTATGTTACCAATTTTTGTGTTTCAAAGGATGCTATCAAAAAGTAAAAGGCAACCTACCTAATCAGAGAAAATAGTTGTATATTATATATCTGATAAAGTTGTAGTATTTAAAATATATATTTAAAAACTCACAACTCAACCATACAGACAAATAACCCAGTCTCACAAGGCCATATGCACATTTGTTGGCACCACTTATATGAAAAGTCCAAAACAGGAAGATTCATGTAGACAGAAATATTAGTGATTTCCGGGCACTGGGAGAAAAGCAGGTGGGGAATGATTGTTAAAGGTACAGCATTTTCTTCGGGGCTCTTGAAAATATTCTAAAATTAATGCTGATGGTTGTACAACTCTGCAAATATATATATATGTGTGTGTATATATATATATATATATATATATATATATATATATATATATTTTTTTTTTTTTTTTTTTAGAGGTTATTTTTGCTATAGGGCGCATGAGCTCGCCAGACAGACAGAGAGAGACACAGAAACAGAAAGCAAGAAATCACCCCCCCAGGGGGGATGGTCACGCCGCAGTCCCTTCTCCTCCATTCTCCTCTCGGGATTTTGGGCACGCATGCACACGCACCCAGCATGAGTTTTAAGCCACCAGGTCCGGGACGCGAACCGCGGTCGACTACATGGGAGTCCAGCGATATAGCCATTACGCTAACTGCTGGTTCCCTTCTGCAAATATATTAAAAACTACTTAATTGTCTACATCAAAAGACTGAATTTTATGGTATGTGAATTGTATCTCACTATTATAAAAGGGTGAGGTAATAACACATCCTCATGTGTCTCAGCATCCCCACTGTTTCTAAATGTTTCTACAGCCTATGGACTTACAGCAGAAAATTTGGATTGTGGATTTTCCATTTCCCTAGAACTAGACAAATTGCTCTACAAGTTGATTATATCCATTTTTGCTTTCACAGGTAGTGTTATGGAGTTTAAGTTTCTATCTTGTCAATAAGTGAAATTACCATTTTTTTTGAGAGGGTTTTGCTATAGGGCATATGTGTTTGCCAGAAAGACAGAGACAGAGAGAAAGAAAGTGAGAAATCACCCCCCCCCCAGGGGGGATGGACATGCTGCAATCCCTTCTCCTCCATTCTCCTCTCGGGATCTTGGACACACATACACACACACACACACACACACACACAAACACACACACCCCTAGTATGAGTTTAAGCCACTGGGTCTGGGACTTGAACTGCGGTCGACTACATGAGAGTCCAGTGGCATAGCCATTATGCGAACTGCTGGTCCTGAAATTATTATTTTTTTTAAACTTTTTAGTTACTTAGTTTTACTTACTAGCTTATAATATTTCATTGGTTTACATTTCTATGACTTCAAGAAAAATTAAGCATCTTTATGTGTGTGTGTGTGTGTGTGTGTGTGTGTGTAATTATTTTATTCATTATTATTTTTTAAATTTGACCAGAGAGAGATAGTAAGAGAGAGAGATACAGTGAGAAAGCAAGCTGCCAGGTCTGGGATTTGAACCATTGCTGGCCATGTGGGACCAGCACCTCAACCACCATGCTGCCTGCCAGCCTCCTTTTATATATCAATTAGCCATTCAATTTTTTTCTTCTGTGAGTTTCTTTTCACATCCTTTGCCCAGCTTCCATTGGATTGTTGGTTTTCAGAACTGGTGACACAGGAACCAGAAATTTCCCCTCCTACGTAGTGACAGGTAAGCATTTCCAGGCACTTAGGCATGCCAGTCCTTTCTAGCCAGGTACCACATCCATTCCAAAGTGGAATCTTTGAAATAGATGGTTTCCATGACAAATAACATTCCAAAGGACTCTATTGGTTGATAACCACAGAGTATTTTACCTTTGGCTAGGAGGTAATGATATACTACAATCTCTCTTCACTACTTTGTCTCACCAATAATTAAAGAAAAGTTACTGAGAGGTAAGTGATTCTTCTCTTAATCTTTCAGAAAGTCAAAAGCCTATATTCTTTCTAACCCTTTTACTTTACTTAATTTTTTTTTGTTAAGAGAAAGAACTATGGCTACATTAGAAAATTGCCTCACTATGGACCCTTATCTGGAAATCTTACCACATTTGCCAATTGGAAAAATTAATCTCTGCTAATTAGTCTCAACTTCATGATTCATTAGTCAGTGTACTCCACAGAAATGAGCCTATATATACAAACAAATGTATTGTGAGATACTGGCTCACATGATTATACAGGCTGAGTGAGAATCCCTACAGTCTGTTTTCTGTAGGCTGAGACTCAGGGTTTATAATCTTATAGTCTAAAGCCTGAGAGCCAAAGACCTGAGGATATAGATTCTAGCCTGGTTCTGAAGGCCTGAAAACCAGGAGCATGGAGGGCAGAATATCAATGCCCAGTTCAAGTAATTGGGTAGAGAGCAAACTGAAGTTGCTGCTAGGAGTGGGAATACTGCTTCAGCTTGGGGTGGGTTGCTTATTTCACTGGCAAGGGCTCATGAGAATTTAGAGCCCAAAGTCCCTAGCTTCTTCAGTATCTTCCACACATCACCATTCCAATTTACAGGATCCCATTTCTTCCCAATCAATGTCCTTGCTTTAAGGAGGGACACTGCAATGCTGGAAGTTCAGCTTTCATCACAATTCAGCCAGAAACATGAAGAAATTATGGATATGATTTTCAACAATCTCGTTCCTATGGCTACAGGAGACAAGGGTTTCCTGCAGGGTACATATAAACCCTTCAGGTCATTTATACAGCCTTTGGACTGGAAATTAATAATAGATTCTCTGAGCTCATTTTTCCCTTTCACCACTTTGTCTAACTGGTCAAACTTTTTATTTTGTTGTTTTTAGACTTAAAATTGATTTATTATTTGGCAAAATGGCAAGTTTGAAGTCTAATATGCGAGACATCTGAGTTTTTATTGCTGTTGAATGGTATAGGCCTATGAATTTCACTATTGTAAAATTGTGAACCTCTGAACAGAGGCTGGTGGCTGAAGTCCACTATACTGTCTTCTTCCTGTCAGGGGACTTTTCTCCTAGCATGTTATTATTTTTTTCTTTTTTTAAAATTAAAAAAAAATTTTTCCTTTTATTATTATTTTTTTCATTTCATTTTCTTCCATACAATCAATCACATTATTATTTGTTTTACAAAATGAATATATAACCAGGTGAATATTTCTCCCTAGTACTGTTGATAAAATTATAAAATATCTTCAACAGATAATACCACATCTCTTTGTGCCATTAATGCTTTGCCTCCCTGTCCCTCCCCCAAATGTCCTTCCTCAGACCCTCCTCTTTCACACACACTATATCTGGTATTTACATCTATATACAGCATTTCTATATCCTTTAGACAATTAGTTTCAGTCATAGAGTGCAGACACTCAGTATATATTAAGTGGGGACATACAATGCCTCTCCTTCATAGCATGGCTAGCTTCACTCAGCAGTAAGTCTTCCATATTCATCCACTTCCTTTCAAAAGCCAGAGTTTTTTTTATGGGTGAATAGTATTCCATTGAGTATATGTGCCACAGTTTTTCTAACCATTCATCAGTTCGTGGGCATTTGGGTTGTTTCCATGACTTAGCAATCATGAAAAGTGCCACAATAAACATCGATGTGCAAGCACTTTTTAGATTAAGTATTCTTCTGTCCTTTGGGTAGATACCAAGGAGTGGGATTGCTGGATCATATGGTAGTTCTATTTGTAGATTTTTGAGGAATCTCCAAATTGTTCTCCACAGTGGTTAGAACAATTTACATTCCCACCAGCAGTGTAAGAGAGTTCCCTTTTCACCACACCCCCGCCAGCACTTATCATTTTTTTTTTTTAATCTTAGACATTCTGACTGGAGTTAAGTGATATCTCATTGTTATTTTGATCTGCATTTCTCTTACAATGAGGGATGTTGAACATTTTTTCATATGCCTTTTAGCTATTTGTATGTCATCTTTAGAGAGTGAGTTTTTCAACTCATTCTCCCATCTTTTAATAGGATTGATTGTCTTTTTCCAGAACAGCTGCTTGAGTTCCTTGTGGATTCTGGTTATGAGTCCCTTATCTGATGCATAGTTTACAAAAATATTTTCCCATTCTGAGGGCTGTCTATTCACACTAATCACTGTGTCTTTTGCCATGCAGAAACTTCTTAGTCTGATGTAATCCCACTCGTCTATTTTGGGGATTATCAACTGTGCATTGGGAGTCTTATTTAAGAAGTCTTTCCCTACCCCAATGTCTCCCAGATTTTCCCTGGTGTTTTCCAGGAGCAGTTTTATAGTTTGAGGTCTTAGATTTAGATCTTTGATCCACCTTGACTTGATTTTTGTCAGAGGTGAGAGGTAGGGGTTCAGATTCATCTTTCTGCAAGTGGAGATCCAGTTTTGCCAGCACCATTTGCTGAAGAGGTTTTCCTTTTCCTACTGGATTAACTGGTACCCCTTGTCAAAAATTAGTTGGCTGTATGTTTCAGCATTCATTTCTGGGGACTCTATTCTGTTCCATTGGTCCACTTGCCTGTTTCTGTGCCAGTACCATGCTGTTTTGATTACCACAGCTTTGTAGCATATTTTTGGGTCAGGGAGTGAGATGCCGCCCACTCCACTCTTCTTGTGCAGAACTGCTTTAGCAATACGGGATCTTTTATGATTCCAGACAAACTTTATGATTGTCTTTCCTAGATCTATGAAGAATGTGTTTGGTACTTTAATTGGCATTGCATTAAATAGGTAGATTAATTTGGGTAGAATTGCCATTTGGATTATATTAATTCTTCTAATCCAGGAACATGGGATGTCCTTCCACTTTTTTGTGTCATTTTCAATTTCTTTTTTTATCTGCTCATAGTTTTCCTTGTGGAGGTCTTTAACTTCTTTGGTTAGATTTATCCCTAAGTATCTTATACTTTTTGTGGCTATGATAAATGGAACAACTTTTTTCAGTTCTATCTCAGTCTGCCTGTTGTTCATATACAGAAATGCTATAGATTTCTGGATGTTAATTTTGTATCCTGCAGCATTACTGTATTCATGTATTACTTCCAGAAATATTTTTTATGGAAACAATTGGGTCTTTTATGTATACAATCATGTCATCTGCAAATAGAGAGATTTTCACATCTTTTTTTCCTATTTGAATGCCTTTTATTTTTTCCTCTTTTCTGATTGCAGTGGCCAAGATTTCCAGTACTATATTGAAGAGGAATGGAGAAAGTGGACATCCTTGTCTTGTACCCGTTTTTAGTGGAAAAGCTTTCAGCTTTTTTTCTATTGAGGATGATGTTTGCTATGGGTTTTTCATAGATAGCTTTTATTGTGTTGAGAAATGACCCTTCTATGCTGATTTTGCTGAGAGTCTTGATCAAGAAGGGATGTTGTATCTTATCAAATGCTTTTTCTGCATCAATTGATATGACCACATGGTTTTTATCTTTCTTCCTGTTCATATGATGTATTACATTTATGGTTTTGCGTATGTTGAACGAACCTTGCATTCCCGGGATAAAGCCTACCTGATCATGATGTATAATCTTTATTATAAGTTGTTGTATACGATTTGCTAGTATCTTGTTCAGAATCTTTGCGTCTATGTTCATCAGAGATATTGGTCTATAGTTTTCTTTCCTTGTCCTGTCCTTATCTGTTTTGAGGATAAGGGTGATAGAGGCTTCATAGAATGAATTAGGGAGAGATTCATCCTTTTGGATTTTTAGAAATAACTTGAGCAGAATGGGGGTTAACTGTTCTTTGAAAGTTTTGTAGAATTCCGAGGTGAATCCATCAGGGCCAGGGCTTTTCTTTGTTGGGAGGTTATTTATAACCAATTTGATCTCCTGGCTTGTTATGGGCCTATTTTGACTTTCTATATCCTCTTGGCTCAATCTAGGTAGATTATATGTGTCCAGAAATTTGTCCATCTCATCCAGATTATCTTGTTTTTTTTTTTTTTTTTTTTCATACAGATGTTCATAGTATCCTCTAATAATGTTTTGTATTTCTACTATGTCTGTTGTTGTTTTGCCGGCTTCATTGCAGATCTGATTCACCTGGTTCTTTTCTCTCTTCTTCTTAATAAGTCTCACTAGTGGTGTATCAATTTTGTTTACCTTTTCAAAGAACCAGCATTTACTTTCATTTATTTTCTGTGTTGTTTGTTTATTTTCTATTTCATTTATTTCTGCTTGTATCTTTATTATTTCCTTTCTCCTGGAGTTTTTTTGGATCTTTTTGCATTGCTTTTTCAATTCTGTGGGGCATGATGTTAGGTGACTCATTACCCTTCTTTTTGTCTTCCTCTTATGTGCACTAATTTCTATGAACTTGCCTCTCATGACTGCTTTAGCAGTGTCCCAAAGATTATGGAAACTCATGTCCTCATTGTCATTGTTTTCCATGAACCTTTTGATTTCAGTCTTATTTCTTCAGTAGTTGTGGAGTCATTCAGGGGTAGGTTATTAAGTTTCCATGTATTTGGGTATTTTTTTTTTTTTTTGAGAGGTTTTTTGCTATAGGACGCGTGCGCTCGCCGGACAGACAGAGAGAGACAGAGAGACAGAAAGCGAGAAATCACCCCCCAGGGGGGATGGTGATGCCGCAATCCCTTCTCCTCCATTCTCCTCTCGGGATCTTGGGCATGCACGCACATGCGCCCGGCGTGAGTTGTAAGCCACCGGGTCCGAGACGCGAACCGCGGTCGACTACGTGGGAGTCCAGCGACATAGCCATTACGCTAACTGCCGGTTTCCCGTATTTGGGTATTTTTTGAGGATTTCTTTTGAAATTAAACTCCAGTTTAATTCTATCATGGTCGGTGAAGATGCTGGGTATAGTTTCTATGCTTTTGATTCTGTAGAGGCTCGCTTTCTGTCCAATGATGTGGTCAATCTTCGAGAATGTTCCATGTGGCGGCGAGAAAAAAGTGTATCTCGAGGTTTTTGGGATGGAAAGTTTTATAGATGTCTGTTAAGTCTATTTGATTTATGATATCATTTAGATCTTTTATCTCTACCTATTTTTTGTCTAGATGATCTATCCAGAGGGGATAGTGCAGTGTTGAGATCTCCAACAATTAGTGTGTTGCAGTCTATCTCCCTTTTTAGATCTAGCGGTCTTTCCTTCACATATTTGGGTGCTCCTGTGTTAGGTGCATAGATATTTATAAGCATTATATCTTCTTGATCTATTGACCCTTTCACTACAATATAGTGCCCTTATTTGTCTCTTCAAACAGTTTTTGTTTTAAAGCCTATTTTGTCAGAGATTTGTATTGCGACTCCAGCTCTTTTTTGGTTCCCATTTGCATTGAAAATCTTTTTCCAGCCCTTCACTTTCAGTCTATGTATATCTTTATCCATGAAGTGGGTTTCCTGTAGGCAACAGATAGAGGGTTTTTGTTTTTTAATCCATGCAGCCAGTCTGTGTCTCTTGGTTGGAGAATTTAATCCATTAACATTCAATGTTATTATCGATGTTAATGGATCTGTCCCGACGTTTAAGTTGGCCATTGTCTTAGTTGCCTTTTACTCCTTTGTTTCTGGCTGTTACTTCTTTAGTTTTTCTGGACCAGTACTTTCTTCAGGGCTTCATGGAGAACTGGCCTGGTGCTGGCAAATTCTTTCAGGTTTTGTCTGAGAAGTTTTTAATCTTTTTTTCCCATATGAAGGATAATCTTGCAGGATACAATAATCTTGGTTGAAATTGTTTCTCTCTTAACACTTTCAATACATCTTCCCATTCTTTCCTTGCTTGCATTATTTCCGTTGAGAAGTCCAGTGTTAGCCTGATGGGGTGACCTTTGTAAGTCACTTGTCGTTTCTCTCTTGCCTGGTTTAGTATCTTATCTTTATCTGTGGTCTTAGCCAGTCTGGCTATGATATGCCTTGGGGAAGATCTTCTTGGGTTAATTCTATTTGGGGTCCTTTGTATTTCTTGTGTCTGGATGCTTGAGTGTCTCTCTATACTTGGGAAATTTTCTTCCAAGATTTCATGGAATAGGTTTTCCATGCCCTTATTAGTTTCTTCATCTTCTGGGATACCAATTATGCGGATGTTAGGACGTCTAATGGAATCTTGTATTTCTCGCATGTTATTTTCATGTTTTTTTTGTTATTTTCTTGATCTTTTTGGTGGTTTTCTCTAGGTCAGAAGTTTTATCTTCTACATCAGAGATCCGACATTCAGCATGGTCTAATCGACTTTTAATACTTTCGAGAGAGTTTTTTATTTCCTGTATTACAGACTTCACCTCTAACAGTTCCGTCTTATTCTTTCTTAGTGTGTCCATTTCTTCCTTCATATTGTGGAAGGACTTTCTCATCTCCTGTAGTTCATTGTCTCTTTTCTGTTCCAGCTCATAGTATTCATTCCACGCGAATGTTCTAAACTCTATCTCGGACATTTTGGTAACGTCCTCTATTTTTTTTTCAAGAAAAGGAAGGGAATTACTGTGTTCTTTTGATGGAGACATATTTCCTGCTTTATTCATACCTGAGGTTTTTCTTCTACTTTTAACCATTGGGAGATGTGTTCCCTTTGAAAAACCTTTAAGGAGAACATTTCCTCGAATAGGAGTTTCCTTTTTGCTGTGGGATGAAGACAGTCAAAGTCTCTCTTCTATTGTGTTTAGCAATGTGATCCAAGGAGGAGTATTCTCTTCAGGTATACAAAGAAAAGTATCTCCTTCTTCACATGTGGTTCAGTGAAAGGGAGAATTCCAGAGTCTTAAAATACTAGAATGATTCAGAACTGTAATTCTAGACCTATCTAAACAGCCAGGGATAGTGTAGATAAAGGAAGTGAGGACCGAATAAGTGGGAAGAAAATAATTCAAAGAATAAAGAAAAAGTCGCACGGCATGCGATTTTGCCAGGGGTCGAAAGATGGGAGTGGGGTGTCTGTAGGACTAAGGGCGTTCCTATGTGGTAATGAGAAGAGAGAAATTTACAAATGAAAGAAGAGGGGAAGGAGAGAAAAAGAAAGAAAAAAAAGTGTACCTGGCTGAAAGAGGGGTCTCTGGCTTGGAGGTCCCAGGGCTGAAGCTACGGGGGAGCAGTCCTCCCTCGAAGTTCCTGGCCCCGGGGTCGAAAGATGGGAGTGGGGTGTCTGTAGGGCTAAGGGCATTCCTGGCTGAAAGAGAGGTCTCTGGCTTGGGGGTCCTGGGGCTGAAGCTATGGGGGGCAGCACTCCCTCGCAGTTCCTGGCCCAAGGGTCGAAAGATGGGAGTGGGTTGGTCAAACTTATATACATTAGCTTTTAAAAAATGTGTGAAAATATTATATACACAGTCACCTAGATCTTTGCCTCTTTGAGTGGCTGATTAGGAATATCCAATACACATATTTTGTTTATCTCTATTACCACTTCATGCCATGGTCTAAGTGTTCTCTTTACTATTGGAAATAGAATTATTAACATCTTTAAATCTATTCAGACTAGAAAGAATTCAGAAACCCCAGAACTAATTCATAAAACTCTTCCTTAAAATTTAGCTCTTCTAGAACCACTCTTAGTACCCAAATACAGATAGATAGATATAGGTTAGATAAACATAGATATGATAAAGAGAATCATCAGAACTTATGGGTCCAGTGTCCCTTGCTTCATTAGGGTCTTACTGCACATCCCAGTTTATGAAATGGCATTTCTTTAGGGAGAAACAGAGCCCTTATGAGATATTGGCTATGTGATTATGGAGGCTGAGAATTCTCATGATCCGTTGACTGAAAACTAGAGACTTGGGAAAGCTGGTGGTGTAGCTCAAAGGTCAGAACCAGAGAGCTGAGGGTGTATATTCTAGTATGTCTGAAGACCTGAGGACCATGAGTGCTGAGGGGGAGATGGAAAAAACTGAAGTCCTAGCTCAAGTAGCCAGGCAAAAACCAAATTCAGCCTCTTCTACTTTCTTGCTCTATTTAGGTTCTCAGTGGATTAGGAACCACATTGGAGACCACCATCTGCTTTACTCGGTATGGCAATTTTTGTTTAAAGAATTATTTATTTAATTTTATTTATTATTATTTTAATATTTGCTCTAGGGTATGTGTACTCACTAGCAAGAAATAGAGAGCGGGGAGGTGAGATAACAAGCCACCAGGTCTGGGACTCAAAGTGAAGTTGGCCGTGTGGGAGTCCTGGACCTTAACCACCCTACCACCTGCTGACCCCTCAGTATGCCAGTTTAAATGCTCATTCTGGAAATAATCTGTGCTGTGCAGTCTGTGTTTCATTCTAGTGGACACACAAAATTAATCATCACAATACCTTAGCGTCTTTCCCACTATCTGACCCCATCACTTCTGAGATATCTTGGGCATTTATGTTAATGTGTAGCTGTCTAGCCACCAAAATGTTGGCATCCACCAAAATTTGGTCTCCCCACACACCCATGCTCTGAAACCCAGTTTTCTTCTAGAAAATATCTTTTTTTCAAGAAAGATGGGTTTCAAGGAGTCAGGAAATAAAAAATTATTTGAGTAGTGAAAAGTTCATGAGAATAAATAGCTTAAACATAATAAAAATATCAGTCATAATTAAAACAAATTAGACATACATATAAACATATAATAGCAAAAACTGTATTACGAAAAAAGTCTATATCTGTTCTATAATTTATTTAGGTTTCTATTTAACTTTGTTAGAATTTGTAAGAGCAGTCTTTTCCTAAAGCAAAGTTTTTGATAAGGTAGGCTAGAAACATGTGTTTAGTAAGATATGGGCTACCTGAAAATTAAAATGAATGTAATCCAGGTATGCAGTAGCAGCTGAATTGTGAGCAAATTTGGCATAACTGGAATGGAGACTTGTTCACGTTTGGATCCAGAGGTACCTTCCTGGCTGATGCTTACCTTGGGTGAAAGGGACATGAGGAAAGCCATGCGAGCAGCTCAGACAGAAAAGGGAAAGGTTGTGAACATCAGGACTGTTTGGTTCTGGTTTCAAAGCAAGGATAAGCTGGTGAGGTTGCACTAAACAAGGAATCATGGTGACAAGCTGTTACAGATGTGGCAGGATGAAGGAAGGCAATCCTGCACAGATTCTAAGGCTGCCAGAGTCAAACCACTGGGGAAAAGAAAGGATAAAAAGAAAATTTACATATAGAATTAATGGTCCAGAATTCTCATGTGGAAAATTCCTTCACATGAAAGTCTTGCGAACATTGGATCTGGGAGTATCTGATATTGTACAGTAGTGAGCAAATAATTAGGGGATAAATATAAGACCTTAAAAAATTTTACAAGTAAAAAGGGAAAAAATAACAATCAATAATAAGTCGATAACCCAGAAGAACTATTGTGAAAAAGAGATGACTTTTTTTTTTAGAGGTTTTTGCTATAGGGTGCGTGCACTCGCTAGAAAGACGGAGAGACAGAGACAGAAAGCGAGAAATCATCCCCCAGGGGTATGTCCATGATGCAATTCCTTCTTCTCCATTCTCCTCTCAGAATCTTGGGCATGCACACACATGTACCCGGCGTGATTTTAAGCCACCAGGTCCAGGACTTGAACTGTGGTTGACTACATGGGAGTCCAGCAACTTAGCCATTACACCAACTGCTGGCCCTCAAAAAGATGACTTTTTTATAATTGAACAAAGTGATTGTATCTCTAAAATATTTCAAAGTAGATATATAACAATATATGACAGTCTAGAAAAGAGGCCCAACCCTGGTGGCAAGCTGCTAAGACAGTACTCTGTAAGCTGGGCCCATTTGGGGTTTAGATTCTAATTTTGGTTCAACCTAAAGGCTTGACATGGTGGCACACACCTCTAATCCCAGGAACTCAGGATGCTGAGGCGGGGGTAATCAGAGTTCAAGGCTGGTCTTAACAATATAGTAAGACCATGTCTGAAAAATGCCAGGTAATATGACTGTAATCTGACTGTAGTCTCAGTTGGGAGACTGAGGCAGAAGAATTTAGGGGAGAAATGGTAGAACTCAGAGAAGCAGAGGGGCTGGCAGGTGTCATGGTGGCTGGGGCACTGGGCTCCACATAGACAACTGTGGTTTGAATCCTGGACCTGGTGGCCTACTTTCTCACCTTCCCTTCCTCTCTTTCTCTGTCTGTCTCTGGTCAGGTTGATAATAATAACAATAAATAAATAAAGCTATGATAATCAAAAGAGTATAGTATTGACATGAAAACAGACATGTGGATCAATGGAGCAGAATAGAGACCCCATAAATAAATCCCAAAACATACAGCCAACTGATTTTTGACAAAGTATATCAGTCAATCCAGGGGAAAAAGGAAAACCTCTATTCACCTGTTCTTGGACATTTGGGTTGAATCCAAGTCTTAGAAATTGTGAATAATAATACAGGTATAAGGATTTTACAGCTACAATTAAGTTTTCTCATCAGTCATCTTTGAGTTAATAAAAGGGAGACCATCTAAATGGGCCTGACTTGGATCTGTCTGGAGGTTGGAGACAGCAGTCAGAGATCAGTGGAGTGAGAAGCCTTGAGGAAGGGTCCTGTAGCAGAGACTGCAAACAGCTTCTAGGAGCTGAGAGGTGCCCTCAGCCTCACCTTACAAGAGAACAGGTCTCTCAGTCTGACAGCCCCAAAGAGTGGAATTTTGTCTACAACCTAAATTACCTTAGGAGAGGACCATAAGCCTCAAGTGAGTATTCCAGTGTACTCCCTGGTTTCAGCTTGTAGACCTCGAACAGAGGATGGAACCAGCTGAGACCAAACCTTCTGACTGATAGAAACTGTGAAATTGTAAATGAGTGCTTTTAAGCCTTTAAATTCATGGTTATTTGACACATAACAATGGAAAATTAAAATATCCATAAGCTATATGTCATGTAGCATCAAAGTGATAGAACAAACACAACCATAAGAAAGTTACTTGCTTATATCCTAACACTTGTTACTCTTTTACAGCATTAGGACAAGATTTTACCTGGGTCAGTATGTCATCAAGGAGTCAGAAAACAAGTAAGACTTTAGGACAGAATGGAAATAGAGACAGAGAAGATATGTGTGTGTGAGGGAGACCCATACATCAATCTGTATCCTTGAAAACAGAGCATACCCTTTTCCCCCCAATGTCCATAGAACAGTTACAAAAGCAATCTTATATTAGGTCAGAATTTCTGTATAACTCCCAAAGAATAAAAAATAGAAGAAATAATCTCTGATTAAAATTTTAAAAATGTAGAAACTAGCAATGAATTTATTAAACAAATAAGCAAAACAACCCATAATTTAGTCTTAAAGCATTTAGTTTTAAAGCAATTTTTTGACCAAAAAGGAAATTAATAAGAAATTATGAACATTGATGACAATACTTATCAGAACTTGTATTATACAGCCAAAGGAATTTGGAGAGAAAAACCTTGAAGAAAGCCTTTAAGGAAATAATTAAATATTTATAATAAGGTTATTCAAAGAACAATAAAATAAGTCCAAAAAAAGAAAGGAAGAAAAAGGTCATGTAAAGATGTCATTGAATCTGAACCCATATTTGTCATCATTAACAAAAATCAACTCAAAGTGGATCAAAGATCTAAACCTAAGACCACAAACTATAAAACTACTGGTGGAAAACACTGTGGAAACTCTGAGAGACATTAAGGAAGGCAGACTTCTTAAGCAAGATTCCCAAAGCACAGGTACTAATCCCCCAAATAGACAGGTGGGATTACATCAGATTAAGGAGTCTCTGCCCAGCAAAAGACACTGAATCAACAACCCTCAGAATGGGAGAGAATTTTTGTGAACTGTGCCTCAGATAAGGAACTGATAACCAGAATACACAGGGAACTCAAGCAGTTTACCTGGAAGAAAATAATTAACCCAATTAAAAGATGGGAAAATGAGCTGAATAAACAGCTCTCTAAGGAAGACATACGAACAGCCAAAAAGCATATAAAAAAATGCTCAACATTCCTCATTGTAAGGGAGATGCAGATCAAAACCACAATGAGATACCACCTAACCCCAGTCATAATGACAAAGATTAAAAAAAAATAATAATGATAAGTGCTGGAGGGGATGTGGTGAAAGGGTAACACTCCTACACTGTTGGTGGGAATGTAAATTGGTCCAGCTACTGTGGTGAACGATATGGAGGTTTCTCAAAGACCTTCAAATAGAACTACCATATTATCTAGCAATTCCACTCCTGGGTATCTACCCAAAGGACAGGAGAGCACTCAGTCAGAAGAGCACTTGCACAACTTTCATTGTAGCATTATTCACGATGGCTAAGACATGGAAACAACCCAAATGTCCACAGACAGATGATTGGATTGAAAAAGTGTGGCACATATACTCCATGGGATATTATTCAGACATAAAATCAACAAGGCCCTGGAATTTGATAAAAGTGGATGAATATGGAAGAATTGTTGCTGAGTGAAGCAAGTCAGGCTATAAAAGAGACATCATATGTCTCCACTTAACGTATACAGACTGTCCACACTCTATGGTAGAGACTGAAAGACTGGAGAATATAAAAGTATTAAAAATTGTAATGGACACTAGCGACAAAGTGTAAAGAGTGTGGGAGGGGAAGAGCATAGGAAAATTTGGGGGGAAAATGGAGAGAAAGATGCTTGTGGGACACAGATAAGGTTTATTATCTGTTGACAAGGATGTACTCAACTGGGCTGGACTGAAGTGTATATTATGCTGGGTAGTCTCTTCAGAATCTAAATGATGTATAGCGATTTAATGGATGAATAGTAATACAAAATAAATACAATTTAAAAATATGTCTTTGAATTCCTGGACTCAATGAGAGAAAAATAATAGGACCAATAAATAAATGCAAAATCTAGTAATTTCTGCTGATGAGTGGGCACAATACTCTGTGATCTTCTTTTCCAAAAACTTATATTCCAGTCTAATCATAAGGGGAAAAATCGATAAATCAAATAGGGGTACATGCTACAAAATACTTAACCATAGTCTTCAAAACTGTCCAGAGCATAACAAGGGGAGGAGGTCAGATCATCAAACTGTCAGAGTTCTGAAGAGACTAAGGGGAAATGATGACTAAATGCAGCGTGAGGTCCTGGACTGTATCCTGAGACAGGAGCAGGATATCAGTGGAAAAAGAGGTGAAATTCAAGTGAAATTTGTAGTTAGTTAAATTGCACCAATGTTAATTTCTTGGTGTTGATAATGTATCATGGCTGTGTTGTGGCATTATTCACAATTGCTAAGACATGAAACCCAACCAAATGTCCACAAACAGATGAATGGATTGAAAAATATTAGCACATATACACTATGGAATGCTACTCAGCTATAAAAAACCCAAACAAACAAACAAACAAAGACCTTTGCATTTGATAGAAAGTATATGACTGTCTAAAAGTCCATATCCCTTATTGTATCTACAGAGTTCCCTTTTCTATGTAAGATAACATTGGGTCATCAGGAAAGTCATGACACATTTTTGCATAGGAAAATATGTCATGACTTTCCCAATGACCTAATACATTAACAAATTTCAGGGATGAAGGGATGGAGATTTTGAGGGCCACTGTACTCCACACCACAGTTTCCTATGGTGGTTCTTAGGCAATGACTTACAGGTACAGAAGTGGGCCACTAATTCTCCTTTCTTGACTTGGACTGCTCTGAGACCTAAGTTGTCCTCCAGAGTCTCCTAAAGGATCAGGTAGCCCCATTGACAGTCCTCTGAGTCCTGACCTTTGCTTGGTTTCTGCCTCGTTTTTTGTTTGTTTGTTTGTTTGTGTCATATCAAATAGGGGTTTAAACTATTTATTTGAACTAACTGCCACATTCGCCATTACTGATCACTCTGTTGTCTATAAAAACTCTCTTTTAAACACATAAATGCATATTTATTTGATCTTTTCTATATAAAAGATGACATTTAATATAATGTTTGCCAACTATAGACAACAGAGACACTGTGAGAAGAGGGTGAGAAATGACAGAAGGTGAAAAATAGGGGGAAAATATACATATATACATACATATATGAAACAAGAAATGGAAAATTATTTGTCAATGATAACATGTATGATTAAGCCACTATGCATTGTATTCTGGATCGGAAATCACATTTTGTATGCTGGGATGATGCTCAGTGAATGAATATAAAATAAACTAATAAAAAAAAAGAAAGTATATGACTGTGGAAGATTTACTGCTTGGTGAAACAAGCCAGGCTATAAAAGAGAGACATTGTATGTCTCCACTTAATACCTACTGACTGTCCACACTCTATGACAGAAAATGAAAAATTAGAGGATATAGAAGCATGGAAAACGGTTATGAATACTGGAGAGAGTGTGGGAAGAGGGTGGGTAATGGGGGAGAGTGAGAGGAAAGGAATCAGGAGAAAAATAGAGGCAAAACATTTAAAGAACATAGAAATGGAGGATTGTCTATTGATCTTCAACAGGAATGCTGTGAGGTATATTCATGTCGGGTAAATTCATCACAAGCCTTAGTGATGAATGTATAAAATAAATTAAAATAATACAAAATAAATGCAATAATTGAGAGAAATTCCACATGGATTTATGAAACTCTCTGTCCTATCTTTGCAACTTTCCTTTAAATCTAAAATTATTCCAAAATAGAAACTTTACTTTAAAAAAAGTAGAATTGCAGAAGATCTAGAAAATCTAAATAGATAAATTAAAATGGGAAAAAAAAGTATTTATCAAAGGGCTACCCACCCAAACAGGTAAACAAAATATACCAGGTCCTAAAGATTTTATGAGAATTTTACCAAACATTTCAGTAACCAATAACTCCAATTCTAATTAAACCATTTTGTAACATAGAAAAATAAAAAAGGTAACCATATTCCTTGCAATGAAGTTAATAATTAAAAAAATAATATTTTTGTCTTTTCCTCTCCGATATTAATACATACATTATTTCTGTTTTCTAATAATGCTATATGGTATTTCCAGAAATGGTAAATTACAGTAGTGATAATATTCATCTTTGTCTTATTCTTTATTTTAATGACAATGATTCTAATTTTTTCTTAATATATATATTTTTAAATTAATATATAATTAATTAATTAATTTAGTTTAGTTTTTGCAGTAGGGCACATGCACTCACCTTAGAGAGGCAGAGAAATAGAAAGAGAGAAAGTGAGGAATCATCCTCCAGGGAGGATGGCCACACTGCAATCCATTTTTTTTCATTCTCCTCTTGAGATTTTAAGTATGCACGCACACACACCCAGCGTAATTTTTAAAAAGGTTTTGCCTTAGGGCACATGTACTTGCTGAATAGAAAGAGGCAGACACAGTCAAAGATCACCCCCAGGGAGAATGGCCATGCCACAATTACTTCTCCTTTCTCCTCCTGGGATTTTTTTTTTTTTTTTTTTTTTTAGAGGTTTTCGCTATAGGGCATGTGCGCTCGCCAGAAAGACAGAGAGAGACAGAGAGATAGAAAGTGAGAAATCACCCCCCAGGGGGGATGGCCACGCTGCAATCCCTTCTCCTCCATTCTCCCCCCGGGATCTTGGGCACGCACGCACACGCGCCTGGCATGAGTTTTAAGCCACCGGGTCCGGCACGCGAACCGCGGTCAACTACGTGGGAGTCCAGCGACACAGCCATTACGCTAACTGCTGGTTCCCTCCTCCTGGGATCTTAAGTATACACTCCCATGTGTCTGCCATGATTTCCAAGCCACCAGGTTCGAGATTTGAACCTTGATTGGCCATGTGGGAGTCCAGTGATTTAATTTCTATGTCATCTGGTTTCCCCCTGGTATGATTTTGAAGCTACCAGGTTCAGGATTTGAACTGTGGTTGGCCAAGTGCAAGTCCAGCACCTTAACCACTATGCTACTGGCTGGCCCCAATAATTATTTCTGCATTACACCTGATGCTCTGGTTTTTATGCTTGCCATATTCAGAAAATAGCTTCATACATATTTTATTAGGAATCATCAAGATTAAATTTTATATCTCATCAGAAATTTTGACCTCAGTAAAATTGATCATGTATATTTTTAAGCAATTAATATTGAAAATTATAAAGTGTTTTTGTTGTTTTTGCTACAGGGCATATACTAGAGAGAAACATTATTAGTGAGAGACAGAGCAATCTCTTCTCCTTCATCTCTCTCTCTCCTTTTGGAATGTTGGGCACACATACACCTTGCATATTGATCAAGACACTGGGATCAGGACTGCAACTGTATAGTCAGCCGTGTGGGATCTAGCTGCCTTAGCCACCAAGCCATGAGCTAGCCCAAAAGTAATAGGTTCTCTTATTGAACCACCTTCTGTGTCTGGAATGAACATCACTTTTTTATATAGTGCATTATTCTTTTACTGTAATGCTCAGTTCTGTTCGCTAATCTTTTTTGCTAAGTATTGTTCAGTAATATTCATAATGTTTCTTTTGTAACTTGTGCATGTGTCTTTGTTGGGCTTTGCCATCAAAGTCATACTAACTTCAGGTTGGGGATAAGGTCCTGCTAAGGTGATAAGAGATTATGTTCATTCCCTCTTAACCAGTCTCCTTCTTTCTGGCTAGCGAGTAGTCTCCAGATGCTGCAGTTCAGTGTGAAATGGCACCACATGGTAAGTGATGTTCTATAAGGACATTAATGTAACTGAAATTTCTTAGAAAAAAATAATACCTTATTCACAGTCTCCTTTATTGTCTCCTTTATAGGGAAGTTACAGTGATTGTTTAAAGTACATGTGTGTGAGTGGAAAAGAAAAGGGGACAGTTAGTTAAAAACTGTCTTTAACTGTTCTTCCTGCAGCGTCATTTTCTTGGCTTACTCTCCAGTATCTTGCAATTGACTTTCACACTGATTCAGAAGGATGAGCTTGTACCTACCCTACTCTGTCTCCCATCCACCCCTAGCTCCTGACTTGTCTCTATAGCACTCTCCCTATTCTATGCTTCCTCTCAGCCTCACTGTGGAAGTGTTTCCCACCAAATGTAGCCCCTCCCCAGTCCCTGATTAGATATCATCCTTTCCTTGTTTGAGAACCATCCTACTGTGCATCTTTCCTTTTGATCTTATTCTGCATTACTTTCTATGCCTACAGACAGATTTCTTGCTTTTTATCACTTAAGGGCAAAAATTGTGATTATTTATTGTTGTGTTTTCTGAAGTGTATAGCACAGTATTGTCTTAATGGATCTTTATCCTGAATTTTTAAAAACTGTATTGAAATCCTGAACATCTAATAGACACTACCACTATTTAATATCTAAGCCCAAATTAACACAGAAAACAGAGAAGGATTATCATAAAAAGATATGTTTTCTTCCACCCTTCAACAGAGGAATGGACCAGTGTGAACATGAAAACTTTTTTTTTTTTTTCCATCCAAATTACACTATATATTGTCTCAATCAAGCACATCAACAAGCATGTTATTGTCAGCAAATGATCTTCCATTTCTTGTCTTCTGTATGTTTTGCTTTTTTCCCCCCATCCTAGATTCTCTATCTCTTACCCTCTGCCATCTCCCACTCTCCTCCCACAGTCTCTGGTATCTATGTTTGCTTTCTATACTGTTTTCTCCTCACATTTTATTGTAATGCCAAAGACCCTAATCAATCCAAATACCCTCATAGCAAACACAGGTGATACCCACATTTCCATGAACACAAGTCTTACTTTACGCATCCTATAAAGTAGCACCTAGCTGTGGCTACATATCCTACTGCAGTCATTGAATATATATATATTTTTTTTCTGAAACTTTTTTTTTGTAACTCAATTTACATTCCTTCCCTAAGCTTCATCACAGCATACAAAATGCAATCTCCCATCCAGTACACACTGCATAGTGATACAATCATAAACATTACAAAAAAAATTTTCCATTACTAGTTCCTAGAATTACTTCCACCCCTCTTTCTGACCTTCTGTCCCTTCCCACCCTCCTCTCACACCACCTCTGGTGTCTACAATTGTCCTTCATTCCCTTCCCACCCACGTTGCATTGATCACACAATTTCCTACATAATCTAACTACTTTCAATGGTGAGTTCACTCATTACTACTAAGAAAACCAGTTATAACTTAACTCAAAGAAATGCCAAGGAACTTTGCTTAAAGCCAGGAAACAAGTTAGGATTCTGTTCAAATGGAAGGTGCATGAACCTATCAGTCTCATGTACTTTTATCTTCTGTTCTGGTTCAATTTTCCTGATTAAATTCTGGGATATAATATTCAACTCCAGACTTGTCCCTCTGATTAAGTTGGCCACTTTCATAGTTTTTTGACTCTTATTTCCGTGTGTCTGTGTTTAATTTTCTTGATACAGCACACCCTTGAGAACTTCTTGGAGATCTGGTCTGGTGCTGGTAAATTCTTTCAGGTTTTGTTTATCTGAGAATGTTCTTGTCTTTTCTTCCCACCTGAAAGATAATCTTGCCGGGTACAGTATTCTTGGCTGAAATTGCTTCTCTCGTAACACTTTGAATATATTTTCCCATTCTCTCCTCGCTCGCATTGTTTCCGATGAGAGATCTGCTGTTAGCCTGATGGGATGTCCTTTGTAGGTAACTTGATGTTTCTCTCTTGCCAATCTTAGTATCTTGTCTTTGTCTGCGGTTTTGGTCAACCTGGCTATAATGTGTCTTGGAGAAGATCTTCTTGGGTTGATTCTATTTGGGGTCCTTTGTATTTCCTGGGACTGGATCTTCGAATGCCTCTCTAGGTTTGGAAAGTTTTCTTGCAGGATTTCATAGAATAGATTATCAATGCCCTTATGGGTCTCTTCACCTTCTGGAATGCCAATTATCCGGATATTTGGACGTTTGATGGTATCCAGTACTTCTCGCATATCATTCTCAAATTTTTGAGCCATTTTCTCAGTCTTCGTGGTGGACTTTTCTAAGCCAGCCATTTTCTCTTCTACATCTGAGATTCTATTTTCTGAATGATCTAGTCTGCTTTTAATACTTTCAAGGGAGATTTTGACTTCTTGTATTATAGACTTGATCTCTAGCAGTTCCGTTTGAGTCTTTCCCAGTATCCATGTGGATTCTTCTCAGAGACTGGCTCAACTCTCCTGCCACACTAGCTTTGCTTGCTGGAGGCTGAATTATGAGTAGAAAATCTTCATTTCTCCTGTGCCTGAAATATCTAGTTCCCAGTATCCATGTGGATTCTTCTCAGAGACTGGCTCAACTCTCCTGCCACACTAGCTTTGCTTGCTGGAGGCTGAATTATGAGTAGAAAATCTTCATTTCTCCTGTGCCTGAAATATCTAGTTCCCAGTATCCATGTGGATTCTTCTCAGAGACTGGCTCAACTCTCCTGCCACATTAGCTTTGCTTGCTGGAGGCTGAATTATGAGTAGAAAATCTTCATTTCTCCTGTGCCTGAAATATCTAGTTCCCAGTATCCATGTGGATTCTTCTCAGAGACTCTGAACATGAAAACTTTTATAGACTGACGCTTTATAGACTGGGCCCTAGGTCAAAGTCACTGATAATTAAATTAAATTAAATCCTTGGTAACGGTTGATGAATAAGTTGAATTTTGCCATCCATGATATGAGGACAATTGGTATTAAAACCACATTCTGTTATGGAGAGATATTGTAATGCTTTTACAATCCGTACAGCATCTAAAATCTGAATCGTGCTTCACTCACTCCTCATTCACTAATTTGTTCAACAAATATTTGTTGAGCATTTATTAGGTGCCAATGTTATGCTGCCCTTTTGAGATACAAAGTAGAATAAAATTCAAACACTAGCCTCAAATCACTTATAGTCCAAGGGAGGAGAAATTTTAGAAATGGGTAAGTAGAAATTACTATAAGTTAGGGAGAAGCTGCAGTAGGTAGGAATAATAGAAGCATGAAGATGCTTCACATCTAACTTGTGGTCAGAGAAAACCTGAGTTGAACTTTGAAGGAGGAGTGGACTGACTAGATGAAGGCAAGGTACACCCCTGAAGAGGAAATAGCACCTGTGATGGCACAGGGAAAGGAGGTGGTAACACACATTTATAGAACTGTAGAGCTTAAAGGTATGACTCTAGAAAGGAATTGGCATCCTGGGAACATACTGATTTGCTGTTGAGATCAGTTCCCAAGGAACAGGTCTGGAGGTGCATGGAGGAAGCAGGCCTGGAAGAAGAGGGGAGTTAAAATGCAACAGTGTTGGACAGCAGACCGTAGCTACTCCTGTGGGGGGTTCTGGAACTAGAGCAGCCTTTCTGAATTGACTCTCTTTGAGCAAAGAACTGGGCCTTGTTGCCCCCCGACATCAACCGACCAGTCATCAGATGTGGGTGCCCTAGAGAGGATCATTATCTTAGGTGAGAAGGCCATTTGACTGAGAGAAATCTCAGCCTACTCATCTGCCAGTTCCCAGATGCCAACATGCCCCACAGCTGGGGAAGGGGTTTTGGTCCTGAAGTGAAGGAGGCTGGTCTAAGGAATGACTCACAGCACCCACCCATGACAACAGGTGTATCTGGAATGAAGACTATAGGATTGGGAGGAGTTCTGGATACAGAGGTGGGTGCAGACCCATCATGAGAGTTCATTTAGCTTTGTTCAGAGATCAAACGTGAGGGCTTACTGAATCAAGGAAATAGTATTGCTCTGACAGGTTTATAGAATTATAGACAATGAGATACAGACATGCATCATAATTACAGCAAGCACCTGAGTTGAAGGATATGATTAGAGGCTGCCAGTAATTGGGGATCTCTGCACAGAGGTCAAGTGAGCTCATGTTTCAGGAATTAGAAAACACACACACACACACACACACACACACACACATACACGGGAGCTTCCAGAATGTGAGAAACACTTTCCTAGAGGATCAAATTTTTTGTCAGAAGGGCAGCTGGGCCATTCCTACTGGGTCAGAAGTGGTAACAGCAGGAAGGTGACAAGAAATAATGCCATGTACAGATGAAATAAGAAAAATATTTCCCAGTTGATCAGCCATAATCCCAGAAAAATAAAGACAGGGAAAATGAAAGGGAGAGCAGGAATAGGGAGATGTGGGAGAGGAAGCCCCTTCCCATTGCAGTAACAGTAAGAATAGCTAAATTTACATAGCATTTATAACATGATCTATGCACAAGTGCTCAACACGAATAACTGACTAACACCTCACACAGTCCTAGGGGTAAAAACCACTGTTACCCACTTCATGATGAAGGAAAAGAGGCAGGAGGTCACCCTGCCTTCATGGTAATGGAATTGCCAAATGGCAGAGTCACAATACAAACTAGGGGAGTCTGTCTGCAGAGTCTCTGTGGTAAGACCCAAGTTACCCGGTGTCAACCCTGAAATCTTGCCTGCCTCTGTGATAGAGAAAGATTTTTGAAAAAATGATAAAATTGAAGATTTTAAATTAATATTTTTCAGTATTAATAATAATGCTGAGATGATTTTAATAGCCAAAAAGAGATGGAGGGCCAGCTGTGATGGTCCTGATGTGACATTCTGTGAGGCTGAGGCCACACTGGAAGGTCCTGGGTTCCCATCTCAGAGATTTCCCTGAACATGCCAGGTACACATGTGCCCATGATATGAACTGGCAGAGAGCAAGAGTGGATCACAGCATGAGGAACCTATCAGTGGTGCCCACCTCTCTCTGTGTGTCTCTCTTATGAAAGAAATGAACAAATAAGCTTGAGTGAAAAAGAGATGGCAAGTTCATGGAATCAGATCCAGAGGAGATGATAAAGCTACTTAGCAGGGAAAGTTGGGGTGGGGGAGTCAGCAGAGAAAAGAGCCATTTCCTACATAGACCTCAGAGGTTGTGACTTCTTTGCCAAGAGAATATTATTGACAACCTGTTTCTGCATATTTCAGTGCTGGAAGGATGAACAGGGGACTGGTGACGATCATAGCCTTTGGGGGTGGAGCTGAGGATGGAGCTAGGGACGGGAGCCAGGATGGGGGAAGACTTAGAGACATTGTTCATTATCTGCCCTTTTGTATTTGTAGTATGCTCCTATTTTAAGTGTTTAGATTAACAGACTACAATACTTTTAAAGTTCATTTGAAGTGGTACTTCTATAAATAATCTAAGATCCATTGCTGATCAAACTGCACCTGTTATCTAGATTCGCAGCTGGTCTCTTGTTCTTGTAAAGGGGCTGTTGACTCTGTAGATCTGTGAATTCCTTCCTTTGGAACCCTTTATTTTCATCTTCACTTTTATCCCTCATTTTCTTTTAGCCTTTATTTTCTTTTGATAGTGCATTCATGAGAGAAGGAAGCACCAAAAGAAGTCTGATCACATTGTGATCACCATACAGCTGTCCAGCTCCACAGGATCCCACGTGCCTGTATGTGTCTCTGGTGTGTTTCCAGGTCGACCCACAGATCTGAGTCCACGGTTAGCCCTGTAGCTTCCAGCTCTGCAATGAAGAACACAGCAGACTACACCACCTGGGCTTAGTCTTAGCCTTTATTTTGATGCCATTGATGTTTTATGTCTCTAAGCCACCTAAAATCCCTATTTAGTTCTCCAGTGTGGGAGGCAGACTTAATAAGTAGGAAGAGAGCAAGTTGGTGACTTCTTCTGTGGATTTGAAATTGCATTTCACTAGAGGGGGGTGGTGTAAAGTGGAGATTTACTATCAGTGAGAGGAGGACACATATGCTGCCAGAGAATAGGAGAGTCCTATACAGCCTGGCCAAGAGAACTGAGGAGTTCAACTGAAAATATGGAGTGTAGAGAAAGTTTAGTCTAAAGAGTTCATCTAGGGTATGCCAATTGCAGAAAGTGTTTAGACTCACCAATTTGTTTCTGAGGGCATAACAGAATCAGTGGGCTAGCTGCTAAGCATATATAAGAACTTTGTCCCGAGAGGTGAAAAACACTATAATTTCAGGGCTTTGTTTTCATCAGTGGATTCTACGTTTATTTTAGCTGGGTAAAAGGTCAAGTCCAGAAACCAAATTATATTCAAGAGAATGGAACAGGGTTGGGTTGGGAAAAATGAGTTATACGTAGAAAAAAAAAAAAAAAAAAGAGATAGTGAAATGACTTAAGGGAAGCAAATGTGAACTGTTTATGGCAGAGGTCAGGATTGGAGTTGAGCTGAGTCCTGGCTAGCATTCTGGCATGTCTGGGCCACTGGAGATGAGGCTGGATAAGTGGGAGGGGGAGCCTACAAGGAAGGAACAAATGTGCTCCCAGGACAATGGACCAGTATCAAGGGTTGATGGGAGGTTGTCTTGATAGCATGTTCCCAGCTGCTGGGTCCCAGAAAGATAGGATTGCTTTAGGGAGCAGAACAATGACAGCTGGAAATGGTGACTAGCCAGTGAAGCACCTCACGCAGACCCAGTGCTCTGGGTCATGGGTGTCACCAGAGAGGGGCTTTATCCCAGGCACTTGAGACATTAGCACCCTTGACACTGTGCAGCGGCAGTGTCTTTGGCTTCAGCAGGGATTGGCAGTCCCACCTTACAAATCACAGCAGCAGAGGAGGGTCACTTTAATTTTAGTTCACCAAAAGCTTATGGCCCATCTAGAAAGTTTTGGTGATCATTGTCATCAATGTGGATAATAAAAGGCATAAGGAATAGAAAATTAAAGTCTTAGATAGACTGAGTAAAGCTAACTTAAAATTCTCCCCAAGTAAGTGCCAACTCTTTATTGGACAGAGTAAATAACTTGGTGATAGAGTTAGACTAAAAAATTGGCTCTGTGAAAGAGAAGCTAGCCAACAGATAGGAATTAGTGCATCAAGTTAGTATAGATCAAAATAAGAGTTTATTAAAGTGTTAGCAAACTGCACGTGTGAATAAAATTGACCCCCTTAACAAGTGCTTCTCAGTTCTGGAGTCAGAATAACGTGGAAGGCTTTATTTTTTATTTTATTTTATATTTTACTGATGTACTGGGCTTGAATATGAAATTATTAAATTAAGATATCTGGAGGGTGAGCCTATAATCAAAATCAGTATTTTCCATACCCTTAATTAGCTGCTGTGCTACCTGCAATGAGAACAGTGATCTGCACTACAAAATGAGTTCTGTGTTACAAACTGATTTATTGCCAAGGCCGCAGGCCCAATGAGATCCTGGTTTATGAGAAAAATTCCCATTAAGAAAAATGGCCTGGCTTTTCTTTATTTTTTCCTCTCTCCTTCTCATCTTCTTTCATTTGTAAATTTCTCTCTTCTCATTACCACATAGGAATGCCCTCAGCCCTACAAACACACCACTCCCATCTTCTTTTTTTAATTTTTTTTAAATTTTTTTAATTTTTTAATTTTTTATTATCATCATGTTCTTCTATTATATTAGATTGAATTACATATAACTTTACAGTGTATTACATTGCTTTTTCAAAAGGGAATGCCATGCATATCAGTCAGTACAGAGACATTAATCTCCCCACTTTAACATTCAATATCTTTTCTATGTTTTCCCCAATCATTATTATTATTATTCTAATTATTTTTTAAAACAGTCAATTGCTATTTTTCATTTTGCTTGTGCAAATACTTTGCCCATCATGAAATACTTCTCAGACAAATCCAGTTGAGAATACTATACATGTCAACATCAACAGTTAATAAGCCATATATGTTTCTCACTAATGTCCTGCCTCTCTATTGTTCACTTGTTATCTTTCTCTATTCTCTTCTCTTCACTTCCCCCATTCCACACTGTCCTATTCTCGTTAAGTACCTTCACTGCTTTTATGTCCTCCAATTTTTTGCTCTCTATTATAGAGTGCTGATAGTCGGTATATATTGAGTGGATACATACAATATCTTTCTTTCATAGCCTGGCTTACTTCACTCAGCAATATATCCTCCGTATCTGACCACTCCCATCTTCTGACCCCTGGCGAAATCACGCGACATGCTAGTGTGCGACAGGCTAGTGCACGGCACACAACTTTTTCTTTATTTTCCTTATTATTTTCTTTCTACTGATTTGGTCTTCACTTCCTTTATCTACACAATCCCTGGCAGTTTAGATAGGTCTAGAATTACAGTTCTGAAATATTCTAGGATTTTAAGACTCTCTGAGATCCTTCCTTTCACTGAACCACCTGTGACAAAGGAGATACTTTTCTTTGTACACCTGAAGAGAATACTCCTCCTTGGATCATATTGCTAAACACAATAGAAGAGAGACTTTGGCAGTCTTCATTTCACAGCAAAAAGGAAACACACTTGCTCCTATTCGAGGAAAAGTTCTCTTAAAAGATATTTCAAAAGGAACACATCTTCCAATGGTTAAAAGTAGAAGAGGAACCTCAGGTCTGAATAAAGCAGGAAATATATCTCCATCAAAAGAACACAGTGACTCACTTCGTTTTCTTGAAAAAAAAAAAATAGAGGACGTTACCAAAATGTCTGAGATAGAATTTAGAACATTCATGTTGAACAAATACTATGAGCTGGAACAGAAAAGAGACAGTGAACTACAGGATATGAGAAAGTCCTTCCATGATATGAAGGAAGAAATGGACACGCTAAGAAAGAATAAGATGGAACTATTAGAGGTGAAGTCTGTAATACAGGAAATCAAAAACTCTCTCGAAAATATTAAAAGTCGATTAGACTGAGGCTGCAGGCCCGACTCTTCTGAATCTCCACACATCCCCACTGTTTCTCCTCCTTGGACCCCAGGTTGGTTGTCTGGGACTTTAAGGCGAACTCCCACCCCACCCCACCCGCAACCCGGATTGAGCCGGTCAGCAGTTCTGGGCTCCAGGCGGACTCAGGCTGCAGGCCCGACCAACCTGGTCTTGTCACTCATCTTCTTACCCTTTCCCACTAGCCTTTGGACTCTTTGAATTGTAGTGATTTGAATAGCGCGCGGCACGCCGTGCGCCGCGCGATTTCCTTATTTCATTCTGTTTTTCTTTACTTGTGGGGTGTTGCTTATTCAGTCAATTGAAGACTCACCTCTCCTTAGAGACAGTGAGGACTTTGGGCCATCCAGGGTAGTGGCAACAGTTAATGGTAATTGTGAGCAACAGGTAGGCCAACCATAAGGGAAATCATCAATTTTCTAAGCCTGTACAACTTTTAACAATCAGTTAGGAAGAAACATATAGATTACCTGATGACTAGGAACAATCGCAGAGGCTCAAGAAATATGAGCAACCAAGAAAAGGACTCTCCCCCAAGGGAAATCATCAAGCCTACATCACCCACAGTCAATACAGTGGACTTCGTGGACATGTCTGATAAGGAATTCAGATTATTTGTAGTGACCAAACTAACTGAGATGGAAGAGAAAAGAGACAAGGAGCTCCAGGAGATGAGGAATTCCTTCAATGACTTGAAAGAAGAAATGGATACCTTAAACAAGAACCAGATGGAACTTTTAGGATTGAAGAATGTGATACAGGAAATCAAAACCTCCCTTGAAAGTATTAAAAGTAGGTTAGACCAGGCAGAAGATCGAATCTCCAACATAGAAGACAAAACATCTGACCTAGAAAAAAGTATCAAGAAGATTGAGAAAACAACCATGAAAAATGAGGATAATATACGAGGAATACTGGATACTATCAAGCGCCCCAACATCCGGATAATTGGTATTCCAGAAGAGGAAGAAAATAATAAGGGCCTAGATAATTTATTCCAGGAGATCCTGGAAGAAAACTTTCCAAATCTAGAAAGGCATTCAAGTATCCAGACCCAGGAAATACATAGGACCCCGGGTAGAATCAACCCAAGAAGATCTTCTCCAAGGCACATTATAGCCAGACTGGCAAAATCAACAGATAAAGACAAGATACTAAAGTTGGCAAGAGGGAAATGCCAGGTTACTTACAAAGGTCACCCCATCAGGCTAACATCGGATCTCTCAGCCGAAACAATGCAGGAAAGGAAAGAATGGGGAAGCATAGTAAAAGTGTTGAGTGAGAAACAATTTCAACCAAGAATACTATACCCAGCAAAATTATCTTTCATATGGGAAAAAAAGATAAAACATTCTCGAATAAACAAAATTTGAAGGAATTTACCAACTCCAGACAAGCTCTTCAAGAGGTTCTGAAGGAAAGCTAAAAAATCAGAGACAGTTATACGAGAACAAAAAGCAATCAAGACAATGGCTCACTTAATGATAGGATCAGGTACGGAAATATCGATAATTACATTGAATGTCAATGGATTAAATTCTCCAGTTAAAAGACATAGACTGGCTGAATGGATAAGAAAACAGAAACCCTCTATCTGTTGCCTACAAGAAACTCACCTTATGGATAAAGACATACATAGACTAACAGTCAAGGGCTGGAAAAAGATACTCCATGCAAATGGAAATCAAAAAAAGGCTGGAGTAGCGATATTGATCTCAGACAAAATAGATTTCAAGACAAAGACTGTAAGAAGAGACAAAGAAGGGCATTATATAATAGTAAATGGGGTAATCCAGCAAGAAGACATAACCCTTATAAATATCTACGCACCCAACTCAGGTGCACCTAAATATGTGAAGGAAAGACTGCTGGAGCTAAAAGGAGAGATAGGGAGAAATACTATAATTGTTGGAGATCTCAACATCCCATTATCTCCTATAGACAGATCTTCTAGACAGAAAATAAATAGAGAGATACAGGACTTAAATGATACTATAAATGGAATGGGCTTGACAGATATCTATAGAACTTTCCACCCTACATCCACAACATATACATTTTTCTCACCCCGACATGGAACCTTTTCAAAGATAGATCATATATTAGGACACAAATCAAGCCTTTATAGATTCAAAGGCATAGAAACTGTACCCAGCATCTTCTCTGACCATGATGGAATTAAACTCAAGATTAATTTCAAGACACAACCCCGAAGATACACGAACACATGGAGACTGAACAACCAACTTCTGAATGACTTCTTCACTACTGAAGAAATTAAGGCTGAAATCAAAAAATTTATGGAAACTAGTGATAATGAGTACACTAGTGTCCAGAATCTATGGGACACAGCAAAAGCAGTCATAAGAGGAAAATTCATAGCAATTAGTGCACATAAGAAAAGGACAGAAAGATGGCAACTAGATAACTTATCATCATGCCTCAGAGAATTGGAAAAACAACAACAAACAAATCCCCAAAATGCCAGGCAAAAAGAAATAATAAAGGTTCGAGCAGAAATAAATGAAATAGAAAATAAACGAACCATACAGAAAATAAATGAAACCAAAAGCTGGTTCTTTGAAAAGATTAACAAGATCAACACACCGTTGGCTAGACTGATTAAGAAGAAGAAAGAAAGAAACCAGATTAATCAAATATGTGATGAAACAGGCAATATTACCACAGACATAGCAGAAATACAAAATATCATTAGAGGATACTATGAGCAACTTTACGCCAACAAACAAGATAACCTGGAGGAGATGGACAAATTCCTGGATGCATATAATCTACCAAGATTGGATCAGGAAGACATAGAGAAACTGAATAGACCCATAACAAGCCAGGAGATTGAATCAGTAATAAATAACCTCCCAACAAAGAAAAGCCCAGGCCCAGATGGCTTCACTTGTGAATTCTACAAAACTTTTAAGGAAGAGTTAACCCCTATCCTACTAAAATTATTTCTAAAGATTCAAAAGGAAGGAAACCTTCCAAATTCATTATATGAAGCCTCCATCATCCTCATCCCCCAAACAGATAAAGATATGACAAAAAAGGAAAACTACAGACCAATATCATTGATGAATATAGACGCGAAAATTCTCAACAAGATACTCGCAAATCGTATCCAACAACATATAACAAAGATCATTCATCACGATCAGGTAGGCTTTATACCAGGGATGCAAGGTTGGTTTAATATACGCAAGACCATAAATGTAATACACCACATTAACAGAAAGAAAGATAAAAACCATATGATCATCTCAATTGATGCGGAGAAAGCATTTGATAAAATACAACATCCTTTTATGATTAAGACTCTCAGTAAGATTGGTATAGAAGGGTCATTTCTGAACACAATAAAAGCAATCTATGAAAAACCTACAGCTAACATTATACTGAATGGGGAAAAGCTGAAAGCTTTTCCTCTGAAAACAGGTACTAGGCAAGGCTGCCCACTTTCTCCACTGCTCTTTAATATAGTACTGGAAGTCTTAGCTATTGCAATCAGAGAAGAGAATAATATTAAAGGCATTCGAATAGGCAAAGAAGAATTGAAAATATCTTTATTTGCAGATGACATGATGGTATACTTAGAAGACCCAAAGGTATCCATGAAAAAACTGCTTGAAGTAATAAGTGAATACAGTAAGGTGGCAGGATACAAAATCAATATCCAAAAATCTATAGCATTTCTATTTATGAACAACAAGTTGAACGAAGCAGAGCTGAAGAAAGGAATCCCTTTCACTGTAGCCACAAGGTGTATAAGATACCTAGGGATAAACCTAACTAAGAAAGTCAAAGACCTTTATAAAGAAAACTATGAAAATCTTAAAAGAGACATTGAAAGTGACATAAAAATGTGGAAGGACATCCCATACTCCTGGATTGGAAGAATTAACATAATCAAAATGGCAATTCTACCCAAATTAATCTACATGTTTAATGCAATTCCAATCAAAACACCAGAGATATTCTTCAGAGATCTAGAAAAGGCAATCATAGAATTTGTCTGGAATCATAAAAGATCTCGTATTGCAAAAGCAATCCTGCGCAAGAAGAATGGAGTAGGAGGCATATCACTCCCTGATCCCAAGATATATTATAAAGCTGTGGTCATCAAAACAGCATGGTATTGGCATCAAAACAGACAAGTGGACCAATGGAAGAGAATAGAGACCCCAGAAAAAACCCCCAAAGCTTACAGCCAACTGATCTTTGACAAAGGATATCAGTCAATCCATTGGGAAAAGGAAAACCTCTTTAGTAAATGGTGCTGGAAAAACTGGGTATCCACCTGCAGAAAGATGAAACTGAACCCCCATCTTTCACCATTAACAACAGTCAACTCAAAATGGATCAAAGATCTGAACCTAAGACCTCAAACAATAAAACTACTGGTGGAAAATGCTGGGGAAACTCTGGGAGACATTGGAGTAGGCAAAGACTTCTTAAATAAGACTCCCAAAGCACAGGCAATAATCCCTAAAATAGACAAATGGGACTATATTAGACTAAGAAGTTCCTGCACAGCAAAGGACACAGTAACAAGTGTGAACCGACAACCCTCAGAATGGGAAAATATTTTTGTTAAATATGCCTCAGACAAGGGACTGATAACCAGAATACATAGGGAACTCAAGTGCCTTATGCGAAAAAAAAAATGATGAACCCAATTAAAAGATGGGAAAATGAGCTGAACAAAAGTCTCTCTAAGGAAGACATTCGAACAGCCAAAAAGCATATGAGAAAATGCTCAACATCCCTCATCATAAGGGAGATGCAGATAAAAACTACAATGAGATACCACCTAACCCCTGTCAGAATGGCAAAGATTAAGAATATCAAAAGTGATAAGTGTTGGCGGGGATGTGGTGAAAAGGGAACCCTCCTACACTGTTGGTGGGAATGTAAACTAGTTCAACCACTGTGGAGAACAATATGGAGGTTCCTCAAAGATCTACAAATAGAACTACCATTTGATCCAGCAATCCCACTTCTGGGTATTTACCCAAAAGACAGGAGAACGCTCAGTCAGAAAAGTGCTTGCACATGAATGTTTATTGCAGCATTATTCACAATTGCCAAGACATGGAATCAACCTAATTGTCCACAAACTGATGAATGGATTGGAAAAGTGTGGTATATATACTCTATGGAATACTACTCAGCCATAAAAAATAACAAGATCCTGGAATTTGATAGAAAGTGGTCAGATACGGAGGATATATTGCTGAGTGAAGTAAGCCAGGCTATGAAAGAAAGATATTGTATGTATCCACTCAATATATACCGACTACCAGCACTCTATAATAGAGAGCAAAAAATTGGAGGACATAAAAGCAGTGAAGGTACTTAACGAGAATAGGACAGTGTGGAATGGGGGAAGTGAAGAGAAGAGAATAGAGAAAGATAACAAGTGAACAATAGAGAGGCAGGACATTAGTGAGAAACAGATATGGCTTATTAACTGTTGATGTTGACATGTATAGTATTCTCAACTGGATTTGTCTGAGAAGTATTTCATGATGGGCAAAGTATTTGTACAAGCAAAATGAGAAATAACAATTGACTGTTTTAAAAAATAATTAGAATAATAATAATAATGATTGGGGAAAACATAGAAAAGATACTGAATGTTAAAGTGGGGAGATTAATGTCTCTGTACTGAATGACATGCATGGCATTTCCTTTTGAAAAAGCAATGTAATACACTGTAAAGTTATATGTAATTCAATGTAATATAAAGAAGAATATGATGATAATAAAAAATTAAAAAAATAAATAAATTAAAGAAAAAAGAAAAAAAAAGTCGATTAGACCATGCTGAGCATTGGATCTCTGATGTAGAAGATAAAACTTCTGACCTAGAGAAAACCACCAAATAGATAGAGAAAATAACAAAAAAAAATTGAGGATAACATATGAGAAATATTAGATTCCATTAGACGTCCTAACATCCGAATAATTGGTATCCCAGAAGGCCAAGGAATTAAATTAAAAGTAAAAGGAAAAAAGAGAAGAAGAGGAAAGAAGAAGAAAGAAGAAGAAAAAGAAGAAAGAAAAAAAGACATTAAAAATTTATGTTTTAATTTAAAAGGCAAAAAATGAAAACAGCATGGTCTGTGTGCATGCCACATAAAAGCAATATTTCACAGCTGCAGTTTAGTAGCCATCTTAGAATGGGCCTGAGTTTGTGCCTCTCCTAAACGGGATGGGGGAAAGGCACAAATTAGCAAATTAAATGATGGGCTTCAGAGCCCAGAGAATACTTAAATCTTAATTTATTTTTTAAATTAAGAGACACAGGAAGTCACAGAGATACAGAGAGAGACAGAGAGAGGGATACAGAGGTTGCTCTACCAATTTAGAAATGAATCTGGAGAGAGAAGTCTCAGCAGAAAATCTTCATTTTCAGTCCCTGAAAGTAATATTTCACAGCTGAGGTTCAGTAGCCACCTCAGAATCGAGATCTTGATTTTATTTTATTTAGGTATATAAATATAAGTAAGATTACTGGATCATATGGTAGCTCTATTTTTAATTTTTAAAGAAACTGCCATACTGTAATTTTTGTATCACCAACACAAGGGTTCTCTTTTCTTCATGCCCTCACCAGCGCTTGGTATCTCTTACATTTTTTTTGTAATAACCATCCCAACAGAGGTAAGGCAATTTTTAATTGTGGTATTAATTTGCATCTCTCTGATAAGTAGTGATGTGGAGCATTTTAAAATACTCATTGGAAAATTCCTGTGTCTTCTTTGGAAAAATAATCATTCAGGTCCTTTTCTTATTTTTTAAATTGGGTTATCAATTTTTCAGATTATTTTTGCCATTGAGTTATTTATATAAGTAACATATATTCTGGATACTAAACATTTACCAAATGTATGGTTTGCAACATTTCCTCCCATAGGTTGCCTTTTTAGTTTATTGATCATTTCCTTTGCTGTGCAGAAGACTTTTAGTTTGATGTAGCCCTACTTGTTTATTTTTGCTATTGTTACTTGTATTTTGTAGATCATATTTTAAGAAATCATTTTCAAAATTAATGTCAAGGAGCTTTTCTCCCTTTATTTATTCTTGGAGTTTTACAGTTTCATTCTTACATTAAAGCCTTTAATTTATTAAGACTTAATTTTTGTGTTTAGTGTAAGATAAGGGTTCAGTTTTATTTCTTTGCAGGTGGATATCCAGTGCTTCCAATACCTTTGTTTTCTAAAGGGCATAGATCCTTGCCAGAGAGAAACAGAGAAAGAGAAAAGGGAGGTGGGGTGAAGTGAGAAAGTACTGACTCCATGAGGGATATCCATGCTGCAGTCTTTCTCTTCCAGTTATCCTTTCAGGATTTGGGGCACACATGCACACATTTTGGCACACGTATGCGTACAGTGTGCCCGTCAAACTGCCAGGTTCAGGACTCAAACCACTCAGCTCGCCATGTGGGATCCAGTCAGCCCAACCAGCATGCCACAAGCTGGCCGCTGATACCATTTATTGAAGAGATTGTAGATTACTCATTATATATTCTTGGTACTTTTAACACATATTAGTGGACTGTATATGAGTGTGTTTATTTCTGGACTTCTCCATTTCATTCCACTGACAATGGGTTTATTATTGTGCCAGTTCATATTATTCTAAGTACTGTAGCTAAGTAGTATAGTTTGAAATCCAGAAGTGTCATGCCTCCAGGTTTGTTCTTTTTTTTTTTTCCCATTATTGCTTTGGCTTTTTAAAGTCTATTTCTCCTGTTTCTTGACAAAACAATCATAAATCCTAATGGAATCCCTTCAATTCTTACTTTTACAGGTCAAATGGTTATATTAGGTAGCTATACATTGACCTGTATGTGGTTTTCATTCTGTCATAGAACGGGCGCCACCACGCCCTATGTAGTTTTCATTCTGTGGTGCAAATTTATCATTCTAAAGTAAGGAAGGTTTGATTTAATTGCCCCAGTGGCATTTTTTGTAGGTAGACTCTATACTGAATAGATTTTACTTATACAGAAGCACACCTGATAAAGAGCAACTCTAAGAAAATGCTATCTGCTCATTATAGAAGTGCAGTGGTGGACTTTAAAAGGCCATCATGTAGCTAGCATACTGTTGTGGGTTTAAATTACAATATGTCTGGACTCAACATTTCCATGCACTCTCAAACTTATTTTCTAGATTGACTTGGTCCCTTTAATTTCTGATTAAGGGAGTACTATATTTGATTTTGTGAGATTCATCAGTTTTTTGTTTTGACTTTTAGATTTTCACTATAGGGTATGTGCACTTCAGAGACACAGAGTGATAGAAAGGGAGAAACATCCCCCAGTGGGAATGGCCATGCTGAAATCCCTTCTTCTCCACTCTCCTGGAATCTTGGGTGTGGATGCACAGGTGCCTGGCTTGAGTTTGAAGTCACCAGGTCCAGGATTCGAAGTGCGATCATCCTTGTGGGAATCCAGTGACGTAAATGCTACACTATCTGCTAGCTCAAAGACTCATGAGTTTTTAATTACTTATTCTTTTTTATTTTTTTTCTGTGGCACTTAGGAGCATATTGCTACCATCATAGTGGATGTATACTCAGAACTGCTTGCTCATCAGTCACTTATTCTGGCCATGAACTCTAGGTATGGTAAGCTGTAATGTTTTCTTATTTCACTGATTGAAGATCTTTAAAATTTTATATTAAGAACCTGTGGAAATTAAAAAAAATATTCCAAACTGCATCATTTTAATCCAGCAACATATTTCTCATGTTTTTTTTTCCCCACAATCTTTCTGTAATGCATGAATAAGCAAATACTCTCTCAATCTGCTGATGGACAGGTTTCTTTAACCATCAATTTGAAGATAAATTCCAATATCAGAAATGTTAAAATGTGTAAAACATTGTTTTATTTATTAGAGAAATTGTGAAAGTCATATAGTCCAACTGCCTAAAGCTTGGAGTTCAGTGGATGAGTGTGTTGACTTGGCTAGGAACATAAGTACCCTTTACATTCTTATGTTTGGAGAGACCTATATTCTGATCTCTAAATAATTGATTTTGGATGATATTTACCAAAAATATACTCCTTTATTAAAAGCATTATCATTTTTCTAAGAGACTATTTAGGACTCATGTGTCTTATAAAGCCTAAGGCTGAACCTCATGATCTAGTGTATTCTTTTGTCACTAAAAAGAAGCCACTTAGGTTATATGTATTCTCTCATAAATTTAATAATTATACCTTTTTCTTGTCAGCTATGAGGATCCCTTACAGCAATTTGAAAATCAGTTGCAGATAATAGAGTCATCCTTTAAGATGGTATTTGCCATACCATATGTTGACAATGTGAGCAATATGAGTAATAGCAATGAGGACACTGAGGACGTGAAGGTAAGATTTTTCTTTCTTCTATCACAATAAAGTCTTTGTGCACTGCATATTATATTCCAGTAGGTCACAGTATTTATTGTCTTCTTCATTCTTCTCAGATATAGTAGGTAAATTGCATTTTCTAGCACTAATTTATACCACTGATCTCCTTATGAATTCTACCCACTGATCTTGTGAATTCTGCAACCCATGGAATTTAATGTATTGTACAGGATTTATGGGTGTCTCAGTCTGTTTTGTGCTGCTGTAACAGCATATCACCAACTGGGTAATTTCCAAAGAAAACTATGTATTTCTTATAGTTCTGGAGGCTAAGAAGTACAAGGTCTAAGGGCATGCATCTGGAGCGGGTCCTCTTACTGCGAGCCCTCATGTTCATCTCTGCTTAGGCTCTTCCTTCCATCACTATTGCATTGAGGATTGAGGTTCCAACACATAAATTTTAGGGAACAAATTAGTGAAACTATCTTTGGTTAATTTATTTGGCAAGGACAGAGAAGATACTGGCCAATATTGCAAAGAAAGAAATAGGAGCAGATAAAGGTGAAGGTAGGACAAGTCCTATAGTAAGATCAGTAACATCTGTGATCCATACTTCCTCAATGTTGCTGCACAGTCTGTGTGCTTTGGAAGCTCGAGAAGTAGTTCACTATGTATGGCCTTGGGTGAGGGCTCCTCAGCATCAATACTTCTTTCCTTTCCTGCATTCGTTTTATGGGGAGAACTTAACATACACAAATGCAAAACTACAGGCATTAGGTAAAATCTCAGCCAAGGCTAGTTGGCTAATGGTAAAATTTATATTCCAGAATTTATGCCAAAATATTTTGAACTTATTTGAGGACACTCTTCTGATATTAGTGTCTGAAGACCTCTACAAGATACAGATACTAAAGGTAAAAGAGGAAATAAGCAGTTTTGTTTTATCATAAAATATAAAGAGTTTACTATCTGGGGGCTGGCAGATAGCATGGTGGTTAAGGGGACTGGACTCCCACATGGCTGACTGCAGTCTGAGTCCTGAACCTGGTGGCTTGCTTTCTTACTTTCCCTCTCTCTTTCTCACTCTCACTCTCACACTCACTCTGTCCCTCTCTAGTCAAATTAAAATAAATAAATAAATAAATAAATAATTCTTTTAAAAAAGTTATCTTTAAAAGGATATGTAAAAAAAAAAAGAGTTTACTATGTGTCACTGCTTTCCCATTTGCCATATTTGCATCTCCTGCAAGTATTTGCTGGGTGAAAAATATTCTTTATCCTGTGTGGGTAAAATTACTTTCCAAATGAAATAACTTTCCTTCATTTTAATTGCAGAGACATAATTCATGAATTCAATTTAGAAGGGGAGGACGGTGAGGAATGGCATCAACACACACTTGAAAAGCCGAAACTTATATGGCAATACTTGGGCAAACACTATCTGGAGTAGCAGAGAATAGCATCAATTTAAACTATCTCCAAGTCCACATCACAATGAACCTACATTCATACTTCTTCCTCATCAGCTCTAGGACTAGGAAATACAGTGGGCATTCTTTCTTAATTAATACCACTGTCTCAGAGCAAGGTCCAGAACCCTACTTTTTACAAACAAGACCTCACTGCTTTTTTAATGTTCTAAGACTGCACTGGATGTTTTATGTTCTTTAGTGATGCGACTAGAAGCCAGCTGTATAGAAATAGTAGGAGAAAATAGATTGATTTACTCTACCAGGAACATCCAGGAGTTGTACAAATCATAAACACATCCAAGCAAAGAAAGGGTTGGTATCTATGAAGACAGGAACAAATGTAAGGGGGAATTAACTGTATCAAACTTTCTCCTTTATTCTTCTCTTGGGATTTTGGACACACGCACACACCCAGCCTATAGTGATTTTTCAAGATTCCAGGTCTGGGACTCGAATAATGTAGTAATCCATATGGGATCCAGCTGCCTTAACCTCCATGCCATCTGCTGGACCTATCCTTACAAAAAAAAATTTTTTTTAAAGAATTATCTATTTACTTTTGTTTATTATCATTGTTATTATTTTTTAACTTGCTCTTATTGGGCATGTGCACTCACTAGAGAGAAATAGAGAGAGGGAAGGAAAGTGAGAAAGCAAGCCACCAGTTTACAAATTTTTAAGTAGCTAATATTGTCCCTACTCTTCTATCTCCACCTCAACATTGTCATCACAGAGAAGGAGGGGGTGAAGCAGCTGCCAGCCCATCATGCCTGCAGTCAACTTTCCAAGCCTGACAACAGACTGTACCAGTGCATATTATAGACACTTGTTAAAAATAACAAAATAAAATAAAGCCTAGATGCAGTCAGTGTAGTAGATGTTCTCTATATTGTTGAGGTGAAAGTAGGCTAAGTGTGAAATAATCATGAATTGGTGACATTGGAGATAAATGGGTGGGGATGCTGGGAAATGGAAGACCAGGTTCTAGGATGACTCTCCTGTTTCCAAAGGAAATGATCATGTGGATGAATAAAGACAGTTGGTACCTGCAGGAGAGAGTAATGGTGATCATCAGCCGGGTGCTGAGCCTCGCATCTAAGAAAGCCCAGGGACGTGTAAGTCACAGGAGCAAAAATGCCTCCTGCATATCACCGTATAACCTTAGGGCTTGCAAAATGAATTTTCCAGCATGAATACACTGTATATTAGTCCAGCTAAAGATATTATTGTACACATTATCATCAACGGATCATTTTCCATTTTTTTGTTCCTTAGATGTCTTGCTTCTTTCTTCTCCTCCTTCATTTCATTCATTTCCACAATATTGCTTTTCATGTCTCAGGATGGGGGTGCCAGACACCTGGCTGGTACTATCATGCGGCAGGCTGGGGAATCAAGAGAGGAGCCACTATTATATAGGTCTTTGTGTCAATCAGAGCAGAATTTCTCCAGCAATTGCTTTTTGTTTGAAGAGGTTTTTTGCTATAGGGTGCATGCATTCACCAAAAAGACAGAGAGAGACAGAGAGACAGAAAGTGAGAAATCACCCCCAGGGAGGATGGCCACGCTGCAATCCCTTCTCCTCCATTCTCCTCTTGAGATCTTGGGCACACACACACATGCACCCTGTGTAAGTTTAAGCCACCAAGTCCGGGACTTGAACCATAGCCAACTACATAAGCATCCTCTCCAGTGATTGCCTAAGATGCATTATAGTGTGGTGTTAAGCTGGATCCTGCATGGCCAACTCTGCAGTTCAAGTCCTAAACCTGGTGGCTTGAAAGTCACAAGTGCATGTGTGTGCATGCCCAAAATCCTGAGGGGAAAGTAGATTAGTAATTGCAGTGTGGCCATCTTCCCTGGGGGGGGGGGGGGTGATTTCTCACTTTCTCTCTCCCAGTGTCTCTCCTGAGAGTGCATGTGTCCTATAGTAAAAATGAATTGTGCGCTACACAAGCAGCAAACACCAGGTTTTAGCTGACTCTGAATCCTCTTCTGTGGGCCACATTGATGTTATTTATAACCTTATAAATTCTCCCATCCTCACTTTTCTTCTTTATGTTTCTCTGCAATATGTTTTATTTTTATTTTTTATTTTTTTACATTCAATCACTATCTATACAACCTTGAAAATTAATTTTCCCTTCATGAATTCACTATATGTTAGTCCAGTCAAAGAAATTATCATACACATCATCATCAACAGGTAATTTTCTATTGTTTTTGTTCATTGAATGTTTTGCTTCTGTTTTTTTTTCTCCTTTGTTATCCCCCACCCCATTTAAAACAATTATTGAACTATTTTAAATGTATACAAGTAATTCTCAAGTATTGTAATTGTAAAACATGCTAGAGATAGAACATGTTTTTCTTTCCTATCTTCTCCATCTCGTACCCTGTTCCTAATCATGTCAGTGTTATATGTGGCCTGCCAAACCATGTCCTAGTTCACATACATATACACATGCACATGCTTATACACACACACACACACACACACACACAGGCACACACACTCAGTGTTTCCTTACTGAAGTCATATCACCTTTACATATTCATTTTGCAGTTTGCTTCATTTACTGAACAATGTGCCCTATAGATATTTTCATTTTAATGTATGTAGATTTATTTCATTTGTTTGTTTCTTTTTTTTTTTCTTTAGAGAGTGATTTTTTTTTCTAGAGGGCATGTGCTTGCTAGAGAGAAACAGAGACAAAAAGCAAGAAATCATGCCCTGGGGGGATGGCCAGGCCACAATCCCTTCTCCTCCATTCTCCTTTCAGGACTTTGGGCATGCATGCACATGCGCCTGGGTTGAGTCTTAAGTCACCAGGTAAGGGACTTGAACTGCAGTTGGCTAAATGGGAGTCCAGTGACCATTATGCCATTTGCTGGTTCCAATTTTATTTCATTTCTTAACACAGTATGTATATACCATAGTTGCAATGTATTATGATCTACCTAACTAGTTTTCAGTTAATGGACCTTAAGATATATTTTAGCTTTTTCTACTTCAAGCAATACAAAATGGTCATCTTTGTGGAATCATCTGAGTATGTACTTAGAAATGCTTAAAGTTATAATGGTCAGCTCTGATGGTTAAAGTTGAGTAACACACAACTGTCCTTTAGTTTGCATTTGGGTAGTCATGAGAGTACCCATTTTCCCACACTTTTAACAAGACTGGGATATTCTCAGACTTTTCAATTGTTGCCTTTCTGACAGAGAATATACAGTCATGTCATGATTGCTAGTATTAACTGAGGTTTATTATTGCTGGCCTCATTCTTCCTTGGAATATTTCTTTCCCATGGAAGCTATACAGGCAGCCTATTTTCTACCCATCCTTCACAGTGTCTTTTCTGTAATTTTTGAGTCATTTCAAAAGAAACTAAGATTAAAGGGGGTAGGAAACACACAGTGTGAGGCTATCTTCACACATCTGTTTTCTGCTATTTGTACAAACCATCCCCAGACACATAGTAAAAACTATGTTTTTACTGCTTTATTTACAATCAGCTTTGGAATACAATGCAGTTCACTTACATGGAGGACCACAGTCCATGATGTCCTTTTTTTAAAAATTAATTAATTTATTTTTGTATATACATTCAATCACATTGTTTAACTTAAAATGTGAGCATTTCAATATGTGAACATTTCTCCCTAGTCCTGTTGATCAAAATATCTTCAACTGATAACACCATACCTCCCCATTCCGTCAATGCTCTACCTCCGTAACCCTTCTCCAAATGTTCTTCGTTAGGGCCCACTCCTCCACATACACCTCATCTGACATTCACACCCATCTCTTGTGTTTGTACAACCGTTAGTCAATCAGTTTCAGTCATAGAGTGCAGACATTCAGTATATGTTAAGTGGGGACATACAATGCCTCTCCTTCATATACTCAGCAGTAAATCTTCCATATTTTTCCACTTTCTGTCAAAAGCCAGGGTTTTGTTGGTTTTTATGACTGAGTAGTATTCCATAGAGTATATGTGCCACAGTTTTTTCCATTCCTCCATATGGGGGCATTTGGGTTGGTTCCATGACTTAGCAATTGTGAATAGTGCCGCAATAAACATCGATGTGCAAGCACTTTTTCAATGAAGAATTCTTCTGTCCTTTGGGTAGATACCGAGGAGTGGGATTGCTTGATCACATGGTAGATCTATTTGTAGATTTCTGAGGAATCTCCAAATTATTCTCCACAGTGGCTGGACCAATATACATTCCTACCAGCAGTGTAAAAGAGTTCCCCTTTCACCACACCCCCGCCAACACTTATCATTTTTTTTTTTTAATCTTAGACATTTTGACTGGGGTTAGGTGGTACCTCATTGTTGTTTTTATCTGCATTTCCCTTACGATGAGGGATGTGGAGCATTTTTTCATATGTCTTTTGGCTATTTGTATGTCATCTTTAGAGAGTGTTTTTTCCAACTCCTTCTCCCATCTTTTAATAGGGTTGATCATCTTTTTTCCAAACAGCTTCTTTAGTTCCTTGTGTATTCTGGTTATGAGTCCCTTATCTGATGCAAAATTTACGAAAATATTTTCCCATTCTGAGCGCTGTCGATTCACTAATTACTGTGCCCTTTGCCATGCAGAAACTTCTTAGTCTGATGTAATCCCACTTGTCTATTTTGCGGATTCTCAACTGTGCTTTGAGGGTCTTATTTAAGAAGTCTTTCCCTACCCCATTGTCTCCCAGAGTTTCCCCAGCATTTTCCAGGAGCAGCTTTATAGTTTGAGGTCTTATATTTAGATCCTTGATCCACCTTGACTTGATTTTTGTCAAAGGTGAGAGGTAGGGGTTCGGATTAATCTTTCTGCAAGTGGAAATCCAGTTTTTCCAGCACCACTTGTTGAAGAGGCTTTCCTTTTCCCACTGGTTTGACTGGTACCCCTTGTCAAAGATCAGTTGACTGCATGTTTGGGCATTTATTTCTGGGGACTCTATTCTGTTCCATTGGTCCATGTGTCTGTTTCTGTGCCAGTACCATACTGTTTTTTTTTCTTTAAATTTATTTATTTTTTACATTAATTCACTATACATCATTACAGCATACAAATGAATTTTCCATCCAAAATACACTGTGTATTGGCTCAATCAAGCACATCAACATACATGTTTTCAGCAAATAATTTTCCAACTCTTATGTCATGTATACTTTTTTTTGTTTTGCCATCCTTGATTCCTTATCCCTCACCCTCTGCCATGTCCCACCCTCCTCCCACATTGTCTCTGGTATCCATGGTTGCTTTCTATGCCTTCCCCCCCATTCAGTTGATTTGCTAATGAACTTAATTAGTCTAAATATATCCAATAGCTAGCACAGCTGATATATACCTATACATGAACCCAAGTCTGACTTTAGGCATAAACCCCAGTGAGTAGAATGAATATATTATAAAGTAGCACCCAACTGGGGCTATATAGCTTACTGCAGTCATCAAATATGCGTTTTTTTAAAAATTTCGATACGAACAGTTTTACCGTTTTTTTTTTCCTCCTGCAACTGTTTTTTTTTTTGATCAATAAAGTTTATATTTTTATTTTTGTCTTTTAATTCCATTTTTTCCTATATTATTCTGATTTTTTTTTAATTGCCAGAAGGCATTTGTACTTGAGAGAGAGAGAGAAAACTCCAGATGGGATGTAGTCATGCCTCATTCCTTTTTACTCCTGTCTTCCTTCCCTTCAGGATTTTGGGTTCACACACATATATGCCAGTATGTTTTCAAAGTGCTGGTGCCAGGACTTGAATTCCCATTGGCCATGTGGGAACTGGCTTTTTTTTTTTTTAATTTTTATTTTTTTATTTATTTGCATTCATTCTCTGAACATCATTACAGCATAAAAAATGAGATTTTCCATCCAAATTACACTATATATTGTCTCAATCAAGCACATCAACAAGCATGTTATTGTCAGCAAATGATCTTCCATTTCTTGTCTTCTGTATGTTTTGCTTTTTTCCCCCCATCCTAGATTCTCTCTTACCCTCTGCCATCTCCCACTCTCCTCCCACAGTCTCTGGTATCTATGTTTGCTTTCTATACTGTTTTCTCCTCACATTTTATTGTAACGCCAAAGACCCTAATCAATCCAAATACCCTCATAGCAAACACAGGTGATACCCACATTTCCATGAACACAAGTCTTACTTTACGCATCCTATAAAGTAGCACCTAGCTGTGACTACATATCCTACTGCAGTCATTGAATATATATATTTTTTTTCTGAAACTTTTTTTTTTGTAACTCAATTTACATTCCTTCCCTAAGCTTCATCACAGCATACAAAATGCAATCTCCCATCCAGTACACACTGCATAGTGATACAATCATGAACATTACAAAAAAATTTTCCATTACTAGTTCCTAGAATTACTTCCACCCCTCTTTCTGACCCTCTGTCCCTTCCCACCCTCCTCTCACACCACCTCCGGTGTCTACAATTGTCCTTCATTCCCTTCCCACCCACGTTGCATTGATCACACAATTTCCTACATAATCTAACTACTTTCAATGGTGAGTTCACTCGTTACTACTAAGAAAACCAGTTATAACTTAACTCAAAGAAATGCCAAGGAACTTTGCTTAAAGCCAGGAAACAAGTTAGGATTCTGTTCAAATGGAAGGTGCATGAACCTATCAGTCTCATGTACTTTTATCTTCTGTTCTGGTTCAATTTTCCTGATTAAATTCTGGGATATAATATTCAACTCCAGACTTGTCCCTCTGATTAAGTTGGCCACTTTCATAGTTTTTTGACTCTTATTTCCGTGTGTCTGTGTTTAATTTTCTTGATACAGCACACCCTTGAGAACTTCTTGGAGATCTGGTCTGGTGCTGGTAAATTCTTTCAGGTTTTGTTTATCTGAGAATGTTCTTGTCTTTTCTTCCCACCTGAAAGATAATCTTGCCGGGTACAGTATTCTTGGCTGAAATTGCTTCTCTCGTAACACTTTGAATATATTTTCCCATTCTCTCCTCGCTCGCATTGTTTCCGATGAGAGATCTGCTGTTAGCCTGATGGGATGTCCTTTGTAGGTAACTTGATGTTTCTCTCTTGCCAATCTTAGTATCTTGTCTTTGTCTGCGGTTTTGGTCAACCTGGCTATAATGTGTCTTGGAGAAGATCTTCTTGGGTTGATTCTATTTGGGGTCCTTTGTATTTCCTGGGACTGGATCTTCGAATGCCTCTCTAGGTTTGGAAAGTTTTCTTGCAGGATTTCATAGAATAGATTATCAATGCCCTTATGGGTCTCTTCACCTTCTGGAATGCCAATTATCCGGATATTTGGACGTTTGATGGTATCCAGTACTTCTCGCATATCATTCTCAAATTTTTGAGCCATTTTCTCAGTCTTCGTGGTGGACTTTTCTAAGCTAGACATTTTCTCTTCTACATCTGAGATTCTATTTTCTGAATGATCTAGTCTGCTTTTAATACTTTCAAGGGAGATTTTGACTTCTTGTATTATAGACTTGATCTCTAGCAGTTCCGTTTGAGTCTTTTGTAAAGTGTGTAATTCCTCTTTTAGATCTTGCAAGAATTTCCTCATCTCCTGGAACTCGTCAACTTCTTTCTCCTTTCTCTTTAGCAGTTCATTATCTCTCTTTTCTTCCATCTCTGTTAGCTTCGACATTACGAATGCTCTAAATTCCTTATCAGACATTTCCATGACTTTCACCGAACTGCTTGTGGATGAAGGAGAGTTACTCTTTTCCATTGGAGGAGAGGTATTTTCTCATTTTCCCATATTTCTCGTGATCCGACGGTGATTTCTTGTCATCTGATGAATGGCGTGTTTCTTTCAAATTCTTGTAGTTAAGCCTCAATGTTCAGGAGCAAGCAGACAGAGGTGTTCTAGAATCGGATTGCTGTTCTGTAGTGATAGCTGGTGCAGCAGATTCAGTAGATATTGGGTGGAGAGACAAGAAAAAGGAAAATGAAAAAGAGAGAGAGAAACAACAACAAAAAGAGAGAAAAAAGACAAAAAAATAAAAAATTATAATTGCTTTTCTTTTTTTTTTAAAGAAAAAAATTACAAAATAGAAAACCGCGTGGCGCGCAAAGCGCGCCGCGCGAAATATCTAGTTCCCAGTATCCATGTGGAATCTTCTCAGAGAATGGCTCAACTCTCCTGCCTGGGAGAAAGGAGCAGAAGGGCTTATTAACAAAACAAAAGATGGAGCTGAGAGCCAGAGAGAAATTCTACCTTTAAAAAAATCGTAAAAAGGAAAAATTACCAAAAAAAATGAGGAGACAGGAGCAGAGAGAGACAGAGACCTCAGAGACACAGGGACAGGGATAGAAGGCCAGAGGGGCTCCCTACCACACTAGCTTTGCTTGCTGGAGGCTGAATTATGAGTAGAAAATCTTCATTTCTCCTGTGCCTGAAATATCTAGTTCCCAGTATCCATGTGGATTCTTCTCAGAGAATGGCTCAACTCTCCTGCCACACTACCTTTGCTTGCTGGAGGCTGAATTATGAGTAGAAAATCTTCATTTCTCCTGTGCCTGAAATATCTAGTTCCCAGTATCCATGTGGATTCTTCTCAGAGAATGGCTCAACTCTCCTGCCTGGGAGAAAGGAGCAGAAGGGCTTATTAACAAAACAAAAGATGGAGCTGAGAGCCAGAGAGAAATTCTACCTTTAAAAAAATCGTAAAAAGGAAAAATTACCAAAAAAAAAAATGAGGAGACAGGAGCAGAGAGAGACAGAGACCTCAGAGACACAGGGACAGGGATTGAAGGCCAGAGGGGCTCCCTACCACACTAGCTTTGCTTGCTGGAGGCTGAATTATGAGTAGAAAATCTTCATTTCTCCTGTGCCTGAAATATCTAGTTCCCAGTATCCATGTGGATTCTTCTCAGAGAATGGCTCAACTCTCCTGCCACACTAGCTTTGCTTGCTGGAGGCTGAATTATGAGTAGAAAATCTTCATTTCTCCTGTGCCTGAAATATCTAGTTCCCAGTATCCATGTGGATTCTTCTCAGAGAATGGTTCAACTCTCCTGCCACACTAGCTTTGCTTGCTGGAGGCTGAATTATGAGTAGAAAATCTTCATTTCTCCTGTGCCTGAAATATCTAGTTCCCAGTATCCATGTGGATTCTTCTCAGAGAATGGCTCAACTCTCCTGCCACACTAGCTTTGCTTGCTGGAGGCTGAATTATGAGTAGAAAATCTTCATTTCTCCTGTGCCTGAAATATCTAGTTCCCAGTATCCATGTGGATTCTTCTCAGAGAATGGCTCAACTCTCCTGCCACACTAGCTTTGCTTGCTGGAGGCCGAATTATGAGTAGAAAATCTTCATTTCTCCTGTGCCTGAAATATCTAGTTCCCAGTATCCATGTGGATTCTTCTCAGAGAATCCTGCAACTGTTTTTTTTTTTAATTACTTAACATTCATTCCCTGAGCATCATACCAACGTACTAAATGTGGTTTCCCATCTAGAATAAACTGCATAGTGGCTTAATCATGCATGTTATCATCAATAATATTCCATTTCTACTTTCATACATATGTATATGTATATATATGTTTTTTACCCCATGTTTGAACCTCTGCCCTTTCCCACTCTCTTATTACACTATCTCTGTTATATACAGTTGTCTTCCATTCGTTTTTCCCTAACATTTTGTTCATCACACAATATCATAAGTAATCTAACTACTTTCAGCAGGTAATTTCAAGAAGAGTAGTTTTGAACTGGTAATGATATTTCCTTGAAACTTAAAGCCTAGAAACAGGTTAGTATTCCGTTCAAATAGTAGGTACATGCACCTATCAACAGCTCAAGACAGGACAAAAAACTTTTAAAACCAGAAAACAAAGCTTAGGAGAAAAGCAGCAATAATTCAGTCAAGTCACAGAATGTTGTTTCATCGGTTCAGTCTCATGTACTTAATCTTTCTTCTGTTAAGGTTCGATCTTCCAGATTGAATTCTGGGATATAATATTCATCTCCAAAACATTGTTCCTACAATTAAGTGGCCAATTTTCTTAGTTTTTGAACTCTTATTTCAGTGTGTCTGCATTTAATTTTACTGACATAGCACTCCCTTAAGAACTTCTTGGAGATCTGGTCTGGTGCTGGTAAATTCTTTCAGGTTTTGTTTATCTGGGAAAGTTCGTGTCTTTTCTTCCCAAATGAATGATAACCTTGCTGGGTACAGAATTCTCGGTTGAAATTGCTTTTCCCTTAATACTTTGAATATATTTTCCCATTCTCTCCTCGCTCGCATTGTTTCTGATGAGAGGTCTGCCGTTAGTCTGATGGGATACCCTTTGTAGGTAACTTGCCTTTTTTCTCTTGCCAGTCTTAGTATCTTGTCTTTGTCTGTGGTTTTGGTCAATCTTGCTATAATGTGTCTTGGAGAAGATCTTCTTGGGTTGATTCTATCTGGGGTCCTCTGTTTTTCTTGGGACTGAATCTTTGAATGCCTCTCTAGGTTTGGAAAGTTTTCTTGCAGGATTTCATGGAATAGATTATCAATGCCTTTATGAGTCTCTTCACCCTCTGGGATGCCTATTATCCGGATGTTTGGACGTTTAATTTTATCTAGTACTTCTCACGTATTATTCTCAAATTTTTGGGTCATTTTCTCAGTCTTCATGGTGGATTTTTCTAGGCCAGCCGTTTTCTCTTCCACATTAGAGATTCTATTTTCTGTATGATCTAGTCTGTTTTTAATACTTTCAAGAGCGGTTTTGACTTCTTGTATTATAGCCTTCATCTCTAAGAGTTCCATCTGATTCTTTTGTAAAGTGTGAAATTCCTCTTTTAGATCTTGCATGAATTTCCTCACCTCCTGGAACTCTTCAACTCCTTTCTCCTTCCTCTTCAGCAGTTCCTTGTCTCTCTTTTCTTCCATCTCTGTTAGCTTTGCCATTATGAATGTTCTGAATTCTTTATCAGACATTTCCATGATTTCCATTGAACTGTGTGTGGATGAGGAGGAGCTATACATTTCTCTTGTGGAAGAGGTATTTTCCTGCTTCCCCATATTTCTTGTGGTCCTGCAGCGATTTCTAGTCATCTGGTGGATGGTCGGTTTCTTCCCAAACTTGGAAGTTCAAACTGAGGGTCGAGGAGTGTGCAGAAAAGGAAGCAGAGAGAGGGAAACAATACCAACAACCACAAAAAAACAGACAAGAAACAGAGAAAAAGAAGAGAAAAACTTTTAAATAAATCCAAAAAAATAAAAGCTAACATTCAAAAAATTTCAATAAAACTCAAAAATTAGAAAAATGGCTAGATCGCAGGAGCCATGGAGCTGTCTGTGTCTTGAAGAAGGGCTGTTCTGGGAGGAGGAGAGGGGATTATTAACAAGATAAAGGGCTAGCTAGGAGGGGCCCAAGGGCCCTGTGAAATGCCTCACCTTAAAAAATTCTAAAAAGCAAAAATTAAAAAAAAAAGACAGAGAGAGAGAGAGAGAGAGGACAGAGACAGAGAAAGACAAAGACTGATAGAGAGACAGGAGACTTGAAGAGGGTCTTCCTACCACACGGGTTTTGTATGCTGGAAGCCCAGTGATCAGTGGGACATCTTCCTTTCTCCCAAAATGGTAGATCGCAGGAGCCATGGAGCTGTCTGTGTCTTGAAGAAGGGCTGTTCACGTGGGTTTTGTATGCTGGAGGCCCAGTGATCAGTGGGACATCTTCCTTTCTACCAAAATGGCTAGATCGCATGAGCCATGGAGCTCTCTGTCCATACCGTTTTGATTACCACAGCTTTGTAGTATATTTTTGGGTCAGGGAGTGAGATGCCGCCCACTCCACTCTTCTTGTGTAGAACTGCTTTGACAATACGGGGTCTTTTATGATTCCAGACAAATTTTATGATTGTCTCTTTTAGATCTGTGAAGAATGTGTCTGGGTACTTTGATTGGTATTGCATTAAATATGTAGATTAATTTAGGTACAATAGCCATTTTGATTATATTAATTCTTCCAATCCAGGAACATGGGATGTCCTTCCATTTTTTTGTGTCATTTTCAATTTCTTTTTTTAGCTTCTAATAGTTTTCCTTGTGGAGGTCTTTAACTTCTTTGGTTTGATTTATTCCTTAATATTGTATACTTTTGGTGGCTATGGTAAATGGAATAACTTTTTTCAGTTCTATATCAGTCTGCCTGTTATTCGTGTGTAGAAATGCTATTGATTTTTGTATATTGATTTTATATCCTGAGACTTTACTGTAATCATGTATTACTTCCAGTAATTTTTCCATGGAGATGATTGGGTCTTCTATGTATACAATCATGCCATATGCAAATAGAGAGAGTTTCACCTCTTCTTTTCTTATTAGAATGCCCTTTATTTTTTCCTCTTTTCTGATTGTGTTGGCAAGGACTTCCAGTACTATATTAAAAAAGAGTGGAGAAAATGGGCATCCTTTTCTTGTTCCTGTGTTTAGTGGGAAAGCTTTCAGCTTTTCTCCATTGAAGGTGATGTTCGCTATGTTTTTTTTTATTTAAATGTATTTGTTTACGTTCATTCACTGTACATCATTACAGCATACAAAATGAGATTTTCCATCAAGAGTACACTGTATATTGTCTCAATCAAGCACATCAACATACATGTTATTGTCAACAAATAATTTTCCATTTCTTGTTTCCTGTATGTTTTGCTCCTCCCCCCATCCTTGGTTCCCTATCTCTTACCCTCAGCCATCTCCCACTCTCTTCCCACACTGTCTCTGGTATCTATGTTTACTTTCTATACTGTTTTCCCCCCATTTTTTGTTGAATTACTAAAGATCTTAATTAATCTAAATATTTTCATAACAAACACAGGTGATAAATACATTTCCATGAACACAAGTCTAACTTTAGGCATCTTATAAAGTAGCACCTAGCTGGGGCTATATATCTTAACTGCGGTCATTGAACAGATTGTTTTTCCCTGAAACGTTTCTTTTTTTTTTTTTTTTTTTTTTGTAACTTCATTTACATTCTTACCCTAAGCATCATCACAGCATACAAAATATGATTTCCCATCCATAATATACTGCATAGTGACTTAGTCATACATATTATTATCCAAAATTTTCCATTTATACTTCCTAGAATTTTTTACCCCTCTTTCTGACCCTCTGTCCTTTCCCACCTTCTTCTCCCACTGTCTTTGGTGTCTACAATTGTCTTCTATTACTTTTCCACACACATTGTATTGATCACACGATTTCTTAAATAATCTAACTACTTTCAATGGTAAGTTTATATGGCACAATTAAGAAAACCAGTTTTAACTTAAATTATAGAAATGCTAAGGAACTTTTCTTAAAGCCAGGAAACAAGTTAGGATTCTGTTCAAATGGTAGGTGCATGAACCTATCAGTCTCATGTACTTTATCTTCTGTTCTGGTTCCATTTTTCCTATTAAATTCTGGGGTATAATATTCAACTCCTGACTTGTCCCTATGATTAAGCTGGCTGCTTTCTTAGTTTTTGAACTCTTCTTTCCCTGTGTCTATATTTAATTTTCCTGATATAGCACACCCTTGAGAACTTCTTGGAGATCTGGTCTGGTGCTGGTAAATTCTTTCAGGTTTTGTTTATCTGAGAATGTTCTTATCTTTTCTTCCCACCTGAAAGATAATCTTGCTGGGTACAGTATTCTTGGCTGAAATTTCTTTTCTCTTAACACTTTCAATATATTTTCCCATTCCTTCCTTGCCCACATTGTTTCGGATGAGAGATCTGCTGTTAGCCTGATGGGATATCCTTTGTAGGTAACTTGATGTTTTTCTCTTGCCAATCTTAGTATCTTGCCTTTGTCTGTGGTTTTGGTCAACCTGGCTATAATGTGTCTTGGAGAAGATCTTCTTGGGTTGATTCTATTTGGGGTCCTTTGTATTTCTTGGGACTGGATCTTCGAATGCCTCTCTAGGTTTGGAAAGTTTTCTTGCAGGATTTCATGGAATAGATTATCAATGCCCTTATGAGTCTCTTCACCTTCTGTAATGCTAATTATCCGGATGTTTGGACGTTTGATGGTATCTAGTACTTCTCGTATATTATTCTCAAATTTTCATGCCATTTTCTCAGTCTTTATGGTGGATTTTTCTAGGCCAGCCATTTTCTCTTCTACATCTGAGATTCTATTTTCTGTATGATCTAGTCTGCTTTTAATACTTTCAAGGGAGATTTTTACTTCCTGTATTATAGACTTCATTTCTAATTGTTCCGTTTGACTCTTGTAAAGCGTGTAATTCCTCTTTTAGATCTTGCAAGAATTTCCTCACCTCTTGGAACTCATCAACTTCTTTCTCCTTAGCAGTTCATTGTATTTCTTCTCTTCCATCTCTGTTAGCTTCGCCATTATGAGTGCTCTAAATTCTTTATCAGGTATTTCCATGATTTCCATTGAACTGCTTGTGGATGAAGAAGAGTTATTCTTTTCCCTTGGAGGAGAGGTATTTTCTTTCTTTCCCATATTTCTGTGGTCCTACAGTGATTTCTTGTCATCTGATGGATTGTTTGTTTCTTTCAAATTCTTGAAGTTCAATCTGAGTGTTCAGGAGCAAGCAGAAAGAGGTGATCTGGAATCTCTTTGCCGTTCTGTTGTGATCACTGGTGCAGCAGTTTCAGTAGATATTGAGGAATATGTTAACCCTAATAGTATTTCGATGTTTAGCTACAGTGCCCTTAGAGACATCTAGAAACACATTGAAGGGATATTGAAGAGTGGAGAGACAAGAAAAAAGAAATTGAAAGAGAGAGAAACAATGAAAAAGAAAGAGAAAAATAGACAAAATAACACACAAAAAATTGTAATTATTGTTTTTATTAAGAAAAACCATAAAAAAACCCAGAAAATTTTTAAAAACCCAAAAAATAGAAAACCACGCGGCATGGACTACTTTGCAGGAGCCATGAGGAATCCGCTTCTGAAGGAAGGCCTCAACTCTCCTGCCTGGGCCGAGGGAGCAGAGGGGATTGATTATTAACAAAACAAAAGGTGGAGCTGAGAGCAAGAGAAAAACTTTACCTTTAAAAAAATCGTAAAAAGGAAAAATTACAAAAATGTGAGAGGACAGAAGTAGAGAGAGACAAAGACAGAGACCTAGAGGCAGATAGAAGTTCAGAGGGGCTCCCTACCACACTAGCTTTGTTTGCTGGAGGCTGAATTATCAGTAGAAAATCTTCATTTTTCCTGTCCCCTGAAATGACTTCTTTGCAGGAGCCATGAGGAATTCGCTTCTGAAGGAAGGCCTCAACTCTCCTGCCACGCTAGCTTTGTTTGCTGGAGCCTGAATTATCAGTAGAAAATCTTCATTTTTCCTGTCCCCTGAAATGACTACTTTGCAGAAGCCATGAAGAATCCGCTTCTCCGCTATGGGTTTTTCATAGATGGCTTTTACTGTGTTGAGAAATGGCCCTTCCTTGCCGATTTTGCTGAGTCTTGATCATGGAGGGATGTTGTATCTTATTAAATGCTTTTTCTGCATCAATCGATATGACCATGTGGTTTTAATCCTTAGTCCTATTAATATGATGTATTGCATTTATGGTTTTGCATATGTTGAACCAACCTTGCATTACTGGAATAAAGCCTACCTGGTTATGGTGTATGATCTTTTTTATAAGTTGTTGAATGTGATTTGCTAGTATCTTGTTGAGAATCTTTGTGTCTATGTTCATCAGAGATATTGGTCTATAGTTTTCCTTCCTTGTCCTGTCCTTATCTGTTTTAAGGATGAGGGTGATAGAGGCTTCATAGGATGAATTAGGGAGAGATTCACCCTTTTGGTCTTTAGAAATAGCTTGAGCAGAATGAGTTAACTCTTCTTTGAAAGTTTTGTAGAATTCAGAGGTGAATCCATCAGAGCCAAGGCTTTTCTTTGTTGGGAGGTTATTTATTACTGATTCAATCTCCTGGCTTGTTATGGGCCTATTCAGACTTTGTGTATCCTCTTGGCTCATTCTTGGTAGATTATATTTGTCCAGGAATTTGTCCATCTCATCCAGATTGACTTGTTTCTTAGCATATAGATTGTCAAAGTATCCTCTGATGATGTTTTGAATTTCTACTATGTCTGTTGTTATGTTACCAGCCTCATTGCAGATTTGATTCACCTGGTTCCTTTCTCTCTTCTTCTTAATAAGCCTCACTAGTGGTGTATGTTTATCCTTTCAAAGAACCAGCTTTTACTTTCATTTATTTTCTGTATAGTCCGTTTATTTTCTATTTCACTTATTTCTGCTCAGATCTTTATTATTTCCTTTCTCCTAGAATTTTTGGATATTTTTGTTGTTGCTTTTCCAATTCTCTGAGGCTTGATGTTAGGCGATCCATTAGCCTTCTTTCCGTCTTCCTCTTATGTGCACTAATTGCTATGAACTTCCCTCTTATGACTGCTTTCGCAGTATCCCAAAGATTATGGAAACTCGTGTCCTCATTGTCATTGGCTTCCATGTATCTTTTGATTTCAGTCTTTATATCTTCGGTAATAGTGCAGTCATACAGGAGTAGGTTATTTAGTTTCCATGTTTTTAGGTATTTTTGAGGATTTCTCTTGAAATTAAACTCAAGTTTAATTCCATCATGGTCAGAGAAGATGCTGGAAATAGTTTCTATGCCTCTGAATCTGCAGAGGCTTGCTTTGTGCCCTTTGATGTGGTCACTCTTCAAGAAGGTTCCATGTTGAGGTGAGAACAACTATATCTTGTGTTTTTTGGGTGGAAAGTTCTATAGATGTCTGTTAAGTCCAATAGATTTTTATGGTATCGTTTAGATCCTTTATCTCTTTACCTATTTTTTGCCTAGATGATCTGTCCAGAGGGGATAATGCAGTGTTGAGATATCCAACAATTAGTGTGTTGCAGTCTATCTCCCCTTTCAGATCTAACAGTCTTACCTTCACATATTTGGGTGCTCCTGTGTTAGGTGCATAGATATTAATAAGTGTTACATCTTCTTGATCTATGGAGCCTTTTACTACAATATAGTGCCCTTCTTTGTCTCTTCGAACAGTTTTTGTTTTAAAGCGTATTTTGTCAGAAATTAGTATCACAACTCCAGCTCTTTTTTGGTTCCCAATTGCATGGAAAATCTTTTTCCATCCCTTCACTTTCAGTCTATGTATGTCTTTCTCCATGAGGTGTGTTTCCTGTAGGCAACAGATAGAGGGTTTGTGTGTTTTTTTTTTTTTTTTTTTTTTTTTTTTTTTTTTATCCATTCAGCCAGTCTGTGTCTCTTGGTTGGACAATTTAAACCATTAACATTCAATGTTATTATCAATGTTACAGGATCTGTACCAACATTTAAGTTGGCCATTGTCTTAGTTGCCTGTTATTTCTTTTTTTCTGGCTGTTGATTCTTTAGTTTTCCTGGAACAGTACTTTCTTTAGGGTTTCTTGAAGAGCTGGTCTGGTGTTGGCGAATTCTTTTGTTTGTCTGAGAAGATTTTAATCTTTTTTTCTCATATTAAGGATAATCTTGCAGGATATAATAGTCTCGGTTGAAATTGTTTCTCTCTTAACACTTTCAATACATCTTCCCATTCTTTCCTCGCTTGCATTGTTTCCGATGAGAGGTTCTGTATTAGCCTTATGGGATGGCCTTTGTAAGTCACTTCTCATTTCTCTCTTGCCAGTTTTAGTATCATGTATTAATCTGTAGTCTTAGACAGTTTGGCTAAGATGTGCTTTGGGGAAGATCTTCTGGGATTGAGTCTATTTGGGGTCTTCTTTGGGGTCTTCTGTATTTCTTGGGTCTGGATGGTTGAGTGCCTCTCTCTAGACTTGGAAAATTTTCTTCCAGGATTTCATGGAATAGATTTTTCATTCTGCTATTAGTTTCCTCACCTTCTGGGATGCCAATTATTCTGATGTTTGGGCATCTAATGGAGTCTAGTATTTCGCATGTGTTATCCTCGTGTTTTTTTTGTTATTTTTGGATGTTTTTTTCTAGGTCAAATGTTTTATCTTCTACATCAGAGATTCAATCTTCAGCATGGTCCAATCGGCTCTTAATACTTTCCAGAGAGTTTTTGATTTCCTGTATTATAACCTTTATCTCTAATAGTTCCACCTGATTCTTTCTCAGAGTATCCATTTCTTTTTTCATATCCTGGAAGGACTTCCTAATTTCCTGCAGTTCGTTGTCTCTTTTCTGTTCCAATTCACAGAATTTGGTCACCATGAATGTTTGAAATTCTTTGTCATTTTGTTAATGTCCTCCATATTTACGAGACATGGAGGGGCGTTTTCCTTTTTTGGAGACATACTTCCTTGTTTGTTCAGACCTGAGGCTCTTTTTCTACTTCTAGCCACTGGAGGATGTATTCCCTTTTGAAAACCTCTTGGCAGAAAGTTTCTCGCACTAGGAGTAAGAGTGTTTCCTTTTGGCTGGGAATAGATGTTTGCTGAAGTCTCTCTTCTGTTGTTTTTACCAATGTGCTCTCAAGAGGGGAACTTTACTGAGGTGTCTAAAAAGCAGTATCTCCATTCTCACAGGTGGATCAGTACAAGGGAGGATCCCAGAGACACTTACCTTACTAGGGAATTTCAGATATCTGATTCTAGACCTGTCTAGTTCCTCTGGCAGGGTAAAAAATAAAGAGGACAGGATAATATGAAATGAAATGAAAGACAACAGAGAAAAATAAAGAAAAAGTCAGAGGCCTGTTGGTGGACCTTGTGCCTGCTGCCCGGAAAGGACAGTCTGTTGAAAGAGGCAGAGCAAGGAATTAACAAGAGAATAGAGGGGTTCCAAGAAAAAAGCCACAGAAAAATTCTACCTACCTACCTAGGAGGTGGAGTCTTGGGCTGGGGAGTCTGAAAGTGGGGTGGGGGTCAGAGATGACCCTCCCTCAATATCCCTTGCTGGACAGAGGCCTGTAGGTAGACCTTGTGCCTGCTGCTGGGAAAGGACAGTCTGTCCATGATGTTCTTTGCATCATACTGATACCTTTTTTAGTGTCCAAAAGAGACCAAGTAGCTTCTTTAAATCTCTCACCTGGGAAGGCCAGCTCTCTCTACTTCTGAAATGACTTTGTGGACCATTCAAATGTCCTGGTGGTTCATCAAAGAAAGTGTTGCAAATAAGGCCTGAGATTAGCATGGTTCACCACTCTGGTTTGTTTTCTGCACATTTCCTAATGGATATTGTGTGCTTAGCAAATATTTGATGTCAGCTATTAGGTATTCACATGCTATTCACATGCTTCTCTCTGCATTCAAAGATAGATATTCTAGTGAGTCCCACTCTAGAGACAGCTAAGACATTTTGGTCTCCCTATTCCCACTTTTGTTTTTCCTATTACTATGGTAATATTCATCTCTCTAGCACACAGGTTACTCTCCAACTGTGAAAGAATCAACATGTAAATTCATGTGTGTAGCAGACAGATCTCAGAAACTTATTGAGGGTTCTTAGCTATAAATGAAATTTGTTTCTCTTGAGAAGCCAAGCAGATTAAACTATTATGCTGCTTTGCATTGTCCACAAAATTTCACCAGGTGAAAGTATGTCAGCATTCTTGGAAGACAGAATCTAAGACCAAATCTAAGCAGAACATCCATGGGAGGAAGAATCCTCCTTGTCTTACTGAGACCATTACTCCCAGCATTCCAGTTGAGTTATGACTAGGCCTGTGACCCAGGTCATGTCTTGGCTTTTCTTAGGAATTATTCTCTCTCTCTCTCTCCCTCTGTGTGTGTGTGTGTGTGTGTGTGTGTGTGTGTGTGTGAAAGAGAAAGAGAGAGAGAGAGAGAGAGAGAGAGAGAGAGAGAGAGAGAGAGAGAGAGATATGAAGACATAGAGAAATAGAAGAGTGAAAGAGAAGAGGGTAAATTAAGCCACAGCAGAGAAAGGGGTAGGAGGGTATATGAAGGGGTAAAAAAAACAGCAGCTTTGGGAGCCCCTAGAGGGTTCTCTTGAGATCTCTTACTGCCACTTGTCCACACTAATCCTAATGGAGAAGTATCTATCTGAGAAAAGTAATCACTTATCTTAGAGACAAGAACACCCTGAAGGTCATGCTATCAGTTTGTCAAACCTACATTTTTTTCAGAGCACTTTTTTGTTTAACACACACACACACACACACACACACACATACACAATTGATAAAGGGCACTCACACCTTCATAAAAGCAAATGTCTCTTCCACTTCTCTCATATGTCTCTACTTTCTTCTCTATTTGCATTTGATCTGGCCAAACAAGGCAGTCAAGATGAAAATTTAAATATTTGGTAGCCTGTGTCTTATTGGGGATGAACACGTAAGTGTTCTGGGAGTAGTTTGATTATCAGAGCAAATACTCTAGTTTAAGAAAATAAATTTCCTTGGAGAGAGTCAGAGATATTCCAGAAGTAAAAGTCACATGTCCCTAATGACTCAGAGTCACCAGAAGCATTCTACATGTGAAAAAGAAAGCACCAGGACTAGCAGATGGCATTATGGTTAGAGGCACTGGACTCCCACATGGCCAGCTGTGGTTTGAGTCCCAGACTTGGTAGTTTGAAACTCATACTGGATGTGTGTGCATGCATGTGCAAAATCCTAGGAAGAGAATGGAGGAGAAGGAATTGAGGCATAGCCAGACCCCCCTGGGATTTCTCATTTTCCCTCTATCTCTCTCTGAGTGCATGCACCCTATGGGGGGGGGGAGAAAAAACTTAAAGAAAAAGAAGAAAGCACTAAGGATTATGAAAATCCATACCCCATTCTGTTCCATCATGTTCTAGGAATTTGCTACTTGAAATTTCCAACCTGCTTTATAAAGTAGAAACTCACATTAATTGAGTCACTATTATTTTCAAGCACTTTGCCAGGAACTTTCTTTCTTGTCATAAATGTTAAACCTTAGCCTAGTCACTGTTATGAAATGGTATTTATCTGTTTAAAAACATGTATTTATGCATTTCTTCCATGAGTGGATCAAAGGCACATTTGCCTCGCATACTCAGGGAGGTCTCTGAATATGAATTTGGAACCATCTCATGCAGAAAAGCCTCACAGAGTATTGAATTTTATGGCTGCACCACAATCTGGCCCCAAGTGTTTATCTTAATTTCACAGAGGAAGACATTAGAACTCAGTAACAGAGATTTGATACAGATCTTGCAAACTCTGAAGTTTATCCTCTAATTCTAGTCCAATATCTTAGATGCAGGCATTTTCTGTTGACTGTGTATATCAAATGCATATTCTCTTTGCTTCTCCATTAGATAAGCATTGATGCTCCATGTTTGGGTGTCCTGGTTGCAGAGCTATGTCTTTTGTGCTCCCATGATGACCCCTTCATTGCACGAGAAGCATCCTTGGGACTGTATCACCTACTTTCCATTGCTCAGGGGCAGAATGGTAAGGATGACCTGCTGTCTTTTCTGTGGGTGACTAAGCATCTGTTTTTAATTATTCTACAATATTTGTGAGTCCCAGGACATCTCTGTGAATTTTTAATCCTGTCCTAAGATCAATAGTGTTGCTTTCTAAAGTGTTTTTATCTTTTTAGCATTGCCAAGAAATTCTAAAGAGGGTATCATTGAGCCTTCAGTCTCTATAAAGTACAGTGCTTTGATGAATGTAGAATATTAATGGTAGGGACACAAATGCTGCGTGGAGGCAGGGAGGAAATGCAACTTCTAAAGGAAGAATATTTTTCCCTTCTAGTGAGCATCAGATAGACTACTCAGAAGATTCTTGCTTCAAGGGTGGGGAAGAATCAGGCACTGCTATGTCTCCTTTAACAAAGTACAAGTGCAAGAGCAAAAAGTTGAAAGGATCAAACTGAGAACTCATCTGCATCTCAGAACAAAACTTTAAAATATGTGTAATATACCTTCACTTCTGTCCAGGATGTTATAACAGAGAATAGACTTTGTTTACTCTTCCATAAGAAATGTTTAAAAAAATTATGTGTGTATATATGTGTATACCTATATATGTATATATATACACATACACATATGTATATACACACATATACATATATACACATACACGTATACATATATACGCATATACATATACACATATACATACATACTCATATGTATATATACATACATATACACATATGTATATATATATACACATATACATATACACACGCATGTATATATGTATTCCTTGGATACCAGATAATAAACATCAGTGATTCCTGAGATGGGAACAAAAGTGGCAGGATCTATAACTGTCTGGGCTTACCACCCAGAGTATGTTTCTAGACTTAACACAAAAAAGGATAACCTAAGAATCTTACTGAGACCAGACAGGACAGATTTGGGAGTCCAGGGAGATCAAGATAGCCGGAGTTCACAACACAGCAGAATCAGAGAAGAATGTACAGATAACTCCAAAGATTTGCTGAGAATTGCCGAGGGCCCCTTGGAAGCATTCAGCTGAGTACTGATGAAAATGTACACAGGGGGACCAGCAGTTAGCATAATGGCTATGTCACTGGACTCCCACGTAGTTGACCGCGGTTCACGTCCTGGACCCGGTGGCTTAAAACTCACGCTGGGCGCATGTGCGTGCGTGCCCAAGATCCCGAGAGGAGTATGGAGGAGAAGGGATTGCGGCGTGGCCATCCCCCCTGGGGGGTGATTTCTCGCTTTCTATCTCTCTGTCTGTCTGGCGAGCACACGTGCCCTATAGCAAAAACTTCTCAAAAAGAAAAATACAGGAGGAAACCACTCAAGACTGAAGAATAGGAGAGAAGAGACCAAATATGACTAGAGAAAAAACCTAATGAGCTTTTAGAGGATGCTAATAGTGCCTATGCCTGTAAGCCAGAATTTTAAATCTCATAACTTACAAATAATGAGGTAGCATACTCAGAGGGGTTTTAGCTCATTGGAAGAAAAAATTATCCCTAGATTAAATAGTTTTAGTGCTACTTATCAAGGCTTAAAAACAGATACTAAAAAATAAACTGCCTTCAAATTCTTTAATTGCTCACCAGAACAAAGCTGAAGACAACTTCTAAGAATACAAGACATTTACACTCCACAAGTTAAAATTTTTTTTTTCAGGGCTTTTCAAAACCTTTAATATGCTGTGCCTTTTGAATTTCTAAGAGGGAAATATAATAGAAACAAACTAATTTCACCAAAATCTTGTCTGCTTTTTTTTCCCCATAAAACATGTTATATGTCCTGCTGTACATATTTTAGAAAATATACTGCTATTTTTAGCATCTGATGTATGAATTTATCGGAGTAGGAAACAAGGTAACTTTAAAAGGGCACATTTGGGAAGAGTATAATAAAATGACTTTTTATAAAAATATAAGCAGGGATTAAGAACCACAGAAAAAGGCAATGAACCACCCTGGGCTAGTAAAAACTGGAAGCCATTACTACTTCTATGTGAAAACAGGGAAAGGGATGGAGTGGGGATCTGAACCTAGAGAGGTAAATAAGATAACTGCTTAAGAAGGGAAGAGATGTCTGATGACATGGCATTCAGTAGAGGAAAACAGCTAACCCATGGTGACCTGGCAGGAAAAGAGCTAGGGAAATAAAAACATGATTTCATTTTCCTCACAATCTACAAGTGCTTCCAATTTGTTTAACCCAAACAAAAGTTAGAGAGCAAGGAACCTACCTCATGGAGCAGAGCACAGGATGGAAAAGAGTGGAGGGTGAATTTGGAGGGTTAAAGAGAAGCTACCCAGCACAGCAGAGTTCCAGCCACAAGCAGCTAGATCTCAGTGATTAAATGCCGTTGCCAGGACTCAGTCTCTCTCCACTCTGTTTCCTTTGCTGCCATCATTCTAAGGCAAGCTGTTTACCAGGCAGCAGAGCAGATGGCCACCAGCAGCTCTTGGCTGCTTCATAACTCCAAATAAAGTAATACAAAAGTAAACACACATATGGCACTTACTATATTCAGGTACTATTTAAAGTTTCTTAGATATTCCAATTTAGTTAATCCTCCAAATAATGCTATAAGGTTATATACTAATGTACTATATTGATACACAAATGCATTAATATTATCCACTCTTCACATATAAAGAAATTGACTTATGGCTGATAAGTCAAAAAAGAAAAGCTGAAATTTAGATTAGGTACTCTAGCTCCAAACTTGGTTCTTGTAACTACTATCCCCTACTGCCTTTTGAACTATAAACCCCATCTCCTACAGTATCCATATCACTAATCTAGAAGGACCCTAGAACTGTTGGGTCATGAGTTCATTCCTGGATTAATCACTGTGTTCAGGGTGTGAGGGCACTTAGTTTGCAAAACTGGGTCACATGTTGGCCTTACAGCAGAACAACATAATTGTTAGCAATTTTCCCCTAAAAAAGAGGCGAGGCAGACGTAAAAAGCAACATCATAAGAAATGTGAACTTAAAGAAATAGTCCTACAGACTGGAATTCTAATTCTAGGTCTACCTGTGTTTGCCATTAACCTCAAACAAATCACTTATCATATCTTTTATCAGATGACCTCATGTGGTTCCAAAGTGGTGCTGAAAATATATAAAGATCTCTAAACAAATATCTAATAACATGTAACTAGGTTTATGATATATCAAATTACACAAATATAACACTTTATGATATTAAAATGTGGTGGTGAGATTGAGATATGCCGAATTTGAGCAAATAACTTCTAAAATAAGTTTTTTGGTCAAATTATCTCTGAAAAAATCCCTTAGCTACAATTTCCTAAATATGATGGCCAACAAATGAAATGAAATTTTTTCAAGTGGTCTTACAAGTATTATACATGATTATTTACCAAAAATAAACAAAGTACAATTTTAAGTTCATTAATTTTAGCAAAATAAAATGACATAGGCATCTTGTTAAAAATGAAGAGATAAGTTTTCTTGCTTCCTTATCTCAAGAGCATTTGGCATTCTTAATCAACTGGTACACAAAAGAATAGAAAAATAAAAGGTTATCATACTGTCTTTTGTATTTCTCTTTTAATATATCAGTATGGTAGTCTACTAGAAAGTAGTAAATGGCTTCAATTGTGGAAAGAAATGTATCTGGCTTTCCTTTTTGATGGCGCCAAAAGCAAGTTTTTCTTGTTTTCAATTCAACTTGTAACAACCCCTGAAGTCGCTCATCAGTGAATATTTTGTTTGTTTGGTTCCAGGTGCTATCTATAAATATTACTTTTTTTCAGTATTGCACCTGTGTACTTGCTGTCATTTAAATCACAGTCCTCTTCAGTTTTCTTACGTTTAAATGATGGCTTGTCAGAGTCATCATTTTTGCCTCTAACATTATTTTGAATCCTTTTTTGTAGATAAAAAGAAAGATCTTTTATTGAGACAGAATGAGGTCCAGGAAAAACAAGTGCAACTTCATGGTCCTTTTCTACATATTCTGGAATACAAGGATATGTATAAATGTTTACAAATTCAGGTGCTAAGAGTTTTGCATGAATAGCAGTACTTTTGCCATCTGTTTCATTTGGATGTTTAATGATGTCAATCTTCAATGGAAGCTTCACAAGTGGAATTTGTTCAACAGGCACATTTTCAACTGGGACATAACATGTATAGCAGTAGAACATTCTTGAACCACCACATTTGAGACATTTCGATCTACCACTTTGCTGAGCTTTTTGAAGAACTTCTTGAGATGTTAAACATAAGTTTTGAAGGGGATCTTCTGAGGCTATGGAAGTTATTTGTGATTGTTTGGATTCTACAAATTTTGAATTTTCTTCACTTTCTTTGAGAAATAGAGGTGAATTGAGAGACATTCTTCATTCAAACCAAAGTTTAACATCTATTTCTAAATAACATATCATAAGTGCACTGCACAGCCCAGACTGTGGGTCTTCACACAGGTCCACGCGTCTTCCACGTTTCCGCAGCTGTAGGTGTGAGCCGAGCAGTCTACAAGTTAAAATTAACACTGTCTGATATTCAATAAAAGATTATCAGACAAAAAATAAAACAGGAAAATACAACCCATAATGAGGATGTGAAAAAATATCAATCAAAACTGACAGAAATGGCACAGATAGAATTCATAGAGAAGAACTTTAAAATAATTATTATAAGTATTTATAAGTATTTATAATTTATAAACATTTAAAAAGTTAGAAGAAAAGATGCACACTGTAAGTAGAGATGGAAAACCTTCTAAAAGACGCATATATTAAACCTCTGGAGATGAAAAGGTGTATCTGATGTGAAAAACAGTCAGGAATTGGTATTTAAACATTGCATATCATTTAGGTAAATTAGAAAAGGTTAGTGAGCTTGTGGGCATAGTTACAGTAAATAAGTAACAGTAATGATCAGAAATTAAATGAGAATCCAAAAACTGAAAAAAATGAACAGAACTTTGATGAGCTGTAAGACAATTTCAGTTTGATACATGAACCCAGCACACACTAGGGAACTTCTAAGGTTCTCACACCCTATTTTCCAGCGATATTTAATGATTCTGCACATGCTTGAACCTTTAAAACATGTTTATACATTTCTGCCCTTCAAGTCTTTGTACTATTGTTGTTATACATTTTCCTTTTTAAATTTTTTTTCAAAGCTCTCCCTGTGTTGCCTCTTGTCTAAGCCTTCCAAATAGCTGGGACCAGAGGTGTGCACCACTGTGCCTGCTGGTACATTTTGCTTTTATGTAGTTAATATTTTTTGCTATAAACAAATGATTATAATTTAACGAACATTTCCTCCATTTCTTTATTCCAGCAGGATTTGGAGCATGTAAGTAAGAGGATTATGATGCAGGAAGTAGGGGTGCTTAGGTCCAACATCTGAATGTACAAACAGCAATGAAGCCAATTCTTTGTCTCACCTTATGAAGAACATGGACACAGAGAAGGAATAGTGAAGTAGAGAGTTTGTTCAGAGAAGGAAGAAAGATGAGAGCTCCCAGGCAGGGAGTGGGTCCTGGAAAATGGGTTGCCAATAAAAAACTGAGATGAGGATTTTTATCTATATCAGAGGAGCTTTGTTTGGGCTTCTTGTTTTTATTTAGGCTTGCTCAGTCTCTGAGAAGCTGATTTTATGGGAGAAGAGAAAAGTGGCTTGTAGAAGGGAAGGCTGGGTATCATATTGAGGAGAAATGCCAGCTCATTGACAAGCTTAGTGCTGCTTAGAAGGAGCTTGCACGGAGTGAGTTGACTGCAGAGATTACTGCAATGGGATGAGGGAGTTGAGCTACTCAGCATAAAATTCTCAGTTCTTTGATTCAGTTCTCTAAGAGACCTGTCCTGAGACTCAGAATGAAAAACCACAAGCACATTTAAAGAAGGAAAAGAAAAGATTTAACAGAAAAGTAAAGATTTTTAACAGGAAGAAAATTTACTCCCATGCCTAAAAAGTATGTGACTGGGCAGCTGCCAGAGAAGGACCACTGCACTGGGCATGAGGTTAAATTGATAATCCTGGGGGTTGATAATGAATATTTAGCAGGAGAAGGTCTGTCAAAATACCTGGCTTCTTGGGAATCAGCAGATAGCGTAATGGCTATGTCGCTGGACTCCCACGTAGTCGACCACGGTTCACATTCCAGACCCGGTGGCTTAAAACTCACGCCGGGCGCGTGTGCATGCATGCCCAAGATCCCGAGAGGAGAATGGAGGAGAAGGGATTGCAGCGTGACCATCCCCCCTGGGGGGTGATTTCTTGTTTTCTGTCTCTATGTCTCTCTCTGTCTGTCTGGCGAGTGCATGCGCCCTATAGCGAAAACCTCTCCAAAAAAAAAAAAAAAAATACCTGGCTTCATTGTTTGGTTTCCCAGCTTTTCCTGTGCTTGCATATCTCTTTCAGGTGAGGAATTTAATTATTTCATCACACATGCCCAGGGTGCTCTTTGAAGGAATTAGCATCCATATCTGGATGCACTGCCCAGCTGTTGATTTAGTGTCCTATCCCAGAGGTGAATTTCTGTGTGTAAAACTGGGACAGCAGAAATAAGATAACAACTTTTCTGGTGCCAAGACCCAGTTGGGAAGAGTAGGAAGAAGGAATCCAGAGAAGGTCTGGTTGCATTTTCTGATAGGCTACGATTAATCAAGCAAGCTGCAAAACAGCTCTGGTTGTATGCAACCAGCTCTCTGTATGAGCTAGTGTGAGAGCTAATACTTGACCTCTAGTGAGAGCAATGTATAACCCCCCCCCCCCCCCCTTTTTTTTTAGATTTTTTTTTTTTTTGCTGTAGGGCGTGTGCGCTCGCCAGACAGACAGAGACAGACAGTGAGAGACATAGAGATAGAAAGCGAGAAATCACCCCCCGGGGGATAGCCACGCCGCAATCCCTTCTCCTCCATTCTCCTCTCGGGATCTTGGGCACGCATGCACACGCACCCAGCGTGAGTTTTAAGCCACCGGGTCCGGGATGAGAACCGTGGTCGACTACGTGGGAGTCCAGTGACATAGCCATTACGCTAACTGCTGGTCCCATCCTTTTTTTTTTTTTTTTTTGGAGAGGTTTTCGCTATAGGGTGCGTGCACTTGCCAGACAGACAAAGAGAGACATAGAGACAGAAAGCGAGAAATCACCCCCCAGGGGGGATGGTCACGCCGCAATCCCTTCTCCTCCATTCTCCTCTCGGGATCTCGGGCATGCACGCACACGCGCCCGGCGTGAGTTTTAAGCCACCGGGTCCGGGACGCGAACCGCGGTAGACTATGTGGGAGTCCAGTGACATAGCCTTTATGCTAACTGCTGGTTCCCATCCCATCTTTTTAAAAGCTTGATCAGAGTGACTCTATTTTATAAGTGGGCTCTAACTTAATATACGTGTGTGTTCATTTCCTTTAAAAATGATTCTTCCTTGGGGATCTCTGACCTATTTACCTACTCACTGGATCTAATTCCTGTCTCATAAGCACATCGCCTGGGGCTGTTTCTCAAGCCAAGGCCAGTCCAAGAGTTGACTTTTTAATTGATCTATAATTAAAACTCAGTAAAAAAATTCAAATGTATTTTAGTAAGAAAAATTTATTTCTAAAGAAGTTTCTAAAAATTTGAAAATGCCTTTTCTCATACTAGTGTACATCCCATAAAAAGTTAATTTTTAAAGAATTATTTAATTTTATTCATCATTACTATTATTGTTTTTAAATATACTACAGGGCACATGTGCTCACGAGAGAAAGAGAGAGAGAGAGAGAGAGAGAGAGAGAGAGAGAGAGAGAGAGAAAGAAGGAAAGTGAGAAAGAAAGCTACCAGGTCTGGGACTTGAACCATTGTCAGCCATGTAGGAATCTAGTGCCTAACCACCACACCAGCTGCTGGCCCTATAAAGTAATTTTTTTTAAGAGAGAGATATTTACTATTGGGTGCATGTGCTCACCAGAGAGACAGAAAAAGACATAGAGATAAAAGTGAAAAATCACCTCCCGGGTGGATGGCCAGTCCCTTCTTGAGTCTCTTCTCAGGAATTTGGGCATGCATGAACATGTACTTGGCATGTGATTTAAGCCACCAGGTCCAGGACTCAAACACCACGGTCGACTATGTGGGAGTCCAGTGACTACCATTATACCATCTTCCGGTCCTCCAAAAGTGACTTTTTAAGAGGGGAAAAAAGAAAGTAAATTGTAATAAGTTAAAGATATATCATATAAACCTTAAATCAACCACTAAGCTGAAAAAGCAAAACATTATATATACAAAGTCATAGTAGATATAAAATGGAATAAAAAAAAATAACCCAAAAGAAGAGAAAAAATACAAAGAACAGATGAAAAAATAGAAAACAAATCCTCAAGAGAAGACTTAAACCAATCAGTCACAATGTTCTAAATACCTCAAATGAAAAGGCAGAGACTGTCAGAATAGATATTAAGGAAGACAACTATATACTGCCTACAGAAAATACACTTTAAGTATAAAGAGACAAATAAATTAGATGTTGGAAAATTATATATTATATTAATACCAATGTAAAAACCTGGAGTAGCTATATTAATATAAAAACAGATATATTTCAGGGCACAGATGTTTCCAGGGGAAAAGAGGGTAATTTTGATGGTAAAGGGGTCAATTAAGAAGACATAATACTCCTAAACAATTAAGTTCCAGGAATAAATCTAACCAAAGAAGTTAAAAACCTCCACAAGGAAAACTTTGAGAAGCTAAAAAATGAAATTGAAAATGACACAAAAAAGTGGAAGAACATCCCATGTTCCTGGATTGGAAGAATTAATATAATCAAATAGTAATTCTACCCAAATTAATCTACCTATTTAATGCAATGCCAATCAAATTACCAGACACATTCTTCATAGATCTAGAAAAGACAATCATAAAATTTGTCTGGAATCATATAAGACCCCATATTGCCAAAGCAATTCTGCATAAGAAGAGTGGAGTGGGCGGCGTCTCACTCCCTGACCCAAAAATATACTGCAAAGCTGTAGTAATCAAAACAGCATGGTACTGGCATAGAAACAGACAGGTGGACCAATAAAACAGAATAGAGTCCCCAGAAATCAAATCCCAAACATACAATCAACTGATTTTTGACAAGGGGTACCAGTGAATTCAGTGGGAATAGGAAAACCTCTTCAGCAAATGGTGCTGGTAAATCTGGAAAACCACCTGCAGAAAGATGAATCTGAACCCCTACCTCTCACCTTTGACAAAAATCAAGTCAAGGTGGGTCAAGGATCTAAATCTAAGACCTGCTCCTGGAAAACATTGGGGAAACTCTGAGAGACATTGGGGTAGGCAAAGACTTCTTAAATAAGACCCCCAAAGTACAGTCGATAATCCCTATAATAGACAAGTGGGATTAAATCAGACTAAGAAGTTTCTGCATGGCAAAAGACACAGTAATTATTGTGAATCAACAGCCCTCAGAATGGGAAAATATTTTTGTAAACTATTCGTCAGATTAGAGGTTGATAACCAGAATACACAAGGAACTCAAGTAGCTGTCCAGAGAAAAGATGATCAACCCTATTAAGAGATGGGAAAAGGAGTTGAAAAAACCACTCTCTAAAGATGACATATGAATAGCCAACAGGTATATGTAAAAATGCTCAACATCCCTCATTGTAAGGGAAATGCAGATCAAAGCCACAATGAGATACCACCTAACCCCAGTCAGAATGACTAAGATTGAAAAAACAAAAAATGATAAGTGCAGGCGGGGGTGTGTTGAAAAGGGAACTCTCTCTCTCTCTTTTTTCTATTTCACCCGTGTAATTTTTTTATTTTTTAATTTATTTTTAAAATTTATTTTTATTGGGCATAAACCTGTGTGGCAGGACTCGAAGCAGTCATGTTTGTTAAGGGAAAGGGACCCGAAGAAAGCTGACAACTTTTCCTCCGGTCGCCGCCCGATGCGAGTCACTCGAGCGGCTCGGGATTATGGCGGCTTTTGCGCCGATGCCGCAGGCGACTGGTATTCCAGCTGAAAATAGATGCAATTACTATGTGGAAAAGAAGAAGCGGTTCTGCAGGATGGTGGTGGCTGCGGGGAAAAGGTTCTGTGGAGAACACGCTGGCGTGGCGGAGGAAGAAAATTCTCGGAAAAGAATCCTGTGTCCTTTAGAGCCAAAACACACAGTATATGAAGATCAACTGACAAAGCATTTGAAAAAATGTAACTCAAGAGAGAAGCCAAAACCTGATTTCTTTATTCAGGATATTAATGCAGGCTTAAAAGATGAAACAGAAATACCTGAACAATTAGTACCAATTTCTTCTCTATCTGAAGAGCAGTTGGAAAACTTAATTAAGAAGTTGAAAAAAGCCAGTGAAGGTTTGAATTCGTCACTTAAAGATTGTGTTATGTCCCACCCAGCATTACACGATGCCCTTAATGACCCTAAAAATGGTGATTCTGCGACCAAGCATCTGAAACAGCAGGCTTCTATTTTAGGTAACATTGAAAAATTAAAGTTACTTGGTCCAAGAAGATGCTTTGTTGAGTTTGGAGCGGGAAAGGGAAAATTATCTCATTGGGTTGATATTGCCTTAAAAGATGCTGAAAAAGTTCACTTCATCCTAGTAGAAAAGGTGACTACAAGATTCAAGGTAGATGGTAAACACAGAAAGAAAAATTCAGTGTTTGAAAGACTTCAAATTGATATTCAACACTTGTGTTTGAATAAGATTCCTGTACTAAAAGAAGGAAAACTACCTGTGGTAGGAATTGGAAAGCATCTGTGTGGTGTGGCAACAGGTGTGATTGGAGACATTATGTTGGCAAAGAATATTTTAGGGCGTTAGGCCTTGGAGCACTGGAATTCCACTATTTCCAGCGAATGAGTAGTTGGGCAACTTGTGGAATGTGGAAAACATCTTTGGATGCTTCAAATATTACCACAAAGAGAAATGATCATCAGAACGATGATAGTGAAGAACATGAAGATGGAGGATATAGGATCATAGATGACAGTGCTACTAGTTTGCCTGGGCTTCTTACTGTTGAAGAAAAGAAGAAAATAGGAGAACTTTGTAAACTGCTGATTGACCAAGGCCGAATCCAGTATTTACAGCGGAAGGGATTCAGTCCTGCTTTACAGTACTATACAGACCCTTTAGTATCATTGGAAAATGTGTTGTTAACTGCTTTACCAAATCATTCTTCATCACCAGAAACAATTGCCTAATGGAAAAGAAATGTAAACATCATCCGTTTTACACCAAAAGAATTTTTTATTATATTTTTATACTCATGAAAATATAATTTAACAGCTAATAAGAACTTTAAAGATGCCGTGGCCTCATTAAACATTGACAATAGCTTTGGTCTTTACTTCAGAAATCCAAATATTAGAGAATCCACCAAATTCCCAAAGTAATCCTTTGCAGCTAGACATCTTGAATTATGTTATCCAGTGGTATTTATGGAAGTTGGTAAAGTAGTCGAACTGTTGGCTTGGTGATCTGAAATACACATAACATGTCAACATGTACTTAGCATATTTATATTAACTTTCTGTTTACATTAATTTTGGAAACTTATTTTCCTTTGGCTTTATTTCGTATTGTCTACTTCTTAAGTTCAAGATGTCATGATCTAGTGACAGTTTGTAATAAGGGCCAATCAGAATTTGGCCTACATGTGGATTTTTTTCCATGCAAATCTGGAAAAGATAATTAATTGTGATTTTTCTCACGTACGAACAAATGCAGAGGTGTTCACAATCAATTAATGAAATCACAGTCTGATTTCCAGAGCCATGTCTGCACTTATATATTACCAGACTTTGTCCATGACAAACACCAAAAGAAATTTTTTCAAGGGGAAAAAAAAACTGTTTCATTTTTTGATTGAGTAATTATCTATTTAGAACTTTCATAAAGATCATAATTCGTAGTGCATAATTCACGTATCAAATTTGACATTTACAAATGACTTCAAATGACTTCTGAGGTTATTCAGATATCTGATAGCTTTTACCAGGCCATGTTTTGCATATGTAAGTACAAACAATGAGCACGTTCTCTCTCGTTTGGGAAAAGCATTTGGAATGAAGTGGAAATGAGATAATGAAACCAAAAACATTCTCACATTTAGGCCTTATTTAACTCATGAGCCATTTCTATGCACAAGCAGATATTAAATCAAACATATAGGACTGTTAATCTCTTCCACATCTGATTCTTGATTTGTTTCTGCTTTTATTTATAAAAGTTGTCTTAATCATTTGCCAAGATCCAGGACTTTATTGTAATGATATTCTGAGATAACTCTTTTTATCCTATAAGCCTACATTACCTTAATTTTAAACAAGAAGCCTGGCCCATTTTTAATTCTTGACCTTTCTACTTTAGTTTAATCTCATGTCTTTTCAGACTGCCTAGGTTCAAATCCTGACCCTACCACCTATCAGCTATGTGACTTTGAGCAAGCTATTTAATTGCTTTGTGCCTCAATTTCCTCTTAAAATGGGGATAATGATAATACCTACCTCACAAATTTGTTGTGAGCATCAAATGAGATAACACAGGTAAACTACTTAGAACAGTTCAGAGCACAAAGTCCTCAAGATATTAACTAGTAGCAATAGTAGTAGTAATTTATGGATCTATTTTAAGTAACATAATAGACAGACTTTGATTTTATTGTTTAAGTTATTGTCTTTATTCTTTTGCTATAATTTTATGTCAGATGTTAAAATAAGGTAGTTTAATTTTTTTAATTAGTTATTCATGCCTCTCAGTCAAGAGAACATAAATGAAGATAATACATCATTCAATAATTAATTTTTATTGTATAAGGTAATGCTAATTTGTGTCATAAAATTTGTTTTGCATCAGTCAACCATTTATGCCCCAAAATAAAATATATTAAACAAAAAAAAATATTTTTATTTACATTTTTTAAATACATTCAATCACATTATTTAGCTTACAAGGTGATCATTTCAATATATGAACATTTCTCCCCGGTTGAGTTGATCAAAATATAACAACACTACCTCCCTGTCTCAACAATGCTGTCTTTGTATCCCTCCTCCAAATGCTCTTCCCAAGGCCCCACTCTTCCACACACACCACATCTGGCATTCACATCTACCTCTTGTGTTTGTACATCCTTTAGCCCATCAGTTTCAGTTATAGAGTGTGGACATTCGGTATATATTAAGTGGGGAAATGCAGTGTCTCTCCTTCATAAACTGGCTTGCTTCACTCAGCAGTAAATCTTCCATATTTTTCCACTTTCTGTCAAAAGCCAGGGTTTTGTTGTTCTTAATAGCTGAATAGTATTCCATAGAGTATATGTGTCACAGTTTTTCAATCCATTCATCCGTATGGGGTCATTTGGGTTGGTTCCATGTCTTAGCAATCGTGAAAAGTGCCGCAATAAACATTGATGTGGAAGCACTTTTCCAGTGAGAAATTCTTCTGTCCTTTGGGTAGATGCCAAGAAATGGAATTGCTGGATCATATGGCAGTTCTATTTGTAGATTTTTGAGGAATCTCCAAAATGTTTTCCACAGTGGTTGGACTAATTTACATTCCCACCAGCAGTGTAAGAGTTCCCCTTTTACCACACCCACACCAACACTTATCATTCTTTGTTTTTTTTTAATCTTAGCCATGCTGATTGGGGTCAGGTGATATTTCGTTGTTTTGATCTGCATTTCCCTTATGATGAAGGATGTTGAGCATTTTTTCATATGCCTTCTGGCTATTCGTATGTCATCTTTAGTGAGTGTTCTTTTTAATTCTTTCTCCCATCTTTTAACAGGGTTCATCATCTTTCTTCCAAACAGCTTCTTTAGTTTCTTATGTATTCTGGTTATCAATCCCTTATCTGATGCATAATTTACAAAAATATTTTCCTATTCTGAGGGCTTTCAATTCACACTAATTACTGTGTCTTTTGCCATGCAGAAACTTCTTAGTCTGATGTAAACCCACTTGTCTATTTTGAGGATTATCGACTGTGCTTTAGGGGCTTATGTAAGTCTTTCCCTACCCCAATACCTCCCAGAGTTTCCCCAGTGTTTTCTAGAAGCAGTTTAATAGTTTGGGGTCTTAGATTTAGGTCCTTGATCCACCTTGACTTGATTTTTGTCAAAGCTGACAGGTAGGGGTTCCAATTAATCTTTGTACAGGTGGTTTTTCAGTTTTTCTGGCACCATTTGCTGAAGAGGTTTTCCTTTTTCCACTGGATTGACTGGTACCCCTTGTCAAAAATCAGTTGACTGAATGATTGAAAATTTATTCCTGTGAACTCAATTCTGTTCCATTGGTCCACATGTCTGTTCCTGTGCCAATACCATGCTGTTTTGATTACCACAGCTTTGTAGTATATTTTTGGGTCGGGGAGTGAGATGTTACCCACTCCACTCTTCTTTTGTAGTATTGCTTTGGCAATGCGTGGTGTTTTATTATTCCAGACGAATTTTATGATTGTCTTTTCTAAATCAGTGAAGAATGTCTGGTACTTTGATTGGCATTGCATTAAATAGGTAGATTAATTTGGGTAGAATTGCCATTTTGGTTATATTAGTTCTTCCAATCCAGGAACATGAGATGTCCTTCCACTCTTTTGTGTCATTTTCAATTTCTTTTTTTAGCTTCTCATAGTTTTCCTTGTGGAGGTCTTTAACTTCTTTGGTTAGATTTATCCCTAAGTATCTTATACTTTTGGTGGCTATGGTAAATGGAACAAGGTTTTTCAGTTCTATCTCCATCTGCCTGTTGTTTGTATATAGAAATATTATAGACTTCTGTATATTAATTTTGTATCCTGCAACTTTACTGTATTCGTGCATTACTTCCAGAAATTTCTTCATGGAAATCATTGGGTCTTCTATGTACACAATCATGTCATCTGTGAATAGAGAGAGTTTCACCTCTTCTTTTCCTATTTGGATGCCTTTAAGTTTTTCCTCTTTTCTGATTGCATTGGCGAGGACTTCCAGTACTATATTGAAAAAGAGTGGAGAAAGTGGGCATCCTTGTCTTGTTCCTGTGTTTAGTGGGAAAGCTTTCAGTTTTTCTCCTTTCAGGATGATGTTCACGATCGGTTTTTCATAGATAGCTTCTATTGTGTTGAGAAGTGACCCTTGTTTGTCGATTTTGCTGAGTGTCTTGAGCATAAAGGGATGTTGTATCTTATCAAATGCTTTTTCTGCATCAATCGATATGACCATATGGTTTTTGTCTTTTTCCCTGTTAATATGGTGTATTACATTTATGGTTTTGTGTATGTTGAACCAACTTTGCATTCCTGGAATAAAGCCTACCTGATCATGATGTATAATCTTTTTTATAAGTTGTTGGATACGGTTTGGTAGTATCTTGTTGAGAATCTTTGAGTCTATATTCATCAGAGATATTGGTCTATAGTTTTCCTTCCTTTCCTGTCCTTATCTGTTTTGAGTATAAGGGTGATGGAGGCTTCGTAGAATGAATTCGGGAGAGATTCACCCTTTTGGATCTTTAGAAATAACTTGAGCAGAATGGGGGTTAACTCTTCTTTGAACGTTTTATAGAACTCAGACCTGAAGCCAACAGGGCCAGGGCTTTTCTTTGTAGGAAGGTTATTTATTACTGATTCAATCTCCTGGCTTGTTATGGGCCTATTTAGGCTTTCTATAGCCTCCTGGCTCAATCTTGGTAGATTATACATGTCCAGGAATTTGTCCATCTCATCCAGATTGTCTTGTTTCTTGGCATATAGTTGTTCATAATAGCCTCTAATTATATTCTGTATTTCTGCTTTGTCTGTTGTTATATTTCCTGCTTCATTGCAGATTTGATTCACCTGGTTCCTTTCTCTCTTCTTCTTAATAAGTCTCACTAGTGGTGTATCGATTTTGTTTACCTTTTCAAAGAACCAGCTTTTACTTTCATTTATTTTCTCTAAAGTTCGCTTATTTTCTATTTCATTTATTTCTGCTCGGATCTTTATTATTTCCTTTCCCCTGGAGTTTTTTGGATTATTTTGCAGTTGCTTCTCCAATTCTCTGAGGCATGATGTTAAGTGATCCATTTGCCTTCTTTCCATCTTCCTCTTATGAGCACTAATTGCTATAAACTTTCCTCTTATGACTGCTTTAGCAGTGTCCCAAAAATTGTGGAAACTTGTGTCCTCATTGTCATTAGCCTCCATGAATCTTTTGATTTCAGACTTTATCTCATCAGTAGTTGTGGAGTCATTCAGTAGTAAGTTAATTACTTTCCATGTATATGAGTATTTTTGAGGATTTCTCTTGAAATTAAACTCAAGTTTAATTCCATCATGGTCAGAGAAGATGCTGGGAATAGTTTCTATGCCTTTGAATCTGTAGAGGCTTGCTTTGTGTCCTATGATATGGTCAATCTTCGAAAAGGTTCCATGTGGGGGTGAGAAAAAAGTGTATCTGGTGGTTTTTGGATGGAAAGTTCTATAGATGCCTGTTAAGTCTATTTAATTTATGGTATCATTCAGAACTTTTATCTCTTTATCTGTTTTTTGTCTAGATGATCTGTCCCGAGGGGATAGTGCAGTGTTGAGGTCTCCTGCAATATTGTAGTCTATCTCCCCTTTTAGATCTAACAGTCTTTCCTTCACATATTTGGGTGCTCCTGTGTTGGGCGCATAGATATTTATAAGAGTTATATCTTCTTGATCTATTGATCCTTTTACTACAATATAGTGCCCTTTGTCTCTTCGAATAGTTTTTGTTTTGAAGGCTATATTCTCCGAAATTAGTATCGCAACTCCAGCTGTTTTTTGGTTCCCTATCGCATGGAAAACCTTTTTCCAACCCTTCACTTTCAGTCTATGTTTGTCTTTATCGATGAGGTGGGTTTCCTGTAGGCAACAGATAGAGGGTCTCTGTTTTTTTATCCATTCGGCCAGTCTGTGTCTCTTGATTGGGGAATTTAATCCGTTCACATTCAATGTTATTATCTGTGTAACTGGATCTGTCCCGACGTTTAAGTTGGCCATTGTCACAGCAGCCTTTTATTCCTTTGTTTCTGTCTGTTAGCTCTTTAGTTTTCCTGGAACTGTATTGTCTTCAGTGTTTCTTGAAGAGCTGGTCTGGTGTTGGCAAATTCTTTCAGGTTTTGTTTGTCTGAGAAGATTTTAATCATTTTTTCCCATATGAAGGATAATCTTGCAGGATACAATAATCTTGGTTGAAATTGTTTCTCTCTTAGCACTTTCAATACATCTTCCCATTCTTTCCTTGCTTGTATTGTTTCCATTGAGAAGTCCGGAGTTAGCCTGATGGGATGACCTTTGTATGTCACTTCTCGTTTCTCTCTTACCAGTTTTAGTACCATGTTTTGTTTTTTTTTTTTTTTTTTTTTTTTTTTTTTTTTTTTTTAGACATTTTCGCTATAGGGCGCATGCGCTCACCAGAGAGAGACATAGAGACAGAAAGCGAGAAATCACCCCTCAGTTGGGATGGTCACGCCACAATCACTTCTCCTCCATTTTCCTCTCGGGATCTTGGGCATGCACGCACACGCCCCCAGCGTGAGTTTTAAGCCACCGGGTCCGGAACGCAAACCACGGTCGACTACATGAGAGTCCATTACGCAAACTGCAGGTTCCCAGTATTATGTTTTTATCTGTGGTCTTGGATAGTCTGGCTGTGATGTGTCTTGGGGAAGATCTTCTGGGGTTGATTCTAACTGAGGTTCTTTGTATTTCTTGGGTCTTGTTGCTTGAGTGCCTCTCTAGACTCGGGAAATTTTCTTCCAGAATTTTATGGAATAGATTTTCCATGCCGTTATTGGTTTCTTCAGCTTCTGAGATGCCAATTATTCTGATATTTGGGCGTTTTATGGAATCTAGTATTTCTCGTATGTTATCCTTGTGTTTTTTAATTATTTTCTCTATCTTTTTTTTTTATTAATTACTTTATTTATTTTTGTATATACTTTCAATCATATTGTTTGGCTTACAATGAGACCATTTCGATATGTGAACATTTCTCCCCAGACCCGTTGATCGAAATATCTTCAACAGATAACACCACACCTCCCCATCCCGTCAATGCTCTACCTCTGTATCCCTTCTCCAAATGTCTTTCGTTGGGCCCCACTCCTCCACATACACCTCATCTGACATTCACACCCATCTCTTGTGTTTGTTCAACTGTTGGTCAATCAGTTTCAGACATAGAATGCAGACAAACGGTATATGTTAAGTGGGGACATACAATGTCTCTCCTTCATAGCCTGGCTTGCCTCACTCAGCAGTACATCTTCCATATTCTTCCACTTTCTGTCAAAAGCCAGGGCTCTGTTGGTTTTTATGGCTGAGTAGTATTCCATAGAGTATATGTGCCACAGTTTTTCAATCCATTCCTCCATACGGGGGCATCTGGGTTGGTTCCATGACTTAGCAATTGTGAATAGTGCCGCAATAAACATCGATGTGCAAGCACTTTTCCAATGAAGGATTCTTCTGTCTTTTGGGTAGATACCGAGGAGTGGGATCTCTGGATCATATGGTAGATCTATCTGTAGATTTTTGAGGAATCTCCAAATTATTCTCCACAGTGGTTGGACCAATCTACATTCCCACCAGCAGTGTAAAAGAGTTCCCCTTTCACCACACCCCCGCCAACACTTATCATTTTTTGTTTTTTTAATATTAGACAATCTGACTGGGGTTAGGTGGTACCTCATTGTTGTTTTTATCTGCATTTCCCTTACGATGAGGGAGGTTGAACATTTTTTCATATGCCTTTTGGCCATTCGTATGTCATCTTTAGAGAGTGTTTTCTTCATCTCCTTCTCCCATCTTTTAATAGGGTTGCTCATCTTTTTTCCAAACACCTTTTTTAGTTCCTTGTGTATTCTGGTTATCAGTCCCTTATCTGATGCAACATTTACAAAAATATTTTCCCATTCTGAGGGCTGTCGATTCACACTAACTACTGTGTCTTTGGCCATGCAGAAACTTCTTAGTCTGATGTAATCCCACTTGTCTATTTTGTGGACGATGGACTCTGCTTTGAGAGTCTTCTTTAGGAAGTCTTTCCCTACACCAATGTCTCCCAGAGTTTCCCCAGCATTCTCCAGGAGCAGCTTTATAGTTTGAGGTCTTAGATTTAGATCCTTGATCCACCTTGACTTGATTCTTGTCAAAGGAGAGAGGTAGGGGTTCAGATTCATCTTTCTGCAAGTGGAAGTCCAGTTTCTCCAGCACCACTTGCTGAAGAGGCTTTCATTTTCCCACTGGATTGACTGGTACCCCTTGTCAAAGATCAGTTGACTGTATGTTTGGGCACTTATTTCTGGGGACTCTATTCTGTTCCATTGGTCCACATGTCTGTTTCTGTGCCAATACCATGCTGTCTTTATTACCACAGCTTTGTAATATATTTTTGGATCGGGGATTGAGATGCCACCCACTCCATTCTTCTTGTGTAGAAGTGCTTTGGCAATACGGGGTCTTTTATGATTCCAGACAAATTTTAAGATTGTCTTTTCTAGATCTGTGAAGAATGTGTCTGGTACTTTGATTGGCATTGCATTAAATAGGTAGATTAATTTGGGTAAAATTGCCATTTTGATTATATTAACTCTTCCAATCCATGAACATGGGATGTCCTTCCATTTTTTTGTGTCATTTTCAATTTCTTTTTTTACCTTCTCGTAGTTTTCCTTGTGGAGGTCTTTAACTTCTTTGGTTAGATTTATTCCTAAATATCTTATACTTTTAGTGGCTATGGTAAACGGAATAAGTTTTTTCAGTTCTATCTCAGTCTGCCTGTTATTCGTATATAGAAATGCTATCGATTTCTGTATATTGATTTTATATCCTGCAACTTTACTGAATTCATGTATTACTTCCAGTAGTTTTTCCATGGAGACCATTGGGTCTTCTATGTATACAATCATGTCATCTGCAAATAGAGAGAGTTTCACCTCTTCTTTTCCTATTCGAATGCCCTTTATTTTTTCCTCTTTTCTGATTGCGTTGGCGAGGACTTCCAGTACTATATTGAAAAGGAGAGGAGAAAGTGGGCATCCTTGTCTTGTTCCTGTGTTTAGTGGGAAAGCTTTCAGCTTTTCTCCGTTCAGGATGATGTTCGCTATGGGTTTTTCATAGATGGCTTTTATTGTATTGAGAAATGGCCCTTCTATGCCGATTTTGCTAAGAGTCTTGATCATGAAGGGATGTTGTATCTTATCAAATGCTTTTTCTGCGTCAATCGATATGACCATATGGTTTTTGTCTTTCTTCCTATTAATATGGTGTATTACATTTATGGTTTTGCGTATGTTGAACCAACCTTGCATTCCTGGAATAAAGCCTACCTGATCATGGTGTATGATCTTCTGTATAAGTTGTTGAATACGATTTGCTAGTATCTTGTTGAGAATCTTTGAGTCTATGTTCATCAGAGATATTGGTCTATAGTTTTCCTTCCTTGTCCTGTCTTTATCTGTTTTGAGGATGAGGGTGACAGAGGCTTCATAGAATGAATTAGGGAGAGATTCACCCTTTTGGATCTTTAGAAATAATTTGAGCAGAATGGGAGTTAACTCTTCTTTGAAAGTTTTGTAGAATTCAGAGGTGAATCCATCGGGGCCAGGGCTTTTCTTTGTTGGGAGGTTACTTATTACTGATTCAATCTCCTGGCTTGTTATGGGCCTATTCAGACTTTCTATTTCTTCCTGGCTCATTCTTGGTAGATTATATTTGTCCAGGAATTTGTCCATCTCATCCAGATTATCTTGTTTCTTAGCGTATAGATGTTCAAAGTATCCTCTAATGATGTTTTGAATTTCTACTATGTCTGTTGTTATGTTACCAGCCTCATTGCAGATTTGATTCACCTGGTTCCTTTCTCTCTTCTTCTTAATAAGTCTCGCTAGTGGAGTATCAATTTTGTTTATCCTTTCAAAGAACCAGCTTTTGCTTTCACTTACTTTCTGTATAGTACGTTTATTTTCTATTTCATTTATTTCTGCTCGGATCTTTATTATTTCCTTTCTCCTGTAATTTTTTGGATTTTTTTGCTGTTGCTTTTCCAATTCTCTAAGGCTTGATGTTAGGTGATCCATTAGCCTTTTCTCTGTCTTCCTCTTATGTGCACTAATTGCTATGAACTTCCCTCTTATGACTGCTTTGGCAGTGTCCCAAAGATTATGGAAACTTGTATCTTCATTGTCATTGGCTTCCATGAATCTTTTGATTTCGGACTTTATTTCTTCGGTAATAGTGGAGTCATTCAGGAGTAGGTTATTTAGTTTCCATGTTTTTAGGTATTTTTGAGGAATTCTCTTGAAATTAAACTCAAGTTTAATTCCATCATGGTCAGAGAAGATGCTGGAAATAGTTTCTATGCCTCTGAATCTGCAGAGGCTTGCTTTGTGTCCTATGATGTGGTCAATCTTCGAGAAAGTTCCATGTCGGGGTGAGAAAAAACTATATCTTGTGGTTTTTGGGTGGAAAGTTCTATAGATGTCTGTTAAGTCCAATTGATTTATGGTATCATTTAGGTCCTTGATCTCTCTACCTATTTTTTGCTTAGATGATCTGTCCAGAGGGGATAATGCGGTGTTGAGATCTCCAACAATTAGTGTGTTGCAGTCTATCTCCCCTTTCAGATCTAACAATCTTTCCTTCACATATTTGGGTGCTCCTGTGTTAGGAGCATAGATATTAATTAGCGTTATATGTTCTCGATCTATAGAGCCTTTTACTATGATATAGTGCCCTTCTTTGTCTCTTCGGACACTTTTTGTTTTAAAGCCTATTTTGTCAGAAATTAGTATCGCAACTCCAGCTCTTTTTTGGTTCCCAACTGCATGGAAAACCTTTTTCCAACCTTTCACTTTCAGTCTATGTATGTCTTTTTCCATGAGGTGGGTTTCTTGTAGGCAACAGATAGAGGGTTTCTGTTTTTTTATCCATTCAGCCAGTCTGTGTCTCTTGATTGGAGAATTTAACCCATTAACATTCAATGTTATTATCGATGTTATAGGGTCTGTACCGACATTTAAGTTAGCCATTGTCTTAGTTGCCTGTTATTTCTTTGTTTCTGGCTGTTGCGTCTTTAGTTTTCCTGAAACAGTACTTTCTTCAGGATTTCTTGAAGAGCTGGTCTGCTGTTGGCAAATTCTTTCAGGTTTTGTTTGTCTGAGAAGATTTTAATCTTTTTTTCCCAAATGAAGGATAATCTTGCAGGGTATAATAGTCTTGGCTGAAATTGTTTCTCTCTTAACACTTTCAGTATGTCTTCCCATTCTTTTCTTGCTTGCATTGTTTCTGATGAGAGGTCTGGTGTTAGTCTTATGGGATGGCCTTGGTAAGTTATTTCTCGTTTCTCTCTTGCCAGTTTTAGTATCATGTCTTTTTCTGTGACGTTAGACAGCCTGGCTAAGATGTGCCTTGGGGAAGATCTTCTGGGGTTGATTCTATTTGGGGTCCTTTGTATTTCTTGGGTCCGGATGGTTCGGTGCCTCTCTAGGCTTGGGAAATTTTCTTCCAAGATGTCATGGAATAGATTTTCCATTCCGCTATTAGTTTCTTCACCTTCTGGGATGCCGATTATTCTGATGTTTGGGCGTCTAATAGAGTCTAGTATTTCTCGTATATTATCCTCATGTTTTTTAGTTATTTTCTCGATCTTTTTGTAGTTTTTTTCTAGATCAGAGGTTTTATCTTCTACATCAGAGATTCGATCTTCAGCATGGTCTAATCGGCTCTTAATACTTTCCAGAGAGTTTTTGATTTCTTGTATTATAGACTTTATCTCTAATAGTTCCACCTGATTCTTTCTCAGAGTATCCATTTCTTCTTTCATATCCTGGAAGGACTTCCTAAATTCCTGTAGTTAGTTGTCTCTTTTTTTTTCCAATTCACAGAATTTGGTCACCATGAATGTTCGGAATTCTGTGTCTGTCATTTTGGTAACGTCCTCCATATTTACGAGACATGGAGGGGCATTTTCCTTTGTTGGAGACATATTTTCTTGTTTATTCAGACCTGAGGCTCTTTTTCTACCTTTAGCCATTGGAGGATTACTTCCCTTTTAAAGACTTCTTGGGAGAACTTTTGTCGCACGAGAAGGAAGAGTCTTTCCTTTTTGATGGGAATAGCTGTTTGTTGAAGTCTCTCTTCTGTTGTTTTTACCAATGTGTTTTCAGGCAGAGAACTCTACAGAAATGTCTAACAAGCAGAATCTCCTTTTTCAAAGGGGATCAGTACTAGGGAGGATCCCAAAGACACTTACCTTCCTAGGAAATTTCAGATATATGATTCTAGGCCTGTCTAGGCTGTCTGGCACGGTAAAAAATAAGGAGGAGAGGACAATATGCAACGAAAGGAAAGACAATACTGAAAAATAAAGAAAAAGTCGCGCGCCGCGCGTTAGCACGGCGCGCGATTTCGCCAGAGGCTTGCAGGACACGCTATTGCCTGCTGGCAGTCCAGGAAGGTCTGGGGGGAGAAGGAGGGCTAGGTGTTAAAAAGAGAATGCAGGGGGGTCAAGGGAAAAGAAAAGAGAAAGAAAAAACCTGCCTTAAGTAGATCCTGGCTACCTACCTAGAAGGTGGAGTCTGGGGCCTGGGGGTCTGGAAGTGGGGTGGGGGTCAGAGGTGACCCTCCCTCAGTGTCCCTTGCTGGCCAGAGGCTTGCAGGACACGCTATTGCCTGCTGGCAGTCCAGGAAGGTCTAGAAGGTGGAGTCTGGGGCCTGGGGGTCTGGAAGTGGGGTGGGGGTCAGAGGTGACCCTCCCTCAGTGTCCCTTGCTGGCCAGAGGCTTGCAGGACACGCTATTGCCTGCTGGCAGTCCAGGAAGGTCTAGAAGGTGGAGTCTGGGGCCTGGGGGTCTGGAAGTGGGGTGGGGGTCAGAGGTGACCCTCCCTCAGTGTCCCTTGCTGGCCAGAGTCTTGCAGGACACGCTATTGCCTGCTGGCAGTCCAGGAAGGTCTAGAAGGTGGAGTCTGGGGCCTGGGGGTCTGGAAGTGGGGTGGGGGTCAGAGGTGACCCTCCCTCAGTGTCCCTTGCTGGCCAGAGGCTTGCAGGACACGCTATTGCCTGCTGGCAGTCCAGGAAGGTCTGGGGGGAGAAGGAGGGCTAGGTGTTAAAAAGAGAATGCAGGGGGGTCAAGGGAAAAGAAAAGAGAAAAAAAAAACCTGCCTTAAGTAGATCCTGGCTACCTACCTAGAAGGTGGAGTCTGGGGCCTGGGGGTCTGGAAGTGGGGTGGGGGTCAGAGGTGACCCTCCCTCAGTGTCCCTTGCTGGCCAGAGGCTTGCAGTACACGCTATTGCCTGCTGGCAGTCCAGGAAGGTCTGGGGGGAGAAGGAGGGCTAGGTGTTAAAAAGAGAATGCAGGGGGGTCAAGGGAAAAGAAAAGAGAAAAAAAAAAACCCGCCTTAAGTAGATCCTGGCTACCTACCTAGAAGGTGGAGTCTGGGGCCTGGGGGTCTGGAAGTGGGGTGGGGGTCAGAGGTGACCCTCCCTCAGTGTCCCTTGCTGGCCAGAGGCTTGCAGGACACGCTATTGCCTGCTGGCAGTCCAGGAAGGTCTGGGGGGAGAAGGAGGGCTAGGTGTTAAAAAGAGAATGCAGGGGGGTCAAGGGAAAAGAAAAGAGAAAAAAAAAAACCCGCCTTAAGTAGATCCTGGCTACCTACCTAGAAGGTGGAGTCTGGGGCCTGGGGGTCTGGAAGTGGGGTGGGGGTCAGAGGTGACCCTCCCTCAGTGTCCCTTGCTGGCCAGAGGCTTGCAGGACACGCTATTGCCTGCTGGCAGTCCAGGAAGGTCTGGGGGGAGAAGGAGGGCTAGGTGTTAAAAAGAGAATGCAGGGGGGTCAAGGGAAAAGAAAAGAGAAAAAAAAAAAACCCGCCTTAAGTAGATCCTGGCTACCTACCTAGAAGGTGGAGTCTGGGGCCTGGGGGTCTGGAAGTGGGGTGGGGGTCAGAGGTGACCCTCCCTCAGTGTCCCTTGCTGGCCAGAGGCTTGCAGGACACGCTATTGCCTGCTGGCAGTCCAGGAAGGTCTGGGGGGAGAAGGAGGGCTAGGTGTTAAAAAGAGAATGCAGGGGGGTCAAGGGAAAAGAAAAGAGAAAAAAAAAAAACCCGCCTTAAGTAGATCCTGGCTACCTACCTAGAAGGTGGAGTCTGGGGCCTGGGGGTCTGGAAGTGGGGTGGGGGTCAGAGGTGACCCTCCCTCAGTGTCCCTTGCTGGCCAGAGGCTTGCAGGACACGCTATTGCCTGCTGGCAGTCCAGGAAGGTCTGGGGGGAGAAGGAGGGCTAGGTGTTAAAAAGAGAATGCAGGGGGGTCAAGGGAAAAGAAAAGAGAAAAAAAAAAACCCGCCTTAAGTAGATCCTGGCTACCTACCTAGAAGGTGGAGTCTGGGGCCTGGGGGTCTGGAAGTGGGGTGGGGGTCAGAGGTGACCCTCCCTCAGTGTCCCTTGCTGGCCAGAGGCTTGCAGGACACGCTATTGCCTGCTGGCAGTCCAGGAAGGTCTGGGGGGAGAAGGAGGGCTAGGTGTTAAAAAGAGAATGCAGGGGGGTCAAGGGAAAAGAAAAGAGAAAAAAAAAAAAACCCGCCTTAAGTAGATCCTGGCTACCTACCTAGAAGGTGGAGTCTGGGGCCTGGGGGTCTGGAAGTGGGGTGGGGGTCAGAGGTGACCCTCCCTCAGTGTCCCTTGCTGGCCAGAGGCTTGCAGGACACGCTATTGCCTGCTGGCAGTCCAGGAAGGTCTAGAAGGTGGAGTCTGGGGCCTGGGGGTCTGGAAGTGGGGTGGGGGTCAGAGGTGACCCTCCCTCAGTGTCCCTTGCTGGCCAGAGGCTTGCAGGACACGCTATTGCCTGCTGGCAGTCCAGGAAGGTCTAGAAGGTGGAGTCTGGGGCCTGGGGGTCTGGAAGTGGGGTGGGGGTCAGAGGTGACCCTCCCTCAGTGTCCCTTGCTGGCCAGAGGCTTGCAGGACACGCTATTGCCTGCTGGCAGTCCAGGAAGGTCTCTTTCTCTATCTTTTTTGATGGTTCTTTCTAGGTCCGAGGTTTTATCTTCTACATCAGAAATTTGATCTTCAGTATGATCTAATCGACTTTCTATACTTTCAAGGGAGTTTTTGATTTCCTCTATTCCAGACTTAATCTCTAATAGCTCCATGTGGTTCTTTCTCAGGGTGCCCATTTCTTCTTTCATATCTTGGAATGACTTTCTCCTCTCCTGTAGTTCGTTGTCTCTTTTCTGTTCTAACTCGAAGAATTTGTTCACCATAAATGTTTGAAATTCTTTGTCTGACTTCTTGGTAACATCATCCATTAGCCCTGAAGATGGATGGGAGTTAATCTGTACCTTTAATGGATATATATTTCCTTGTTTATTCATACCGGAGGCTCTTCTTCTTCTTGTAGCCATTGGAAGATGTACTAACTTTTAAGTACCTAATAGGGGAATGTTTCACTGGCTAGGAGTGTCTTTCCCTTTTGTTGGGAATGGACGTCTGCCGAAGTCTCTGTTTTGTTGTTTTTAGTAATGTGGCCTCAAAAAAGATACTATAGTCTGGTATCTGAAGAGCAGAATCTCCTTTTTCACTGCTGGTTCCATATAAGGGAGGAACCAATATAATTTTGTATGACTAAAAATATTCAGATCTCTAGTTCTAAGCCTAGCTAGTCCCTCTGGCGAGATGGAAGAAGAAGAAGAGACGATAATATAAGAGAAAAGAAAGGAGTAGAGAGGGAAATAATCGCTGTGCGCGATTTTGCCAGGTGCCTTCAGATGTACCAGACTGCTGCAGTCAAAGGCGCAGTCTGTGGAGAGACAGAGAGAAAGGAATTTACAAAATAATGGGGGACAGTAAAGAAGAAAAAAATGGAGGAACTTTCTACCTGCCTAAGGGTCTGGGTGGATCCTGGACTGGGGGCTCTGGAAGGGAGTCAGTGGGGGCAGTGCCCCCTTGCTCGCCAGGTGCCTTCAGATGTACCAGGCTGCTGCAGCCAAAGGTGCAGTCTGCCTAGGGGTCTCAAAAGGGAACTCTCTTACACTGCTAGTGGGAATGTAAATTGGTTCAGCCACTGTGGAGAATGATTTGGAGATTCTTCAAAAATCTACAAATAGGGAACCAGCAGTTAGCATAATGGCTATGTCGCTGGACGCCCACGTAGTTGACCGCGGTTTGCGTCCTGGACCCGGTGGCTTAAAACTCATGCTGGGCGCGTGTGCGTGCATGCCCAAGATCCCGAGAGGAGAATGGAGGAGAAGGGATTGCGGCGTGACCATCCCCCCGGGGGGTGATTTCTCGCTTTCTGTCTCTATGTCTCTCTCTGTCTGTCTGGCGAGTGCACGCGCCCTATAGCGAAAACCTCTCCAAAAAAAAATATCTACAAATAGAACTACCATATGATCCAGCAATGCCATTCCTTGATATGTAACCAAAGGACAGAAGAATTCTTAATCAGAAAAGTGCTTGCACATTGATGTTTATTGCGGCACTATTCACAATTACTAAGACATGGAACCAACCCAAATGCCCACGCACAGAGGAATAGATTGAAAGACTGTGGCACATATACTTAATGGTATACTATTCAGTCATAAAAAAATCAACAAAACCCTGGCTTTTGACAGAAAGGAAGAATGTGGAAGATTTACTGCTGAGTGAAGCAAGCCAGGCTATGAAGGGAAGACGTTGTATGTCCCCCCTTAATACATACCGAATGTCTGCACTCTATGACTGAAACTGATTGACTAAAGGATATAGAAACACAGTAAATGGATGTAAATACCAGATATAGTGTGTCTGAAAGAGTAGAGTCTGAGGAAGGACATTTAGAAGAAAAATAGAGAGGCAAAGCATTAATGGGACAAAGAAATGTGATATTATCTATTGAAGATACTTTTATAGTTTTATCAACTGGACTAGGGAGAAATGTTCACATGTTGAAATACTCATTTTGTAAGCTAAATAATGTGATTGAATATAAAAGAGAAAATGAAATAAAAAATGTAAAAAAAAAGAAAAAAATAAATTCATGAAAACAAATACACATTATAATAAATCAAAATACATTAAAAACAGAAATGCAGAGAAAAAGAGAGAACCATAATTACAGAGAATTAAACACCCCTCTCAATATTTCATAATTATGCAGAACATCAATAAAGACATAAACTTGAAACAGTTTACCATACTTGACATTTACAGAATAATCAATAGATAATCGAAAAATGAAAGTAAATCTTCACACACATACACATGCATATTCATATAACTTTTAAATACAGAGCCCCAAACAGAAAACTAGGTAAATGTCCAACATGTGTGTAGGTACAGACTGTGACTTATTCATACAATAAAATAGTATTCACCAGTAGGAAGGGAGGAACTACTAATACACACAAAAAATGAATGAATCTCAATTAATGGGTTGAAACAATCCAACCCCCCCCCAAAAAGATTACATACTATACAACTCCACTTCTATAAAATTAGGAAATACAAATTTGAAAGAAAGTCTATAAATGTGGAATCAGGGGATGGGTACCAGGAACAGGTGCACAGTGTTACAAAAGGACAAAGGGAAGATTTTTGAATCAATGGATTTTTTTTTGACTGTACTGATTTTTTTCACAGGTATATACAGATATACACTCATGAACATGATTGTACAATTTAAATGTATTATATGTCAATTATATCTGTGTAAAGCTAATGGAAAACTAAGGAATAAAAAGCACAACAACTTAAAACCCATCTTCTCTAGAACTGAAGACATCTGCACCTGTAGTGCTTACTAATAACTCTTGGCTTTCCTGGTACATCACTCCTCAACTCTTCACAGAAAGCCTCCAACTTTACTCTCCCACCAGCACCTCCTTCAGCAGAGTGATGGCTTTCCCAGTGCCCTGAGCAGAGCATTGAATGACATACAAGTATTTGTTATTTAGTGAACCTGTTAAAATTATTAATGTCCTTCATTCATATTTTGTACGATCTCTCTTAAGTACTTTATAAATTCTTGGTCAGTGACATTGTAATTCTTGATGTGACTAAACTCTGTGCAGATAGTTAAATATTGAAAAAATCAGATTTCCAGAATTGGGCAGAGAAAGGAAATTGGAAATATCAATGTCATAGAAGGAACCAGTGATAAAAACTTTCAACTCTTTTCCTTAATACAGAATATATTGAGGAAAAACCTGAAAACTGCCCTAAGCAAGTGAGTCACAGCTTCCTGCCTTCTCCTTCTGATCTAGAATTTCTACAAGATAAAACCAAAGTTACTCAGGTAACTCGGACCCTACATTATCCTATAACTTTTTCTCGTATGTATTATTCATCTTAGTGGAAATTATTTAAACAAAGTTAATGTCTGTTTAGATTTTTTTCACTAGAGAGTGTGTGTGCTCATTAGAGTGAGAGAAACAGAGAAAGAGACAGAGAGAGAAAGCATCCCTCAAAGGAACATGGTCATGTTGCAGTCCGTTTTCTTCCACTTCTTCATCCCATCAGGATTTGGGGCATGCTCACTCATGTTCACAGATGCAGCATGTGTTCCAAATCACAGGGGCTCGGCATCAAACTGCAGTAGCTCATGTGATATTCTATTTTCTATGCACAGGGCTTAACTACTGCACTATGGGTCAGTCCAACAGTGTTTATGTTTTTAATATTTTTTCCATTAAATTTTTATTTATTTACATTTAATTTTTATAGCTTTTTATAGTTTGCAGTGTTTTTGACACAGCATGCCTGAAGTGCATGCTGACAATCAAGTCAAACATATTACCATATACATCTTTATCAACAGATAACTTTCCATTCTTGTCTCTGTTAATTTTTTTTCTGAATCCCTTCCCACCCTACCCCGGACTACTCACCCTTTTCATAAAGTGTCTGGTACATCTTTGTTTGCCCTCCGTGCTATTATACCTTCCACTCTTTCAGTTCCTTCCAGAATGTGCAGATACACAGTATATAATGAGTAGGGACATGCAATGTCTACCTTTCATAATCTAGCTTGCTTCATTCACCATTAAATCTTCTATATTCACCCACCTTGTATCAAATTAGAGACTTGTGTGTATGTGCATGGCTGAGTAGTGCTCCATAGTGTAAATGTGCCACATTTCTTCTATCTAGTCATCTGTTTGGGGATATTTGGATTAATTCTGTGTCTTAGCAATTGTGAATAATACTTCAATAAAAATAGATGTGAAAGTGTCTTTATGTTTTTCTATCCTTTGGGTAAATACCTAGAAGTGGTATTACTGGATAACATGATAGTTCTATTTGTAGTTTTTTTTTTCTTGTTTTGGAGAGGTTTGTGCTATAGGGCGCGTGCGCTTGCCAGACAGACAGACAGAGACAGAGAGACAGAAAGCGAGAAATGACCCCCCAGGGGGGATGGCCATGCCACAACAATCCCTTCTCCTCCATTCTCCTCTCGGGATCTTGGGCACGCACGCACATGCGCCTGGCGTGAGTTTAAGCCACCGGGTCCGGGACTCGAACCACGGTCAACTACGTGGGAGTCCAGCGACATAGCCATTACACTAACTGCTGATCCCAGTTCTATTTGTAGTTTTTTGAGGAACCTCCATACTCTTCTCCACAGTGACTATATTAATTTGCATTCCTACCAACAGCGAAGAGGGCTCCCTTTTCACCTCAGCTTTGACAGCATTTATTGTTCTTTATTTTTTAAATCTTGGACATTCTGACTGGGGTTAGGTGGTATCATTGTGGTTTCAATTTGTATTTCCCTATGATAAGAGCTGTTGAGCATTTCCTCATATGCCTTTTGGCCATTTTTAAATAGAATTTTTTTTTTTCTTTTTGAGGTTAAGCTGCTTGAATTCCTGGTATATTCTTATCGTTCAATCCCTTATCTAAGGCATGGTTTGCAAATATTTTCTCTCATTTGTAGGATGGTCTCTTAACTCAAATTATTGCTTCCTTTGCTGTGCAGAAGCTTTCACTTGATATAGTACTGCTTGTCTATTTTTGGGATTATTGTATGTGCTTTTGGGGTCTTATTTAAGAAATCTACCTACTCCACTGTCATCAAGAGTTTTTCCTGTGGCCAGAGCCTATGCTGCTATGGGCCAGGGAGCAGTGGCAGCCAATGAGGGCATCTGAGGCAGGAGACTTGCTTCAGGCTTCTTCTTACCTTCTAATCTGTCCCAGGCACATTCTTCTGCCACCATTACCCACAGAGCCTATGCTGCTTCAGACCAGGAAGGAGCAGCAGCCAGTAAAGCCAACTGAGGCAGGAAGACTGCCTCAGACCTCTCGCTATCTTCTGCCCACCCTAGAATATTTTGAGACTTCATAGTTTTCTGAACTGTGCAGTGCACTGCACCCCACAACTCCTCTTCCCTCTTCCATAAATAACTCTCCAGGTTAACCCCAGGTGCAGCTGATCTCAAGAGACTGAGGTATTTGTTAACCATAAGAATGACTGCATCTACTACTGTAGCAAAAAGCTTGTAAAAAGGTGGTTAATGGTTAATGAAATTTATATTTTAGGTTTCTATATCCTAGAATAAGAAAAGCCTATCTAGTATATTCAATAATATTTACTAAGCACATCCATGCCTTTATTTATGGCATTCCTGGAAGAAGAACCTAATGTTTTATAATGATCTCTAGCCCATTAGAATGAATAAATGAAGAGAATCATTACTAAAGTCTAGTTTGGGAAACAAAGCAGCTGAAATGTTGTCTAAATATATTTCACCTCAACTTTTCTTTTTGATTTTATTATTTTTGATATTTCTAGGTCCTAACAATTATTTTCAAAGTAAAAAAATAGAGTTTATGGGGAACCAGCAGTTAGCGTAATGGCTATGTCGCTGGACTCCCACGTAGTCGACTACGGTTTGCGTCCTAGACCCGGTGGCTTAAAACTCACGCTGGGCACGTGTGCGTGCATGCCCAAGATCCTGAGAGGAGAATGGAGGAGAAGGGATTGTGGCGTGACCATCCCCCCTGGGGAGTGATTTCTCGCTTTCTGTCTCTATGTCTCTCTTTGTCTGTCTGGCGAGCACACGTGCCCTATAGTGAAAACCTCTCAAAAAAAAAAAAAATAGAGTTTATGATCCTAACTATAAAGTGAATGAATGTTTCTTTCTTTTTGTTTATGAATTTGTTCTTAAGAAAAACGTTGTCTAGAGCTTGGGGTTGTTTTGTAAAAGTCTTTAAAATTTGCATAGTTTATTTATGGTTCATCACAGTCATTTTTTATGATTTAATGTCTATTTAAACATGTATTTGAATAATATATAATTATGGGTTGCTTAACAATGGGGGCACATACTGAAAAATGTGTCCTAAGTTGACTTTGCCATTGTGTGCATGTCATACAGTACTTACAAAAACCTTGATGGCAGAGCGTATTCTGCATCTAGGCTATGTGCTTTAACCTGTGCTCCTGGGACTAACAGATGGTATAATGGCTACATCACTGGCAGTTGATGGCAGTTCAGGTCCTGGAACTAGCAGCTTCAAACTCACACCTAGCATGCATGCCCAAATCCCAGGAGTAGAATGGAGGTGAAGGGATTGCAGCATGGCCATACCCCACCCCAGGGAGTGATTTCTCACTTTCTGTCTCTGTCTCTCCAGCAAGTGCACCACACACTCTAGAGCAAAAATCTCTCTTTAAGAAAAAAGAAAAAGGGGACTAGCAGATGGTATAATGGTTATGTTGCTGGACTCCCATGCAGTCGGTCACAGTCTGAGTCCCGGACCCAGTGGCTTAAATTCACACCGGGCTAATGTGTGTGCATGCCCAAGATCCCAGGAGGAAAATGGAAGAGAAGGGATTGCATTGTGGCCAACCCCCCCCAGAGGGTTATTTTTTGCTTTCTGTCTCTCTGTCTCTCTGGTGAACACACATGCCCTATAGCAAAACCCTCCCCAAAAAATAAAAGTTAAGAAAGAAATAGAAACCTATGCTCCATATGGGACCACTGGGCAATTGTTAACCAGAATATCCATTGTTAACTAGAATGTCATGATGTGATATATGGCTGCAGTAAAGTATGGTTCATTGTGTATTTTTATGGCATCTATCTTTTAATGCTTTAAAATACAAATTTGGTACATTTTGATACTCTAAGGGGCGAGACTTCTATAAGGGTGTTTTAATGATGTATGCAATTACTTGTTAAATCATTTGTCAGATTTTTTTAAATTGGTAATAATGAGTGAGTGAAGGAAGAAAGAAGGCCCATGACAAGTCTCTCCATGAAAACTTCTTAATGCTCAGTGGAAGACAAGAGAAGATGAAGATGCAGGCACAGATGGGATTAGAGGAGGTAAAAGTTATGGAAGGAGAAAAAGAGCTTCCAGTTCCATATAAGATAGTGATCCAGGGAACCAGCAGTTAGCGTAATGGCTATGTCACTGGACTCCCACGTAGTAGACCGTGGTTCGCGTCCCAGACCCGGTGGCTTAAAACTCACGCCGGGCGCGTGTGCGTGCGTGCCCAAGATCCCGAGAGGAGAATGGAGGAGAAGGGATTGCAATGTGACCATCCCCCCTGGGGGGTGATTTCTTGCTTTCTGTCTCGATGTCTCTCTCTGTCTGTCTGGCGAGCGCTCGCGCCCTATAGCGAAAACCTCTCAAAAAAAAAAAAAAAAAAAAAAAGATAGTGATCCATATCCACGTTTTACCTCTACAATGTGTTATGAGTCCCATCCTGGGAAAGCTGTTTTTCCATTCTGAGTGCCAGGATTTTCAGCTCTACATTGAATATTAAAATGGAATACTTCAGCCTTGAAATAGGAATGACAGGGAGAAAGCAAGATAAGTACCAGACATGAAAGCAATTAGGAAAAACTAGGAGGTCTGCTGATACCCCAAACCTTTCTACCAAGGAATTATGTGCAGACAAGACAATTTGGGGTAGAGGGTCCTAAAGGCTAATATGGAGACACTAATAATCTTTGGTGAAGGTTAATATGTTGTACAGTAAGAAGGAAGTGGAGAGCTAGAAAAGTAAAATTATTGAATATAATTATGTATTACTATCCCAATTTGTCTGCAATAGGGCTTGAATACGGGACTAGATTGCATGTGTAAGTTCTGGTGTTGTAGATGTGGCATCCCCTCTGATATCCTCAAAAGCAAACTTTAAATAAAAGAAAGTTCTTTTTTTTTTTTTTTTTTGAGAGGTTTTTGCTATAGGGCGCGTGCGCTCGCCAGACAGAGAGAGACATAGAGACAGAAAGCGAGAAATCACCCCCCAGGGGGGATGGTCATGCTGCAATCCCTTCTCCTCTATTCTCCTCTCGGGATCTTGGGCACACATGCACACGCACCTGGCATGAGTTTTAAGCGACCGGGTCCGGGACGCGAACCGCGGTCGACTACGTGGGAGTCCAGCGACATAGCCATTACGTTAACTGCTGGTTCCCAAGAAAGTCCTTTTTAACTAGTTAGCATTATCTTCTCTTGTAAGGTAGAATAATTTTTTTGCCTTTATATCAAAAACATGATTAAGTACAGAGTAATATGGGTAACAGTTAGGTTTTCATTGTTTTTTTTTTTTTTTAATCCCTTTTCAGACTTTACAAAAGATTTATGTGGAGTTTTAGCATGACAACATCAAAAAATCAGTTCTAAATCTTAGAAGAGTGGCAGTGAATTAAGACACAGATGTCTAAGTTATTTGTCTTAGTCTGTTTGGGCTACCATGACAAATTACCATACACTGGGTGGCTAGTAAACAACAGAAATTTATTTCTCACAGTTCTGGAGGTTGAAAAGTCCAGAATCAAGAGACTGGCTTGTTCAGTTCCTGGTGAAGGATCTCTTCCTGGCTTGCAGGCTACTGCCTACTTGATACATCTTCAAAGGGGCAAGGGAATCTTCACAGGCCTGTCATGTAAGGCAATAATCTCACTCATGAGAACTCTGCCACTGACATATACCTTTCCCAAGGCTTCGCTTCTTAATGTCATCATGTGGGAGGTTAGAATTTCAACAAATGAGTTAGGGGGGACAATAAACATTCAGTACTTTACAGTATTACACTATGAGATATTGTAAAAACTGCATAAAACAATTTATATGTTAATTACAAGTGAAAAACTTCATTTCTTTTGCTGTAAATATTACTCACATTAAAAAAAAAACATTTTAAAACTCCTAGAGTATAAATGATGGCATGTTGCCATAAACATCAAAATTGTAGTAGTTTAAATTCTTTGTTTAATTTTTTAAATATTATAAGGTAAAATAACCTAAAAAATTGATAAAAAAATGAAAACTCTTCTCATAATGGTATTTAATTTAACACACTCAACACTGTAGGTGTTAGATATTTGGTATTCTTAATGTCATCATTTTAGTTCTTTTCACAATAATTATTAAAAATTTAGTATTATACTATATTTATTTTCATTGCTTCAGCTCACAAATATATACATATATATGTGTGTGTATGTATATATATATATATATATATTTTTTTTTTTAGTATTTTATTGATCTTTAGTTCAGTCTCATATATATTATTTGTATACCACCTTGTCTTAAAACCATCTGCTCTTTGACAGATTTGAGAATATTGTTTTATAAAAGGATTGGTGCCAGTAAGATGTGAGGAGAGGCCAGGCCTTCAGAAGAAGATTCCTCATGGCTCCTACAAATTAGACGGATCTAAGGGCACTGTAGCTAAACATCCAAATATTATTAGGGTTAAAATATTCCTCAATAGCTATTGAATCTGCTGCACCAGCAATCACAACAGAACAGCAAAGAGATTCTAGATCACCTCTGTCTGCTTGCTCCTGAACATTCAGACTGAACTTCAAGAATTTGAAAGAAACACACCATCCACACCAGATGACAAGAAATCACCACCGGATCCACAAGAAATATGGGAAAGCAAGAAAATACCTCTCCTCCAAGGGAAAAGAGTAACTCTTCTTCACCCACAAGCAGTTCGGTGAAAATCATGGAAATGTCTGATAAGGAATTTAGAGCATTCATAATGTCGAAGCTAACAGAGATGAAAGAGAAGAGAGATAATGAGAAAGGAGAAAGGAGAAAAGAAGTTAAAGCTAAAGAGAAAGGAGAAAGAAGTTGACGAGTTCTAGGAGGTGAGGAAATTCTTGCAAGATCTAAAAGAGGAATTACACACTTTGCAAAAGACTCAAACGGAACTGTTAGAGATGAAGTCTATAAACAGGATGTCAAAATCTCCCTTGAAAGTAATAAAAGCAGACTAGATCATTCAGAAAATAGAATCTCAGATGTAGAAGAGAAAATGGCTGGCCTAGAAAAATCCACCATGAAGACTGAGAAAATGACACAAAAATTTGAGAATAATATACGAGAAGTACTAGATACCATCAAACGTCCAAACATCCGGATAATTGGCATTTCAGAAGGTGAAGAGACGCATAAGGGCATTGATAATCTATTCCATGAAATCCTGCAAGAAAACTTTCCAAACCTAGAGAGGCATTTGAAGATCCAGTCCCAAGAAATACAAAGGACCCCAAATAGAATCAACCGAAGAAGATCTTCTCCAAGACACATTATAGCCAGTTGACCAAAACCACAGACAAAGACAAGATACTAAGATTGGCAAGAGAAAAACATCAAGTTACCTACAAAGGACATCCCATCAGGCTAACAGCAGACCTCTCATCAGAAACAATGCGAGTGAGGAAAGAATGGGAAAATATATTTAAAGTGTTAAGAGAAAAGCAATTTTAGCCGAGAATACTGTACCCGGCAAGATTATCTTTCATGTGGGAAGAAAAGACAAGGACATTCTCAGATAAACAAAACCTGAAAGAATTTACCAATACCAGACCAGATCTCCAAGAAGTTCTCAAGGGTGTGCTATATCAGGAAAATTAAATACAGGCACATGGAAATAAGAGTTCAAAACCTTAATCGAAGGGACAAGTCTGGAGTTGAATATTATATCCCAGAATTTAATCAGGAAATTTGAACCAGAACAGAAGATAAAAGTACATGAGACTTATAAGTTCATGCACCTACCATTTGAACAGAATCCTAACCTATTTCCTGGCTTTAAGCAAAGTTCCTTGGCATTTCTTTTATTTAAGTTAAAACTGGTTTTCTTAATAGTAACGAGTGAACTCACCATTGAAAGTAGTTAGATTATGTAAGAAACTGTGTGATCAATACAATGTGGGTGGGAAAGGAATGGAAGACAATTGTAGACACCAGAGATAGTGTGAGAAGAGGATGGGAAAGGACAGAGGGTCAGAAAGAGGGGTAAAAATTATTCTAGGAACTATAAATGGAAAATTTTTGATAATAATATGCATGATTAAGTCACTATGCAGTATATTCTGAATGGGAAATCACATTTTGTAGGCTGTGATGATGCTTAGGGAAAGAATGTAAATTAAGTTACAAAAAAAAAGTTTCAGAAAAAAAAATCTATTCAATGACTGCAGTAAGATATATAGCCCCAGCTAGGTGCTACTTTACAGGATGCCTAAAGTTAGACTTGTGTTCATGGAAATGTATGTATCAGCTGTGTTTGCTATGAAAATATTTAGATTAATTAAGGTCTTTAGTAATTCAATAAAATGTGGGGGGAAAACAGTATAGAAAGCAAACATAGATACCAGAGACAGTGTGGGAGGAGAGTGGGAGATGGCAGAGGGTAAGAGATAGGGAATCGAGGATGGGGGAAAAAAAGAAAAACATACAGAAAACAAGAAATGGAAAATTATTTGCTGACTATAACATGTTTGTTGATGTGCTTGATTGAGACAATATACAGTGTACTCTGGATGGAAAATCTCATTTTGCATGTTGTAATGATGTACAGTGAATGAATGCAAATAAAAAAAAAACATGGGAGTGCAAAAAAAAAAGTAAGACATGTCATAAATGCAAAAAAACAAAAACAACCCCCCCCCACCAAGATAAAAGGATTGGTGCCACTCTTTAGTGTCATCTTCCCAGGATAAAGAAAAGCAATAGCCTCAGTCTGTTTTTTTCAATGCTGGGGACCATAATTTGTTATTGTTGTTTTAGTTTAAAATGGATAAACAATGCAGACTTTCAGTTTCCTTTTTTTTTTTTTTGAGAGGTTTTGGCTATGGGATGCGTGCACTTGCTGGAAAGTCACAGAGAAAGAGAGACAGAAAGTGAGAAATCACCCCCCAGGGGTGTTGGGCACACCGCAATCCCTTCTCCTCCTCCCTTTTCCTCTTTGAATCTTGGGCACACATGCACATGTGCCCAGCATGAGTTTCAGCCACTGGGTCCAGGACTCGTACTGTAGTCGACTACATGGGAGTCCAGCAACATAACCATTACGCTAACTGCTGGTCCCAATTTCTTCTTCTTTTACATGTAAAGTGAAAATATTTTCTGTCTGATAAACATACCGCTTTATTGAAAGGACTCTGCCTGCCTTCCCCTCATTTTTCTGTTGGCATCTTAGTGTTTCTCTTATCTGCTTGCATGGTCTGGTGTTGAAGAACCTAAGTCATCATTTACCCACAGTCTGCAGTCTTGTTTCTCTGATCTGGTATCTTTGAGCATTTCTTCCCTAGAACTATAACCACCTTGCTTACAAGGAAGGAGGTTGTCTTCTTTATATCGACACACTTCTTACCTATATTGATGAACTCTGTGTAAGGACTGACTAAAGTAATTTAATTGAAAACTTGTGTGGGTTTGGAAAGTTCCTGTTATCATATTTTAATCTTCTGAAGGACAAATCAAAATATCTTATTAAAGCAAAGACTGACAGTTTTTGATTATAAGCCTAAGAGGGCTAATCTATTTTAAGCTTGGATAATAATGATCTTGTTGTAGCTGCATGCAGTTACACATTTCCAGGTGCTAAGAACTGATGGGAATGCAGATGTTCCGTGTGGAACCACAGCTCACAGGAATGAGATTGGCTGCTTTTTCTAGCACATTTTTAGTTTCTATTTCTAAATTATACCAGAGGCTTATAAGCATTTTTCAACCTGTACTTAACTGAGTAATGATTAAGGAAATAATGTTTTTGTTATACCATCTGGTGCTGAGGTGTTACTGTAGAGGCATTGTTGTAGAGTGCCACTGAATGAATGACCACCAAAGCCAGATTAAGTTTAAAGGGAGTCTTTATTAGCTGACCAGAGACTACAGTCTGAGGCTGGGGGGTGGGGGGAACCCAGAGTCAGAACTGTAGCACCTACCAAAGTTTGAGTAGTCTTTTTATAGGGGGTCAGTTACCAGGGGTTTCTGTGCAAGCACTTACATAAGCTGAATCAAGCAGGTTAATTATTTCTGAGGGGATTGGGGTTTCTATGCAAGCAGTTACATTGCTAAACAAAAGGGTTTCAGGCTAGTAGCAAAGACAGTAGCAGGTACAGGATGTCTTCCCAGATACGGTTTTCTGTATGACTAGCACAAGCTATTTTCTCATGGGAAGAGCAAGCAGGTTTACAGAAGCAGACAGCCACGTTAGGGTAAGAGAACAAAATGGACAAACAGTTGTGCATGGGCAAGATCTAATATGCAGCCTTCCACAGTATCCTCAGAGTTTATTTATTTATTTATTTTTTAATTTGCTGTAGGGCATGTGCACTGACTGGATTGAGACAAGAGGGAGGAAAAAAGTGAAAAAGCAACCCCAATCCCTTCTCCTCCTGCACATGTTATAGGTATTGGGGTGGAGATCAATCATCTGAGAATTAGAGAAAGTAAACAAACATAGACTGGTGTAATTAGATCTTTTCCCCAATTTTTTGAAAACTTCTTAGGGTTTTGGGCACACACTCACACATACCCAGTGTATTTTTTGTCTGACTCTGGTACTCAAACCATTCAGTTGGCCATGTGGGATTAGCTAATTTAACCACCAAGCCACCAGCTTGCCTCATAATTTCTTATAAAATATTTATTTTGGGATTTTTATAGCATTTCAGATATACATAGAAAAGGAACACCTGTTTTAATACTCTTAATAGCATATTTAATGCAAAGTATGTTCTGATCACTAAATCCTTAGAAAATGTATTTTGCAGAAATTATTTTTTGATCAAATTGGTCATTCCGCATTTATACAATTTAATCTAAATGTAATTACTTATTTAGTTTTAATATAAATGGAAATGTTTAGTATGGTAATATATGGATTATAAAACATACATTTTTATGAGGTAATGATAATCTATAACAATTACTAAGAGTAATTGCTACTGCTGTCCTCCCAAAATGTATGATGTGTTAGATACTGACCAAGGTGCATACATTCTCTCACTTGAGTTTCACATAACCTATGAAATGAGTTAGTATCAGTATGTTGCCAACTTAGATGCAAAGATGTAACAGGTTAACCAGGTGACCCAAGGTAATTTATATATGATATATATTTTTTTATTTTTTAGAGAGAGCAAGAGGAAAAGGGAGAATAGGTATTTTAAATAAGTTCTCAACCTGCCATGGTCCTTTCACCTTAACCTCCCACTTGGCTAAGGATTTCAGGCATGCACCTCCATACCCGGTGTGCTTTGGTTGATCTGGAATCTAAGCCTAGGCCGCCATGAATTCAGGTTTATCTGGAATCTGAACTTGGGCCTCCCATGAATTCAGGTTTATCTGGAATCTGGACTTGGGCCTTCTGTGAATTCAGCTTCAGCATAACACATCAGTGCCCTACCAGCCATAGCTGAACCTATTTCTGCCACTCTAAAACAAGTCAAAGTATAAGTACAAAATCTAAAACAGTAATTCATAAAAAGTATGTGTGTATAAATGTTTGATTTTACATGGTTTCAGATCTCTTAATTAAAATTTACTGAAGCTATAAAGTGACTTAGAGTATTCAGATTTAATATTTGTAGATTTGGTGTTATAGCAAATTGCCTGTAAGTGTGTTTGTGTGTGTAGTAATTTAAAAGGCAGTAAATGTATTATAATTTTCAAAATTAGAACTTCATTAACAGTTACATGTAAACTGTCTATATTAGTAACTAATAGTAAATTGAGGCAGTCACACAATTATTAATGCAAATTACAGTAAAACATTACTTACAAGTGTTATTTATGATACTTAAATTGAAAAAAAAATCAATTTAAAAAAGAGAAAAAAGAAAAACCTCAAGGAATCATCCTCATTTCTTTAGACTAACAGTCTAAGGAAGAAGGGCAACCCTAATGTATAATCAGATGACTAAAAGCCAGTGCAGGGTCACAAAAAGTATGGGAAAACAAGAAAATACCTCTTCCTCCATGGAATAGAGCAACTCATTTTCAATGATGGACAGCACAAAAGAATTTGCAGGAATGCAAAAATAATGTTCAGAACATTCATGGTGAGGAATGAGGAAGTCTTTCCAGGATTTGAAGGAGGTGATAGACAACAACAACAAAATAATTAATTAATTAATCAGAATTTCTAGAGATAAAGACAGTAATACAGGAAATCAAGACCTCTCTAAAAAGTATAAATAATAGACTGGACCACACAGAAGACAGAATCTCTGAGCTGGAAAACAAAGCCTTTGACTTAGATAAAACCATAATAAACAAATGAAAAAATAATTTTAATAAATGAAGACAACATATGGGAACTACTAGATACTATAAAATGCACAAATATCTGATTAAGTATTTCAGAAGGCGAAGATTCTAGCAGAAATAAATGAAATAGAGAATAAACAAACTATACAGAAAATAGATGAAACCCAAAGGTGGTTGTTTGAGAAGATAACCAAAATTGATACACTGTTATCTAGACTAAGAAGAGTAAAAGGAACCAGATAAAACAAATTTGCAATGAAATAGGCACTATTATAACAGATGTAGTAGAAATACAAAAATCATTAGAGAATATTATGAGCCACTATATGCCAAAAAGCAAGAAAACCTGGATGAGATGGACAAATTTCTGGATACATAGAAGCTACCAAGACTGAATCAGAAAGACACAGAAAGTCTAATTAAATGAAAAACAAGTTGTGAGAGTGTATCAGTGATAAGTATCCTCCCAACAAAGAAAAGTCCAGGTCCCAATGATTTCACTCCTGAAATTTAAAAGTTTCTAACCCCCATTCTACTAAAACTATTTGTAAAGGTCCACAATGAAGGAACCCTCCCAAATTCATTTTATGAAGCCTCCATCACTCTCATCACCAAAAGAGACAAGAACTTAATAAAAAAAAAACTACAGAATAATTTCTCTGATGAATATAGATGTGAAAATTTCTCAACAAAATACTGGAAAATCATATCCAACAACACATTAAAAAGATTATACACCATAACCAGGTAGGCTTTATTCCAGGGATGCAAGGATGTTTCAACATATGCAAAAACAAAAATGTAATACACCATGTTAACATAAAGAATGATAAAAACCATATGATCATGTCAATTGATGCAGAAAAGTGTTTGATAAAATACAACATCCCTTCATGATTAAAACTATTACCAAAATCAGAATTGAAGGGACATTTCACAACACAGCAAGATCCATCTATGAAAAACCTATAGCTACCATCATACTGAATGGACAAAAGCTGAAAGCTTTTTCACAAAAACTGGAACAATACAAGGATGCCCACTTTCTCCATTCTTTCAACATAGTGTACTGGAAGTTTTCTCTAATCCAACCACACAAGAAACTAAAATAAAAGTCATTCAAATAGGGGGAAAAGAAGCGAAATGATTGCTGTTTGCAGATGACATGATTAAATACGTAGAAAACCCAAAAGAATGCACAAAAAAACTCCTAGAAGTAATACTTGAATATAGTAAAGTGGCAGGACACAAAGAAAAATCTATAGCATTTCTATCTACCAACAGTGAACAAGCTGAAATAGAATTGAGGGAATCAATTTTATTTACAATAGCCAGAAAATAAAATATATAGGAAGAAACCTAACTAAAGAAGTCAGACTTCTAGAGGAAAAATTATGAAAAATTAAAGAGAGAAATTAAAAATGACATAAACAAGTGGAAAGACATCCCATGTTCCTGGATTGGAATAATTAATAGAACAAAAATGTCAATTCTACCCAAATTAATATACAAATTTAACCCAATCTCAATTAAATTACCAGAGATATTCTTCACAGATTTAGAAAAAACAATCACAAAATTCGTCTGGAAACATAAAAGACCCCATATTGCCAAATCAATACTGTGCAAGAAGAGCAGAGTAGAGCCATCTTATACCCTGACCCCCAAATATATTACAAAACAGTGATAATCAAAACAGCATGGTACTGGCATAATAAAAGGCATCCAGGCCAATGGAACTGAAGAGAGACCCCACAAATAAACTCTCAAAAATACAGCCAACTAATTTTTGACAAGAGCACCAGACAATCCAGTGGAGGAAAAGAAAATCTCTTTAGCAAATGGTACTGGAAAAACCAGGTATCCACTCGCAAAACAATGAAACTGGACCCCTATGTCTCACCATTAACAAAAGTCAACTCAAAGTGGATCAAAGATCTAAACCTAAGACCTCAAATTATAAAGCTACTGGTGGGTAATGGAAGGGAAACTCTTGGAGACATCAGAGCAGGCAAAAACTTTTTAAATAAGACTCTAAAACACATGCAATAATCCCAAATAAGAGACAAATGAGATTACATCAGTTCTAAAAGCTTCTCAGCAAAAGAAACTGACTTCCTGGAATGAGAGAATATTCCTCAGACAAGGGACTGATAAGTAGAATACTAGAATACTGATAAGCAGAGAACTCAAGGGACTTACCTGAAAAATACATGTCGACCTAGTGAGAAGATGGGAAAATGAGCTGAACAGACATCTCTCTAAGGAAGACAGGCCAACAGTCAAAAAGCATATGAAAATGCTCAACATCCCTTATCATAAGGGAGATGCACGTCAAAACCACAATGAGATACCATGTCTTAGTCTGAATGGCTAAGATTTAAAAAATAATCAATGAAAGAAGTGCTGGTAAGGCTGTGGTGAAAAGTGTCCCACCAACAGTGTTATAAATTAGTATGGCCACTATGGAAAACAATATGGAGGTTCCTTAAAGACCTACAAATAGAACTACCATATGATTCAGCAATTCTACTACTGGGAATCTACCAAAATGCTAGGAAAATCCTCAGTCAGAAAAGTGCTTGCACATCTATGTTTATTGCAGATTTATTTACAATTGCTAAGACATGGAAACAACCCAAATGTTCATGAGCAGATGAATGGATTGAAAAATTGTGGCACATATACTCTATGGATACTACTCAGCCATAAAAACAAGACCCTGAAATTTGATAGAAAATGGACAAATACAGATTTACTGCTGAGTGAACAAAGCCAGACTATTAAAGAGAATCATTATATGTCCCCACTTAATATATACTGACTGACTGCTCTCTGTGGCAGAAACTGAAAAATCAGAGGATATAAAAGCATGAAGAATGTTGCAGATACTGGAGACAGTGTGGGAGGAATATGGGAGTTGGGGGGAGGATGAGAGGAAGGGAATCAAGGGGTAAAACAGAGAGACAACACATTTAAGGGACACAAAAATGGAGGATTGTCAATTTATCAAATGGAGGATTGATGATAATATGTATGATATTTTTAACTGGACAGGTGTGTAGTGTATTCATGTTGGGAAATTTTATTTTACAAGCTGTGGTGATCTACATTGATTGAATGTATATAAAAAAGTTTCCCCTGTGTTTTCTACAGTCATTTTATGGTTTGAGGTTTTAGGTATAGATCCATTTTTTTTCTCTTTTTAATTTATTTTTTAATTATCGTCATATTCTTTTTATATTACATTGAATTACATATAACTTTACAGTGTATTACATTGCTTTTTCAAAAGGGAATGCCATGCATGTCAGTCAGTACAGAGACATTAATCTCCCCACTTCAACATTCAATATCTTTTCTGTTTTCCCCAATCATTATTATTATTATTCTAATTATTTTTTAAACAGTCAATTGCTATTTCTCATTTTGCTTGTACAAATACTTTGCCCATCATGAAATACTTCTCAGACAAATCCAGTTGAGAATACTATACATGTCAACATCAACAGTTAATAAGCCATATCTGTTTCTCACTAATGTCCTGCCTCTCTATTGGTCACTTGTTATCTTTCTCTATCCTCTTCTCTTCACTTCCCCCATTCCACACTGTCCTATTCTCATTAAGTACCTTCACTGCTTTTATGTCCTCCAATTTTTTGCTATCATAGAGTGCTGATAGTTGGTATATATTGAGTGGATACATACAATATCTTTCTTTCATAGCCTGGCTTACTTCACTCAGCAATATATCCTCCGTATCTGACCACTTTCTATCAAATTCCAGGATCTTGTTATTTTTTATGGCTGAGTAGTATTCCATAGAGTATATATACCACACTTTTCCAATCCATTCATCAGTTTGTGGACAATTAGGTTGATTCCATGTCTTGGCAATTGTGAATAATGCTGCAATAAACATTCATGTGCAAGCACTTTTCTGACTGAGCGTTCTCCTGTCTTTTGGGTAAATACCCAGAAGTGGGATTGCTGGATCAAATGGTAGTTCTATTTGTAGATCTTTGAGGAACCTCCATATTGTTCTCCACAGTGGTTGAACTAGTTTACATTCCCACCAACAGTGTAGGAGGGTTCCCTTTTCACCACATCCCCGCCAACACTTATCACTTTTGATATTCTTAATCTTTGCCATTCTGACAGGGGTTAGGTGGTATCTCATTGTAGTTTTTATCTGCATCTACCTTATGATGAGGGATGTTGAGCATTTCCTCATATGCTTTTTGGCTGTTCGTATGTCTTCCTTAGAGAGACTTTTGTTCAGCTTATTTTCCCATCTTTTAATTGGGTTCATCATTTTTTTTCGCATAAGGCACTTGAGTTCCCTATGTATTCTGGTTACCAGTCCCTTGTCTGAGGCATATTTAACAAAAATATTTTCCCATTCTGAGGGTTGTTGGTTCACACTTGTTACTGTGTCCTTTGCTGTGCAGAAACTTCTTAGTCTAATATAGTCCCACTTGTCTATTTTAGGGATTATTGCCTGTGCTTTGGGAGTCTTATTTAAGAAGTCTTTGCCTACTCCAATGTCCCCCAGAGTTTCCCCAGCATTTTCCACCAGTAGCTTTATTGTTTGAGGTCTTAGGTTCAGATCTTTGATCCATTTTGAGTTTACTGTTGTTAATGGTGGAAGATAGGTGTCCGGCGTCACTTCTGCAGAGACGACACGACACCCCGTTCTTCCTCACGCAGTCTTTATTCACAGGTTTCCTTTTTCTTCTTCCCTTTACTTCTTCTTTCTCCCCGTATATATAGGATTCCTCCTGGCGGCCCCACCCACAAGTTCCTTCACCTGTACGAGGCAAGTCCTGATTGGCTGTCTCTAAAACATGTAAGGAGTTGTTTGTACACGCCTCCCTATGCAGCCAGCGGCGCCATCTTGGCTCGGCAGCCAACAGCGGCGGCCAACTATTCCCCCCTTTCGTTTTTGTCAGGAGAAGGCCGATGCCTTTTTGCTGAGGTCTTTTAACCTTCAGCTTTTTCTAACTTCTAAACTTCAGGAGAAGGCCGATGCCTTTTTGTGAAGGTCTTTTAACCTTAACTGTCTAATTACTCTCAGCTTTTTCTAACTTCTAAACTTCCAAAATCTTCAAATTGACTCCGTCAATTTTTACTTTTATTTCCTAACCTTAAAATAAATTTCTTAGCCTTCTAAGTTTCTTAGTCCTTTAATACATCTCAGCTTTCCAAATTTCTTCTTAGCCTTTTCTGCCTCTTTGCCGAGGTCTTCTTTCCGGGACCCTCGCCCGGTACCAGCTAGCTGCCCTGTAGACTCGGAGGTTCTGAACCTTCTCTGGTTCTTCCTCCCGCAGTCTTTATTCACAGGTTTCCTTTTTCTTCTTCCTTTCTTATCCACCTCTTTACTGAGGTCTTCTTTCCGGGACCCCCGCCCGGTACCAGCTAGCTGCCCTACAGACTCGGAGGTTCTGAACCTTCTCCGGTTCTTCCTCATTTGTTTTTGTCCCCGTACGGGCCACCACTTGTCGGTGTCACTTCTGCAGAGATGATACGACACCTGGTTCTTCCTCATGCAGTCCTTATTCACAGGTTTCCTTTTTCTTCTTCCCTTTACTTCTTCTTTCTCCCCGTATATATAGGATTCCTCCCGGCGGCCCCACCCGCAAGTTCCTTCACCTGTACGAGGCAAGTCCTGATTGGCTGTCTCTAAAACATGTAAGGAGTTGTTTGTACACGCCTCCCTATGCAGCCAGCAGTGCCATCTTGGCTCGGCGGCCAATGGCGGCGGCCAACAGATAGGGGTTCAGTTTCATCTTTCTGCAAATGGATACCCAGTTTTTCCAGCACCATTTACTAAAGAGGTTTTCCTTTTCCCAATGGATTGACTGATATCCTTTGTCAAAGATCAGTTAGCTGTAAGCTTTGGGGGTTATTTCTGGGGTCTCTATTCTCTTCCATTGGTCCACTTGTCTGTTTTGATGCCAATACCATGCTGTTTTGATGACCACAGCTTTATAATATATCTTAGGATCAGGGAGTGATATGCCTCCTACTCCATTCTTCTTGCACAGGATTGCTTTTGCAATACGAGGTCTTTTATGGTTCCAGACAAATTCTATGATTGCCTTTTCTAGATCTCTGAAGAATATCTCTGGTATTTTGATTAGAATTGCATTAAACATGTAGATTAATTTGGGTAGAATTGCCATTTTGATTATGTTAATTCTTCCAATCCAGGAGCATGGGATGTCCTTCCACATTTTTATGTCACTTTCAATGTCTCTTTTAAGATTTTTGTAGTTTTCTTTATAAAGGTCTTTGACTTTCTTAGTTAGGTTTATCCCTAGGTATCTTATACACCTTGTGGCTACAGTGAAAGGGATTCCTTTCTTCAGCTCTGCTTCGTTCAACTTGTTGTTCATAAATAGAAATGCTATAGATTTTTGGATATTGATTTTGTATCCTGCCACCTTACTGTATTCACTTATTACTTCAAGCAGTTTTTTCATGGATACCTTTGGGTCTTCTAAGTATACCATCATGTCATCTGCAAATAAAGATATTTTCAATTCTTCTTTGCCTATTCGAATGCCTTTAATATTATTCTCTTCTCTGATTGCAATAGCTAAGACTTCCAGTACTATATTAAAGAGCAGTGGAGAAAGTGGGCAGCCTTGCCTAGTACCTGTTTTCAGAGGAAAAGCTTTCAGCTTTTCCCCATTCAGTATAATGTTAGCTGTAGGTTTTTCATAGATTGCTTTTATTGTGTTCAGAAATGACCCTTCTATACCAATCTTACTGAGAGTCTTAATCATAAAAGGATGTTGTATTTTATCAAATGCTTTCTCCGCATCAATTGAGATGATCATATGGTTTTTATCTTTCTTTCTGTTAATGTGGTGTATTACATTTATGGTCTTGCGTATATTAAACCAACCTTGCATCCCTGGTATAAAGCCTACCTGATCGTGATGAATGATCTTTGTTATATGTTGTTGGATACGATTTGCGAGTATCTTGTTGAGAATTTTCGCGTCTATATTCATCAATGATATTGGTCTGTAGTTTTCCTTTTTTGTCATATTTTTATCTGTTTTGGGGATGAAGATGATGGAGGCTTCATAAAATGAATTTGGAAGGTTTCCTTCCTTTTGAATCTTTAGAAATAATTTTAGTAGGATAGGGGTTAACTCTTCCTTAAAAGTTTTGTAGAATTCACAAGTGAAGCCATCTGGGCCTGGGCTTTTCTTTGTTGGGAGGTTATTTATTACTGATTCAATCTCCTGGCTTGTTATGGGTCTATTCAGTTTCTCTATGTCTCCCTGATCCAATCTTGGTAGATTATATGCATCCAGGAATTTGTCCATCTCCTCCAGGTTATCTTGTTTGTTGGCGTAAAGTTGCTCATAGTATCGTCTAATGATATTTTGTATTTCTGCTATGTCTGTGGTAATATTGCCTGTTTCATCACATATTTGATTAATCTGGTTTCTTTCTTTCTTCTTCTTAATCAGTATAGCCAATGGTGTGTCGATCTTGTTAATCTTTTCAAAGAAGCAGCTTTTGGTTTCATTTATTTTCTGTATGGTTCGTTTATTTTCTATTTCATTTATTTCTGCTCGAACCTTTATTATTTCTTTTTGCCTGGCATTTTGGGGGTTTGTTTGTTGTTGTTTTTCCAATTCTCTGAGGCATGCTGATAAGTTATCTACTTGCCATCTTTCTATCCTTTTCTTATGCGCACTAATTGCTATGAATTTCCCTCTTATGACTGCTTTTGCTGTGTCCGATAGATTCTGGACACTAGTGTACTCATTATCATTAGTTTCCATAAATTTTTTGATTTCAGCCTTAATTTCTTCAGTAGTGAAGAAGTCATTCAGAAGTAGGTTGTTCAGTCTCCATGTGTTCGTGTATCTTCGGGGTTGTGTCTTGAAATTAATCTTGAGTTTAATTCCATCATGGTCAGAGAAGATGCTGGGTACAGTTTCTATGCCTTTGAATCTATAAAGGCTTGATTTGTGTCCTAATATATGATCTATCTTTGAAAAGGTTTCATGTCGGGGTGAGAAAAATGTATATGTTGTGGACGTAGGGTGGAAAGTTCTATAGATATCTGTCAAGCCCATTCCATTTATAGTATCATTTAAGTCCTGTATCTCTCTATTTATTTTCTGTCTAGAAGATCTGTCTATAGGAGATAATTGGGTGTTGAGATCTCCAACAATTATAGTATTTCTCCCTATCTCTCCTTTTAGCTCCAGCAGTCTTTCCTTCACATATTTAGGTGCACCTGAGTTGGGTGCGTAGATATTTATAAGGGTTATGTCTTCTTGCTGGATTACCCCATTTACTATTATATAATGCCCTTCTTTGTCTCTTCTTACAGTCTTTGTCTTGAGATCTATTTTGTCTGAGATCAATATCGCTCCTCCAGCCTTTTTGATTTCCATTTGCATGGAGTATCTTTTTCCAGCCCTTGACTTTTAGTCTATGTATGTGTTTATCCATAAGGTGAGTTTCTTGTAGGCAACAGATAGAGGGTTTCTGTTTTCTTATCCATTCAGCCAGTCTATGTCTCTTTACTGGAGAATTTAATCCATTGACATTCAATGTAATTATCGATATTTCCGTACCTGATCCTATCATTAAGTGAGCCATTTTCTTGGTTGCTTTTTGTTCTCGTATAACTGTCTCTTATTTTTTTTTTTTTTAATTTTTACTTATTTATTTTCATAGTTTTGCTCCCTCCCCCCCCCTTTTTTTTATTAATTACTTTATTTATTTTTGTATATACTTTCAATCATATTGTTTGGCTTACAATGAGACCATTTCGATATGTGAACATTTCTCCCCAGACCCGTTGATCGAAATATCTTCAACAGATAACACCACACCTCCCCATCCCGTCAATGCTCTACCTCTGTATCCCTTCTCCAAATGTCTTTCGTTGGGCCCCACTCCTCCACATACACCTCATCTGACATTCACACCCATCTCTTGTGTTTGTTCAACTGTTGGTCAATCAGTTTCAGACATAGAATGCAGACAAACGGTATATGTTAAGTGGGGACATACAATGTCTCTCCTTCATAGCCTGGCTTGCCTCACTCAGCAGTACATCTTCCATATTCTTCCACTTTCTGTCAAAAGCCAGGGCTCTGTTGGTTTTTATGGCTGAGTAGTATTCCATAGAGTATATGTGCCACAGTTTTTCAATCCATTCCTCCATACGGGGGCATCTGGGTTGGTTCCATGACTTAGCAATTGTGAATAGTGCCGCAATAAACATCGATGTGCAAGCACTTTTCCAATGAAGGATTCTTCTGTCTTTTGGGTAGATACCGAGGAGTGGGATCTCTGGATCATATGGCAGATCTATCTGTAGATTTTTGAGGAATCTCCAAATTATTCTCCACAGTGGTTGGACCAATCTACATTCCCACCAGCAATGTAGAAGAGTTCCCCTTTCACCACACCCCCGCCAACACTTATCATTTTTTGTTTTTTTAATATTAGACAATCTGACTGGGGTTAGGTGGTACCTCATTGTTGTTTTTATCTGCATTTCCCTTACGATGAGGGAGGTTGAACATTTTTTCATATGCCTTTTGGCCATTCGTATGTCATCTTTAGAGAGTGTTTTCTTCATCTCCTTCTCCCATCTTTTAATAGGGTTGCTCATCTTTTTTCCAAACACCTTTTTTAGTTCCTTGTGTATTCTGGTTATCAGACCCTTATCTGATGCAACATTTACAAAAATATTTTCCCATTCTGAGGGCTGTCGATTCACACTAACTACTGTGTCTTTGGCCATGCAGAAACTTCTTAGTCTGATGTAATCCCACTTGTCTATTTTGTGGACGATGGACTCTGCTTTGAGGGTCTTCTTTAGGAAGTCTTTCCCTACACCAATGTCTCCCAGAGTTTCCCCAGCATTCTCCAGGAGCAGCTTTATAGTTTGAGGTCTTAGATTTAGATCCTTGATCCACCTTGACTTGATTCTTGTCAAAGGAGAGAGGTAGGGGTTCAGATTCATCTTTCTGCAAGTGGAAGTCCAGTTTCTCCAGCACCACTTGCTGAAGAGGCTTTCATTTTCCCACTGGATTGACTGGTACCCCTTGTCAAAGATCAGTTGACTGTATGTTTGGGCACTTATTTCTGGGGACTCTATTCTGTTCCATTGGTCCACATGTCTGTTTCTGTGCCAATACCATGCTGTCTTTATTACCACAGCTTTGTAATATATTTTTGGATCGGGGATTGAGATGCCACCCACTCCATTCTTCTTGTGTAGAAGTGCTTTGGCAATACGGGGTCTTTTATGATTCCAGACAAATTTTAAGATTGTCTTTTCTAGATCTGTGAAGAATGTGTCTGGTACTTTGATTGGCATTGCATTAAATAGGTAGATTAATTTGGGTAAAATTGCCATTTTGATTATATTAACTCTTCCAATCCATGAACATGGGATGTCCTTCCATTTTTTTGTGTCATTTTCAATTTCTTTTTTTACCTTCTCGTAGTTTTCCTTGTGGAGGTCTTTAACTTCTTTGGTTAGATTTATTCCTAAATATCTTATACTTTTAGTGGCTATGGTAAACGGAATAAGTTTTTTCAGTTCTATCTCAGTCTGCCTGTTATTCGTATATAGAAATGCTATCGATTTCTGTATATTGATTTTATATCCTGCAACTTTACTGAATTCATGTATTACTTCCAGTAGTTTTTCCATGGAGACCATTGGGTCTTCTATGTATACAATCATGTCATCTGCAAATAGAGAGAGTTTCACCTCTTCTTTTCCTATTCGAATGCCCTTTATTTTTTCCTCTTTTCTGATTGCGTTGGCGAGGACTTCCAGTACTATATTGAAAAGGAGAGGAGAAAGTGGGCATCCTTGTCTTGTTCCTGTGTTTAGTGGGAAAGCTTTCAGCTTTTCTCCGTTCAGGATGATGTTCGCTATGGGTTTTTCATAGATGGCTTTTATTGTATTGAGAAATGGCTCTTCTATGCCGATTTTGCTAAGAGTCTTGATCATGAAGGGATGTTGTATCTTATCAAATGCTTTTTCTGCGTCAATCGATATGACCATATGGTTTTTGTCTTTCTTCCTATTAATATGGTGTATTACATTTATGGTTTTGCGTATGTTGAACCAACCTTGCATTCCTGGAATAAAGCCTACCTGATCATGGTGTATGATCTTCTGTATAAGTTGTTGAATACGATTTGCTAGTATCTTGTTGAGAATCTTTGAGTCTATGTTCATCAGAGATATTGGTCTATAGTTTTCCTTCCTTGTCCTGTCTTTATCTGTTTTGAGGATGAGGGTGACAGAGGCTTCATAGAATGAATTAGGGAGAGATTCACCCTTTTGGATCTTTAGAAATAATTTGAGCAGAATGGGAGTTAACTCTTCTTTGAAAGTTTTGTAGAATTCAGAGGTGAATCCATCGGGGCCAGGGCTTTTCTTTGTTGGGAGGTTACTTATTACTGATTCAATCTCCTGGCTTGTTATGGGCCTATTCAGACTTTCTATTTCTTCCTGGCTCATTCTTGGTAGATTATATTTGTCCAGGAATTTGTCCATCTCATCCAGATTATCTTGTTTCTTAGCGTATAGATGTTCAAAGTATCCTCTAATGATGTTTTGAATTTCTACTATGTCTGTTGTTATGTTACCAGCCTCATTGCAGATTTGATTCACCTGGTTCCTTTCTCTCTTCTTCTTAATAAGTCTCGCTAGTGGGGTACCAATTTTGTTTATCCTTTCAAAGAACCAGCTTTTGCTTTCACTTACTTTCTGTATAGTACGTTTATTTTCTATTTCATTTATTTCTGCTCGGATCTTTATTATTTCCTTTCTCCTGTAATTTTTTGGATTTTTTTGCTGTTGCTTTTCCAATTCTCTAAGGCTTGATGTTAGGTGATCCATTAGCCTTTTCTCTGTCTTCCTCTTATGTGCACTAATTGCTATGAACTTCCCTCTTATGACTGCTTTGGCAGTGTCCCAAAGATTATGGAGACTTGTATCTTCATTGTCATTGGCTTCCATGAATCTTTTGATTTCGGACTTTATTTCTTCGGTAATAGTGGAGTCATTCAGGAGTAGGTTATTTAGTTTCCATGTTTTTAGGTATTTTTGAGGAATTCTCTTGAAATTAAACTCGAGTTTAATTCCATCATGGTCAGAGAAGATGCTGGAAATAGTTTCTATGCCTCTGAATCTGCAGAGGCTTGCTCTGTGTCCTATGATGTGGTCAATCTTCGAGAAAGTTCCATGTCGGGGTGAGAAAAAACTATATCTTGTGGTTTTTGGGTGGAAAGTTCTATAGATGTCTGTTAAGTCCAATTGATTTATGGTATCATTTAGGTCCTTGATCTCTCTACCTATTTTTTGCTTAGATGATCTGTCCAGAGGGGATAATGCGGTGTTGAGATCTCCAACAATTAGTGTGTTGCAGTCTATCTCCCCTTTCAGATCTAACAATCTTTCCTTCACATATTTGGGTGCTCCTGTGTTAGGAGCATAGATATTAATTAGCGTTATATCTTCTCGATCTATAGAGCCTTTTACTATGATATAGTGCCCTTCTTTGTCTCTTCGGACACTTTTTGTTTTAAAGCCTATTTTGTCAGAAATTAGTATCGCAACTCCAGCTCTTTTTTGGTTCCCAACTGCATGGAAAACCTTTTTCCAACCTTTCACTTTCAGTCTATGTATGTCTTTTTCCATGAGGTGGGTTTCTTGTAGGCAACAGATAGAGGGTTTCTGTTTTTTTTATCCATTCAGCCAGTCTGTGTCTCTTGATTGGAGAATTTAACCCATTAACATTCAATGTTATTATCGATGTTATAGGGTCTGTACCGACATTTAAGTTAGCCATTGTCTTAGTTGCCTGTTATTTCTTTGTTTCTGGCTGTTGCGTCTTTAGTTTTCCTGAAACAGTACTTTCTTCAGGATTTCTTGAAGAGCTGGTCTGCTGTTGGCAAATTCTTTCAGGTTTTGTTTGTCTGAGAAGATTTTAATCTTTTTTTCCCAAATGAAGGATAATCTTGCAGGGTATAATAGTCTTGGCTGAAATTGTTTCTCTCTTAACACTTTCAGTATGTCTTCCCATTCTTTTCTTGCTTGCATTGTTTCTGATGAGAGGTCTGGTGTTAGTCTTATGGGATGGCCTTTGTAAGTTATTTCTCGTTTCTCTCTTGCCAGTTTTAGTATCATGTCTTTTTCTGTGACGTTAGACAGCCTGGCTAAGATGTGCCTTGGGGAAGATCTTCTGGGGTTGATTCTATTTGGGGTCCTTTGTATTTCTTGGGTCCGGATGGTTCGGTGCCTCTCTAGGCTTGGGAAATTTTCTTCCAAGATGTCATGGAATAGATTTTCCATTCCGCTATTAGTTTCTTCACCTTCTGGGATGCCGATTATTCTGATGTTTGGGCGTCTAATAGAGTCTAGTATTTCTCGTATATTATCCTCATGTTTTTTAGTTATTTTCTCGATCTTTTTGTAGTTTTTTTCTAGATCAGAGGTTTTATCTTCTACATCAGAGATTCGATCTTCAGCATGGTCTAATCGGCTCTTAATACTTTCCAGAGAGTTTTTGATTTCTTGTATTATAGACTTTATCTCTAATAGTTCCACCTGATTCTTTCTCAGAGTATCCATTTCTTCTTTCATATCCTGGAAGGACTTCCTAAATTCCTGTAGTTAGTTGTCTCTTTTTTTTTCCAATTCACAGAATTTGGTCACCATGAATGTTCGGAATTCTGTGTCTGTCATTTTGGTAACGTCCTCCATATTTACGAGACATGGAGGGGCATTTTCCTTTGTTGGAGACATATTTTCTTGTTTATTCAGACCTGAGGCTCTTTTTCTACCTTTAGCCATTGGAGGATTACTTCCCTTTTAAAGACTTCTTGGGAGAACTTTTGTCGCACGAGAAGGAAGAGTCTTTCCTTTTTGATGGGAATAGCTGTTTGTTGAAGTCTCTCTTCTGTTGTTTTTACCAATGTGTTTTCAGGCAGAGAACTCTACAGAAATGTCTAACAAGCAGAATCTCCTTTTTCAAAGGGGATCAGTACTAGGGAGGATCCCAAAGACACTTACCTTCCTAGGAAATTTCAGATATATGATTCTAGGCCTGTCTAGGCTGTCTGGCACGGTAAAAAATAAGGAGGAGAGGACAATATGCAACGAAAGGAAAGACAATACTGAAAAATAAAGAAAAAGTCGCGCGCCGCGCGTTAGCACGGCGCGCGATTTCGCCAGAGGCTTGCAGGACACGCTATTGCCTGCTGGCAGTCCAGGAAGGTCTGGGGGGAGAAGGAGGGCTAGGTGTTAAAAAGAGAATGCAGGGGGGTCAAGGGAAAAGAAAAGAGAAAAAAAAAAAGTAGATCCTGCCTTAAGTAGATCCTGGCTACCTACCTAGAAGGTGGAGTCTGGGGCCTGGGGGTCTGGAAGTGGGGTGGGGGTCAGAGGTGACCCTCCCTCAGTGTCCCTTGCTGGCCAGAGGCTTGCAGGACACGCTATTGCCTGCTGGCAGTCCAGGAAGGTCTAGAAGGAGGGCTAGGTGTTAGAGAATGCAGGGGGGTCAAGGGAAAAGAAAAGAGAAAAAAAAAACCTGGGGGCTACTACCTAGGGTGGAAAGTGGGGTGGGGGTCAGAGGTGACCCTCCCTCAGTGTCCCTTGCTGGCCAGAGGCTTGCAGGACACGCTATTGCCTGCTGGCAGTCCAGGAAGGTCTAGAAGGTGGAGTCTGGGGCCTGGGGGTCTGGAAGTGGGGTGGGGGTCAGAGGTGACCCTCCCTCAGTGTCCCTTGCTGGCCAGAGGCTTGCAGGACACGCTATTGCCTGCTGGCAGTCCAGGAAGGTCTAGAAGGTGGAGTCTGGGGCCTGGGGGTCTGGAAGTGGGGTGGGGGTCAGAGGTGACCCTCCCTCAGTGTCCCTTGCTGGCCAGAGGCTTGCAGGACACGCTATTGCCTGCTGGCAGTCCAGGAAGGTCCTGTCTCTTATTTTTTAGGTTTCCTGGTATAACACTCCCTTCAGAACCTCTTGAAGAGCTGGTCTGGAGTTGGTAAATTCCTTCAAATTTTGTTTATTCGAGAATGTTTTTTATCTTTTTTTCCCATATGAAAGATAATTTTGCCGGGTATAGTATTCTTGGTTGAAATTGTTTTTCACTCAACTCTTTTACTATGCTTCCCCATTCTTTCCTTTCCTGCATTGTTTCGGCGGAGAGATCCGATGTTAGCCTGATGGGGTGACCTTTGTAAGTAACCTGGCATTTCCCTCTTGCCAACTTTAGTGTCTTGTCTTTATCTGTTGTTTTTGGCAGTCTGGCTATAATGTGCCTTGGAGAAGATCTTCTTGGGTTGATTCTACCCGGGGTCCTATGTATTTCCTGGGTCTGGATACTTGAATGCCTTTCTAGATTTGGAAAGTTTTCTTCCAGGATCTCCTGGAATAAATTATCTAGGCCCTTATTATTTTCTTCCTCTTCTGGAATACCAATTATCCGGATGTTGGGGCACTTGATAGTATCCAGTATTCCTCGTATATTATCCTCATTTTTCATGGTTGTTTTCTCAATCTTCTTGATACTTTTTTCTAGGTCAGATGTTTTGTCTTCTATGTTGGAGATTCGATCTTCTGCCTGGTCTAACATACTTTTAATACTTTCGAGGAGGTTTTGATTTCCTGTATCACATTCTTCAATCCTAGAAGTTCCATCTGGTTCTTGTTTAAGGTATCCATTTCTTCTTTCAAGACACTGAAGGACTTCCTCATCTCCTGGAGCTCCTTGTCTCTTTTCTCTTTGATCTTAGTTAGTTTGGTCACTACAAATAATCTGAATTCCTTATCAGACATTTCCACGACGTCCACTGTATTGACTGTGGGTGGTGTAGGCTTGATGATTTTCCTTGGGGGAGAGTCCTTTTCTTGGTTGCTCATATTTCTTGAGCCTCTGTGATTGTTCCTAGTCATCAGGTAATCTATATGTTTCTTCCTAACTGATTGTTAAAATTGTACAGGCTTAGAAAATTGATGATTTCCCTTATGGTTGGCCTACCTGTTGCTCACAATTACCATTAACTGTTGCCACTACCCTGGATGGCCCAAAGTCCTCACTGTCTCTAAGGAGAGGTGAGCCTTCAATTGACTGAATGAGCAACACCCCAAGAGCAAAGAAAAACAGAATTAAAAAAGGAAATCGCGCAAAGCGCAACGCGCGCCGCGTGCTATTCACATCACCAGAATTCAAAGAGTCCAAAGGCTAGTGGGAAAGGGTCAGAAGATGAGTGACAGGACCAGGTTGGTTGGGCCTGCAGCCTGAGTCCACCTGGAGCCCGGAACTGCTGGCCGGCTTGATCCGGGTTGCCGGTCAGGTGGGGTGGGAGTTCGCCTTAAAGTCCTAGACAACCAACCTGGGGTCCAAGGAGGAGAAACGGTGGGGATGCGTGGAGATTCAGAAGGGTCGGGCCTGCAGCCTGTGTCCGCCTCGGTATAGATCTATTTTGAGCTGGGTTTTGTTAATAGAGAGACAGGGATCCAGTTTCATTCTTATGCAAGTGGATATCAAGTTCTTCTAGCACTATTTGCTGAAGAGATTTTCTTTTCTCCACTGGATTGTCTTGTGCCCTTTGTCAAAAATTAGTTGTCTGGGAACCAGCAGTTAACATAATGGCTATGTTGCTGAACTCCCATGTAGCCGCCTGTGGTTCAAGTCCTGGACTCAGTGGCTTAAACTCACGCTAGGCCCGTGTGTGTGCGTGCCCAAGATCCCGGGAGGAGAATGGAGGAGAAGGGATTGTGGCGTGGCCATCCCCCCGGGGGGTGATTTCTCGCTTTCTATCTCTCTTTATGGTGAGCGCACGTGCCCTATAGCAAAAATCTCTCCTCCCCCCAAAAAATTAGTTGTATGTTTTGAAGGTTATTTTTTGGTATTCCCTATTCTGTTCCATTGGTCTACTTGTCTGTTTTGTCACAGTACTGTGCTTTTTTGATTATCACAGCTTTTCAGTATATTTTAAGGTGAAATGCCTTTTACTTTATTCTTTCTGAATTGTATTGATTTGATGATATGGGACCTTTTATGATATCAGATGAGTTTTGTGATTGTTTTTCTATGTATGTGAAGAATATTTCTGGTAATATGACTAGAATTGCATTGAATTTATTCATTAATTTGGGTAGAATTGATATTTTGATTACATTAATTTTTTATTTCATAAGCATGGGATGTCTTTCTACTTCTCTCTCTCTCTTCCTTTCTCTCTTTCTGACTCTTTTTAGTGTTCCTTATAGATGTCTTTCACTTCATTCGTTAAGTTTATTCTAAGGTATCTGAGTGGTGTGTAAGTGTATGTATGTAGCCATTTTAAATGGGGTTGCTTTCTTCAATTCAGCCTCAGTTTGTACATTGTTGGTACATAAAAATATTATATTTCTTTTTTATTGATTCAGAATCCTGCCAATTACTGTATTTTTTATCACTTCCAGGAGTTTTTAAATAGATTGTTTTGGATTTTCTATTTGTATAATCATGTCATATGCTATTAGAGATAATTTTGCTTCTTCTTTTCCTATTTGAATGCCTTTTATTTTAGCTTCTTGTCTGATTACATTGGGTAGCACTTCCATTACTGTTGAACAGGAGTGGGGAAAAGTGCTCATCTTGTCTTATTCTGATTTTTAGTGGAGAAGCTTTCAGCTTTTCCCCATTCAATGTGATGTTGGGTTTATCACATATGGGTGTCATAGTGTTGAGAAATGTCACTTTTATTCTGATTTTTCAGAGAGTCTTAATCATAAAACAATTTTTAAGAAAGGATTTTTTTTGGAGACGTTTTTGCTATAGGGCACATGCGCTCGCCAGACAGAGAGAGAGACAGAGAGATAGAAAATGAGAAATCACCCCCCAGGGGGATGGCCACGCCACAATCCCTTCTCTTCCATTCTCTTCTCGGAATCTTGGGCACGCAAGCACATGTGCCCGGCGTGAGTTTAAGCCACCGGGTCCGGGACTCGAACCGTGGTTGACTACGTGGGAGTTCAGCGACATAGCCATTATGCTAACTGCTGGTCCCTAAAAAAGGATTTTTAACCATAGGGTACATACACCGGCCAGAGAGAGAGAGAGAAAGAGAGAGATAGGAAGAGAAGGAAAGTGAAAAATCATCCCATGGGGGGATGATCACATTGCAATCCCTTCTCCTTCATTCTCCTCCTGGGATTTGGGGCCTGCACTCACACTCATCCTGCATAGGTTTACAGATTTCTGGGTCTTGTACTTGACCCTTGGAGTCAGCCATGTGGGATCCAGTCATCTAACCACCATGCCACTTTACTGGCAGAAGGGATGTTGTATTTTATCAAATGCTTTACTGCATTAATTGATATGTAAATATGTTTTGTTTTTGTTTGTTTGTTGTTTAATCTTTCCTTCTGTTAATGTGATGTATTACATTTATTGTTTTGTCTATGTTTAATCACTCTTGCATCACCAGAATAAAGCCTACTTGCTTATGGTTTCTAATCTTTTGACTGTATTTTGGATATGACTTTTAATACCTTGTTTAGGATTTTTACATCTTTATTTATCAGGAATATTGGTCTGTGGTTTTCTTTTTTTCTATATTCATGTCTGTTTGGAGATCAGGATGATGGAGGCATGATAGAATGAATTTTGAAGAGTTCCTTTTTGTGTCTTTAAAGTTAATTTGAATAGAATTGAGGTTAATTCTTTAGAAGTTTTGTAGAATTTGCTATCAAAACTTGGGCTTTCCTTTGTTGAGAAACTATTTCTGATTCAACCTCATTGCTTCTTATGTGTCTATTCAAGCTTTCTATTTCCTCTTGGTTCAATCTAGGTAAGTTATATGTGTCCAAAAGTTTGTCCATCTCTTCTAGGTTTTCTTGTTTGTTGGTATCTAGATATTTATAGTGTTTTCCCATAATTCTTTGTATGTCTGTTATATCTGTTGTAATATTGCCTGTTTCATTGCTGATTTTATTTACCTAATTCTTTTCTGTGTTCTTCTTGATTAGTCTAACAATGTGTCAATTTTTTATTTCTTTTTAAAATTAATTTTATTTATTTACATTCATTCACTGTACATTATTACAGCATACAAAGTGAGATTTTCCATCCAGAGTACACTGTAGATTGGCTCAATCAAGCACATCAACATACATGTTATTGTCAACAAATAATTTTCCATTTCTTGTTTCTTGTATGTCTTGCTTTTTTTCCCATCCTTGATTCCCTATCTCTTACCCTCGACTGTCTCCCACTCTCCTCCCACACTGTCTCTGGTATCTATGTATGCTTTCTATACCCCTCCCCCCATTTTATTGAGTCACTAAAGATCTTAATTAATCTGAATATTTTCATAGCAAGCACAGCTGATATATACATTTCCATGAACACAAGTCCAACTTTAAACATTAGCCTCAGTGAGTAGAATGAATATCCTATAAAGTAGCACCTAGCTGGGGCTATATATCTTACTGCAGGCATCGAATAGGTATTTTTTATTTGAAGAGTTATATTATTTTATTTTATTTATTCATTAATTATTATTTTTTTAAATTTGACCAGAGAGAAAGAGAGAGAGAGAGAGAGAGAGAGAGAGAGAGAGAGAGAGAGAGAGAGAGAAGCCACCAGGTCCAGGACTTGAACTGTGATCAGCCATGTGGGAGTGTTCAGCACCTTAACCACCACACCACCTGCTGGTCTCCCCTCGAATAGATTTTTTTTTCTTTTTTTGGGAGAGGTTTTTGCTACAGGGCGCGTGCACTCGCCAGACAGACAGAGACAGACAGAGAGACAGAAAGCGAGAAATCACCCCCCAGAGGGGATGGCCACGCCGCAATCCCTTCTCCTCCATTCTTCTCTTGGGATCTTGGGCACGCACGCGCACGCACCCGGCGTGAGTTTTAAGCCACCGGGTCTGGGACGTGAACCGCGGTCGACTACGTGGGAGTCCAGCGACATAGCCATTATGCTAACTGCTGGTACCTCGAATAGATATTTTTAATGCATTTTTTTTTAATTTCAAGAAAAATAGTTTTAGTTATTTTTTTTCTGAAACTTTTTCTTAACTTAATTTACATTCTTTTCCTAAGCATCATCACAGCATGCAAAATGTGATTTCCCACCCAGAATATACTGCATAATGGCTTAATCATGCATATTATTATAAAAATTTTCCATTTCTAGTTTCTAGAATTATTTTTATCCCCTATTTCTGACTCTCTGTCCTTTTCCACCCTCTTCTCACACTATCTGGTGTCTACAGTTGTCTTCCATTTCTTTCCCACCCACATTGTATTGATCATACAATTTCTTAAATAATCTAACTACTTTCAATAGCAAGTTCACTTGGTACTATTAAGAAAACCAGTTTTAACTTAAATCAAAGAAATGCTAAGGAACTTTGCTTAAAGCCAGGAAGCAGGTTAGGATTCTGTTCACATGGTAGGTGCATGAACCTATCCATATTTCAAGACAGGACACAAATCCTTATAACCAGATAACAAAGTCTATAAGAAAATCAGCAATATTTTAGTCAAAAGTCATAAAATTATACTTCACCAATTCAGTCTCATGTACTTTAACTTCTGTTGTGGTTCAATTTTCCTGATTAAATTCTGGGACATAATATTCAACTCCAGACTTGTTCCCATGATTAAGTTGGCCACTTTCTTAGTTTTTGAACTCTTATTTCTACGTGTCTGTATTTAATTTTCCTGATATAGCACTCCCTTGAGAACTTCTTGGAGATCTGGTCTGGTGCTGGTAAATTCTTTTAGGTTTTGTTTATCTGAGAATGTTCTTTTCTTTTCTTCCCACATGAAAGACAATCTTGCTGGGTAGAGTATTCTTGGCTGAAATTGCTTTTCTTTTAACACTTTGAATATATTTTCCCATTCTTTCCTCGCTCACATTGTTTCTGATGAGAGGTCTGCTGTTAGCCTGATGGGAGATCCTTTGTAGGTAACTCGATATTTTTCTCTTGCCATTCTTCATATCTTGTCTTTGTCTGTAGTTTTGGTCAACCTGGCTATAATGTGTCTTGGAGAAGATCTTCTTGGGTTGATTCTATTTGGGGTTCTTTGTATTTCTTGGGACTGGACCTTTGAGTGTCTTTCTAGGTTTGGAAAGTTTTCTTGCAGGATTTCATGGAATAGATGATCAATGTCCTTATGCCTCTCTTCACCTTCTGGAATGCCAGTTATCCAGATGTTTGGACATTTGATGGTATTTAGTACTTCTCATATATTACTCTCAAATTTTTGGGCATTTTTCTCAGTCTTCATGGTGGATTTTTCTAGGCCAGCAATTTTCTTTTCTATGTCTGAGATTCTATTTTCTGTTTGATCTAGTCGGCTTTTAATACTCTCAAGGGAACTTTTTTTTAATTTCTATTTTTGTATATACATTCAATCGCATTGTTTAGCTTACAATGTGAGCATTTCAATATGTGAACATTTCTCCCCAGTCCCATTGATCAAAATATCTTCAACTGATAACACCACACTTCCACATCCCGTCAATGTTTTACCTCTGTATCCCTTCTCCAAATGTCCTTTGTTAGGCCCCACTCCTCCACATACACCTCATCTGACAGTTACATCCATCTCTTGTGTTTGTACAACCGTTAGTCAATCAGTTTCAGTCATAGAGTGCAGTCATTCAGTATATGTTAAATGGGGACATACAATGTCTCTCCTTCATAGCCTGGCTTGCCTCTCTCAGCAGTAAATCTTCCATGTTTTTCCACTTTTTGTCAAAAGCCACAGTTTTGTTGGTTTTTATGGCTGAGTAGTATTCCATAGAGTACATATGCCACAGTTTTTCAATCCATTCCTCCATACGGGGGCATTTGGGTTGGTTCCATGACTTAGCAATCGTGAATAGTGCCACAATAAACATCGAAGAGCAAGCACTTTTTCAATGAAGAATTCTTCTGTTCTTTGGGTAGATACCGAGGAATGGGATTACTGGATCATATGGTAGATCTATTTGCAGATTTTGGAGGAATCTCCAAATTATTCTCCACAATGGTTGGACCACGTTACATTCCTACCAGCAGTGTAAAAGAGTTCCCCTTTCACCACACCCCCACCAATATTTATCGTTTTTTGTTTTTTTTAATCTTAGACATTTTGACTGGGGTTAGGTGGTACCTCATTGTTGTTTTTATCTGCATTTCCCTTACATTGAGGGATGTTGAACATTTTTTCATTTGCCTTTTGGCTATTCATATGTCATCTTTAGAGAGTGTTTTATTCAACTCCTTCTTCCATCTTTTAATGGGATTGATCATCTTTTTTCCAAACAGCTTCTTCAGTTCCTTGTGTATTCTGGTTATCAGTTCCTTATCTGATACAAAATTTACAAAAATATTTTCCCATTCTGAGGGCTGTCGATTCACCCTAATTACTGTGTCTTTTGCCATGCAGAAACTTCTTAGTCTGATGTAATCCCACTTGTTTATTTTGGGGATGATCGACTGTGCTTTGAAGGTCTTATTTAAGAAGTCTTTCCCTACACCAATGTCTCCCAGAGTTTCCCCAGTGTTTTCCAGGAGCAGCTTTATAGTTTGAGGTCTTAGATTTAGATCCTTGATACACCTTGACTTGATTTTTGTCAAAGGTGATTCATCTTTCTGCAAGTGGAAATCCAATTTTTCCAGCACCACTTGCTGAAGAGGCTTTCCTTTTCCTACTGAATTGACTGTTACCCCATGTCAAAGATCAGTTGACTGTATGTTTGGGTATTTATTTCTGGGGACTCTATTTTGTTCCATTCGTCCACCTGTCTGTTTCTGTGCCAGAACCATACTGTTTTGATTACCACAGCTTTGTAGTATATTTTTGGGTCAGGGAGTGAGATCCCACCCACTCCACTCTTCTTGTGTAGAATTGCTTTGACAATATGGGGTCTTTTATGATTCCAGACAAATTACGTGATTGTCTTTTCTAAATTTGTAAAGAATGTGTCTGGTACTTTGATTGGCATTGCATTAAATATGTAGATTAATTTGGGTAGAATTGCCATTTTGATTATATTAATTCTTCCAATCCATGAACATGGGATGTCCTTCCATTTTTTTTGTGTCATTTTCAATTTCTTTTTTTAGCTTCTCATAGTTTACCTTGTGGAGGTCTTTAACTTCTTTGGTGAGATTTATTCCTAAATATCGAATATTTTGGTGGCTATGGTAAATGGAATAACTTTCTTTTCAGTTCTATCTCAGTCTACCTGTTATTCGTATATAGAAATGCTATGGACTTCTGTATATTAATTTTATATCCTGCAACTTTACTGTAATCATGTATTACTTCCAGTAATTTTTCCATGGAGACCATTGGGTCTTCTATGTAAACAATCAAGTCATCTGCAAATAGAGAGAGCTTCACCTCTTCTTTTCCTATTCAGATGTCCTTTATTTTTTCCTCTTTTCTGATTGCGTTGGCGAGGACTTCCAGTACTATATTAAAAAGGAGTGGAGACAGTGGGCATCTTTGTCTTTTTCTTGTGTTTAGTGGGAAAGCTTTCAGCTTTTCTCCAATGAGGATGATGTTCGCTATGGGTTTTTCATAGATGGCTTTTATTGTGTTGAGAAATGACCCTTCTATGCTGATTTTGCTGAGAATCTTGATCATGAAGGGATGTTCTATCTTATCAAATGCTTTTTCTGCATCAATCGATATGACCATATGGTTTTTGTCTTTCTTCCTATTAATATGGTGTATTACATTTATGGTTTTGCGTATGTTGAACCAACCTTGCATTCCTGGAATAAAGCCTACCTGATCATGGTGTATGATCTTCTTTATAAGTTGTTGGATACGATTTGCTAGTATCTTGTTGAGAATCTTCTCCTGGAATTTTTTGGATGTTTTTGTTGTTGCTTTTCCAATTCTCTGAGGCTTGATGTTAGGTGATCCATTAGCCTTCTTTCCGTCTTCCTCTTATGTGCACTAATTGCTATGAACTTCCCTCTTATGACTGCTTTAGCAGTGTCCCAAAGATTATGGAAACTCGTGTCCTCATTGTCATTGGCTTTCTTGAATCTTTCGATTTCAGTCTTTATATCTTCGGTAATAGTGCAGTCATACAGGAGTACGTTATTTAGTTTCCATGTTTTTAGGTATTTTTGAGGATTTCTCTTGAAATTAAACTCAAGTTTAATTTCATCATGGTCAGCGAAGATACTGGAAATAGTTTCTATGTCTCTGAATCTGCAGAGGCTTGCTCTGTGTCCTTTGATGCAGTCAATCTTCGTGAAAGTTCCATGTCGGGGTGAGAAAAAACTATATCTTGTGGTTTTTGGGTGGAAAGTTCTATAGATGTCTGTTAAGGGCAATTGATTTATGGTATCATTTAGATCCTTGATCTCTTTACCTATTTTTTGCCTAGATGATCTGTCCAGAGGGGATAATGCGGTGTTGAGACCTCCTACAATTAGTGTGTTGCAGTCTATCTCCCCTTTCAGATCTAACAGTCTTTCCTTCACATATTTGGGTGCTCCTGTGTTAGGTGCATAGATATTAATAAGCGTTATATCTTCTCGACCTATAGAGCCTTTTACTACGATATAGCACCCTTCTTTTTCTCTTCAAATGGTTTTTGTTTTTTGTCAGAATTTAGTATCACAACTCCAGTCCTTTTTTGGTTCCCAATTGCATGGAAAACCTTTTTTCCAACCCTTCACTTTCAGTCTATGTATGTCTTTCTCCATGAGGTGGGTTTCCTGTAGGGAACAGGTAGAGGGTGTCTGGGTTTTTTTTTTTTTTTTTATCCATTCAGCCTGTCTGTGTCTCTTGATTGGAGAATTTAAACCATTAACATTCAATGTTATTATCGATGTTACAGGATCTGTACCGACATTTAAGTTAGCCATTGTCTTAGTTGCCTGTTATTTCTTTGTTTCTGGCTTTTGCTTCTTTAGTTTTCCTGGAACAGTACTTTCTTCAGGGTTTCTTGAAGAGCTCATCTGGTGTTGGTGAATTCTTTCAGGTTTTGTTTGAGAAGATTTTAATCTTTTTTTCCCCAAATGAAGGATAATCTTGCAGGGTATAATAGTCTCAGCTGAAATTGTTTCTCTCTTAACACTTTCAGTATGTCTTCCCATTCTTTCCTTGCTTGCATTGTTTCTGATGAGAGGTCTGGTGTTAGCCTTATGGGATGGCTTTGTAAGTTACTTCTCATTACTCTCTTGCCAGTTTTAGTATCATGTCTTTTTCTATGGTGTTAGACAGCCTGGCTAATATGTGCCTTGGGGAAGATCTTCTGGGGTTGATTCTATTTGGAGTCCTTTGTGTTTCTTGGGTCCGGATGGTTCAGTGCCTCTCTAGGTTTGGGAAATTTTCTTCCAGGATGTCATGGAATAGATTTTCCATTCTGCTATTAGTTTCTTCACCTTCTGGGATGCCAGTTATTCTGATGTTTGGGCGTCTAATGGAGTCTAGTATTTCTCGTATATTACCCTCGTGTTTTTTAGTTATTTTCTCGATATTTTTGTAGTTTTTTTCTAGATCAGAGGTTTTATCTTCTACATCAGGGATTCAATCTTCAGCATGGTCTAATCGGCTCTTAATACTTTCCAGAGAGTTTTTGATTTCTTGTATTATAGACTTTATCTCTAATAGTTCCACCTGATTCTTTCACAGAGTATCCATTTCTTCTTTCATATCCTGGAAGGACTTCCTAATTTCCTGCAGCTCATTGTCTCTTTTCTGTTCCAATTCACAGAATTTGGTCACCATGAATGTTCGAAATTCTGTGTCTGTCGTTTTGGTAATGTCCTCCATATTTACGAGACATGGAGGGGTGTTTTCCTTTGTTGGAGACATATTTCCTTGTTTATTCAGACCTGAGGCTCTTTTTCTACTTCTAGCCATTGGAAGATTAATTCCCTTTTGAAGACCTCTTGGGGGAACGTTTCTCCCACTAGGAGTAAGAGTCTTTCCTTTTTGATGGGAATAGATGTTTGCTGAATCTCTCTTCTGTTGTTTTTACCAATGTGCTATCAGGAGGGGAACTCTACTGAGGTGTCTAACAAGCAGTATCTCCTTTTTCACAGGTGGATCAGTACTAGGGAGAATCTCAGAGACACTTACCTTACTAGGAAATTTCAGATATATGATTCTAGACCTGTTTAGTTTCTCTGACAGGGTAAAAAATGAGAAGGAGAGGATAATATAAAATGAAAGAAAAGAAAACAGAGAAAAATAAAGAAAAAGTCATGCGCCGTGCTGTGCGACTTTGCCAGAGGCTTGTAGGTGGGCCTTTCGCCTGCTGGCAGGCATGGAAAGTCTGGGGAAAGAAGCAGAGCTAGGTATTTACAAGAGAATATAGGGGTTTCAAGAAAAAAGCCGCTGCAGGGAGATCCTATCTACCTAACTAGAAGATGGAGTCTGGGGCCTGGGAGTCTGGAAGTGGGGTGGGGGTCAGAGGTGACCCTCTCTCAGTATCCCTTGCTGGCCAGAGGCAGAGCTAGGTATTAACAAGAGAATAGAGGGGTTTCCTCAAGGGAACTTTTGACTTCCTGTATTATAACTTTCATCTCTAACAGTTCAGTTTGAGTCTTTTGTAAAGTATGTAATTCCTCTTTTAGATCTTGCAAGAATTCCCTCACCTCCTGGAACTCATCAACTTCTTTCTCCTTTCTCTTTAGCAGTTCATTGTCTCTCTTCTCTTCCATCTCTGTTAGCTTCAACATTATGAATGCTCTAAATTCTTTATCAGACATTTCTATGATTTTCACTGAACTGCTTGTGGATGAAGAAGAGTTATTCTTTTCCCTTGGAGGAGAGGTATTTTTTTGCTTTCCCATATTTCTTGTGATCCTTCAGTGATTTCTAGTCATCATGCTAGCCTGTTTGCTGGAGGCTGAATTATCTATAGGAAGTCTTCATTTCTCTTTTACCCTGAAATGACTACATCGCAGGAGCCATGAGGAATCTTCTACTGAAAGCCTTGCCTCTCCTGCCCTGAAATGACTGCTTCACAGGAGCCATGATGAATCTTCTGCTGAAGGCCTCACCTCTCCTGTCACACTAGCTTGTTTGCTGGGGGCTGAATTATCAGTAGGAACTCTTCATTTCTCTTTTACCCTGAAATGACTACTTCACAGGAATCATGAGGAATCTTCTCAATGTGTCAATTTTTTTATCCTCTCAAAAACCAGCTTTTGATTTCATTTATTTCTATATAGTTATTTTATTCTCTATTTTATTTATTTCTGTTGTAATCATTATTATTTCCCCCCACCAGATATATTTGGGGGACTTTGTTGTTGTTTTTTAAGTTCCTTGAGGTGTGTTAATAGGTTGTCTCTTTGCCACCTTTCTATTATTTTTCTGTGAGCACTAATTGCTATAAACTTCCCTCTTATGAATATTTTCTTTTTATTATTTTTTCTTTCTTCTTCTTATTATTTATACATTCAATCACTATACATCATTTAGATTTTAAAGAGACTTTACCCAGCATGATATACACCTAAGTTCATCCCAGTTAAGAATACTACACACATCCTCATCAACAGATAATAAACCATATCTGTGTCCCACAAATGTCTTATCTCTCTATACTTTTCCCCAAATTTCCTTTTATTCTTATGACTATTTTCATTGTGTCCTAGGTTATGTCCTAGGTTCATAGGTTATGAAAACTCATGTACTTATTGTTGATTTCAATGAATCTTTTGATTTCAGTCTTAGTTTCTTCAGTAGTTGTGAAGTCATTCAAGAGTAGGTTGTTCAGCTTTCATGTTTGTGTATTTTCCAAAGTTCTTTCTGTAATTGATTTCAAGTTTAATTTCACTGTAGTCAGAAAAGATGCTGGATGTAGTTTCAGTTGAGATATCTGACATTAGCCTGATAGGATAACATCTGTAAATAACTTAATGCTTCTCTCTTGCCAGTTTTAGAAACTTATCTTTGTCTCTCATTTTTGCTAAAATAACTATACTGTCCCATTGAGAGGATCGTCTTATGTTGATTCTATTTGGCATTTGTGTTTTCTGAATCTGTATGTCTTTATGTTTCTTTAGATTTTGAATGTTTTCAGATAGTATTTCATGAAGTTTTTTATGCCTTTACCAACCTCTTTGTCTTCTAGAATACCTATTATATGACTATTTTGGTGCTTGATGGTGTCTAATATTTCCCATGTGTTGTCTTTGTTTTTCTATGTGTGTGTGTGTGTGTGTGTGTGTGTGTGTGTTGTTTCATTCTTTTTGGTGAGTTGGACTAAGTCAAAGGCTTTGTCTTCCACATCAGAGATTCTTTCTTCTACATAGTCTAATATGCTGTCAGTGCTTCCAAGAGAAATTTTAATTTCTTGGATTATATTCTTCATTTCCAGAAGTTCAGTTTGATTCTTTTTCAGGGTATCTATCTCTTTCTTTATGGAATTCCTCTTTAATGTCATGGAATGATTTTCTTATCTCTTGGAATTGTCTTTTTTCTTTTTGCATTTCCCTGAGTTTTGTCACAATTAATATTCTGAATTATTTTTCTGACATTTTTGTGAATTCTTTTTGGGTTGTCCACTGTTGATGAGGAATCATTAGGCTCCTTTTGGGGAGAGATATTTTTCTATTTTCCCATATTTTTTGTGTCTCTATATTGGTTACTAGGCATCTGGTGAAGTACACAGTTCTTCCTAAGTTTTGGAGTAGATTTTATAGTTTCAGAGGAGGAAGAACAGCCCTAGGTTCCAGATGTACCCCTAGTGAAGGGTTGCACCTTTTTCTGATCAGAGCAGGGCTTTTGTTGCCTGTATCTGACACAGTTGAGGAAGGTTTAGTGGCAGTATGTTGTGAGTGGCATCAGTTCGATCAAGTAGCCATTGCCCTGAACTTGAAACTGATGGGAGATGAATATAGGCTTGCCTTCCCTGTCAGATAGTGAGTAGTGTTCAAATTCCTCAGCCTCTGTTGCAGTGGGGTGCTCTCTTTTGAGTCCTCGGCACCCTTCAGGCTATGGAAACTTAATTATAGACCAAGCTCAAACTGCTCATTGGTCTGCAGGAAGGTGTAGCTCTCTTGCCAGTTTTGGGTGGAACGAGGCAGGAGGTCCATCTTTCTTTTAATTTTTTTTTCTGAAGCTGCTTGTTCTTGTGCTTGCCTATGTGTAGCAGTAGTAGTTCCATGCCCATTTCCTTGTTCTTCTGTGGGTGAGTTTCTGTAATGTATGGTGGTATTCTGGGGTTTGAAGTTTCAGAGGGGAGTTTCTCTTGTTTTTCTCTTCTGGAAGGGAATTTGAGGAGTGAGGAGCTGCTCTCCAGAGTCTCACTGGCTTCAGGCAGTTGGATGCTCTCTGCTTTTGCAAGAAGAAGCCATGCAATTTGGAAATTCCTGCCAACTTTCTCTTACCCCATGAAGGCCTAATTATTCTGTTTGCAGAGGCTGTTCTCAGGTAGTGGTTACACCTTGCTACCTGCAGGCAGTACAGGCCATAGTGATAGTTCCTCCCATTAATCAATGTCATGTTTTCTTGACTTACCCCAGTCTCTCTGTCCAGATGCACCCAGAGGCTAAGCTGAGAGGAAGGTAGAGAGGGTGCAGGGAACAAGGTACTACCCAGCAGCATGGACACGTGACAGGCACAGGGCAGTGCAGATTCCTATTTCTATTTTTAAAAAAGACTCAGTGAGATCAAGGCTAAATGATATACAGAGTATTTATTTATCTGTTTATATTTCTATTAATGAGAATTGTCCCTGTATTCCCAAATATAGTGGCTTATTATATTTTATCCTTAGAACATACAAATGAAGTAGATGTTTTCTAATTATGCTTTGCTTGTTGTTGGGCTAACAAAAAGTTCATTAAAATTGGGAACTTTGGGGCTGGCAGGTGGAGTGGTGGTTAAGGGCGTTGGACACATGGCTGCCTACAGTTCAAGTCCCGGACCTGGTGGCTTGCTTTCTCACTTTCTCTCTCTCTCTCTCTCTCTCTCTCTCTCTCTCTCTCTCTTTCTCTCCTGCTTTTGCTCTTGCTCTTGCTCTCTTTCTCCCACTCCCTCTTCCTCTTGCTCTGTCCCTGTCTGATCACATTAAATAAATAAATAAAGTTAAATAAAATAATTCTTTAAAAATATGGGGACCTTTTGCTCATTTAACAAAATTAGCAGAGTCCTCCATTAACAAGATTTTCAATACTTTCATAATAGTATTATTATTACTCCCCAAACACCATAAGGACAAGGTGACTTAGATTTTGTTTACAGGAGTATTGAATGAAAAGCAAAAATAATTTAAAGTTTGCATGATAAGTGTCAGTACCACATTAGTAGTGTTTTCACCATCCCAACAGCTGGGAAAACTGTGAGACTCCATAATTCTATATACTCCCTCACTGTCTTCAAAGCACACCTGTTTCTCTTTAGGCTGAAGGAGTTACCCAGCACTGGTTCCAGGTTTGGCCATCCAGGAGGCTTCACAGTCAATAGTTCAGCAAATGATTGAGGTGACCTATAATGCTAGCTTGTCTCTTGGGCTGGGAAGTGCTGTTGGGCTTCTCCTAAAACTACATGTAGAAAGCAATGCCACCTCCAATCACAAGTAAGGTGGTTAGAAGTGTAGGAAACTGAGGAGACACAGAAGCAATTATCTTACTATGACATGGCCAAAACTACTATATGGATGTCTTGCTTGTGCATATATTTGATGATAAATCTTTCCAAAATCAAAGGTTATCACTATTACCCTCCCCTCAGAAACTATAGGCCTGGCTGACAATAATGTTATCCTTTTACATGAAAAACAAACAAGCAAAAAAACAAACAAAAATCAGGAATCTGTGTAGGTTTACTAGAAATGCTTCATTCATCCATCTCTATGCTTGTGTTCTGGATTTGAAATCTTAAGTGCCATGATTGGGCCTGTGAGCCTAAGGCTGGAAGCTTCTTCAGGGTGTCTTCAGTCCACTGCTACCACCTCCAGGTATGCAGTCTGAAGATGCCTGGGGTCTTTGTGTTCATCTTATATTCAGTTTTCAGCTGTGAGGCCTGAGAAAGCCCATTGTGTGCAGAAGCAGAGGCTGACTTCCCAGAGGCAGGAACTTCCAGAAGCAGATGGGACAGGTGAGTACAGAGAATTCAAGGTCGCAGCAAGGAGAGCAGGAGCACCATGGCTGAAGACAAAGCTTAAAGAGTGTAAAATGAGAGCAGCCAGCAGGGTATTAGCCAAGGGAGTTGGAAACAAATTAGTAAATGGTACAAATGGCTGAAAAAAAGCAATCTACAAATCTCTTCTTTCACACAGTGACTTCATGTGAGAGAGGACACTATCTTGTAAAGGGTCCATAGGGAGCCATGAACGTGTCATGGACTACAGATCAAGATATTCTCACCAAAGAAGCTATTGAGTCATCAAAAAAGTCATGACACATTTTTACATAGAAAAACATGTCATGACTTTTCCGACAACCCAATAGTAATCCCATTCCATGGTTATCCTCTCAGTGTAGAAAGGGACTGTTGGAACTGTGGTTTTTGTGTCTCTGTCATGGACATAGGCCTTTCCTCTCTTCCTGCTTCTATTTCTCTTCTGGGAAAGAGACAAGTTTACATCTTTGAGTCCTTTGACTTGCCCTACCCACTTGGCCTCTCTTACTAACTATGCTCGTTTGTGATTTGAGCAAACTCATTTCCAGAGGAAGTTCACTGTAATATTTCAACAGTTGACTTGTTTTAAAATGAGAAGGAAAAAAGATATATAATTCCACTTACATTACAGTCATCTTCATATCAGTACTATAATAAAATATAATTTTTAGTATTTCTTAATGGAAGAAACGGCCTACCACTAGGTGGCCTCAGCCCACAAAAGTCCTCTGACTCTGCCTGTCTCTTGAGCTTTCTTTATAACATATGAGTTTAACTGACTTTCTGTGCTAGGGAAGGTGAGGCCCCAAGTCACAACTCTCCTCTTTGGTTTCAGATCATTGGCCAAATCTTATCACCCTTGTGGCTGACAGATTTTGTGTGGAGCCTCCTGGAGAAGGTCTGGGTGCCTGAGTATAGAACTGATCCTGAGGCAGCTTCCATCCTGAAGTTGACTCTGGAGCATCACTCCCAGAAGGTCACTGCGGTAAGACACCTGAGGTTACTCTCTGAAGAGCACATCACCTCTGTGACAGATCTACTTTGTATACATATTTCTTGCTATAGTTCATGATGTCACTTTAAAGAATTGAGGCTGTAATGTGAAATAGTTCAAGCATACAGAAAATTTTTCAGTATAATATAATGAATATTCATTGCCAATAAATTATAATACTTTGTCATATTTGCCCTAGATATTTTTAATTGCCAGAGGGCACATGCCCTTGCCCAAGAGAGAAAGAGGAGAGTAAGAAAGAGCACCCCCAGAGGGGCATGGTCATGTTGTAATACTTTTCTCTCCATTTTTTCATCCCCTCTGGATTTGGGGCACACATGCCCATGGACCCAGTTTTTCAAGCTGTGAGGGTCAGGATTTGAACTGTAGCCAACTATGTGGAATCTGGCTCTCATAGCTACTGGGCTACAGGGCTGGCCCTGCTTAGAATTTTTAAAAGAAATATAACAATAATAAAATAGTATAGCTATAACTTAAATCCCCTGCTTAGCCTTTAAGGAAAGTTTCAAGGACCCTCTGCTTGCTATAAGGCTGACTACATAATTCATGAGGCTCAGTACAAAGTGAGATCTGGGCTGCTTCTTCACAACATGGGAAAAGTGGCATTGAAAGTACACATATGAAAGGGTCCCTTTCCTCCATAGTTCCTCTTCTTCTCTCTCTAAATTTCCCACGGTGTTTTATTTGCTGTTTAATGCCTTTCTAAGTAAAAAGAACAATTAAAAATGTAAATGATTAGCACAGATCTTACTATCCTGATCTGTTATGCAATACCAGTAATAAATGCAAATACAGCATCTAGTGTATATGCAGAATAGCCAAATAGAGTAACTTGCATTTCATAATTTGTATGTGCATATGTATTTCATGTTCACCAGGAAAGCAGATACAAAATGTAAAACTCTTTTATTTCCCTCTTTGTCATTTACATATGCTAACAGTCTCTGCCTTCAGCTTGAGTATGAGTTGAGAAGACTGACAGGAGAAGGATGTATCACTTGTTCTCTCTCTCTTTCCTTTTAAATTAGCATTTTCAGAGACAACACTTCAGTTTCTGTAAGATGCTTGTATTGTGCATGCTTCGCCATATCTTGGGGTCCCCAGGCTTTGTGTGCACCCCAGAAAAATAGTACTTTGTTAACTATCATCACCCCACTGTACAATGGAACACTAGAACTTACTCCTACTTACTGGAGCTTTGTGCCCATTGACCTGGGCACAATCTGTCCTCATCCCTTCTCCTTACTACATTTACAGCTTCTAGTAAACACTCTTCTATATTCTACTCTATGAAATCAACTCTTTTAGATTCTACATGAGTAAGAGCTTGTAGTATTTGTCTTTCTAAGCCTGGTTTATTTCACTTAATATATCCTCCAGGCTCATCCAAGTAGCCAGAGATGACAGGATTTATTTTATTTTTAATGTTTAAGTAGTATTACATTGTGTAAATTACCACATTTTCTTTATCCATTTGCCTATTGATAAACCCATAGGTTGACTCCATATCTTGGTTAATGGGAATAGTGCTGCAATAAACATGGAATAAACATGTGCAGATACTTATTTGATATGCCAATTTTTTTAATCATTATTTTTGTAATTTCATTTTTTTTCATACATTCAATCACATTATATTTGGCTTACAAAATGAATATTTCAACAGGTGAGCATTTCTCCTTAGTACAGTTGATAATACTACAAAATATCTTTAACAGATAATACCACATTTTTTGCACCATTAATGCTTTGCCTTCCTATTTTTCTTCTAAATGTCCTTCCTCAGACCCTCCTCTTTCACACACATTATATCTGGTATTTACAACTATATACTGTGTTTCTATATCCTTTAGTCAATTAGATTCAGTCATGAGCTATTTTTAAAACTCAAAACATACTTTTACCAAATATTCTTTTAAAAGCTGAGAGTTTCTAAGAGGAAAATGAACAATTATGAAGACCAACTAACTACAGAGAACATTTTTTTTTTTTTTTTTACAAATTTGTAAAACAACTTGATGCTGCCAGTAATTGACTAGAAGATTTAAATTAAATGTTCTATTTTGGACAAAAACATATTTAAAAACAGTTTTTTTAGAATTAACATTATAGTGTATAAAATATAGAAAAAGCCCAAATGTCCTTGAAATATGCCAGGTAGTTGAAAAACTGGCAAGCCAGATACTATTTATACTTTCTCTATTTATTTTTTTAAATTTTTATTATCAGCATATTCTTCTTTACATTACATTGAATTACATACAACTCTACAGTGTATTACATTGCTTTTTCAAAAGGGAATGCCATGCATGTCAGTCAGTACAGAGACATTAATCTCCCCGCTTCAACATTCAATACCTTTTCTATGTTTTCCCCAATCATTATTATTATTATTCTAATTATTTTTTAAAACAGTCAATTGCTATTTCTCATTTTGCTTGTACAAATACTTTGCCCATCATGAAATACTTCTCAGACAAATCCAGTTGAGAATACTATACATGCCAACATCAACAGTTAATAAGCCATATCTGTTTCTCACTAACGTCCTGCCTCTCTATTGTTCACGTGTTATCTTTCTCTATCCTCTTCTCTTCACTTCCCCCATTCCACACTGTCCTATTCTCATTAAGTACCTTCACTGCTTTTTTTTTCAATTTATTTATTTGCATTCATTCACTGCACATCATTACAGCATACAAAATGAGATTTTCCATCCAAAGTACACTATATATTGTCTCAATCAAGCACATCAACAAACATGTTATTGTCAGCAAATAATCTTCCATTTCTTGTCTTCTGTATGTTTTGCTTTTTTTCCCCCATCCTTGATTCTCTATCTCTTACCCTCTGCCATCTCCCACTCTCCTCCCACACTGTCTCTGGCATCTATGTTTGCTTTCTATACTGTTTTCTCCTCACATTTTATTGTATCGCCAAAGACCCTAATCAATCCAAATACCCTCATAGCAAACACATACACACATTTCCATGAACACAAGTCTTACTTTATGCATCCTATAAAGTAGCACTTAGCTGTGGCTACATATCCTACTGCAGTCATTGAATAGATATATATATATTTTTTTCCTGAAACTTTTTTTTAACTCAATTTACATTCCTTCCCTAAGCTTCATCACAGCATACAAAATGCAATCTCCCATCCAGTACACACTGCATAGTGATACAATCATGCACATTACAAAAAATTTTCCATTACTAGTTCCTAGAATTACTTCCACCCCTCTTTCTGACCCTCTGACCCTTCCCACCCTCCTCTCACACCATCTCCGGTGTCTACAATTGTCCTTCATTCCCTTCCCACCCACGTTGCATTGATCACACAATTTCCTACATAATCTAACTACTTCCAATGGTGAGCTCACTCATTACTACTAAGAAAACCAGTTTTAACTTAACTCAAAGAAATGCCAAGGAACTTTGCTTAAAGCCAGGAAACAAGTCAGGATTCTGTCCAAATGGAAGGTGCATGAACCTATCAGTCTCATGTACTTTTATCTTCTGTTCTGGTTCAATTTTCCTGATTAAATTCTGGGATATAATATTCAAATCCAGACTTGTCCCTATGATTAAGTTGGCCACTTTCATAGTTTTTGGACTCTTATTTCCGTGTGTCTGTGTTTAATTTTCTTGATACAGCACACCCTTGAGAACTTCTTGGAGATCTGGTCTGGTGCTGGTAAATTCTTTCAGGTTTTGTTTATCTGAGAATGTTCTTGTCTTTTCTTCCCACCTGAAAGATAATCTTGCCGGCTGAAATTGCTTCTCTCGTAACACTTTGAATATATTTTCCCATTCTCTCCTCGCTCGCATTGTTTCCAATGAGAGATCTGCTGTTAGCCTGATGGGATGTCCTTTGTAGGTAACTTGATGTTTCTCTCTTGCCAATCTTAGTAACTTGTCTTTGTCTGTGGTTTTGGTCAACCTGGCTATAATGTGTCTTGGAGAAGATCTTCTTGGGTTGATTCTATTTGGGGTCCTTTGTATTTCCTGGGACTGGATCTTCGAATGCCTCTCTAGGTTTGGAAAGTTTTCTTGCAGGATTTCATGGAATAGATTATCAATGCCCTTATGGGTCTCTTCACCTTCTGGAATGCCAATTATCCGGATATTTGGACGTTTGATGGTATCCAGTACTTCTCGTATATTATTCTCAAATTTTTGAGCCATTTTCTCAGTCTTCGTGGTGGATTTTTCTAAGCCAGCCATTTTCACTTCTGCATCTGAGATTCTATTTTCTGAATGATCTAATCTGCTTTGAATACTTTCTAGGGAGATTTTGACTTCTTGTATTATAGACTTCATCTCTAGGAGTTCCGTTTGAGTCTTTTGTAAAGTGTGTAATTCCTCTTTTAGATCTTGCAAGAATTTCCTCATCTCCTGGAATTCGGCAACTTCTTTCTCCTTTCTCTTTAGCAGTTCATTATCTCTCTTTTCTTCCATCTCTGTTAGCTTCGACATTACGAATGCTCTAAATTCCTTATCAGACATTTCCATGACTTTCACTGAACTGCTTGTGGATGAAGGAGAGTTACTCTTTTCAATTGGAGTAGAGGTATTTTCTCGTTTTCCCATATTTCTTGTGATCCGACGGTGATTTCTTGTCATCTGATGGATGGCGTGTTTCTTTCAAATTCTTGAAGTTAAGCCTCAATGTTCAGGAGCAAGCAGACAGAGGTGTTCTAGAATCTGTTTGCTGTTCTGTTGTGATCGCTTGTGCAGCAGATTCAGTTGATATTGGGTGGAGAGACAAGAAAAAGGAAAATGAAAAAGAGAGAGAGAAACAACAACAAAAAAAGAAAAAAAGACAAAAAAATAAAAAATTATAATTACTGTTCTTTTTTTTTTTGAAGAAAAAAATCACAAAATAGAAAACTGCGTGGCGCGCAAGCGCGCCGCGCAAAATATCTACTTCCCAGTAGCCATGAGGAAGGATCTTCTGAGAGAAGGGCTCAACTCTCCTGCCTGGGAGGAAGGAGCAGAAGGGATTATTAACAAAACAAAAGGGGGAGCTGAGAGCCAGAGGAAAACTTTACCTTTAAAAAAATCGTAAAAAGGAACAATTACAAAAAAAAATGAGGAGACAGGAGCAGAGAGAGACAGAGACCTCAGAGACACAGAGACAGAGATAGAAGGCCAGAGGGGCTCCCTACCACACTAGCTTTGCTTGCTGGAGGCTGAATTATGAGTAGAAAATCTTCATTTCTCCTGTTCCCTGAAATATCTAGTTCCCAGTATCCATGAGGAAGGATCTTCTGAGAGAAGGGCTCAACTCTCCTGCCTGGGAGGAAGGAGCAGAAGGGATTATTAACAAAACAAAATGGGGAGCTGAGAGCCAGAGGAAAACTTTACCTTTAAAAAATTGTAAAAACGAAAAATTACAAAAAAAAATGAGGAGACAGGAGCAGAGAGCGACAGAGACCTCAGAGACACAGAGACAGAGATAGAAGGCCAGAGGGGCTCCCTACCACACTATCTTTGCTTGCCAGAGGCTGCATTATGAGTAGAAAAATCTTCATTTCTCCTGTTCCCTGAAATATCTAGTTCCCAGTAGCCATGAGGAAGGATCTTCTGAGAGAAGGGCTCAACTCTCCTGCCACACTATCTTTGCTTGCTGGAGGCTCTATTATGAGTAGAAAATCTTCATTTCTCCTGTTCCCTGAAATATCTAGTTCCCAGTATCCATGAGGAAGGATCTTCTGAGCGATATGCCAATTTTATATGAACTTTGGCTATAAAATCAGTACGGGATCTCTGGATCACATGGTGATTCTGTTTTTCATTTTTTTGAAGAATCGCCATACTGTTTTTATAATGGCTGTACTAATTTACAACCTCAACAATAGGCGTATAAGACTTTTTCTTTCTCTACATTTGAAGATTACTAGCAGTTGCCATTCTTTTTGTCTTTTTGATAATAACTATTCTAACTGAGGTGAGATGATATCTCAGTGTGGTTTTGCTTTTTAATTCCTTGATTATTAGTGGTACTGGAATGTTCTTCATATACTTTCTGGCCATTTGTGTCTCTGACAAAAGAAAGAAAAAAAAAGACACCCAGATTGAAATGATGGAGGTAATTTGGCCCTGTTTGCATATGGCAAGGCCTTACTTGTAGAAAATCTTATAGACTCCACCAAAAAAGAGTTCAAACTAGTAAAGGCATTTATTAAAAGTTGCAGGGTACAAAATAAAAATATTAATAATGTTTATTTACTTATTAATAAATTTAACGAAGGAGATGAAAGTTCTCTACAATAAAAACAAAAACACTGATGAAAGAAATTCATATGTTTGGAAAGATACCACATGCTCATGGATCGGAATAACATTGTTAAAATTCCCATACAACCCCAAAGCAATCTACAGATACAATGCAATCCCTATCAAAATATCAAGGGCATCCTTCACAAAAATTTTAAAAAAAGTCCTTAAACTTGTGTGCAACCACAAAGCACACTAATGAGTCAGGTGATTTGAATAAAAAAAGAATAAAACTAGAGGTATAATACACTACCTGAACTCAAAATATACTACACAAAGTAATGTTAAATAAAACATTTTGGCATGACAACATACACATAAACCAAAGATAAGAGAAAACCAAGGGTAAAAACACATATTTACAGTTAGCTAATTTATTTTGTTTTATTTTTATATACATTCAGTCATATTATTTAGCTTACAAAGTGAACATCTCAATATATGAACATTTCTCCCCAGTCTAGTTGATTAGAATATCTTCCACCAATAACACCACACCTCCCTATCCCATCAATACTCTGTCTCCGTATCCCTTCTCCAAATGTCCTTCCTTATTTTCCTCTTCTCCACACACTCCACTTCTGGCACTAAACCCCATCTCTTGTGTTTGTACAACCTTAGGTCAATCAGTTTCAGTTATAGAGTGCAGACACTCGGTATATATTAAGTGGGGACATACAGGGTCTCTCTTTCATAACCTGGCTTGCTTCACTCAGCAGTAAATATTCCATATTCTTCCACTTTTTGTCAAAAGCTAGGTTTTTTTATGGCTGAATAGTATTCCATAAAGTATATGTACCAGTTTCTCAGTCCATTCATCCGTATGAGGCATTTGGGTTGGTTCCATGTCTTAGCAATCGTGAATAGTGCTGCAATAAACATCAATGTGCAAGCACATTTCCAATGAAGAATTCTTCTGTCCTTTGGGTAGATACCCAGGAGTGGGATTGCTGGATCATAAGGTAGTTCTATTTGTAGATTATTGAGGAATCTCCAAATTGTTCTCCACAGTGGCTGGACCAATTTACATTCCCACCAACAGTGTAAAAGAGTTCCACACCCCCGCCAACACTTTTCATTTTTTTATTTTCTTAATCTTAGACATTCTGACCAGGGTTAGGTGGTATCTCAATGTTGTTTTGATCTGCATTTCCCTTACGATGAGGAATGTGGAGCATTTTTTCATATGCTTTTTGGCTATTTGTATGTCATCTTTAGAAAGTGTTTTTTTCAACTCCTTCTCCCATCTTTTAATAGAGTTGATCATCTTTTTTCCACACAGTGGCTTGAGTTCCTTGTGTATTCTGCTTATCAGACCCTTATCTGATGCATAATTAACAAAAATATTTTCCCATTCAGAGGGCTGTCGATTCACACTAATTACTGTGTCTTTTGCCATGCAGAAACTTCTTAGTCTGATGTAATCCCACTGGTCTATTTTGGGGATGATCAACTGTGCTTTGGGGGTCTTATTTAAGAAGTCTTTCCCTACCCCAATGTCTCCCAGATTTTCCCCAGTGTTTTCCAGGAGCAGTTTTATAGTTTGAAGTCTTATATTTAGATCCTTGATACACCTTGACTTCATTTTTGTCAATGGTGAGAGGTAGGGGTTCAGATTCATCTTTCTACAGGTGGAGATCCAGTTTTTCCAGCACCATTTGCTGAAGAGGTTTTCCTTTTCCTACTGGATTGACTGGTACTCCTTGTCAAAAATCAGTTGACTGTATGTTTGGGAATTTATTTCGGGACTCTATTCTGTTCCATTGGTCCACGTGTCTGTTTCCATGACAGTACCATGCTGTTTTGATTACCACAGCTTTGTAGTATATTTTTGGGTCAGGGAGTGAAATGCCACCCACTCCACTCTTCTTGTGTGGAATTGTTTTGGCGATATGGGGTCTTTTATGATTCCAGATGAATTTTATGATTGTCTTTTCTAGATCTGTGAAGAATGTGTCTGGTACTTTGATTGGCATTGCATTAAATAGGTAGATTAATTTGGGTAGAATTGTCATTTTGATTATATTAATTCTTCTAATCCAGGAACATGGGACATCCTTCCACTTTTTTTGTGTCATTTTCAATTTCTTTTTTTAGCGTCTCAGTTTTCCTTGTGGAGGTCTAACTATTTTGGTTAGATTTATTCCTAAATATCTTATAATTTTGGTGGCTATGGTAAATGGAATAACTTTTTCAGTTCTATCTCCGTCTGCCTGTTATTCGTATATAGAAATGCTATTGATTTCTCTATATTGATTTTATATCCTGCAACTTTACTGTAATCCTGTATTACTTCCAGTAATTTTTCCATGGTTATCATTGGGTCTTCTATGTATATAATCAGGTCATCTGCGAATAGAGAGAGTTTCACTTTTTCTTTTTCTATTCAGATGCCCTTTATTTTTTTCCTCTTTTCTGATTGCGTTGGCGAGGACTTCTAGTACTATATTAAAGAGGAGTGGAGAAAGTGGGCATCCTTGTTGTATCCGTTTTTAGTGGGAAAGCTTTCAGCTTTTCTCCATTCAGGATGATGTTCGCTATGGGTTTTTCATAGATAGCTTTTATTGTGTTGAGAAATGACCCTTGTATGCCGATTTTGCTGAGAGTCTTGATCATGAAGGGATGTTGTTTCTTATCAAATGCTTTTTCTGCGTCAATCTTTATGACCATATGGTTTTTATCCTTATTCCAGTTAATATGATGTATTACATTTATGGTTTTGCATATGTTGAACCAACCTTGCATTCTTGGAATAAAGCCTACCTGATCATGGTGTATGATCTTTTTTATAAGTTGTTGGATACGATTTGCTAGTGTCTTGTTGAGAATCTTTGCGTTGATATTAATCAGAGATGTTGGTTTATAGTTTTCCTTCCATGTCCTGTCCTTATCTCTTTTGAGGATAAGGGTGATAGAGGCTTCATAGAATGAATTAGGGAGAGATTCACCCTTTTGGATCTTTAGAAATAACTTGAGCAGAATGGGGGCTTAACTCTTCTTTGAAAGTTTTATAGAACTCAGCTGAATCCATCAGGACCAGGGCTTTTCTTTGTTGGGAGGTTATTTATTACTGATTCAATCTCCTGCCTTGTAATGGGCCTATTCAGACTTTCTATATCCTCCTCGCTCATTCTTGGTAGATTATATGTGTCCAAGAATTTGTCCATCTCATCCAGGTTGTCTTGTTTCTTAGCATAGATGTTCAAAGTGACCTCTAATGATGTTTAGAATTTCTGCTATGTCTGTTGTTATCTTTCCTGCTTCATTCTAGATTTGATTCACCTGGTTACTTTCTCTCTTCCTCTTAATAATTCTCACTAGAGGTGTATCGATTTTATTTATCCTTTCAAAGAACAAACTTTTACTTTCATTTATTTTCTGTATAGTACATTTATTTTCTATTTCATATATTTCTGCTCAGATCTTTATTATTTCCTTTCTCCTGGATTTTTTTTGGATTATTTTGCTGTTGCTTCTCCAATTCTCTGAAGCATGATGTTAGGTGATCCATTTGCCTTCTTTCCGTCTTCCTCTTACGAGCACTAATGGCTATAAACTTCCCTCTTATGACTACTTTTGCGGTGTCCCAAGGATTATGGGAACTCATGTCCTCGTTGTCATTATCTTCCATGAATCTTTGGATTTTGGACTTTATTTCATCAGTAGTTGTGGAGTCATTCAGTAGTAGATTATTTAGTTTCCATGTACTTGAGTATCTTTGAGGATTTCTCTTGAAATTAAACTCAAGTTTAATTCCATCATGGTCGGAGAAGATGCTGGAGATAGTTTCTATGCCTTTGAATCTATAGAGGTTTGCTTTGTGTCCTATGATGTGGTCAATCTTTGAAAAGGTTCCATGTGGGGGTGAGAGAAAAGTGTATCTGGTGGTTTTTGGACGGAAAGTTCTATAGATGCCTGTTAAGTCCATTTCATTTATGGTATCATTTAGATCCTTTATCTCTTTATCTATTTTTTGTCTAGATGAACTGTCCCGAGGGGATAGTGCAGTGTTGAGATCTCCAACAATTAGTGTATTGCAGTCTCTCTCCCCTTTTAGATCTAACAGTCTTTCCTTCACATATTTAGGTGCTCCTATATTAGGCGCATAGATGTTTATAAAAGTTATATCTTCTTGATCTATTGATCTTTTTACTACAATATAGTGCCCTCTTTGTCTCTTTGAACAGTTTTTGTTATAAAGCCTATTTTGTCAGAAATTAGTATCGCATCTCCAGCTCTTTTTTGGTTCCCATTTGCATGGAAAACCTTTTTCCAAACCTTCACTTTCAGTTTATGTATGTCTTTATTGATGAGGTGGGTTTCTTGTAGGCAACAGATATAGAGGGGCTCTTTTTTTTATCCATTCGGCCAGTCTGTGTCTCTTGATTGGAGAATTTAATCCATTCACATTCAATGTTATTATCGACGTAACTGGATCTTTCCCGACGTTTAAGTTGGCCATTGTCACAGCAGCCTTTTATTCCTTTGTTTTTGTCTGTTAGCTCTTTAGTTTTCCTTGAAGAGTACTTTCTTCAGGGTTTCTTGAAGAGCTGGTCTGGTGCTGGCAAATTCTTTCAGGTCTTGTTTGTCTGAGAAGATTTTAATCATTTTTTCCCATATGAAGGATAGTTCTTGCAGGATACAATAATCTTGGTTGAAATTGTTTCTCTCTTAGCACTTTCAATACATCTTCCCATTCTTTCCTTGCTTGCATTGTTTCCATTGAGAGGTCTGGTGTTAGCCTGATGGGATGACCTTTGTACGTCACTTCTCGTTTTTCTCTTGCCAGTTTTGGTATCATGTCTTTATCTGTGGTCTTGGATAGTCTGGCTACGATGTGCCTTGGGGAAGATCTTCTGGGGTTGATTCTAACTGGGGTCTTTTGTATTTCTTGGGTCTTGATGCTGGAGTCCCTCTCTAGACTCAGGAAATTTTCTTCTAGGATTTCATGGAATAGATTTTCCATGCTGTTATTAGTTTCTTCACCTTCTGGGATGCCAATTATTCTGAATTTGGGCGTCTTATGGAATCTAGTATTTCTTGTATATTATCCTCGTTTTTTTTTTGTTATTTTCTTTATCTTTTTGGTGGTTCTTTCTAATTCAGAGGTTTTATCTTCTACATCAGAGATTTGATCTTTAGCATGATCTAATCGACTTTCAATACTTTCAAGGGAATTTTTGATTTCCTCTATTCCAGACTTTATCTCTAATAGCTCCATCTGGTTCTTTCTCATAGTGTCCTTTTTTTCTTTCATATCTTGGAATGACTTTCTCCTCTCCTGTAGTTCGTTGTCTCTTTTCTGTTCCAACTCAAAGAATTTGTTCACCATAAATGTTAGAAATTCTTTGACATTTTTGTAACATCGTCCATTAGCACTAAAGATGGAGCGGAGTTACTCTGTACCTTTGATGGAGATATATTTCCTTATTTATTCATACCTGAGGCTCTTCTTCTACTTGTAGCCATTGAAAGATGTACTAACTTTTAAGTACCTGTTAGGCAAATGTTTCACTGGCTAGGAGTGTTTTTCCCTTTTGTTGGGAATTGACGTCTGCCTAAGTCTCTTTTCTGTTGTTTTTAGTAATGTGGTCTCAAAAAAGGTACTATAGTCATGTGTCTGAAGAGCAGAATCACCTTTTTCACAGCTGGTGTCGTATAAGGGAAGAACCAATATAACTTTGTATGACTAGAAAATTTCAGATCTCTAATTCTAGGCCTTGGTAGTCCCTCTGGCAAAATGGAAGAAGAAGAGAAGATAATATAAGATAAAATAAAGGAGGAGGAAGGGGAATAAAGAAAAAGTCATGCGCTGCGCGATTTCGCCAGGTGCCTTCAGATGTACCAGGCTGCTATATGCTGCAGCCAAAGGGGCAGTGTGTGGTGAGAGGCAGAGGAAGAAATTTACAAAAGAATGGGGGACAGTAAAGAAGAAAAAAAAATGAAGGAACTTTCTACCTGCCTAGGAGTCTGGGTGGATCCTGGACTCAGGGATCTGGGTGGGAGTCGGTGGGGACAGTGTACCCCCTTGCTCGCCAGGTGCTTTCAGATGTACCAGCTGTATGCTGCAGCCAAAGGCACAGTCTGTGGATGGAGGCAGAGGAAGAAGCCAGTTTATGATTTCTAAGGAATATGTTGAAAATAAAAGTGAAGTGATCCAAGTAGATTAAATTTGATGTACACCCAGCGAATTCTAGGTCTAGCTAGAAATCTCTTTGTTCAGGAATAAATAGAAAAGGAGAAAAATAACAATAATGTCAAGCCTAGAGGTATATTCTGCAAGACTAAGGCTTAGTGTTCACAATTACGGGTTGTTTCTCTGGTATAAGATTCACCCCTCAACATCTGAGCTTAAATTCTCCTTAATTTTCAGAAAGTGTTTTTGAAATTCCATTGTTATTTTGTTCCACCATTTTGACTCACTTCTTTAAAGACTTGAATTATATATTATTTATGTGTTTTATACTGAATTGTTATGTCTTGTATAATGAAGTCTACCCTCCAAAAATAAGCTTTTTTTTTTCTTTTTAATTTATTTATTTGCATTCATTCTCTGAACATCATTACAGCATACAAAATGAGATTTTCCATCCAAATTACACTATATATTGTCTCAATCAAGCACATCAACAAACATGTTATTGTCAGCAAATGATCTTCCATTTCTTGTCTTCTGTATGTTTTGCTTTTTTCCCCCCATCCTAGATTCTCTATCTCTTACCCTCTGCCATCTCCCACTCTCCTCCGACAGTCTCTGGTATCTATGTTTGCTTTCTATACTGTTTTCTCCTCACATTTTATTGTAACACCAAAGACCCTAATCAATCCAAATACCCCCATAGCAAACACAGGTGATACCCACATTTCCATGAACATAAGTCTTACTTTACGCATCCTATAAAGTAGCACCTAGCTGTGGCTACATATCCTACTGCAGTCATTGAATAGATATATATATTTTTTTTCTGAAACTTTTTTTTTTGTAACTCAATTTACATTCCTTCCCTAAGCTTCATCACAGCATACAAAATGCAATCTCCCATCCAGTACACACTGCATAGTGATACAATCATGCACATTACAAAAAATTTTCTATTACTAGTTCCTAGAATTACTTCCACCCCTCTTTCTGACCCTCTGTCCCTTCCCACCCTCCTCTCACACCACCTCTGGTGTCTACAATTGTCCTTCATCCCCTTCCCACCCACGTTGCATTGATCACACAATTTCCTACATAATCTAACTACTTTCAATGGTGAGTTCACTCATTACTACTAAGAAACCCAGTTTTAACTTTACTCAAAGAAATGCCAAGGAACTTTGCTTAAAGCCAGGAAACAAGTTAGGATTCTGTTCAAATGGAAGGTGCATGAACCTATCAGTCTCATGTACTTTTATCTTCTGTTCTGGTTCAATTTTCCTGATTAAATTCTGGGATATAATATTCAAATCCAGACTTGTCCCTATGATTAAGTTGGCCACTTTCATAGTTTTTGGACTCTTATTTCCGTGTGTCTGTGTTTAATTTTCTTGATACAGCACACCCTTGAGAACTTCTTGGAGATCTGGTCTGGTGTTGGTAAATTCTTTCAGGTTTTGTTTATCTGAGAATGTTCTTGTCTTTTCTTCCCACCTGAAAGATAATCTTGCCGGGTACAGTATTCTTGGCTGAAACTGCTTCTCTCGTAACACTTTGAATATATTTTCCCATTCTCTCCTCGCTCACATTGTTTCCGATGAGAGATCTGCTGTTAGCCTGATGGGATGTCCTTTGTAGGTAACTTGATGTTTCTCTCTTGCCAATCTTAGTATCTTGTCTTTGTCTGCGGTTTTGGTCAACCTGGCTATAATGTGTCTTGGAGAAGATCTTCTTGGGTTGATTCTATTTGGGGTCCTTTGTATTTCCTGGGACTGGATCTTCGAATGCCTCTCTAGGTTTGGAAAGTTTTCTTGCAGGATTTCATGGAATAGATTATCAATGCCCTTATGGGTCTCTTCACCTTCTGGAATGCCAATTATCCGGATATTTGGACGTTTGATGGTATCCAGTACTTCTCGCATATCATTCTCAAATTTTTGGGCCATTTTCTCAGTCTTCGTGGTGGACTTTTCTAAGTCAGCCATTTTCTCTTCTACATCTGAGATTCTATTTTCTGAATGATCTAGTCTGCTTTTAATACTTTCAAGGGAGATTTTGACTTCTTGTATTATAGACTTCATCTCTAGGAGTTCCGTTTGAGTCTTTTGTAAAGTGTGTAATTCCTCTTTTAGATCTTGCAAGAATTTCCTCATCTCCTGGAACTCGGCAACTTCTTTCTCCTTTCTCTTTAGCAGTTCATTATCTCTCTTTTCTTCCATCTCTGTTAGCTTCGACATTACGAATGTTCTAAATTCCTTATCAGACATTTCCATGACTTTCACCGAACTGCTTGTGGATGAAGGAGAGTTACTCTTTTCCATTGGAGGAGAGGTATTTTCTCGTTTTCCCATATTTCTCGTGATCCGACGGTGATTTCTTGTCATTTGATGAATGGCGTGTTTCTTTCAAATTCTTTTTTTTTTTTGACAATTATTAAAGTTTTTTATTTTCCATTTCCTAGAACTCAGTTGACTAGGTTTTACTGCTTATTCACATGATACATGTATATTTAGTTTAGTATGTTTAGTTTGTAACAAACAGAAAAGAGGATTAAATTCACCTTTTATTGGATCATATATGAAGAAAATCACAGTGCACTTGTTACTGGATTTTAGCTCTGTCCATAGCTGCTTTTTTGAGATTTTAGTATCTACCTACTGTTTGAACAGAATCCTAACCTTTTTCATGGCTTTAAGACTTTTTTTTTATTAATTACTTTATTTATTTTTGTATATACTTTCAATCATATTGTTTGGCTTACAATGAGACCATTTCGATATGTGAACATTTCTCCCCAGACCCGTTGATCGAAATATCTTCAACAGATAACACCACACCTCCCCATCCCGTCAATGCTCTACCTCTGTATCCCTTCTCTAAATGTCTTTCGTTGGGCCCCACTCCTCCACATACACCTCATCTGACATTCACACCCATCTCTTGTGTTTGTTCAACTGTTAGTCAATCAGTTTCCGACATAGAATGCAGACAAACGGTATATGTTAAGTGGGGACATACAATGTCTCTCCTTCATAGCCTGGCTTGCCTCACTCAGCAGTACATCTTCCATATTCTTCCACTTTCTGTCAAAAGCCAGGGCTCTGTTGGTTTTTATGGCTGAGTAGTATTCCATAGAGTATATGTGCCACAGTTTTTCAATCCATTCCTCCATACGGGGGCATCTGGGTTGGTTCCATGACTTAGCAATTGTGAATAGTGCCGCAATAAACATCGATGTGCAAGCACTTTTCCAATGAAGGATTCTTCTGTCCTTTGGGTAGATACCGAGGAGTGGGATCTCTGGATCATATGGCAGATCTATCTGTAGATTTTTGAGGAATCTCCAAATTATTCTCCACAGTGGTTGGACCAATCTACATTCCCACCAGCAGTGTAAAAGAGTTCCCCTTTCACCACACCCCCGCCAACACTTATCATTTTTTGTTTTTTTAATATTAGACAATCTGACTGGGGTTAGGTGGTACCTCATTGTTGTTTTTATCTGCATTTCCCTTACGATGAGGGAGGTTGAACATTTTTTCATATGCCTTTTGGCCATTCGTATGTCATCTTTAGAGAGTGTTTTCTTCATCTCCTACTCCCATCTTTTAATAGGGCTGCTCATCTTTTTTCCAAACACCTTTTTTAGTTCCTTGTGTATTCTGGTTATCAGTCCCTTATCTGATGCACCATTTACAAAAATATTTTCCCATTCTGAGGGCTGTCGATTCACACTAACTACCGTGTCTTTGGCCATGCAGAAACTTCTTAGTCTGATGTAATCCCACTTGTCTATTTTGTGGACGATGGACTCTGCTTTGGGGGTCTTCTTTAGGAAGTCTTTCCCTACACCAATGTCTCCCAGAGTTTCCCCAGCATTCTCCAGGAGCAGCTTTATAGTTTGAGGTCTTAGATTTAGATCCTTGATCCACGTTGACTTGATTCTTGTCAAAGGAGAGAGGTAGGGGTTCAGATTCATCTTTCTGCAAGTGGAAGTCCAGTTTCTCCAGCACCACTTGCTGAAGAGGCTTTCATTTTCCCACTGGATTGACTGGTACCCCTTGTCAAAGATCAGTTGACTGTATGTTTGGGCACTTATTTCTGGGGACTCTATTCTGTTCCATTGGTCCACATGTCTGTTTCTGTGCCAATACCATGCTGTCTTTATTACCACAGCTTTGTAATATATTTTTGGATCGGGGATTGAGATGCCACCCACTCCATTCTTCTTGTGTAGAAGTGCTTTGGCAATACGGGGTCTTTTATGATTCCAGACAAATTTTAAGATTGTCTTTTCTAGATCTGTGAAGAATGTGTCTGGTACTTTGATTGGCATTGCATTAAATAGGTAGATTAATTTGGGTAGAATTGCCATTTTGATTATATTAACTCTTCCGATCCATGAACATGGGATGTCCTTCCATTTTTTTGTGTCATTTTCAATTTCTTTTTTTACCTTCTCGTAGTTTTCCTTGTGGAGGTCTTTAACTTCTTTGGTTAGATTTATTCCTAAATATCTTATACTTTTAGTGGCTATGGTAAACGGAATAAGTTTTTTCAGTTCTATCTCAGTCTGCCTGTTATTCGTATATAGAAATGCTATCGATTTCTGTATATTGATTTTATATCCTGCAACTTTACTGAATTCATGTATTACTTCCAGTAGTTTTTCCATGGAGACCATTGGGTCTTCTATGTATACAATCATGTCATCTGCAAATAGAGAGAGTTTCACCTCTTCTTTTCCTATTCGAATGCCCTTTATTTTTTCCTCTTTTCTGATTGCGTTGGCGAGGACTTCCAGTACTATATTGAAAAGGAGAGGAGAAAGTGGGCATCCTTGTCTTGTTCCTGTGTTTAGTGGGAAAGCTTTCAGCTTTTCTCCATTCAGGATGATGTTCGCTATGGGTTTTTCATAGATGGCTTTTATTGTATTGAGAAATGGCCCTTCTATGCCAATTTTGCTAAGAGTCTTGATCATGAAGGGATGTTGTATCTTATCAAATGCTTTTTCTGCGTCAATCGATATGACCATATGGTTTTTGTCTTTCTTCCTATTAATATGGTGTATTACATTTATGGTTTTGCGTATGTTGAACCAACCTTGCATTCCTGGAATAAAGCCTACCTGATCATGGTGTATGATCTTCTGTATAAGTTGTTGAATACGATTTGCTAGTATCTTGTTGAGAATCTTTGAGTCTATGTTCATCAGAGATATTGGTCTATAGTTTTCCTTCCTTGTCCTGTCCTTATCTGTTTTGAGGATGAGGGTGACAGAGGCTTCATAGAATGAATTAGGGAGAGATTCACCCTTTTGGATCTTTAGAAATAATTTGAGCAGAATGGGAGTTAACTCTTCTTTGAAAGTTTTGTAGAATTCAGAGGTGAATCCATCGGGGCCAGGGCTTTTCTTTGTTGGGAGGTTACTTATTACTGATTCAATCTCCTGGCTTGTTATGGGCCTATTCAGACTTTCTATTTCTTCCTGGCTCATTCTTGGTAGATTATATTTGTCCAGGAATTTGTCCATCTCATCCAGATTATCTTGTTTCTTAGCGTATAGATGTTCAAAGTATCCTCTAATGATGTTTTGAATTTCTACTATGTCTGTTGTTATGTTACCAGCCTCATTGCAGATTTGATTCACCTGGTTCCTTTCTCTCTTCTTCTTAATAAGTCTCGCTAGTGGGGTATCAATTTTGTTTATCCTTTCAAAGAACCAGCTTTTGCTTTCACTTACTTTCTGTATAGTACGTTTATTTTCTATTTCATTTATTTCTGCTCGGATCTTTATTATTTCCTTTCTCCTGTAATTTTTTGGATTTTTTTGCTGTTGCTTTTCCAATTCTCTAAGGCTTGATGTTAGGTGATCCATTAGCCTTTTCTCTGTCTTCCTCTTATGTGCACTAATTGCTATGAACTTCCCTCTTATGACTGCTTTGGCAGTGTCCCAAAGATTATGGAAACTTGTATCTTCATTGTCATTGGCTTCCATGAATCTTTTGATTTCAGACTTTATTTCTTCGGTAATAGTGGAGTCATTCAGGAGTAGGTTATTTAGTTTCAATGTTTTTAGGTATTTTTGAGGATTTCTCTTGAAATTAAACTCGAGTTTAATTCCATCATGGTCAGAGAAGATGCTGGAAATAGTTTCTATGCCTCTGAATCTGCAGAGGCTTGCTCTGTGTCCTATGATGTGGTCAATCTTCGAGAAAGTTCCATGTCGGGGTGAGAAAAAACTATATCTTGTGGTTTTTGGGTGGAAAGTTCTATAGATGTCTGTTAAGTCCAATTGATTTATGGTATCATTTAGGTCCTTGATCTCTCTACCTATTTTTTGCCTAGATGATCTGTCCAGAGGGGATAATGCGGTGTTGAGATCTCCAACAATTAGTGTGTTGCAGTCTATCTCCCCTTTCAGATCTAGCAATCTTTCCTTCACATATTTGGGTGCTCCTGTGTTAGGAGCATAGATATTAATAAGCGTTATATCTTCTCGATCTATAGAGCCTTTTACTATGATATAGTGCCCTTCTTTGTCTCTTTGGACACTTTTTGTTTTAAAGCCTATTTTGTCAGAAATTAGTATCGTAACTCCAGCTCTTTTTTGGTTCCCAACTGCATGGAAAACCTTTTTCCAACCCTTCACTTTCAGTCTATGTATGTCTTTTTCCATGAGGTGGGTTTCTTGTAGGCAACAGATAGAGGGTTTCTGTTTTTTTATCCATTCAGCCAGTCTGTGTCTCTTGATTGGAGAATTTAACCCATTAACATTCAATGTTATTATTGATGTTATAGGGTCTGTACCGACATTTAAGTTAGCCATTGTCTTAGTTGCCTGTTATTTCTTTGTTTCTGGCTGTTGCGTCTTTAGTTTTCCTGGCACAGTACTTTCTTCAGGATTTCTTGAAGAGCTGGTCTGGTGTTGGCAAATTCTTTCAGGTTTTGTTTGTCTGAGAAGATTTTAATCTTTTTTTCCCAAATGAAGGATAATCTTGCAGTTATAATAGTCTTGGCTGAAATTGTTTCTCTCTTAACACTTTCAGTATGTCTTCCCATTCTTTTCTTGCTTGCATTGTTTCTGATGAGAGGTCTGGTGTTAGTCTTATGGGATGGCCTTTGTAAGTTATTTCTCGTTTCTCTCTTGCCAGTTTTAGTATCATGTCTTTTTCTGTGACGTTAGACAGTCTGGCTAAGATGTGCCTTGGGGAAGATCTTCTGGGGTTGATTCTATTTGGGGTCCTTTTTATTTCTTGGGTCCGGATGGTTCGGTGCCTCTCTAGGCTTGGGAAATTTTCTTCCAAGATGTCATGGAATAGATTTTCCATTCCGCTATTAGTTTCTTCACCTTCTGGGATGCCGATTATCCTGATGTTTGGGCGTCTAATAGAGTCTAGTATTTCTCGTATATTATCCTCATGTTTTTTAGTTATTTTCTCGATCTTTTTGTAGTTTTTTTCTAGATCAGAGGTTTTATCTTCTACATCAGAGATTCGATCTTCAGCATGGTCTAATCAGCTCTTAATACTTTCCAGAGAGTTTTTGATTTCTTGTATTATAGACTTTATCTCTAATAGTTCCACCTGATTCTTTCTCAGAGTATCCATTTCTTCTTTCATATCCTGGAAGGACTTCCTAATTTCCTGTAGTTCATTGTCTCTTTTTTTTTCAATTCACAGAATTTGGTCACCATGAATGTTCGGAATTCTGTGTCTGTCATTTTGGTAACGTCCTCCATATTTACGATACATGGAGGGGCATTTTCCTTTGTTGGAGACATATTTTCTTGTTTATTCAGACCTGAGGCTCTTTTTCTACCTTTAGCCATTGGAGGATTACTTCCCTTTTAAAGACTTCTTGGGAGAACTTTTGTCCCACGAGAAGTAAGAGTCTTTCCTTTTTGATGGGAATAGCTGTTTGTTGAAGTCTCTCTCCTGTTGCTTTTACCAATGTGTTTTCAGGCGGGGAACTCTACAGAAGTGTCTAACAAGCAGAATCTCCTTTTTTCAAAGGGGATCAGTACTAGGGAGGATCCCAAAGACACTTACCTTCCTAGGAAATTTCAGATAAATGATTCTAGACCTGTCTAGTCTGTCTGGCACCATAAAAAATAAGGAGGAGAGGACAATATGCAATGAAAGGAAAGACAACACAGAAAAATAAAGAAAAAGTCGCGCGCCGCACGTTAGCGCGGCGCGCGATTTCGCCAGAGGCTTGCAGGGGACGCTGTTGCCTGCTGGCAGTCCAGGAAGGTCTGGGGGGAGAAGGAGGGCTAGGTGTTAACAAGAGAATGCAGGGGGGGGTCAAGAGAAAAGAAAAAAAAACAAAAAAACAAACAAAAAAAACCGCCTGAAGGAGATCCTGGCTACCTACCTAGAAGGTGGAGTCTGGGGCCTGGGGGTCTGGAAGTGGGGTGGGGGTCAGAGGTGACCCTCCCTCAGTATCCCTTGCTGGCCAGAGGCTTGCAGGGGACGCTGTTGCCTGCTGGCAGTCCAGGAAGGTCTAGAAGGTGGAGTCTGGGGCCTGGGGGTCTGGAAGTGGGGTGGTGGTCAGAGGTGACCCTCCCTCAGTATCCCTTGCTGGCCAGAGGCTTGCAGGGGACGCTGTTGCCTGCTGGCAGTCCAGGAAGGTCTGGGGGGAGAAGGAGGGCTAGGTGTTAACAAGAGAATGCAGGGGGGGGGGGGTCAAGAGAAAAGAAAAAAAAACAAAAAAACAAACAAAAAAAACCGCCTGAAGGAGATCCTGGCTACCTACCTAGAAGGTGGAGTCTGGGGCCTGGGGGTCTGGAAGTGGGGTGGGGGTCAGAGGTGACCCTCCCTCTGTATCCCTTGCTGGCCAGAGGCTTGCAGGGGACGCTGTTGCCTGCTGGCAGTCCAGGAAGGTCTAGAAGGTGGAGTCTGGGGCCTGGGGGTCTGGAAGTGGGGTGGGGGTCAGTGGTGACCCTCCCTCAGTATCCCTTGCTGGCCAGAGGCTTGCAGGGGATGCTGTTGCCTGCTGGCAGTCCAGGAAGGTCTGGGGCCTTTCAAATTCTTGAAGTTAAGCCTCAATGTTCAGGAGCAAGCAGACAGAGGTGTTCTAGAATCGGATTGCCGTTCTGTTGTGATCGCACACTAGCTTTGCTTGCTGGAGGCTGAATTATGAGTAGAAAATCTTCATTTCTCCTGTGCCCTGAAATATCTTGTTCCCAGTATCCATGTGGAATCTTCTCAGAGAATGGCTCAACTCTCCTGCCACACTAGCTTTGCTTGCTGGAGCCTGAATTATGAGTAGAAAATCTTCATTTCTCCTGTGCCCTGAAATATCTAGTTCCCAGTATCCATGTGGAATCTTCTCAGAGCAATAAGCTTTTTTTTTTTTTGAAAGAGATTTTTGCTGTAGGGCATGCGTGCACACTGAAGAGACAGAGACAAAAAGACAGAAAGTGAGAAATCATGCCACAGTGAGGATAGCCACACTGCAATCCCTTATTTTCCATTCTCCTCTCAAGATCTTTGGCATGCACACACCAGCACCCAGAGTGAGTTTTAAGCTGCTGTTCTGGGACTTGAACCACAGTCAACTACATGGAAGTTCAGTGATGTAACCATTATATCATCTGCTGGTCTCCCAAAATAAGCTTTAATAAAAAAGTTTAGTGAGCTATTTTCCCACTATCCATAAGTGCACAGGCTTATGCCTCATTAATAAATACTGTGCAGTGTGTGGTCACAAATATAGACATGTTTTTTCCTAGTGCTCATTTATGTGTTAGTTGCTGCCTTGGCCATTCTGAGCACTGAATTCTTACTTCCAGTAAATACCTTTGTTTATAGGTAACTATGGAACAGGGAACTGCAAGTCTGACCCACATAGGAAGGTTCTAGGTTCACATCTGACGACCTCCCTCATCACACTAGGCACATGTGTGCCCATGATCTGGGGCTGGCTGAGGCTGCCCATTACTGTTTATCAAGGCCCTGTTGGGAGTGCCTGTCCCTCTCTCTTTTCCCCTCTCTGTCTCTTTCTCTCTATGTCTCTCTTTATCTCTCTCTCTCTCATACACACCCACCCCCCCCCCCCCCCCACACACACACAGACACTCATGGAAGACATAAATAAACTTTAAAAATGAGTAAAAAGCTTCTGTACTTATTGCCTTCTGAAATTTTTCTTCCAGGTGCCTAGGATTCTGGATGCTATTTATAAGCAATTGAGTAAAAATCCTTCTCACATTATGAAGCATGTTATGCTGAGGGTCATTACTTTGTTGACCCGCACTTCACCCAGGATGATTATATTTAAACTCTTGGACTACCCAGTCCCAGCAGACAAGTAAGTATCTAACCCTTGCCCCTTCATAGTCAGATGGGCCTAGTCTCAATATGCAGAAAAACAGAACTAAACCACTATCTCTTACTCGCTTTTTAAAAATCAATTAAAAATGAATTCAAGATTTAAATACAATACTTAAAACTATGAAACTACTATAAGAAAATATAGGGGAAATGTTCCTTGACATTGGTCTGGGCAAGGGGTTTTTGGATAAGACTTCAAAAGCACAGACAACAAAAAATGAAAGTAGACTAAGGAGAGTAAATTACCTTAAAAATCTTCCGGGGTCAGATGAAGGCTCAGCAATAAAATATAATGCTATCTAAGTCTGATCTACATGGGAAAGTTCTGGGTTTATTAGAGTTAGGCCTCTTTTTTTTTCCTTTTCCTTCCTTCCTTTCTTTCTTTCTTTCTTTCTTTCTTTCTTTCTTTCTTTCTTTCTTTCTTCTTCCTTTTTTTTTAAGAGAAGCTCTGTTTTTGCATCATATAGGATGATTGTAAGGGATTAAATATAATTATGTATGTCTTATGTTTTTGTAAAATACCTGGGGCACAGTAAGCCCTCAGAAATAATCAGTGTCACCATTATTCATCTGAGGCTTTAAGTAAGGTTCTGCTACATATCCATGGAAATAAACATCTCAGATTGATAATAGATTTTCTTCTAATTTTTTAACTTACTAATTTTTCTTGGAGATTAAAATGGTCATGTGTGCTTATGAGACAATCTGGATCTAACAGGTACATGGAAGAGCTTATAAAAATCCTTTTCTAGTTTGAACGTTGAGAAGGAAGGTAGTACTTTTCTATTATTAATGGTATAAAGGCAGGAAGTTTTATTACAGAAAGAACTCAGGGTTTGAAAACAAATGACCCTGGATACCTCCCCAGCCTGGGCCCATGCAAGTTTGATAACATTCCTGATGTTCAATGTTATCCTCTGTGAAGTGAGGATAATTCTTTCTTTTTTTTAAAAAAATAATTATTTATTTTATTTTATTTATTATTATTATTACTATTTTAAAAATGTAACCAGCGAAAGAGAGAGAGAAAATGAGAAAACAAGCCACCAGGTTTGGGACTTGAACTGTATTTGGCCGTGTGGGAGTCCAGCACCTTACCATCATGCCACCTGCCAGCACCAAGGATAGTTATTTCTAAAACTAGAGTTGTTCTATGGGTTGAGTTAATCTGTTAACAAATCAACAAAATTTTAAATTGTATTTAGGTAATTCAGAAAAAAATTCACTGTTCATAAAATGCATGGAAAGATCTTCATATTACTTTTTTTAAAAATTTTTTTCCTTTAATTTTTTTTACATTAATTCACTATACGTCATCACAGCATACAAAATAAATTTTCCATCCAAAATACACTGTATATTGGCTCAATCAAGCTCATCAACATACATGTTATCAACAAATAATTTTCCATTTCTTATGTCTTGTATATTTTGTCCATTTATTTTCATCCTTGATTCCCTATCCCTCACCCTCTGCCATGTTCCACCCTCCTCCTACATTGTCTCTGGTATTCATGGTTGCTTTCTATGCCTTTCCCCCCCATTTAATTGATTTGCTAACGAACTTAATTAGTCTAAATATTTGCAATAGCAAGCACAGCTGATATATACATATACATGAACCCAAGTCTGACTTTAGGCATAAACCTCAGTGAGTAGAATGAACATACTATAAAGTAGTACCTAACTGGGGCTATGTAGCTTACTGTGGTCATCAGATAAGCATTTTTTAAAAAATTTGGATAACAGTTTTAGTGTTTTTTTTTTTTCTCCTGAAACTTTTATTTACTTATTTATTTATTTTTTAATTTTTTTCATTTCATTTTCTTCCATACATTCAATCACATTATTATTTATCTTGCAAAATGGATATTTCAACAGGTGAACATTTCTCCCTAGTACTGTTGATAAAACTACGAAATATCTTCAACAGATAATACCACACCTCTTTGTGCCATTAATGCTTTTCCTCCCTGTCCCTCCCCCAAATGTCCTTCCTCAGACCCTCCTCTTTCACACACACTATATCTGGTATTCACATCTATATACTGCATTTCTATATCCTTTAGACAATTAGTTTCAGTCATAGAGTGCAGACACTCGGTATATATTAAGTGGGGACATACGATGCCTCTCCTTCATAGCATGGCTTGCTTCACTCAGCAGTAAGTCTTCCACATTCATCCACTTCCTGTCAAAAGCCAGGGTTTTGTTGGCTTTTTATGGATGAATAGTATTCCATTGAATATATGTGCCACAGTTTTTCTAACCATTCATCAATTTGTGGGCAGTTGGGTTGCTTCCATGACTTGGCAATCATGAAAAGTGCCACAATAAACATCGATGTGCAAGCACTTTTCTGATAAAGTATTCTTCTATCCTTTGGGTAGATACCAAGGACTGGGATTGCTGGATCATATGGCAGTTCTATTTGCAGATTTTTGAGGCATCTCCAAATTGTTCTCCACAGTGGTTGGACCAATTTACATTCCCACCAGCAGTGTAAGAGAGTTCCCTTTTCACCACACCCTCGTTAGCACTTATCATTCTTTGTTTTTTTAATCTTAGCCATTCTGACTGGGGTTAGGTGATATCTCATTGTTGTTTTAATCTGCATTTCTCTTAATGAGGGATGTTGAGCATTTTTTCATATGCCATTTAGCTATTCATATGTCATCTTTAGAGAGTGGTTTTTTTCAACTCATTCTCCCACCTTTTCATAGGATTGATTGTCTTTTTCCGGAACAGCTGATTGAGTTCCTGGTGAATTTTGCTGATCAGTCCCTTATCTGACATATAGTTTACAAAAATATTTTCCCATTCTGAGGGCTGTCTATTCACACTAATCACTGTGTCTTTTGCCATGCAGAAACTTCTTAGTCTGATGTAATCCCACTTGTCTATTTTGTGGATTATTGACTCTGCTAAGGGAGTCTTATTTAAGAAGTCTTTCCCTACGTCAATGTCTCCCAGATTTTCCCCAGTGTTTTCCAGGAGCAGTTCAATAGTCTGAGGTCTTAGATTTAGATCTTTGATCCACCTTGACTTTATTTTTGTCAGAGGTGAGAGGTAGGGGTTCAGATTCATCTTTCTGCATGTGGAGATCCAGTTTTGCCAGCACCATTTGCTGAAGAGGTTTTCTTTTTCCCACTGGATTGACTGGTACCCCTTGTCAAAAATCAGTTGGCTGTAAGTTTGAGCATTCATTTCTGGGGACTCTATTCTGTTCCATTGGTCCACCTGCCTGTTTCTGTGCCAGTACCATGCTGTTTTGATTACCACAGCTTTGTAGTATATTTTTGTGTCAGGGAGTGAGATGCCACCCACTCCACTCTTCTTTTGCAGAACTGCTTTGGCAATATGGGGTCTCTTATGATTCCAGACAGACTTTATGATTGTCTTTCCTAGATCTGTGAAGAATGTGTCTGGTACTTTGATTGGCATTGAATTAAATAGGTAGATTAATTTGGGTAGAAGAGACATTTTGATTATATTAATTCTTCCAATCCAGGAACATGGAATGTCCTTCCACTTTTTTGTGTCATTTTGTTTCTTTTTTTATCTTCTCATAGTTTTCCTTGTGAAGGCGTTTAACTTCTTTGGTTAGATTTATCCCTAAGTATCTTACACTTTTTGTGGCTATGGTAAGTGGAACAACTTTTTTCAGTTCTATCTCAGTCTGCCTGTTCATATACAGAAATGCTATAGATTTCTGGATATTAATTTTGTATCCTGAAAACTTTACTGTATTCATGTATTACTTCCAGAAATTTTTTTATGGAAACCATTGGGTCTTCCATGTATACAATCATGTCATCTGCAAATAGAGAGAGTTTCACCTCTTCTTTTCCTATTTGAATTCCTTTTATTTTTTCCTCTTTTCTGATTGCAATGGCCAGGACTTCCAATACTATATTGAAGAGGAGTGGAGATAGTGGACATCCTTGTCTTGTACCCGTTTTTAGTGGAAAAGCTTTCAGCTTTTCTCCATTGAGGATGATGTTCGCTATGGGTTTTTCATAGATAGCTTTTATTGTGCTGAGAAATGACCCTTCTATGCCGATTTTGCTGAGAGTCTTGATTATGAAGGGATGTTGTGTCTTATCAAATGCGTTTTCTGCATCAGTTGATATGACCATATGGTTTTTATCTTTCTTCCTATTAATATGGTGTATTACATTTATGGTTTTGCTTATGTTGAACCAACCTTGCATTCCTGGGATAAAGCCCACCTGATCATGATGTATAATCTTTTTTATAAGCTGTTGTATATGATTTGCTAATATCTTGTTGAGAATCTTTGCGTCTATATTCATCAGGGATATTGATCTATAGTTTTCCTTCCTTGTCCTGTCCTTATCTGTTTTGAGGATAAGGGTGATAGAGGCTTCATAGAATGAATTAGGGAGAGATTCACCCTTTTGGATCTTTAGAAATAACTTGAGCAGAATGGGGGTTAACTGTTCTTTGAAAGTTTTGTAGAATTCAGAGGTGAATCCATCAGGGCCAGGGCTTTTCTTTGTTGGGAGGTTATTTATAACTGATTCGATCTTCTGGCTTGTTATGGCCCTATTTAGATTTTCTATATCCTCCTGGCTCATTCTAGGTAGATTATACATGTCCAGGAATTTGTCCATCTCATCCAGATTGTCTTGTTTCTTGGCATATAGTTGTTCATAGTATCCTCTAATGATGTTCTGTAGTTCTACTTTGTCTGTTGTTATATTTCCTGCTTCATTGCAGATTCGATTCACCTGGTTCTTTTCTCTCTTCTTCTTAATAAGTCTCGCTAGTGGCGTATCAATTTTGTTTATCTTTTCAAAGGACCAGCTTTTACTTTCATTTATCTTCTGTATAGTTCATTTATTTTCTATTTCATTTATTTCTGCTCGGATCTTTATTATTTCCTTTCTCCTGGAATTTTTTGGATCTTTTTGCTGTTGCTTTTCCAATTCTATGAGGCATGGTGTAAAGTGATTCATTTGCCTTCTTTCCATCTTCCTCTTATGTGCACTAATTGCTATGAACTACCCTCTTATGACTGCTTTAGCAGTGTCCCAAAGATTATGGAAATTCATGTCTTCATTGTCATTGGTTTCCATGAACCTTTTGATTTCAGCCTTTATTTCTTCAGTAGTTGTGGAGTTATTTGGGAGTAGGTTATTATGTTTCCATGTATTTGAGTATTTTTGAGGATTTCTTTTGAAATTAAACTCAAGTTTAATTCCATCATGGTCGGAGAGGATGCTGGGTATAGTTTCTATGCCTTTGAATCTGTAGAGGCTTGCTTTGTGCCCTATGATGTGGTCAATCTTCGAGAATGTTCCATGTGGCGGCGAGAGAAAAGTGTATCTCGAGGTTTTGGGATGGAAAGTTCTATAGCTATCTGTTAAGTCCGTTTGATTTATGATATCACTTAGATCCTTTATCTCTTTACCTATTATTTGTCTAGATGATCTATCCAGAGGCGATAGTGCAGTGTTGAGGTCTCCAACAATTAGTGTGTTGCAGTCTATCTCCCTTTTTAGATCTAGCAGTCTTTCCTTCACATATTTGTTTGCTCCTGTGTTAGGCGCATAGATATTAATAAGCGTTATATCTTCTTTATCGATTGACCCTTTTACTACAATATAGTGCCCTTCTTTGTCTCTTCAAATAGCTTTTGTTTTAAAGCCAATTTTGTCAGAGATTAGTATTGCGACTCCAGCTCTTTTTTGGTTCTCATTTGCATGGAAAATCTTTTTCCAACCCTTCACTTTCAGCCTATGTATATCTTTATCCATGAAGTGAGTTTCCTGTAGGGAACAGATAGAGGGTCTCTGTTTTTTTATCCATTCAGCCAGTCTGTGTCTCTTGATTGGGAAATTTAATCCATTCACATTCAATGTTATTATCGTGGTAACTAGATCTGTCCCAACGTTTAAGTTGGCCATTGTCTTAGTTGCCTTTTACTCCTTTGTTTCTGGCTGTTACTTCTTTAGTTTTCCTGGAACAGTACTTTCTTCAGGGTTTCATGGAGAGCTGGCTTGGTGCTGGCAAATTCTTTCAGGTTTTGTTTGAGAAGATTTTAATCTTTTTTTCCCATATGAAGGATAATCTTGCAGGATACAATAATCTTGGTTGAAATTGTTTGTCTCTTAACACTTTCAATATATCTTCCCATTCTTTCCTTGCTTGCATTGTTTCCGTTGAGAAGTCCGGTGTTAGCCTGATGGGGTGACCTTTGTATGTCACTTGTCGTTTCTCTCTTGCCTGTTTTAGTATCTTATCTTTATCTGTGGTCTTAGCCAGTCGGGCTACGATATGCTTTGGGGAAGATCTTCTTGGGTTGGTTCTATTTGGGGTCCTTTCTATTTCTTGGGTCTGGATGATTGAGTGCCTCTCTAGACTCAGGAAATTTTCTTCCAAGATTTCATGGAATAGGTTTTCCATGCCCTTATTAGTTTCTTCATCTTCTGGGTTACCAATTATTCGGATGTTAGGACGTCTGATGGAGTCTAGTATTTCTCGTATGTTATCCTCATGTTTTTTTGTTATTTTCTCTATCTTTTTGGTGGTTTTCTCTAGGTCAGAAGTTTTATCTTCTACATCAGAGATTCGATCTTCAGCATGTTCTAGTCGACTTTTAATACTTTCGAGAGAGTTTTTGATTTCTTGTATTACAGACTTCACCTCTAATAGTTCCATCTTGTTCTTAGCGTGCCCATTTCTTCCTTCATATTGTGGAAGGACTTTCTCATCTCCTGTAGTTCATTATCTCTTTTCTGTTCCATCTCATAGTATTTGTTCAACATGAATGTTCTAAATTCTATCTCGGACATTTTGGTAATGTCCTCCATTTTTTCAAGAAAAGGAAGGGAGTTACCGTGTTCTTTTTTTTTTTTTTTTTTTTTTTTTTTTTAGTTAAGAAACTTGAAACATTTTATTAGGAATATTACCTCAAAGCAATTTGCAACAATAATCAGATAAAGGTACCATACTAAAAGTTGGAAAATAACCAGTCCTAAAGTTTATTAATATCTTCAATTTCCTTTTTTTTTGAGAGGCCTTTGCTATAAGGCGCGTGCACTCGCCAGACAGACAGAGAGAGACAGAGAGACAGAAAGCGAGAAATCACCCACCAGGGGGGATGGCCACACCGCAATCCCTTCTCCTCCATTCTCCTCTCAGGATCTTGGGCACGCATGCACACGCGCATGGCGTGAATTTAAGCCACCGGGTCCGGGACTCAAACCGCGGTCGACTACATGGGAGTCCAGCGACACAGCCATTACGCCAACTGCTGGTCCCAATATCTTCAATTTTCTAGGTCATAGAATAGTTTTAGAAAATTCCAAGAGGAAAGATAGGGGCTACTAAATTGAGGTTCTCATTCAATCTCACAGGTCCTAAACAGCATAGACCAGAGCAAGCATCAACCTTTCTTAAACACTTTCCTCTGTATGCCCATTGAAGGCTAACAGTTCTCTGAGTTTTTATGTTTGGCCTTTCATCATTCTCACTGTATATCTTCTCTCTAGATTATTTCATCCCTTTTGATGACTTTTACTATCATCTATATGCTGATGCTTCCCAAATTTATATCTCCCACTTGACATCTCCTTGGAGTTCTAGATGTATATCAACAAATATCCAGTGGACATCCAAGTGGAGATAACCATAACCATCTGGACTTCAAGATGCCTAAACTTAAACTAATCATTTTTTTCAGGATCTATTCTTTTTTTTTTTTTTTTTTTTTATTCTTTTTTTTTTAATATTACATTGAATTACATATAACTTTACATTGTATTACATTACTTTTTCAAAAGGGAATGCCATGCATGTCAGTCAGTACAGAGACATTAATCTCCCCGCTTCAACATTCAATATCTTTTCTATGTTTTCCCCAATCATTATTATTATTCTAATTATTTTTTAAAACAGTCCATCGCTATTTCTCATGTTGCTTGTACAAATACTTTGCCCATCATGAAATACTTCTCAGACAAATCCAGTTGAGAATACTATACATGTCAACATCAACAGTTAATAAGCCATATCTGTTTCTCACTAATGTCCTGCCTCTCTATTGTTCATTTGTTATCTTTCTCTATCCTCTTCTCTTCACTTCCCCCATTCCACACTGTCCTATTCTCATTAAGTACCTTCACTGCTTTTATGTCCTCCAATTTTTGTTCTCTATCATAGAATGCTGATAGTCGGTATATATTGAGTGGATACATACAATATCTTTCTTTTTTTTTTTTTTTTTTTTTTTTTTTTTTTTTTTTTTTTGGAGAGGTTTTTCGCTATAAGGCGCGTGCGCTCACCAGACAGACAGAGAGAGACATAGAGACAGAAAGCGAGAAATCACCCCCCAGGGGGGATGGTCACGCCGCAATCCCTTCTCCTCCATTCTCCTCTCGGGATCTTGGGCACGCACGCACACGCGCCCGGCGTGAGTTGTAAGCCACCGGGTCCGAGACGCGAACCGCGGTCGACTACGTGGGAGTCCAGCGACATAGCCATTACGCTAACTGCTGGTTCCCCACAATATCTTTCTTTCATAGCCTGGCTTACTTCACTCAGCAATATATCCTCTGTATCTGACCACTTTCTATCAAATTCCAGGGCCTTGTTATTTTTTATGGCTGAGTAGTATTCCATAGAGTATATATACCACACTTTTCCAATCCATTCATCAGTTTGTGGACATTTAGGTTGGTTCCATGTCTTGGCAATTGTGAATAATGCTGCAATAAACATTGATGTGCCAGCACTTTTCTGACTGAGCGTTCTCCTGTCTTTTGGGTAAATACCCAGAAGTGGGATTACTGGATCGAATGGTAGTTCTATTTGTAGATCTTTGAGGAACCTCCATATTGTTCTCCACAGTGGTTGAACTAGTTTACATTCCCACCAACAGTGTAGGAGGGTTCCCTTTTCACCACATCCCCGCCAACATTTATCACTTTTTATATTCTTAATCTTTGCCATTCTGACAGGGGTTAGGTGGTATCTCATTGTGGTTTTTATCTGCATCTCCCTTATGATGAGGGATGTTGAGCATTTCCTCATATGCTTTTTGGCTATTCGTATGTCTTCCTTAGAGAGACTTTTGTTCAGCTCATTTTCCCACCTTTTAATTGGGTTAATCATTTTTTTTCGCATAAGGCACTTGAGTTCCCTATGTATTCTGGTTATCAGTCCCTTGTCTGAGGCATATTTAACAAAAATATTTTCCCATTCTGAGGGTTGTCGGTTCACACTTGTTACTGTGTCCTTTGCTGTGCAGAAACTTCTTAGTCTAACATAGTCCCACTTGTCTATTTTAGGGATTATTGCCTGTGCCTTGGGAGTCTTATTTAAGAAGTCTTTGCCTACTCCAATGTCCCCCAGAGTTTCCCCAGCATTTTCCACCAGTAGTTTTATTGTTTGAGGTTTTAGGTTAAGATCTTTGATCCATTTTGAGTTGACTGTTGTTAGTGGTGAAAGATGGGGGTTCAGTTTCATCTTTCTGCAGGTGGATACCCAGTTTTTCCAGCACCATTTACTAAAGAGGTTTTCCTTTTCCCAATGGATTGACTGATATCCTTTGTCAAAGATCAGTTGGCTGTAAGCTTTGGGGGTTATTTCTGGGGTCTCTATTCTCTTCCATTGGTCCACATGTCTGTTTTTATGCCAATACCATGCTGTTTTGATGACCACAGCTTTATAATATATCTTGGGATCAGGGAGTGATATGCCTCCTACTCCACTCTTCTTGCGCAGGATTGCTTTTGCAATACGAGGACTTTTATAATTCCAGACAAATTCTATGATTGCCCTTTCTAGATCTCTGAAGAATATCTCTGGTATTTTGATTGGAATTGCATTAAACATGTAGATTAATTTGGGTAGAATTGCCATTTTGATTATGTTAATTCTTCCAATCCAGGAACATGGGATATCCTTCCACTTTTTTATGTCACTTTCAATGTCTCTTTTAAGACTTTCATAGTTTTCTTTATAAAGATCTTGGACTTTCTTAGTTAGGTTTATCCCTAGGTATCTTATACACCTTGTGGCTACGGTGAAAGGGATTCCTTTCTTCAGCTCTGCTTCGTTCAACTTGTTGTTCATAAATAGAAATGCTATAGATTTTTGGATATTGATTTTGTATCCTGCCACTTTACTGTATTCACTTATTACTTCAAGCAGTTTTTTCATGGATACCTTTGGGTCTTCTAAGTATACCATCATGTCATCTGCAAATAAAGATATTTTCAATTCTTCTTTGCCTATTCGAATGCCTTTAATATTGTTCTCTTCTCTGATTGCAATAGCTAAGACTTCCAGTACTATATTAAAGAGCAGTGGAGAAAGTGGGCAGCCCTGCCTAGTACCTGTTTTCAGAGGAAAAGAATTCAGCTTTTCCCCATTCAGTATAATGTTAGCTGTAGGTTTTTCATAGATGGCTTTTATTGTGTTCAGAAATGACCCTTCTATATCAATCTTACTGAGAGTCTTAATCATAAAAGGATGCTGTATTTTATCAAATGCTTTCTCCGCATCAATTGAGATGATCATATGGTTTTTATCTTTCTTTCTGTTAATGTGGTGTATTACATTTATGGTCTTGCGTATATTGAACCATCCTTGCATCCCTGGTATAAAGCCTACCTGATCATGATGAATGATCTTTGTTATATGTTGTTGGATACGATTTGCGAGTATTTTGTTGAGAATTTTCGCATCTATATTCATCAATGATATTGGTCTGTAGTTTTCCTTTTTTGTCATATCCTTATCTGTTTTGGGGATGAGGAGGATGGAGGCTTCATAAAATGAATTTGGAAGGTTTCCTTCCTTTTGAATCTTTAGAAATAATTTTAGTAGGATAGGGGTTAACTCTTCCTTAAAAGTTTTGTAGAATTCACAAGTGAAGCCATCTGGGCGTGGGCTTTTCTTTGTTGGGAGGTTATTAATTACTGATTCAATCTCCTGGCTTGCTATGGGTCTATTCAGGTTCTCTATGTCTTCCTGATCCAATCTTGGTAGATTATATGCATCCAGGAATTTGTCCATCTCCTCCAAGTTATCTTGTTTGTTGGCGTAAAGTCGCTCATAGTATCCTCTAATGATATTTTGTATTTCTGCTATGTCTGTGGTAATATTGCCTGTTTCATCACATATTTGATTAATCTGGTTTCTTTCTTTCTTCTTCTTAATCAGTCTAGCCAATGGTGTGTCGATCTTGTTAATCTTTTCAAAGAACCAGCTTTTGCTTTCATTTATTTTCTGTATGGTTCGTTTATTTTCTATTTCATTTATTTCTGCTCGAACCTTTATTATTTCCTTTCGCCTGGCATTTTGGGGATTTGTTTGTTGTTGTTTTTCCAATTCTCTGAGGCATGATGATAAGTTATCTAGTTGCCATCTTTCTGTCCTTTTCTTATGTGCACTAATTGCTATGAATTTTCCTCTTATGACTGCTTTTGCTGTGTCCCATAGATTCTGGACACTTGTGTACTCATTATCATTAGTTTCCATAAATTTTTTTATTTCAACCTTAATTTCTTCAGTAGTGAAGAAGTCATTCAGAAGTAGGTTGTTCAGTTTCCATGTGTTCGTGTATTTTCGGGGTTGTGTCTTGAAATTAATCTTGAGTTTAATTCCATCATGGTCAGAGAAGATGCTGGGTACAGTTTCTATGCCTTTGAATCTATAAAGGCTTGATTTGTGTCCTAATATATGATCTATCTTTGAAAAGGTTCCATGTCGGGGTGAGAAAAATGTATATGTTGTGGATGTAGGGTGGAAAGTTCTATAGATATCTGTCAAGCCCATTCCATTTATAGTATCATTTAAGTCCTGTATCTCTCTATTTATTTTCTGTCTAGAAGACCTGTCTATAGGAGATAATGGGGTGTTGAGATCTCCAACAATTATAGTATTTCTCCCTATATCTCCTTTTAGCTCCAACAGTCTTTCCTTCACATATTTAGGCGCACCTGAGTTGGGTGCGTAGATATTTATAAGGGTTATGTCTTCTTGCTGGATTACCCCATTTACTATTATATAATGCCCTTCTTTGTCTCTTCTTACAGTCTTTGTCTTGAAATCTATTTTGTCTGAGATCAATATCGCTACTCCAGCCTTTTTTTGATTTCCATTTGCATGGAGTATCTTTTTCCAGCCCTTGACTTTTAGTCTATGTATGTCTTTATCCATAAGGTGAGTTTCTTGTAGGCAACAGATAGAGGGTTTCTGTTTTCTTATCCAGTCAGCCAGTCTATGTCTCTTTACTGGAGAATTTAATCCATTGACATTCAATGTAATTATCGATATTTCCGTACCTGATCCTATCATTAAGTGAGCCATTTTCTTGGTTGCTTTTTGTTCTCGTATAACTGTCTCTGATTTTTTAGTTTTCCTGGTATAATACTCCCTTCAGAACCTCTTGAAGAGCTGGTCTGGAGTTGGTAAATTCCTTCAAATTTTGTTTATTCGAGAATGTTTTTATCTTTTTTTCCCATATGAAAGATAATTTTGCCGGGTATAGTATTCTTGGTTGAAATTGTTTTTCACTCAACACTTTTACTATGCTTCCCCATTCTTTCCTTTCCTGCATTGTTTCCGCCGAGAGATCCGATGTTAGCCTGATGGGGTGACCTTTGTAAGTAACCTGGCGTTTCCCTCTTGCCAACTTTAGTATCTTATCTTTGTCTGTTGTTTTTGCCAGTCTGGCTATAATGTGCCTTGGAGAGGATCTTCTTGTGTTGATTCTACCCGGGGTCCTATGTATTTCCTGGGTCTGGATATTTGAGTGCCTTTCTAGATTTGGAAAGTTTTCTTCCAGGATCTCATGGAATAAATTATCTAGGCCCTTATTATTTTCTTCCTCTTCTGGAATACCTATTATCCGGATGTTGGGGCGCTTGATAGTATCCAGTATTCCTCGTATATTATCCTCATTTTTCATGGTTGTTTTCTCAATCTTCTTGATGCTTTTTTCTAGGTCAGATGTTTTGTCTTCTACGTTAGATATTCGATCTTCTGCCTGGTCTAACCTACTTTTAATACTTTCAAGGGAGGTTTTGATTTCCTGTATCACATTCTTCATTCCTAGAAGTTCCATCTGGTTCTTGTTTAAGGTATCCATTTCTTCTTTCAAGTCTTTGAAGGACTTCCTCATCTCCTGGAGCTCCTTGTCTCTTTTCTCTTCCATCTCAGTTAGTTTGGTCACTACAAATAATCTGAATTCCTTATCAGACATGTCCACGACGTCCATTGTATTGACTGTGGGTGATGTAGGCTTGATGATTTCCCTTGAGGGAGAGGCCTTTTGTTGGTTGCTCATATTTCTGGAGCCTCTGCGATTGTTCTTAGTCATCAGGTATTCTATATGTTCCTTCCTAACTGATTGTTAAAAGTTGTACAGGCTTAGAAAATTGATGATTTCCCTTATGGTTGGCCTACCTGTTGCTCACAATTACCATTAACTGTTGCCACTACCCTGGATGGCCTAAAGTCCTCACTGTCTCTAAGGACAGGTGAGCCTTCAATTGACTGAATAAGCAACAAGCCAAGAGCAAAGAAAAACAAACTGAAAAAAGGAAATCGCGCGGCGCGCAAAGCGCGCCGCGCGCTATTCAAATCACCAGAATTCAGAGTCCAAAGGCTAGTGGGGAAGGGTCAGATGATGAGTGACAGGACCAGGTTGGTCAGGTCTGGAGCCTGAGTCCGCCTGGTGCCCGGAATTGCTGGCCGGCTCGATCCGGATTGCGGGTGGGGTGGGGTGGGAGTTCGCCTTAAAGTCCCAGACAACCAACCTGGGGTCCAAGGAGGAGAAACGGTGGGGATGCGTGGAGATTCGGAAAGGTCGGGCCTGCAGCCTCAGTCCGCCTGGTGCCTGGAACTGCTGGCCGGCTCGATCCCGTGTTCTTTTGATGGAGACATATTTCCTGCTTTATTCAGACCTGAGGTTCTTTTTCTACTTCTAAATTGGGAGATGTGTTCCCTTTGAAATACCTGGCTGACAGGGGTTTCTGGCTTGGGGGTCTGGGGCAGGAGCTTCATGGGGCAGTCCTCCCTCACAGTTCCTGGCCCAGGGGTTGAGAGATGGGAGTGGGGTGTCTGTAGGTCTAAGGGCCTTCCTATGTGCTGACTGACAGGGGTTTCTGGCTTGGGGGTCTGGGGATGGAGCTTCAGGGGGGCAGTCCTCCCTCGCAGTTCCTGGCCCAGGGGTCGAAAGATGGGAGTCTTTAAACTTTTTTTAAAAATTAATTTACATTCATTCCCTGAGCATCATCACAACATACTAAATGTGGTTTCTCATCTATAATAAACTGCATAGTGGCTTAATCATGCATGTTATCATCAATAATGTTCCATTTCTACTTTCATATGTGTGTGTGTGTGTGTGTGTGTGTATACACATATGTATATGTATATATGTATATGTATTTATATATATGTTTTTTACCCCATGTCTGACCCTCTGCCCTTTCCCACTCTCTTATTACACTATCTCTGCTGTCTACAGTTGTCTTCCATTCCTTTTCCCCCAACATTTTGTTGATCACACAATACCATAAGTAATCTAACTACTTTCCATAGCAAGTTCAGCTGGTGATTTCAAGAAAAGCAGTTTTGAACTGGTAAGGATATTTCCTTGAAACTTGAAGCCTAGAAACAGGTTAGTATTCTGTTCAAATAGTAGGTACATGAACCTATTGACAGCTCAAGACAGGACAAAAATCCTTAAAGTCACAGAATGCTGTTTCATCAGTTCAGTCTCATGTACTTAATCTTTCTTCTGTTGTGGTTCGATCTTCCTTGAACTCTGGGATATAATACTCAACTCCAGACTTTGTCTTTACAATTAAGTTGCCCATTTTATTAGTTTTTGAACTCTTATTTCTGTGTGTCTGCATTTAATTTTACTGACAGAGCATTCCTTTAAGAATTTCTTGGAGATCTGGTCTGGTGTTGGTAAATTCTTTCAGGTTGTGTTTATCTGGGAATGTTCATGTCTTTTCTTCCCAAATGAATGATAATATTGCTGGGTACAGTATTCTCGGTTGGAATTTCTTTTCCCTTAACACTTTAAATTTATTTTCCCATTCTTTCCTTGCTCGCATTGTTTCTGATGAGAGGTCGGTTGTTAGCCTGATGGGATACCCTTTGTAGGTAACTTGCCGTTTTTCTCTTGCCAATCTTAGTATCTTGTCTTTGTGGTTTTGGTCAATCTGGCTGTAATGTGTCTTGGAGAAGATCTTCTTGGGTTGATTCTATTTGGGGTCCTTTGTATTTCTTGGGACTGAATCTTTGAGTGCCTCTCTAGGTTTGGAAAGTTTTCTTACAGGATTTCATGGAATAGATTATCAATGCCCTTATGAGTCTCTTCGCCTTCTGGGATGCCTATTATCCAGATGTTTGGATGTTTTATGGTATCTAGTATTTCTTATATATTATTCTCAAATTTTTGGGCCATTTTCTCAGTCTTCATGGTGGATTTTTCTAGGCCAGCAATTTTCTCTTCTACATCTGAGATTCTATTTTCTGTATGATCTAATTTGCTTTTAATACTTTCAAGGGAGATTTTGACTTCCTGTATTTTAGCCTTCATCTCCAACTGTTTCATCTGATTCTTTTGTAAAGTGTGAAATTTCTCTTTTAGATCTTGCATGAATTTCCTCACCTCCTGGAACTCTTCAGCTTCTTTCTCCTTCCTCTTCAGAAGTTCATTGTCTCTCTTCTCTTCCATCTCAGTTAGCTTTGCCATTATGAACGTTCTGAATTCTTTTTCAGACATTTCCATGATTTCCACTGAACTGTGTGTGGATGATGAGGAGGTGTCCTTTTCCCTTGGAGGAGAGGTATTTTCCTGCTTCCCCATATTTCTTATGGTCCTGCAGCGATTTCTAGTCATCTGGTGGATGGTTGGTTTCTTCCCAAACTTGGAAGTTCAGTCTTCACAAAGATGACCACATCCCCAAAATTGATCAAAATGAAGTATTATTTCTGTCATTGATATAAATATTCTATCAAAATTCCAGTGTTTTCCTCTCTCTGGTGAGTGCGCATGCCCTACAGCAAAAATATCTCATGGACACCGTGTCTGGCAGAGCACAGTCAGCTCAGCGGCAGGTTCTCCCCGGCGACCACACAGAAGAAACTGCCATATTACTTTTAATATATATAAAAAGAAAACACTTGGCTTGCAAAGTGAATATTCCAACATGCATACATTTCTCACCAGTCCAGTTGAGAATAGTATACACGTTATCTCACCCAGACACCATGATGTCTCAAGTGTCACCGGCCCTCAGACATTGTTTTGAGGAAAAGAAATATACCCGTTTGGATGTAGTAAAAGTTGCAATGAAGTCAGCAGTTTGTGTTGACGAAGTTCAGAGAACAGGAGCTATCTGAGTTGGGGAATGTAATTAACATTGCCAGCAGGTCTTACTCAATTTTAGGTGAGGACTGGGGTAGAAAAGGACAATTTATAGTTAAACTAAAACAAAGAAACATATGGAAGAACTGATCAGCCAGAGATATGAGCTGGAGGTTAAGAAATGAAATAGCAAATGTAATTTGAGGTCCACGTGGTTCCAAGTATGGTTCTGAATGAGCCTTGCAGGGAAGAGCAGTGTGTAGTGGGTTCTAGAGAGTTAGTATGTCCACATTCCATGGATCTATATTAGCCAAATTAGGAATTTAGTGCAGATACTGAACAGTAGACCGCAGAGCCTATCAAGGATTGATGAGGTAACAGGACTTTAAAAAATGTACAATAGTTAAGATGGCACAGTGGAAAAGTGTGTAGGGAAAGAAGCTAAGGCATGAGAGATCAAACGGTCAGGGTTCTAGTCACATCTCTGTCACTTATTAAATGTGTGGCATTTGGCAAAATTACTCAGTCCACTACGCTTGCTTTGTATTTTCCCTTTTTATTTTAGGTAGTTAGCTAGTTTTACAAAAATGTATTTAAGGGTTATTTACTTTTTTATATATTAATTTATATATTCATTTCTATTTCCATAGCCATTTTGAAATATTCTATTATTCCTGGTGAGAAGAGCAAGGAGAGTATGAGGTGCAAAAGATTGACCTGTTCTTGACATTAGACTGGATAGATACTGAGGTGGGAGTAGGAGATGAACTGACAGACTTCTGATCTTTTCCATAAGATCTTATGTACTTCCTTGTTCTGTTTTTGTGGGTGAGAGTAAGAAGATCATTTATAACTGAGACTCTCAGCTTGTTTTATGTTTGTCTGCCCGTCTCTGCTGTGTAAATACTCTTTCCAATGCTTGTCACGTACTGAGTAGGAAACTGACTCTCCGGGGTGGGGTGTGTTGCAGCACGCTGGTGCTGATGTGGCATGCGGTGGGTTTGGAGTCACGCACGGCCTCGCAGGTGCTGAAGACAATACTGTTGATACTGAAAGGAAAGACTGGAGATACGAAGAATGCCCTAATGGAAAGACACTTCTCTCTGGATGATGACAACATGATGCCCTTGGCGGTAAATAATGTGACGAGTGCTTCTTCTCGGTATTGATGCCTTGATCATGGAAAGCCCTATCTTCACACAGCACCTCCATACTTTCCCAACATGGTCCTCCTTTCATGCATCCATTTATCTGGCACATAGTGGTGGGGGCTCTGTGTTACATTTTGCTCACAGAACTTCTGTTCTGAAAGAGACACAGACAATGCTCAGACCAGTGTGTCCTATGTCAGATGGTATAAATTGATAAGAAATATAGATTGACATGGGGAAAGTGACAGGGAGTATTTAGCTGAGCTAGTCAGGGCAGGCCACTCTGTTGAGGGGATAGCTAATCAGAAACCTGAGTCTGTGAGGGTGTGCTTCTTGCATATATCTGTGAACGAGAGTTCTAGGGACTAGCATAATATTTATATCACTGGACTCTCATGTAGGCAACCATGGTTCTAGTCCTGGACCTGGTGGCTTAAAACCCATGCTGGGTGTGTGTGCATGCAAGAGAATGGAGGAGAAGAGATTGTGGGATGCCCTCCCTCCTCCTCGCTTTCTGTCAAGGGTGTCTCTCTGTCTCACTGGCAAGTGCATGTATCCTATAGCAAAAATCTCTCTCTTAAAAACAAACAAACATGGGACCAGCAGTTAGCGTAATGGCTATGTCGCTGGACTCCCACGTAGTCGACCGCGGTTCAAGTCCCGGACCCGGTGGCTTAAACTCACGCCGGGCGCATGTGCGTGCATGCCCAAGATCCCGATGATCGAGGAGAATGGAGGAGAAGGGATTGCGGCGTGGCCATCCCCCTGGGGGCTTTCTATCTCTCTGTCTCTCTCTGTCTGTCTGGCGAGCGCACATGGCCTATAGCAAAAACCTCTCCAAAAAAAGAAAACAACAACAACAACAACAACAAAAACAAACAGAAAAAATATTGAATGATGAAGTGGGGAGATTAATGTCTCTGTATTGACTGACATTCATGGCATTCCCTTTTGAAAAAGCAATGTAATACACTGTAAAATTATATCTAATGTAATATAAAGAAGATTATAATGATAATAAAAATGAAAATTAAAAAAAAGTTTAAAGTGAGAGGAGGGTGGGAAGGGACAGAGGGTCAGAAAGAGGGGTGGGGGAACCAGCAGTTAGCGTAATGGCTATGTCGCTGGACTCCCACGTAGTCGACCGCGGTTCGCGTCTCGGACCCGGTGGCTTACAACTCACGCCGGGCGCGTGTGCGTGCGTGCCCAAGATCCCGAGAGGAGAATGGAGGAGAAGGGATTGCGGCGTGACCATCCCCCCTGGGGGGTGATTTCTCGCTTTCTGTCTCTATGTCTCTCTCTGTCTGTCTGGCGAGCGCACGCGCCCTATAGCGAAAAAAAAAAAAACTTCTCCAAAAAAAAAAAAAAAAAAAAAAAGAAAGAGGGGTGGAAGTAATTCTAGGAACTAGTAATGGAAAATTTTTTTTGTAATGTTCATGATTGTATCACTATGCAGTGTGTACTGGATGGGAGATTGCATTTTGTATGCTGTGATGAAGCTTAGGGAAGGAATGTAAATTGAGTTACAAAAAAAAAGTTTCAGAAAAAAAAATATATATATTCAATGACTGCAGTAGGATATGTAGCCACAGCTAGGTGCTACTTTATAGGATGCGTAAAGTAAGACTTGTGTTCATGGAAATGTGGGTATCACCTGTGTTTGCTATGAGGGTATTTGGATTGATCAGGGTCTTTGGCGTTACAATAAAATGTGAGGAGAAAACAGTATAGAAAGCAAACATAGATACCAGAGACTGTGGGAGGAGAGTGGGAGATGGCAGAGGGTAAGAGATAGAGAATCTAGGATGGGGGGAAAAAAGCAAAACATACAGAAGACAAGAAATGGAAGATCATTTGCTGACAATAACATGCTTGTTGATGTGCTTGATTGAGACAATATATAGTGTAATTTGGATGGAAAATCTCATTTTGTATGCTGTAATGATGTTCAGAGAATGAATGCAAATAAATAAAAAAATAAAAAAATTAAAAAAAAAAGTTTAAAGGAGTATAAGTAAAAAAAAAAAAAGAATTCTAGACAGAGAAAAGGGTCAAGCTCCTGCATGAAGGGCATTCACCTGATTGTCAATGAGTGTAAGGAAGCCACAGAGTGTAGTGAGCTGAGAAAGGCAGCAAGTGGTGTAGCTACCAGCTAGATCATACAGACTTCGACAGGCATAATCTTATCATTCATCATTGCATATCTCCCAAGGACCCAAATCACCACTCCTGGGAGTAAACTCCAGAGCTGTAGTAAAAAATAAATGGCATTGATTCACAAATGTGAGGTGTTGGACTATGTGTTTTTGTTGGTGGACATTGTTGGTAGGCATTATAGTGGTTGGCATGCTGAATGACCTGTTGGATACCTGCCTGCCTCCTCCTAGCCATCCCACTTTTCTGTAATGCATGAGCACAAGAAAGAACTGGCTTTCTAGGAGACATTATGAAGGGGACTCTGTTGGACTGTATGACTTTTCTGAGAACCAGCTTGCCTTCTGATGTTTTGGTAGTGGGGGTTATATTACTCTGGGAGCCCCTTACCATAGGAAGCTTGGCATGGTTTCTGGTTCACAATGACATGGTGACTATTATTGAGGAATGAATGGGCATGCATACTTCTGATTTCCTTTCAGGGAAGTGGCAGGAGGATTGCCAGGGCCCTCCTTCCCCTTAGTAATGTGGTCTGGATTTTGAGGGAGATGGTACATTCCTTACTCTCTTCCTTCCCTGCAGGCATCCCAGGCCTTATGTACCCTGCTGCCCATTGACTCTTACAGGAAAGCAATGATCTACTTCTTCCCCCAACTGCTGATGGCCCTCATGTTTCAACACTCCTATAGCAGCCGGATGAGGCCACTGGAGCAGGACAGTCCTTTGTGAGCAGATGGTGATCACTTTAGATTAAACAAGGGATCAGCACTGAGCAGCTAGCTGTTGCTACTCTCTCAGATTCATGAGGGATTCTTTACAGTTCCATGTGTAGCATGTTCTCTGTTATGCTTCTCCCTCCTCTCAGGGATAGAATGCCTTCAGAAAAGTACCTAGACATTAGCTAGGGCCTTTCCCAAGTGTGTGTAGTATGGCAAGAACCACAGGACACCAGTTACTCCTGCATCACTCCCTTGCCTGCTATTATGCAGGGCAAGGCCTAAGGTCCAAGCTGGATATAGCCCAACACTACCATTGTTTAGTCTTAGGGAGTGGCCTAGCATGGCTCTTGTGCATGTTAAAAAAAATAGCTCGCACAAACATTATCTGTGAAGTTGAGGTTTTATGGTTGGGGACTGATATGTGAATTTATGATGACATCCACTCACCTGTCCTCACAGGGAGAGGTTCAGCAATTCCCTTTTGTCCAAGAGAAACTAGTTGGTTCTACTGCCCTGAAGGGAAGTCTCAACCCCACTGTCTATTTCCCTTGGAGCGCTAGCGGGCTTCTAAGCCAGCCTGAGCTCTAAAACACAATCAGGCCCATTATGACGCATAACCCCTCCCTGTCCTGTAAGCAGACATACACCAAATCATCCTGAGTGGGTGAGAATAGATCCTATTGATTCATGGCATCCACAGAAGAAGGTCATGACCTTTAGCAAGTCATTGCATCATTGAACAGCTCTTCTAAATAAGTGAACAAACTAACAAGCTGTTTTTTGATTAACCCTTGGTCTTAGTGCTTCAGTTTTACTCTGCTACTCAGTGTATGGTTAAACAGACCTGATGAAGGCCATTATCAGTCTCCTTCCTTTGGAACATCCCCATTGTTAAACCTGTTTCCTGCCCAAAATGAGATGAAAGGCGGGTGCTCTTAGTCTGTGAAGGTCATTGTTAGATGATGACCTACTCTTCTGTGACCTTAGGTATGCTCGGGATGCCCTGAGAGTTCTACTGAATTGTTCTGGACTGCAACAGGTGGATGCTGCTCTAGAGAAAAAGAGCTGCTGGGAGCAGTATGGCCAAGTGCAGTATCATCATCACGGGGTCTACCTCATTGCCAAGTAAGAGCAGGAGACTGCTGAGGATGTGTATAGTATTCTCAATTGCACTGAGATGTATATCATGCTGGGTAAAGTCTCTATAATCTAAATTATGTATAGTAATTGAATGTATAAATAATAATAATAATGGAAAAAAAGATTTTTTAAAAGTATATTAAAAGAAAAATAGAGCAGGAGACTGCCTGTGGGCCTCAGTCTCTGTCCCCTCTTCTCCACCTGCCTGCAGTTAGGCCATGTGGGAACACAGCTGACATTGCTTTGATTTCCAAATCTCTCTTCATGATTTGATTTCTACATCTTCAGTTACTTGAAAGGATTTTTTTATTTGGGGATATGTTCCCCTTTTCTGACTCTCTTGCCTGGTGATCCACATCCCTGATCGCCCACCCCTCCAGAGACCTGGTTTCTATTTCAGACCAAGAGAACTAGAGCTGAGTCTGTTTTTTCCTCTGATGGTAACTGGTCCCTGCTCTGTAGTCATCTGACAGTTTCAGGAGGCTCCCACTTTAGAGAGGTCTGCACAAAGCCTCTTCCCAATGAGTCATGTAAATCTGGGAAAAGATTTTTTGTTTTGTTTTGTTTTTGAGAGGTTTTTGCTATAGGGCGCATGCACTCACCAGAAAGAGAGAGACAGAGACAGAAAGCAAGAAATCACCCCTAGGTGGATGGCCACACCACAATCCCTTCTCCTCCATTCTCCTCTCGGGATCTTGGGCACAACCACACATATGCCTGGCATGAGTTGAAGCCACCGGGTCCAGGACTCTAACTGCGATCGACTACGTGGGAGTCCAGCGACATAGCCATTATGACAACTGCTGGTCCCTGGGAAGGATTTTTATAGAAGAGGATTTTTATTTTTTCAATTGAAAAGGTTTGTTTCTAGTTAGCCCTTTAGTGAATAACAAGTTTCTGATTATAGGACTTATATTTTCTGATAAAGAATCAAGATGCAGGGCTCTGATAACATCACAGACCTCTTGAAGCATGAGTAACACAGAAAGTACAATCTATATGGTCCATGGGCTCCTGGTGCTTTCAAGGAACACAGCTTATTATAAAAAAGTAGAGTATATCTGTATCCTATAAGTGACCACTAGGTAAGTGTTACTCTAAGGATCTCTAAAAAGTATTTGTGAGGGACCATCAGTTGTTGTAATGGCTATGTCACTGGACTCCCATGTAGTCGACCGTGGTTCGAATCCTAGACTCGGTGGCTTAAACTCATGCCAGGTGTGTGTGCATGCATTCCCAAGATCCCGAGAGGAGAATGGAGAAGGGATTGTGGCATGGCCATCCCCCATGGGGAGGGGGTGTGATTTCTCGCTTTCTGTCTCTCTGTCTCTGTCTTTTTGGCAAGTGCATGCATCCTATAGCAAAAACCTCTCCCTCCAAAAAAGTACTTGTGTTGCTTTGTTTTTAAAAGTCTTTTTTTCCCCCAAGAGTGAGAGACAGGAGAGAAAGAAAAAACCAAGCATCATCAGCAGGTTTTGCCCTGTAATTTCCCCCATTATCCACCCATCTTGCATATACCTCCCACCTGCCCAGACAGCAGGATCATGGACACGTACACTTGGCACGCACAGGCCGACCCCAGAACCAACCCCATGAACTTTCATATGGATCCAGCTCTGCTTCACCAGCATGTAACTGCTGTGCCACCAAGTCAGCCTGCTAAGAAGTCCCTGTGGACCCTCCTACTCAATGTATAGAGCACAACAATCACCAGCACCTGGGAGTTCCAGATGCAGAATCTTATGACCATCCCAGACCTGCTAAATTGGAACTAGCAACTTAACAAGAACACCAGATGATTTGTAGAGCAGCCTGGAGTCCTGATATGCAGACTTTGTCTCATAACCTTCCCAATCCTGCCCTTTCTGGTCTGATCTAAGTGGTGTATCAGCACAACTGTGAACCTAGCCCCTGCCCAAGTGTGTTATGGAGAATGGCTCAGTGAATCGGGGCTCATTATCTCTTTTCCTGAGTAACTCTCTCCTGTGTTTTTATCGTTGGAAGGAAGGGTTTGCTCTAAAACTGCAAAGGAACCTGTTTTCAGCCATCTTGGATTGAGCACTAGATAGCTATTTTCTTTCTCGTTGGTCCAGAATTGAGGGAGCTTGCACTATAGTAGGGCATTCTGTTCTGTGTCAAAAGGTGGTCGAGACATTAAGAAAGGGATATTGGCAGTAATCCAAGCATGCTCATTCTCCAGAGTCTACAGAATTTATAGTGCAGTTGCACTTTAGATCCTGAAATATTAGAGTATGTTTCTTTTTATCTGGGAGGTACAAGAGGATAATGATTCTATCTTTGCCACTATTAGCATTTGCTAATTCAGATTCCTATTCTTACAGAACTCTCAGTGATTATAAATTTCAACAGTTTCCAGAGACCTTGCATTACCTCTACAAGCTCTCAATAGGTGGTCCCAGGAGTACTGAGGACAGAGTCATCATCATTATATTCCTCACTGAAGTAAGTCTTGTTGAATGTCCAGAAAAAATAACTAAGCTATATTATTATTATTATTTGCTGTAGGGCATGTGCATTCACCAGAGAGAGACAGAGAAAGAGGGGGAAATAGAGAAATCACCTTCCAGAGGGATGGTCACCCTTAATCCCTTCTCCTCCATTTTTCTCTTGGGATTTTGGGCATGCACACATACTCTCCTGGCTGGATTCTTAGGTTGCTGGGTCTGAGACTCAAACTCTGCACTGTGTAGTTAGCCATGTGAGATCCAGTGCCTTAGCCTCTGTACCACCTGTTGGCCTTGAAACTATTCTATCTTTAATTAAGCTACTTTCTTGAACTCTCATAGTTATTCTAGTAATTTTCAGCATTTTTTCTAGCTATATGATTTTGCTGTATGAAAAATAATATTGTCACTTCTATTCAAATACTTTTATTTTCCTGAATCATGTGTTTTTTTCTTGGCTTTTAAGTACAATTTTTTAAAATTTTTTCTAGGTTTATTGGGGTATAATTAATAAACAAAAATGTGTATATAAAAAGTATACAAAGTGATGATTTTATATATGATATATGATATATATATATATATATATATGCCATATATATGTATATATATGGCATATATATATATACACACAGTGAAATGGTCACCACAATCAAATTTGTTAACATATTTGTCACTCTACTTAGTTACCATTGTGTGTGCATTATGTGTGTGCATGTGTGTGTGTGTGTGCAGGTGTGCATGTGTGTGGTGAAGACATTTAAGATCTATGAACAATTTTCAAGTAAACAATACATTAGAAATTATAGCTACCATGTTCATTAGATCCCCTAGAACAATTTCATCTTATAACTGAGAGTTACTCATCTTCTAACTTTTGATCAACATCTCCAAATTCCCCCCACCCACTAGATCCTGGTAAACACCTTTCTACTCTTTGCCTCAATGGGTTCAAATTTTTGAGATTTCACATGTGAGTGAGATGATAAAGTACTTTTCTTTCAGTACCTTCTATCTGAAGTATGTGCACATTTTTTTTTATTCATTCATCCATTGACAGAAACTTGCATTGGTCCTATATCTTGGTTACTGTTACTAGTCCTGCAATGACCATGGGTGCAGATAACTTTCAAAGAACTGATTTTTCTTGCTTGGATTTATACTCAGCAGTGGGATTTCTGAGTCATATGATAGCTCTATTTTTTAGTTTTTTGAAGGGCCCACATACTGTTTTCCAGAGTGATTGTGCTAAGTTATTACCCTGACAACATTGTGTAAGAGTTCCTATTTCTTCACATCCTTACCATCATATTTTTTTTCTTTTTGTTAAAGCCATTGTAATTGGTGAATGATGTTTCATTGTGGTATTTCATTTTATTTGTATTTCTCTGATGATTAACAATGCTGAGCATTTCTTCATATACTTGTTGGCCACTTGTATGTCTTTTTTTTTTTTTTTTTTAGCAACATGTCTATTCAGATAATTTCCTTTGTTTCTTCTTTCTTTCTTTTGAGAGAAAGAGCGGTACCCTTCACAAAACATGACCATGCCCCTTCCCCAAGCCTTCCAGCCTGCCAGGATCATGGGTGCCCCTGACTTATTGCTTTGTCAGCAATAAATCTTTCCTGTTTGTCCACTTTCTATCAAATGCCAGGGTCTTTCCAGGTGTGTTCATGTCAACCCTGGATTCAAATTCAACCAGGCCCTCAAATACAGTTCGTATATTGTGCAGTGGTACCTTATTGCCTGGGCAACAATGGCTGATCCTTGCCCATTTAAAAATATATTATTTATTATTATTTATACATTCAATTGTTATACATCATTTAGTTTGTAAAGAGATTTTACCCAATATGATATACGCCATATAGCAGGCAATGTTGAGAATACTATACACATCATCACCAACAGGGAACAAACCATGTCTGTGTCCCACAAATGACTAACTTCTCTATTTATTCCCAAATTACCCTTCCTGCACTCTTCCCCTCTCCAACTCTCCTTCCACTTAGTCCCCATTGTCCATAACAATTTTCAATGTTTTTATGTCCCTCAGTCTTTCAGTCTCTAATGTATATGTTAAGTGGAGACATACAATATCTCTGTTTCATAGCCTGACTTGCTTCTCTCAGTGATACATCTTCCTTGTTTGTCCACTTTCTATCAAATGCCAGGGCCTTGTTTTTTTATGGCTGAATAGTATTTCATGGAGTATATGTGCCACACTGTTTCTGACTGAGCATTCTCCTGTCCTTTGGGTAGATACCTTGAAGTGGAATTGCTGGATCATATGGTAGTTCTATTTGCAGGTCTTTGAGGAACCTCCATATTGTTCTCCACAGTGACTAGACCAATTTACATTCTCACCAACAATATAGGAGAGTTCCCTTTTCTTTTCTTTCTTTTTTTTTTTTGAGAGGTTTTTGCTATAGGGCGTGTGCGCTCACCAGACAGAGAGAGACAGGGAGATAGAAAGTGAGAAATCACCCCCCCCCAGGGGGGATGGCCACGCTGCAATCCCTTCTCCTCCATTCTCCTCTTGGGATCTTGGGCACGCACGCACACGCGCCCGACATGAGTTTTAAGCCACTGGGTCTGGGACTCGAACCATGGTCGACTACATGGGAGTCCAGTGACATAGCCATTACACTAACTGCTGGTCCCGGAGAGTTCCCCTTTCAATGCATCCCCTCCAGCACTTACTTTTTTTTTTTTCATCTTTGCCATTCTGAATAGGGTTAGGTGGTATCTCATTGTGGTTTTGATCTGCATCTCCCTTGTGATGGGGGATGTTGAGCATTTTTTCATATGTTTTTGGCTGTTTGCATATCTTTTTTTTTTATTTATTTATTTTTGTATATACTTTCAATCATATTGTTTGTCTTACAATGAGACCATTTTGATATGTGAACATTTCTCCCCAGACCCGTTGATCGAAATATCTTCAGCAGATAACACCACACCTCCCCATCCCGTCAATGCTCTACCTCTGTATCCCTTCTCTAAATGTCTTTCGTTGGGCCCCACTCCTCCACATACACCTCATCTGACATTCACACCCATCTCTTGTGTTTGTTCAACTGTTAGTCAATCAGTTTCAGACATAGAAAGCAGACAAACGGTATATGTTAAGTGGGGACATACAATGTCTCTCCTTCATAGTCTGGCTTGCCTCACTCAGCAGTACATCTTCCATATTCTTCCACTTTCTGTCAAAAGCCAGGGCTCTGTTGGTTTTTATGGCTGAGTAGTATTCCATAGAGTATATGAGCCACAGTTTTTCAATCCATTCCTCCATACGGGGACATCTGGGTTGGTTCCAAGACTTAGCAATTGTGAATAGTGCCGCAATAAACATCGATGTGCAAGCACTTTTCCAATGAAGAATTCTTCTGTCCTTTGGGTAGATACCGAGGAGTGGGATCTCTGGATCATATGGCAGATCTATCTGTAGATTTTTGAGGAATCTCCAAATTATTCTCCACAGTGGTTGGACCAATCTACATTCCCACCAGCAGTGTAAAAGAGTTCCCCTTTCACCACACCCCCGCCAACACTTATCATTTTTTGTTTTTTTAATATTAGACAATCTGACTGGGGTTAGGTGGTACCTCATTGTTGTTTTTATCTGCATTTCCCTTACGATGAGGGAGGTTGAACATTTTTTCATATGCCTTTTGGCCATTCGTATGTCATCTTTAGAGAGTGTTTTCTTCATCTCCTTCTCCCATCTTTTAATAGGGTTGATCATCTTTTTTCCAAACACCTTTTTTAGTTCCTTATGTATTCTGGTTATCAGTCCCTTATCTGATGCAACATTTACAAAAATATTTTCCCATTCTGAGGGCTGTCGATTCACACTAACTACTGTGTCTTTGGCCATGCAGAAACTTCTTAGTCTGATGTAATCCCACTTGTCTATTTTGTGGACGATGGACTCTGCTTTGAGTGTCTTCTTTAGGAAGTCTTTCCCTACACCAATGTCTCCCAGAGTTTCCCCAGCATTCTCCAGGAGCAGCTTTATAGTTTGAGGTCTTAGATTTAGATCCTTGATCCACCTTGACTTGATTCTTGTCAAAGGAGAGAGGTAGGGGTTCAGATTCATCTTTCTGCAAGTGGAAGTCCAGTTTCTCCAGCACCACTTGCTGAAGAGGCTTTCATTTTCCCACTGGATTGACTGGTACCCCTTGTCAAAGATCAGTTGACTGTATGTTTGGGCACTTATTTCTGGGGACTCTATTCTGTTCCATTGGTCCACATGTCTGTTTCTGTGCCAATACCATGCTGTCTTTATTACCACAGCTTTGTAATACATTTTTGGATCGGGGATTGAGATGCCACCCACTCCATTCTTCTTGTGTAGAAGTGCTTTGGCAATACGGGGTCTTTTATGATTCCAGACAAATTTTAAGATTGTCTTTTCTAGATCTGTGAAGAATGTGTCTGGTACTTTGATTGGCATTGCATTAAATAGGTAGATTAATTTGGGTAGAATTGCCATTTTGATTATATTAACTCTTCCAATCCATGAACATGGGATGTCCTTCCATTTTTTTGTGTCATTTTCAATTTCTTTTTTTACCTTCTCATAGTTTTCCTTGTGGAGGTCTTTAACTTCTTTGGTTAGATTTATTCCTAAATATCTTATACTTTTAGTGGCTATGGTAAACGGAATAAGTTTTTTCAGTTCTATCTCAGTCTGCCTGTTATTCGTATACAGAAATGCTATCGATTTCTGTATATTGATTTTATATCCTGCAACTTTACTGAATTCATGTATTACTTCCAGTAGTTTTTCCATGGAGACCATTGGGTCTTCTATGTATACAATCATGTCATCTGCAAATAGAGAGAGTTTCACCTCTTCTTTTCCTATTCGAATGCCCTTTATTTTTTCCTCTTTTCTGATTGCGTTGGCGAGGACTTCCAGAACTATGTTGAAAAGAAGAGGAGAAAGTGGGCATCCTTGTCTTGTTCCTGTGTTTAGTGGGAAAGCTTTCAGCTTTTCTCCATTCAGGATGATGTTCGCTATGGGTTTTTCATAGATGGCTTTTATTGTATTGAGAAATGGCCCTTCTATGCCAATTTTGCTAAGAGTCTTGATCATGAAGGGATGTTGTATCTTATCAAATGCTTTTTCTGCGTCAATCGATATGACCATATGGTTTTTGTCTTTCTTCCTATTAATATGGTGTATTATGTTTATGGTTTTGCGTATGTTGAACCAACCTTGCATTCCTGGAATAAAGCCTACCTGATCATGGTGTATGATCTTCTGTATAAGTTGTTGAATACTATTTGCTAGTATCTTGTTGAGAATCTTTGAGTCTATGTTCATCAGAGATATTGGTCTATAGTTTTCCTTCCTTGTCCTGTCCTTATCTGTTTTGAGGATGAGGGTGACAGAGGCTTCATAGAATGAATTAGGGAGAGATTCACCCTTTTGGATCTTTAGAAATAATTTGAGCAGAATGGGAGTTAACTCTTCTTTGAAAGTTTTGTAGAATTCAGAGGTGAATCCATCGGGGCCAGGGCTTTTCTTTGTTGGGAGGTTACTTATTACTGATTCAATTTCCTGGCTTGTTATGGGCCTATTTAGACTCTCTATTTCTTCCTGGCTCATTCTTGGTAGATTATATTTGTCCAGGAATTTGTCCATCTCATCCAGATTATCTTGTTTCTTAGCGTATAGATGTTCAAAGTATCCTCTAATGATGTTTTGAATTTCTACTATGTCTGTTGTTATGTTACCAGCCTCATTGCAGATTTGATTCACCTGGTTCCTTTCTCTCTTCTTCTTAATAAGTCTCGCTAGTGGGGTATCAATTTTGTTTATCCTTTCAAAGAACCAGCTTTTGCTTTCACTTACTTTCTGTATAGTACGTTTATTTTCTATTTCATTTATTTCTGCTCGGATCTTTATTATTTCCTTTCTCCTGTAATTTTTTGGATTTTTTTGCTGTTGCTTTTCCAATTCTCTAAGGCTTAATGTTAGGTGATCCATTAGCCTTTTCTCTGTCTTCCTCTTATGTGCACTAATTGCTATGAACTTCCCTCTTATGACTGCTTTGGCAGTGTCCCAAAGATTATGGAAACTTGTATCTTCATTGTCATTGGCTTCCATGAATCTTTTGATTTCGGACTTTATTTCTTCGGTAATAGTGGAGTCATTCAGGAGTAGGTTATTTAGTTTCCATGTTTTTAGGTATTTTTGAGGATTTCTCTTGAAATTAAACTCGAGTTTGATTCCATCATGGTCAGAGAAGATGCTGGAAATAGTTTCTATGCCTCTGAATCTGCAGAGGCTTGCTTTGTGTCCTATGATGTGGTCAATCTTCGAGAAAGTTCCATGTCGGGGTGAGAAAAAACTATATCTTGTGGTTTTTGGGTGGAAAGTTCTATAGATGTCTGTTAAGTCCAATTGATTTATGGTATCATTTAGATCCTTGATCTCTCTACCTATTTTTTGCCTAGATGATCTGTCCAGAGGGGATAATGCGGTGTTGAGATCTCCAACAATTAGTGTGTTGCAGTCTATCTCCCCTTTCAGATCTAACAATCTTTCCTTCACATATTTGGGTGCTCCTGTGTTAAGAGCATAGATATTAATAAGCGTTATATCTTCTCGATCTATAGAACCTTTTACTATGATGTAGTGCCCTTCTTTGTCTCTTCGGACACTTTTTGTTTTAAAGGTTTGCATATCTTTTTAAAAGCATTATTTATTCATATAATTTTCCCATCTTTTTATTGGATTAATCATTTTCTTCTGGGTAAGCCACTTGAGTTCCCTGTATATTCTGGTTATAAGTCCCTTATCTGAAGCATCGTTAACAAAAATTATCTCCCCTTCTGAGGTTTGTCAATTCATACTAATTACTGTGTCCTTTGCTGTGCAGAAATTTCTTACTCCAATGTAATCCCACATGTCTATTTTGAGAATTATTACCTGTGCTTTGGATGCTTACTTCAGAAATCTTTGCCTACCCCAGTGTCTCCCAGAATTTCCCCAGTGTTTTACATCAGTAGTTTTATAGTTTGTAGATCTTTGACCCACTATATTAATGGTGACAGATAGGAGTTCAGATTCATCTTTTTGCAGGTGGATATCCAAGTTTTCCAGCACCATTTGTGAGAGATTTTTCTTTTCCCACTGGATTGACTGGTACCCTTTGTCAAAAATCAGTTGGCTGTATGTTTTGGGGTTGATTTCTGGGGTCTCTACTCTGTTCCATTGGTCTTCTTGTCTGTTTTTTTCCTTGGTGCCAATACCATGCTGTTTTGATTATCACAGCTTTGTGATATATTTTGGAATCAGGAAGAAAGATGCAACCTACCCCACTCTTCTTGTGCAGTATGGCTTTGGCAATGCATGGTCTTTTATGATTCCAGATAAATTCTTTGATTATCTTTTATAGATCTGTGAAGAATGTCTCTTGTAATTTTATAGGGGTTTTATTAAACACGTAGATTAATTTAGGTAGGATTGTCATTTTGATTATATTAATTCTCCCAACCCAAGAACATAGAATGTCCTTCCACTTTTTTGGTGTCCTTTTCAAATTCTTTTTAAATACTGTCATAGTTTTCCTTATAGAGGTCCTTAACTTCCTTGGTTAGTTTTATTCCTAGGTGTCTCATACTGTTTGGTAAATGAGATAACTTTTTTCAGGTCCTTCTCTGTCTGCTTGTTGTTTGTATATAGAAATGCTATAGATTTTTGTAAATTAATTTTGTGTCCTGCCACTTTACTATATGCATTTATTACTTTGAGAAGTTTTTTCATGGATTCTATTGGTTCTTCTACATATACAATCATGTCATTGGCAAACAGAGATAATTTCAACTCTTCTTTCCCCATTGGAATGCCTTTTATTTAATTCTCTTGTCTGACCATATTGGCTAGGTCTTCCAGTACTATATTGAATAGGAGTGGAGAGAGTGGACAGCCTTGTGTTGTGCCAGTTTTTAGTGGAAAAGCTTTTAGATTTTCCCCATTCAGTATAACGTTAGCTATAGGTTTTCATATATGACTTTTATTTTGCTGAGAAATGATCCTTCTACGCTGATTTTACTGTCTTAATCATGAAGGAATGTTGTGTTTTGTTAAATGCTTTTTCTGCATCGATTGAAATGATCATGTGGTTTTTAATCTTTCTTTCTGTTAATATGGTGTATTACGTTTAGGGTTTTGTGTATGTTGAACTACCCTTGTAGCCCTGGAATAAAGCCGGTCGAGATGAATAATCTTTTTTATATGTTGTTGAATACATTTAGCAATTATCTTGTTGAGAATTTTTGCATCTATGTTCATCAGAGATATAGGTCTGTAGTTTTCCTTTTTTATCATATCCTTATTCATTTTAGTAATGAAGGTGAAGGAGGCTTCATAGAATGAATTTGGAAGGGTTCCTTCCTTTTGGATCTCAAGAAACTGTGAGTAGAATGGGGGTTACCTCTTTAAAAGTTTTCTAGAATTCAGCTGTGAAGCCATCAAGACCTGGAGTTTTCTTTGTTGGAAGGTTATTTATTATTGATTCAATCTCATGGCTTGTTACTACAGGTCAATTCAGGCTTTCTATGTCTCCTGAGACAATCTTGGTAGATTATACGTGTCCAGGAATTTGTCCATATCATCCTGGTTTTCTTCTTTGTTGGTGTATAGTCACTCATAGTATTCTGTAATGCTGTTTTGTATTTCTATTATGTGTTTTGTAATGTTGCCTGATTTATTGTGAATTTGATTTATCTAGTTCCTTGTTCTCTTCTTCTTAATTAGTCTAGCTAATGGTGTGTCAATCTTGTTTATCTTTTCAAAGAGCTAGCTTTTGCTTTCATTTATTTTCTGTAGAGTTTATTTGCTATTTTTTTTTTCTGCACGAATCTTTATCTCTTTTTTCCTGGCATTTTTTGGACTTCTTTGTTGTTGTTTTTCCAGTTCTCTGAGGTATCATGTTGGGTTGTCCTTTTGCTACCTTTCCATCTTTTTCTTATGTACACCAATTACTATCATACTCCTCTAAATGATTGTTTTTGCGGTGTCCCATAAATTTTAGAAACTTGTGTTCTCATTCTTACTTGTTTCCTTGAATCTTTTGTTTTCAGTCTTAATCTGCTTAGTAGTCAGGAAGTCATTCAGAAGTATGTTGTTTTGTTTCCATGTATTTGTGTATTTTCGAGGATTTTTCTGAAATTAATATCAAGTTTAATTCCATCATGGTCAGAGAAGATGCTGGGTATAATTTCTATGCTTTTGAATCTGTAAAGGCTGGTTTTGTGCCATATCATGTAGTCAATCTTCTAGAAAGTACCATGTGGGGATAAGAAAAATGTATATTTTGTGTTTTGGTGGTGAAACATTCCATAGATGTCTGTCAAGTCCATCTGATTTATGGTATCATTTAGATCTTGAATCTCTTTGCTTATTTTTTTTGTCTCATTGTTCTGTCTAAAGGAGATAATGGGGTGTGGAGATTTCCAACAATTATTGTGTTATAGTCTATCTCTTCTTTTATATGTAGCAGTATTTTCTTTACATATTTGGGTGCTCCTGGGTTGGGTGCATAGATATTTATAAGCGTTATATATTCTTGATGAATTAGCCCTTTTCCTGCTATATAATGTCCTTCTTTGTCTCTTCTTATGTTTTTGTCTTAAAGTGTATTTTGTCCGAAATCAGTATAGCGACTCCTGCTCTTTTTTGGATTCCATTGTCATGGAATACCTTTTTCCAGCCCTTCACTTTTAGTCTATGTATGTCTTTATCCATGAGATGGGTTTCTTGTAGGCAGCAGTTGGAGGGGTTCTGATATTTAATCCACTCAGCCAGTCTATGTCTCTTGATGGGAGAATTTAATCTATTAACATTCAATTTTAGTATAGATATTTCCAGACTTGTCCCTACCACTAAGTTGGCCATATTCTTGGTTGTTTATTTGTTCTCTTATTGCTGTCTGTCTGACTTTAGTTTTCTTGATATAATACTCCTTCCAGAATTTCTTGAAGAGTTGGTAAGGAGTTGGGAAATTCTTTTAGGTTTTTTTTTTTCCAAGAACGTTTTTTATCTTCTTTTCCCATATGAAGGATAATCTTGCTGAGTATAGTAATCTTGGTAGAAATTGTTTTTCATTTAACATTTTGAATATATTTCCCTATTCTTTCCTTGCTTGCATTGCATCCAATGAGAGGTCTGGCATTACCCTGATGGGATAGACTTTGTAAGTCACTTGACTTTTCTCTCTTGCCAATCTTAGTATCTTGTCTTTGTCTGTGTTTTTGACCAATCCAGCTATGATGTGCTGTGGAGAGGATCTTCTTGGATTGATTCTATTTTGGGGTTCTTTGTATTTCTTGGGTCTGTTTGCCTATCTAGACTTGGAAAGTTTTCTTACAGGATTTTGTGGAATAGATTGTCAATACCCTTATTAGTTTTTTCAACTTCTGGTATACCAATTATTCAGATGTTTGGGCATTTCATGGTATCTAGTATTTCTTGTATATTATCCTCAGCTTTCTTGGCTGTTTTCTCAGTTTTTTTGACAATTTTTTCTAGGTCAGAGGTTTTGTCTTCTATTTCTGATATTTGATCTTCTTCATGGTCTAACATGCTTATAATCCTTTCTAGGAAGATTTTGATTTCCTGTGTTACAGCCTTCAAATTTAACAGTTCCGTTTGATTATTTTTTTATGGTGTACCATTCTTCTTTCATATTATGGAAGGACTTCCTCATCTCTTGAGCTTAATGTCTCTTTTTTCTTGCATCTCATAGAGTTTTGTTACCATAAATATTCTGAATTCTTTTTCTGACATTTTGGTAATATCCTCTAATTTTTCCCTACATGGAGACAAGTTACAGTGTTCTCTTGTGGGAGATAGTATTTGATTCTCTCATCCATGAGGCTCTACTCTGGGAGATATTATTTTATTCTCTCATCCTTGAGGCTCTTCCTTGATTTTTAGTCATTTGGTATTTATTTGCTTTTGGCTAATTTGTTGGAGAAGGATTCTGTAATTTTGAGCTCGTGTGTTTCCCTTACTATGAATTAATTTGGTGCTATTTTCTCCCTTCTACTGTGTCCTCTAGTGTGGGAATCACAGGAGGAGTTTTGAAATTGGAGTTATGAAGGGGAGTTTCATACTTTCTACAAGTACAGTGCGGGGCGAAGAATTCTCTAGAATTCATAGTGTTCTGATGTTTAGCTACTATGCACCTAGCCTTCTCTTGGCAGTGAGTAAGGGCTGAGCAGTAAAAAGGAAAGTAAGGTAAAAGAAAAACAAAGTAGGAAACAGAAATAGGAATAAAAAGCAATAGGAAAAGAAGGAAAGAAGCAGAACAAAAAGAGGAGGAAAAAAAACAGAAATTATGTCACAGAAAATAAAATCGGGTTAAAAATGGAAAGCCGTGTGTAAAGCTTGAGCACAATGTGAAGGGGGGCAACAGAGGCAGAGATGCAAATGCCTGGGTGGAATCTGTCCTGACTAGCACTGGAGTCTGGAAGAGGGAGCCCTGCCTGGGGAGATTCACAGCCGTGAATCTGGACCCAGAAGGGGCAGAGATGGAGATGCCCAGACAGGTTCTGTCCTGACTAGCACTGGGATCTGGAAGGGTGGGGGTGTCCCTGACTGGGGGCACTCACAGCCGTGAAGCTGGACCAGAAGGGGCAACAGAGGCAGAGCCCTTACCCATTTTTAATTCAATCATTTATTTCTGTTGAGTTGTTCAAATTTCCAGTCTATTCTGTATATCAACCCCTTGTTATCTGAATTTATTACAAATAATTTATCCTATTTTTAATAGCTATATTATTACTGTATTGACTATTCCTTTGTGATATAGAAACTTTTTAATTTGATTCTGCTCCGTTTGTCTATTTTTGCTTTTGTTGTCTATGATTTTGAGATTTCAAACTTATAAATTTTTTTCCCCAAAACCAATGTCCTGAAGTGTTTCCCTATGCTTTCCTCTTGTAGTTTTATAGTTCTGGGTCTTACATTTAATTCTTTAATCCATTTGATTAATTGATTTTCTTAGCAACTGGGAGAGATAAGGATCTATTTTCCTTCTCTTACATGTGGATACCCAGTTTTCCTAGAGTCATTTATTGAAGAAACTTTCCTTTACCCAATGTATGTTCTTTGAGACTTTGTGAAAAGTCAACTGATTATATATGTCGATTTGTTTCTGTGTTTTATATTCTGTTCCATTCATTATGCACCTTTTATAGGCAAGTACTATGATGTTTTAGTTACTACAGCTTGGTAAGTGTGTTTAAATCAGGTATTGTAATGCCTCCAGCTTTTTTCATTTTGCTCAGGATTTATTTGGCTATTTTCAGTCCTTCAAGTTTTCAAACACTAGGATAACTTTTACTATTTCTGTGAAGAATGCCATTGATACTTTTATAGAATTTCTTTAAATCAATAGACATTTCAGGGTAGTTTTTTTTAAAAAAAATAATTAATTGTCCTAGTTGTTCCAATTTATGAGCACAGGATATCTCTCCACTGTGTGTGTGTGTGTATGTGTGTGTCTTCTTTGATTTTTTATCAGCATTTTATACTTTTCATGGCAGAATTTTATCACCTTGGTTAAAGTTATTTCTAGATATTTTATATTTTTGTAGTTATTATAAATAGGATTGCTGTTTTATTTCTTTTTCAAAATAGTTCACTATTGGCATATAGAAACACTACTGATTACAAACCACCATTTCCTATTAGAACATTCTGAATTTGGCATACCTTTTCTAGTGAGTTCTTTACATTCACATATTTTCTTGTTACTTTTTGTCATATCACACACCTCCATTTAGCACTTATTTTAAGATATATTATGAAGTCCTTCAGCTTTATTTGTTTGGGAGTATTTTTTATGTCTCCTTATCTATGAAGGAAACCCTTGCTAGATGTAGTGTTTTGGGGTGTAAGCTTTTTTTAAAATTTTCTTTCAACCTTTTGAATGTATTATACTATTCCCTCCTGGCTTGCAAGATTTCTCTTGAGAAGTCTGCTGATAACCTTTTAGAAACTCCCCTATATGAACAGAGTGTGGCTCCTTCTGGGTTTGTGGGCCTTGCACTGTGTCATTAGGTGGGTTTTTGAGAAACACTGGCCTCAGACCATGGCTAGCAAGGCTGGAATCAAGTTACAAGGTTGCTTTATTGTCCACAGCTAATACTCATGATCTGCAGGTCTGCCTCCAGATGCCCGGACAGGTCTTCTAGTGGGTTCCAGAGAGGGCAGAACTGTTTCATTTGCAGCTGAAAGAGGCTGGAGCCAAGTACCACAGCTGTTTCAGGATCTGCTGTGAGACTAAGGTTAGCAGGCCTTCCTGCAAGGTCAAGATGGGCATGTCTCACAGTGGGCGCTTGTGCAGCAGGACTGCTTTCAGACCACCAGTGGGAGGACCTGGAGCTGAGGTACAAGATTTCTTTAGGGGGACCAGCAGTTAGCGTAATGGCTATGTCGCTAAACTCCCACGTAGTCGACCGCGGTTTGAGTCCCAGACCCGGCGACTTAAACTCACGCCGGGCGCGTGTGCATGCGTGTCCAAGATCCTAAGAGGAGAATGGAGGAGAAGGGATTGCGGCATGGCCATCCCCCCAGGGGGTGATTTCTGGCTTTCTGTCTCTCTATCTCTCTCTGTCTGACGAGCGCACGCACCCTATAGCCCTATAGCAAAAACGTCTCAAAAAAAAAATTCCTTTGGGGTCCACAGCCAGGACCAAGGTCAGAAAGCCTGTCACCTGAGGCATGGATGGATATGATTCTTGCCAGGTTCTGTGGCTGATGGTTCTGGTGGCAGGACCAGGGTTAAACAGAGCAGTGGGCAAGACCACAGAGTGGCAGGGCCCCTTCAGGGTTGTAACCTCCTAGTAAATACCAAAGAGCCCTGAAGATGTCACTTTTGCTTATGAATGGCTGTGAAGTCATTGTTACTGTGATATGAGCTGGGACTTCCTATTCTGCTCTCTTGCTGTGTAGTTTTAAATGATCGTGGTGATAGTGCTCCTTTCCTATTTATGGTCAATTTTAGTAGAAATGCTTCTTTTGCTTGACCATTAAGATGGTTAACTTTATTGGAATAAATTGCTTTTAGTTAGCTATTATTATGAACATAGTTGTAGTTGAAATGTTAAATTTTGTTTACTATCTTTTATAATTAATAATATGATCTTATTCTCTTGTGATTTATTAATGTTATGTATTATTCACAGATGACTTAATATTAAAACTATCATTGCAATATTGTAAAAACTAGACATAATTGAAAATTAATTTGACAGCATTTCAATAAGAATTTTCACATCTGCACTCAGCTTTGATTTTGGTGTATAGCTATCTATTATGTTTCCATTTTCACATTTTGATGTAAAATTTATACTAGATATTAAAAATCAATGGGATAATTTGGAATATTTTTATACACTACTAAATAATGTCTTGTTCTTGGAAATTGTCTATTACTTAAAATTTTCAGAATAATTCTGTAGTTAAAATCATACGGGTCTGGGGAGAAATGTTCACATATCGAAATGGTCTCATTGTAAGCCAAACAATATGATTGAAAGTATATACAAAAATAAATAAATTAAAAAAAAATCATCTGAGATCCACACAATCTTAAGTACTGTTTGCCATAAAAATAAACGAGAATGGTCTCTATGTACTGATGCAGACTGATTTTCAGATATTGTCAAGTAGAAAAAAATATGGCTATATATACAAATAACAGGCAGACTGAGATAAAACTGAAAAAAGTTATTCCATCTACCATAGCCACAAAAAATATACGATATTTAGGAATAAATCTAACCAAAGAAGTTAAAAACCTCCACAAGGAAAACTATGAGAAGCTAAAAAAAGAAATTGAAAATGAAACAAAAAAATGAAAGGACAGTCCATGTTCATGGATTGGAAGAACTGATATAATCAAAATGGCAATTCTACCCAAATTAATCTACATATTTAATGCAATGCCAATCAAAGTACCAGACACATTCTTCACAGATTTAGAAAAGACAATCACATAATTTGTCTGGAATCATAAAAGACCCCATACTGTCAAAGCAATTCTACACAAGAAGAGTGGAGTGGGCGGCATCTCACTCCCTGACCCACAAATATACTACAAAACTGTGGTAATCAAAACAGCATGGTACTGGCACAGAAACAGACACGTGGACCAATGGAACAGAATAGAGTCCCCAGAAATAAATTCCCGAACATACAGTCAACTGATCTTTGACAAGGGGTACCAGTCAATCCAGTAGGAAAAGGAAAGCCTCTTCAGCAAGTGGTGCGGGAAAAACTGGATTTCCACTTGCAGAAAGATGAATCTGAACCCTTACCTCTCACCTTTGGCAAAAATCAAGTCAAGGTGGATCAAGGATCTAAATCTAAGACCTCAAACTATAAAGCTGCTCTTGGAAAACACTGGGGAAACTCTGGGAGACATTGGTGTAGGGAAAGACTTCTTAAACAAAACCCTCAAAGCACCGTCAATCATCCCCAAAATAGACAAATGGGATTACATCAGACTAAGAAGTTTCTGCATGGCAAAAGACACAGTAATTAGTGTGAATCGACAGCTCTCAGAATGGGAAAATATTTTTGTAAATTTTGCATCAGATAAGGGACTCATAACCAGAATACACAAGGAACTAAAGAAGCTGTTTGGAAAAAAGATGATCAGCCCTATTAAAAGATGGGAGAAGGAGTTGAAAAAAACACTCTCTAAAGATGACATACGACTAGCCAAAAGGCATATGATAAAATGTTCAACATCCCTCAATGTAAGGGAAATGCAGATAAAAACAACAAGGAGGTACCACCTAACCCCAGTCAAAATGTCTAAGATTAAAAAAAAAAAAAAGATAAGTGTTGGCGGGGGTGTGGTGAAAGGGGAACTCTTTTACACTGATGATGGGAATGTAAATTGGTCCAGCCACTGTGGAGAATATTTTGGAGATTCCTAAAAGATCTACAATAGATCTATCATATGATCCAGCAATCCCACTCCTCGGTATCTAACCAAAGGACAGAAGAATTCTTCATTGGAAAAGTGCTTGCTCATTGATGTTTATTGCGGCACTATTCACGATTGCAAAGTCATGGAACCAACCCAAATGCCCCTGTATGGAGGAATGGATTGAAAAACTGTGGCACATATACTCTATGGAATACTACTCAGCCATAAAAACCAACAAAACTGTGGCTTTTGACAGAAAGTGGAAAAACATGGAAGATTTACTGCTGAGTGAGGCAAGCCAGGTTATGAAGGAGAGACATTGTATGTCCCCACTTTACATATACCGAATGTCTGCACTCTATGACTGAAACTGATTGACTAACGGTTGTACAAACACAAGAGATGGGTGTGAATGTCAGATGAGGTATATGTGGAGGAGTGGGGCCGAATGAAGGACATTTGGAGAAGGGATACGGAGGTAGAGCATTGACGGGATGGGGAGGTGTGTTATTGGTTAAAGATATTTTGATCAACGGGACTGGGGAGAAATGTTCAGATATTGAAATGCTCACATTGTAAGTTAAACAATGTGATTGAATGTATATACAAAAATAAATAAATAAATAAAATAAATATGGCTACAGAGCAGTGCAAACATTAGCTTTTGTGTAAGAAAAAAATGTATTATATACCATAAAAGTAGATGAAATACAAACTTATTTTATAGAAAATATACCTATGTATACATACTCATAAATATACATATATTTGTAAAAAATATATAGGCACGTGTATATATGTGTGTTTGTGTGTATGTATGTTTGTGTATCTTTAAAAAGTTTGTGGAGAGGGACCAGCAGTTAGTGTAATGGCTATGTTGCTGGACTCCCACATAGTCAACCGCGGTTCGTGTCCCGGACCTGGTGGCTTAAAATTCACGCCGGGTGCGTGTGCGTGCATGCCCAAGATCCTGAGAGGAGAATGGAGGAGAAGGGATTGTGGCGTGGCCATAGCCTCTGGGGGGTGATTTCTCACTTTCTGTCTCTCTGTCTGTCTCTATCTGTCTGGCGAGCGCACACACCCTGCAGTGAAAACCTCTCCAAAAAAAAAAAAAAAAAGTTTGTTGAGGGCCAGCTATTTAGAATAATAGCTAAGCCCTGTGCATAGGGAGACAGATCTCATATGGTGAACTGTAGTTTGAATCCCAGCCTTGGTAGCTAAAAAGCATGCCAGGCATGTGTGCATGTATGCCCCCAATTTTGAGTGCATTGAGAAATGGAGAGAAGAAATTCATGGTGTGACCATGCCCCACTGGGGAGATTCTCTCTCTCTTTCTTTCTCTCTCACACACTTTCTCTTGTAAGTGTACATGCTCCTCTGACAATAAATAAAAAGATTTATGGAAAATTAATATTATGAAAAAATGCATGAATTTCAAAATTCTTTTTCACCAAAATGAATTCATAATTTAATTTTACTTCCCTAAGTTTTTAAAAAATTTAACGTATCTTCCCATATTTGTGTTTGTGTGAGCATATTGTGTAGTATATATAATTCCATGCGTTTCTGCTCTATACTATAAAATACAAGAATTTAAGAATATATTCTTACTTGGGGGGAGGTTAACTGAAAAAGATAAACCAGAGTTAAAGAAAATGATACTTTATAAGAAAAGAAAATGTGGTTTGGATGAATAGGGATGGAATTGAGACTCTCCAAGTATACCTTGTTGTGTAGTTTTTCTTACACAATAATTATTGAAACAATACAATTAAATGAAGAAAAATAAATCAGAACTTAAACTGACACAAATGAACCTATTTATATATTTATAAAAATAATATAACCACATCAATAAGGTAGTTACTTCAAGTAACTTATGGACATGGTACTTTGACTTAGAGAGATGTATTCTAAGTACAAGTTTGTGAAGAAATGCTTATTTTGGAGACAGAGAGTGGCAAGACATAACACAGCCAACCCACACGAGAGGTCCCGGGCTCATGTCCCAAGGCCTTCCTCTAAACATGGGGTGCACTTGTGTGAGCCTGTGATTGGGCTGACTGGGACTTGATGTCAGGGATACCTATCTCTCTCAGAGGAAATAAATGAATAAACTTTTAAGAAATTCACTTAACTCAGGAAGTTTTTTGGTATTTTATATTGATATCATAATTTTAGATGATGATATGCATTATATTAAAGGACTTCAAAAGTTCATGGAACATGTGTAGTATATAAAATACTATGAATGGCTTTAAATTTTTTCCCCAAAAGAGTTTTGCTATAGGGTGTGCATGCTCACCAGAGAGACAGAGAGAGAGAGAGAGAGAAGAAAGTGAGAAATCACCTCTCAGAGGGGATGGCCATACTGCAGTCCTCTCTCGTTCATCCTCCTCTTGGGATTTTGGACACACACACACATGCACGTGCACCAGGTCCAGGACATGAACCATGGTCAACCACGTGGGAGTCTAGAGCCTTAACCACTATGCTTCCTGCTGGCCCAGTTTTATTTATTTATTTTTTTTTGGCACCAAAATAAACTTGTGCTTTAACTCCATTTTCCCACAAACTTTGGAAGTCCCTCTGTGTAGCAGAAAGTAGGTATGTGAATATATTGATGCTATTAGGCACTAAGATTCTCCAAGTAAGAGAAAGCTGATATAAACATAAAACCGTGAAAAGTTAAGATAAACTCTACTACATTCAAGGTGAATGAAAATATCCACATCATCAGTATAAACTTGAGATTTTTTTTTTAAGTATTACCTAACTCTCAGTAAAGGCTAAGAATATAGGATATCTAAAGAGCAATGAGTGCACCACAGGTTCCATTTCCTTTTTAATTTACACTTTTTTTTTACATTTTTTTATTTCATTTTCTCTTTTACATGCAATCACATTATTTAGCTTATGAACTGAATATTTCAACATGTGAACATTTCTCCCTAATCCAGTTGATAAAACTATAAAAGTATCTTCAACAGATAATACCACATTTCTTTGTCCCATTAATGCTTTGCCTTGCTATTTTTCTTCTAAATGTCCTTTCTCAGACTCTACTCTTTCATACGCACTTTAATCACTGTACATCTTTACAGTGTACACCATGTTTTTTCTCAGCATGAATGCACTGCATATTAGTCAAGTCAAAGAGTACCATATACATTATCATTAACAGATAACTTTTCATTTTGTGTCTGTGAAATGTTTTGCTTTTTTCCCCTGATCCCCTCCCACCCTCTACACTCACTCTGTCCTATGTGGTCTCTAGTATCTACAGTTGCTCTCCTGCTATTATGCCTTCCAATCTTTCAATTTCTGCTTTAGAGTGCAGACATTTGGCATATATTGATCAGGAACATATAGTGCCTGTATTTAATAGTCTGCTTTGCTTCACTTAGCATTAAATCTTCTATACTAGTCCACTTTATAACAAATGTCAGAGTCTCATTTCTTTTTATGTCTGAGTAGTATTTCATAGAGTACATGTGCCATGTTTTTTTAATCCATTCTTCTGTTCTGGGACATTTAGGTTGCTTCCATGTCTTAGCAATCACAAATAATGCTGCAATAAACATGGAATGTGCTTTTCCAACAGATTTTCTCTTATCCAGAACCCATTTCTAACAGGTTTGAAGATACTGTCACTGGGACCAGCAGTTGGCGTAATGGCTATGTCGCTGAACTCCCATGTAGTCGACCGCGGTTTGAGTCCCAGACCCAGTGGCTTAAACTCATACCAGGTGCGTGTGTGTGTGCCCAAGATCTCAAGAAGAGAATGTAGAAAAAGGGGTTGCAGCATGGCCATCCCCCTGGGGGGTGATTTCTTGCTTTCTGTCTGTCTCTCTCTGTCTTTCTGGTGAATGTACGTGCCCTATAGCAAAAACCTTTCCAGAAATAAATAAATAAATAAATAAACACAAATAAAAAAATACTGTCACTAAAGTTACCATGAATCAATGGTTGATTCTAGGGCACAAGGGAAATAAAGAATCAGCCTGGGATATCTAACTTTTCCTCAAACCAAGGAAGTGCTATTAGTGCATTGGTCATGTCAAAAAGACACAAAAATAAACTTGAGGTGGCTCCTATTGGCCAACTTTGGGCATGAAAAGGAATGGTAATTACAAACAATTAAAATATGTTAAAACGTTTTGAAATACATTAGTCCTTGATGGTACTCAAAACAGAAGAGCAAGAAGACAGAGAGAGGCAGATCGAAATAGAGATGAGAGCTGCTAGCCAGTAAATGTGGAAGAAATGCTAAAAGTAAGAAATCACCAATTTGCAAGCCACAAAGAATGAAGAAAAAAATCATCAATGGGTGTTCAAAACCATTCAGTAGGAGTCTGTTAGGGAAGAGAATATTCACATGATACAAATTACCACCCCAAGATTACTTACTAACTGCAAGGGAAATTATACCTTTACATTTCGATGTAACGACTCCAAAAGAATTGTCCTTGATCATATTTGGAAATAACACATTGATAATGATAGGATTTCCTTGGTTCCCAATCTAAGTAAGCATGTTTCTTTGTGTTTGGTAATACGTTTTTATAAAATAATTTATTTCACTTAAAACTTCAGATTGTTGAAATAAGTCACTGGGTCTCTACTAGAAAGGTTTATTAAAATCCCTAATACTAAGGGAACCCTGGGAGCCCAGGGCCGCCGCCGCTGCCATGTCTTCCAGGGCCACCGAGTGGAACAGCTCAAGCTTGTGGCTGGCGTGGAGAGGGTGAAGGTCTCTCAGGCCGCCACAGAGCTTGAGCAGTACTGAATGCAGAATGCTGGCAAAGATGCTTTGCAGGTTGGTGATGCAGCTGGAAGTATCCCCTTTCAGGAGCCCAGATACTGTGCTTTGCTCTGAAGACTTTAGAGAAGTTTACTGAGGAATGTGTCTTCAAACACAAACAGATCACAGATTACTGTATGCAAACAGAAGGTTCTGTGTCCTCTGGGATGGGAGTGGTGATTAGTCATTGCTACATCTATGTTGTTTTAGTCTTAACCAGCCAGCATCATATAAATAAAGCTGAATTAAAAAAAAATTAAAAAAAAACCCACTCACACACAAATAGATGAATGCCTCCAAGTCTCAAGAAAACACTTTTCTCTAACCACACGACTTTCAGATATTTCATACCTTTCTTGGGACCTAGCCCTCTAGCCAAAATTTTATAGAAAATAAAGAGTTTTTACTCGAACAAGGAAACTAGGTGAAAGAGTAGAGTTTTAAATCATAATACCCTAGTTCTTTTGGTAAAGTGCTTTCTATTTAGGACAGAAAACTTACTACCAAATATACCAGGATGCACATCTTTTACAAGTGAATTACTGATGTTTCTATACTTCGAATATCATGTGTGTTTTATTTACTGAATGATTACATTTTGGGAAGGAAGACATTTTTGTTTATTAAAACAAATGGAATATTTTTAATTTCTTGTTCCAGACACAGTTTTTAGCATAACAAAACTTGTTCTTTTCTTATGAATTTACACTTTCTAGGTGAAGACAGGAAAATAAGAACTGGGGGAACAATAGGTTTTACTAATCAAATGCTGTCCTTTTTTTTCTTTTCTTTTTTTTGGAGAGGTTTTTGCTGTAGGGCGCGTTCGCTTGCCAGAAAGAGAGAGACATAGAGACAGGAAGCCCCAAGGGGTGATTTGCCATGCCGCAATTCCTTCTCCTTTCTCTCAGGATCTTGGGCATGCACACACATGCGCCCGGCGTGAGTTTAAGCCACCAGGTCCAGGACTCGAACCGTGGTCGACTACATGGGAGTCTAGCGACACAGCCATTACACTAACTGCTGCCCCCCTGTCTTTTTTTTTAATGAGAAGATTGTTTATTTATTTATTTTTTAACACTAAAGATTATAGCTAGCTGTTCCTTAACAAACTTGTTTGGAAAGATTAATGTTATATTTTGGGTTGTCCCTTCCTATATATGAAACAGATTTGATTGTTGTTGTCTTAAGTTCCTTTACTTTGTAGTTGTTATTGTACTTTAAAAAGAAATACCAAATTATTTCATGTCTTTAAAAATGTTTGAAATGTGACCTACCAAACATTGTAAATGGTTTAAAACAAAGTAATATGAAAATATTAGAACTTAAAATAATTCTTCACGTCATAAGTGTTTTACTTTGATGATGAGCCTTGGACTTAATTTGGAACATTTTTAAGATACTTTGTGTTTGTCATAACCTTTGAAGAGCCTGGAAACATATTTTTTGCTTAATTCACCAAAAAGATCCCCAATATTTATTTATTTATTTATTGCAGTAGGACATGTGTGCTTGCTAGAGAGACAGAGAGAGGGAGAGGGATGGAAGAAAAATGAGAATGCAAACTCCAGGGTAGATGGCCATACCACAATCCCTTTTCCTCCATCTTCCTCTCAGGATTTTGGGCACACACGCACACACACACACACACACACACACATCTACCTGGCATTTTTTTCAAGTCATGGGGTCTAGGATTCAAATCACACAGTCAGCCATGTGGGATCCGGGAGTCTTAACCACCACACAACCTAGCTGGCCCAATCTCCAATTTTTATTTTTTAAGTTTATTTATTTATATCTTCCATGAGACAGAGATAGAAACAGGTACCCCCAAATGAGATGTCACACCATGATCTACCACAGCCAGTTTGATCATGGGCCCATGCATACATGGCTGACATGTTCAGGGAAGTCTCCAGATTTGAACCAGGGACCTTCCTACGTGTGACCATTTGCATTACCACTGTACCAACCATCTAATCTCTACCAAAGTTCTTTTTTTTTTTCTTTTTCTTGGATAGATTTTTGCTATAGGGTGTGTGCGCTCACCAGAGAGATAGACAGAGACAGAAAGTGAGGAATCACCCCCAGGAGGGATGGCCATGCCACATCCCTACTTCTCCATCCTCTTGGGATCTTGGGCACACATGCACATGCGCCCGGTGTGAGTTTAAACCACTGGGTCTGGGACTCGAACCACAGTCAACTACATGGGAATCCTGCGACATAGCCATTACACCAGCTGCTGGTCCCACAAACAGTAGTTCTTAAGCTCTAACAAAGACTCTACCTAGTGTGAAGCCCAGGCATGAGTAATACACACCAGCTGGTCCCAAGCAACTTGGGCTCATCTTGGGCAAAAAACATTAACATGAATATTTTCTTTAAATGTTAAATATAATCCACACTTTTTATTCACTGTTCATTTTCCTTGTATTTTATTACAGTATGTTTATCAAAAGGCTGTTTAATAGTTCTTTTCCTCAAGAACAAGGCATTACATTGATTCTTTTGTGTTTTTTTGTTCATTTCCCAATTCAATGATTTTTGCTTTTATCTTTATTATTTGACACTAGTTTTCTTTGGCACTATATTATCTTTTTTTTTGTCTTTTATTTTTCTTTCTTAGATTAATTAAATTCACATTTTACATAAAGTTCCCATTATGATGTATACAATCTACATATATGTATATAGTTTTCAACAGAGAACTCTACATTTTTTGGTGTTAAATGATTCTTCCCTTTGCCCCTCATGTCCACTCTCTACCACTCACTCCCTTACAGCCTCTGGTATCTACATTTATCCTTTCCACTATCATATCATCAGATCTTTCTCCTTCTGTCAGAGTGCTATTATTATTATTTTTTTTTTCATTGCAAATCTTTACAGTGTACGGCATGGTTTTTCCCAGCATGAGTACAGTTCACATTAGTTGAGACAATGATACCACCACATACGTCATCATCAACAGACCTCCCTTCACCCCTGTGTCCATCAAGCGTGATGTTTGTTCCCTGAATCCTTCCCCTCCGCCCTCCATCACTCATTCCCATTACCTCTCCCATACTGTCTCCAGCATCCGCAGTTGCCATCCCTGCGATCATACCCTCCAGTTCTTTCACCTTTTTTTTTTCTTTTTCAATTATGAGCTCATAAAGTTTTCCACAATAGGGAACATAGATTCTATTCAGGGTTGGGTCAAGGGTGGGTCTTGTGCAGTTCTGCAATTGTAGGTGAGTCTCTATGGAATACAGTTTCAGGAACGCAGTTCTGGTAGGCAGAGATGGTTATCAGTTGATGCGGCACAGCATCCATCCTGAGATTACCGGGAATGGTGTTGTGGGGATCTGCAGCGTGAGTCATCTTCGAGTGTCTGGCTTCCTTAAGAATGGTAGAATAGTTCTTGTTTTTCCCTGAGGTAATGCAGGGCTGGTAACCATCATCTTCTCATTGCCCATAGGCAGCGAAAATCCTCCTATACAATATATTTCTCAATTGGTTTAAGACATCTAAAGTTTCTTTCTGTGGCTTATATTTGCAAGATCTTAATCCTTGTTTTCGGCTTCAGTTTGCCGCTCGCGACCGGCGGCCACGCGCAGGCCCAGCGGCCACGCGCAGGCTCGTCGGCCACACCCGGGTGCAGGCCCGGCGGCCACACACGGGCGCAGGCCCGGCAGCCACATGCAGGCCCGGTGGCCACGCGCAGGCCCGGCGGCCACGCGCAAGCGCAGGCCCAGAAGCCATGCTCAGACCCGGCGGCCACGCACAGGCGCAGGCTCGGCAGCCACGCGCAGGCCTGGCGGCCACGCTCAGGCCCGAGGGCCACACACAGGCCCGGTGGCCACTCGCAGGCCCGGGGGCCACACGCAGGCCCGGGGGCCACGCGCAGGCCTGGCAGCCACGCACAGGCGCAGGCCCGGTGGCCACGTGCAGGCCTGGGGTCCACACGCAGGCCCGGTGGCCACATGCCGGCCCGGCGACCACGCTCAGGCCTGGCAGCCGTGTGCATGTGCAGGCCCGGCGGCCACGCGCAGGCCCGACGGCCACGTGCAGACCCGGTGGCTACGCACAGGAGCAGGCCCAGCGGCCGCATGCAGGCCCGGTGGCCACGCGCAGGCGCAGGTCCGGCAGCCACACTCAGACCCGGCGGCCACTCGCAAGTCTGGGAGCCACACGCAGGCCCAGCGGCCACTCGCAGGCCCGGCAGCCACGTGCCGGCCCTGCGGCCACGTGCAGGCCCAACGGCCACACGCCAGCCCCGAGCGCGTGAATGTGCCCAGGACCCATTGCCACCTCCCGCTCTCCCGCCCGGCCAGAGAAAGGAAGGATGGCGACCTCGGCCATTTCGCGCCACCAGCCCATTTCGCGCTGAGCACGGGACACACCCAGCGCTGGAGAGGCAGTGAGGGCGGCTGTCCGGGCCGCGGCACGCGGAGCAGAGGAGAGCCCCCGCGCCTGGGTGGCCCCGCCACGGCGGCGCTTTATTATCTTTCGAAGTAGTTTGCTTCTTTTCATTTCAGGAAATAATTTGATCATTTTAGTGTTTCTTTTGAAATAAATTACTTAAAGGCAAGTTATGTGTTTGCTTTCAACTATAGTATAAGTATCTGTTATTCTGTATAGTTTTAAGTTGTTTTTATTGTTTCATAGCAGTCCTTGATTTTTTTTCCTGTGGTTTAAGATTTTGACCCACATATTGGAAGAGGGTTTCTTGTTTCCAACTGATTAGACTTTCCTTTCCCCCTTTCTTTTGTATTTTGTTTGATTTCTTTAAACTTCTTAGTTTCTTCCTTTACTACACTGTGATTTTTTAAAATTGCTTTGTAAATGTTTTTTTTTTTTTTTTTTTTTTTTTTTTTTTTTTTTTTTTTTTTTTTTTTTAGGGGTGCTATTGATCTTTTTGGCATTTAATTATTGTTAAAGTTCTTTGGATGTTTGAAAAGAGATCGGATGTTGAAAAGAGATAAGTTCTCTCTTCCCCCTCTCACTATCTCTTGTGCTCTCATCCTCATTCTGCATACTTTTACTTGTTGTTATTTAAAATTGTTCCTGGGAATAGCAGATGATGTAATGGTTACATTGCTGGACTTCCACTTAGTTAAACACAGTTTGAGTCCTGGACCTGGCAGCTTAAAACTCATGCCAGGCACATGTGCATGTGTGCCAAAAGTCCTTAGAAGAGAATGGAGGATAAAGGACTGTGGCATGGCCATCCCCTCTAGGGGGTGATTTTTTCCTTTCTGTCTCTCTGTCTCTCTGGTGAGTGTACATACCCTATAGCAAAAAGATCTCTAAAAAATAAATTTAAAAAGGTTAAAATTGCTTCTTGATATTATGGTTTTATAACTATCATTGTGTTTCTATGACATTTAAAAATATGCATATTTTGGTGGTCAGTTATGAGAGGCATGGCAGCTCATAATAACCATGTCTGAGTATTTACTGTTAAAGGTTAAACCTCTTTAGCCTGGTGTCCAAGTTCTAGGCTGCCTTTCTTGTCACCCCTGGCCTCACCCACTCAGTCATCTCTTTCTTAATCCTCACCTATCAACTGCTCAGACACATCCTGTTTCTTCCACCCCAGGACTTTTGCTCATGAGAAGAACCTTCTCCAAACACCTTATCTAGCTAATGGCAACTCTGCTTTTAACTTCAAAGCAAACATCACTCTTCATCCTAAATTCAGCCTATACCACACAGTCTCAAGTCAATACTCTCATAAATGCTCTGAGGCAACTCTGAGTTTGCAACTCTGTTTTCATTCAAACTTACTGTAGTATCAGCATCTCCAGTGAGTCAGGGAGCTCCAAAGAGTCAGGGACTGAGACTATTCTGCTCGCCCTATATCATCTACAGCACAGCACAAGGGCCAGGCCAGGCATCATCCCTGTGTATGGAAACATACACTAACAAGAAATCCACCTGCCCGAGTACAGGCTGGGAGAGGGGGTCATTTAAGTGGGCCACTTGGTTTCCAGTAATGCAGAGAAACAAAATATAGTAATATAAATAAATCAAAGCAAAACAACAACCTTGCAAAGCATCTATTTCCTGTTCTTTTTGCTGTATCTCTCTCTTCTATGAGAACAGAAATGTGTGGGAATACACATAAGTATTTGACGTTTTAGTGTGATTAGTGTTATAGTTTGACTGACAATGTTCTTATTTTTATGACAGGCACAACTTGTGCAATTTGGCCTCTACTCATCTTTTGAATGTAATGTTTTTCTTTCAGCTTCTGAACAACTTCTTGAAGGACCCATTCCCAGAAGAATTTTTGATTTTTTACAGAAAGTGGGCTAACGATTCTAGTCCCACAGTTAGCAAACTGAGCCTTCAGAAAATCGCCAGCATGGCGCCAGTTATCAATGAGGTAAGCGTGTGGGGTTTGTCCTGCCAGCACTATTGGAATCAGAGCATGAGATTCTGGGGCCACCAGGTAGACTGGAAGTTAAGGCGCACTGGACTTACATATGGCCAACTATGGTCCAAGTCCAGGACCTGGCAACTTGAAAATCATGCCAGATGTGTTAGTGTACATGCTCAAAATCCCAGAAGGAAAATGAAGAAGAAGGAATTGTGGACACCCCACCCCTCCACAGGGGGTGATTTCTCATTTTCCCTCTCACTGTCTCTGTCTCTCTGGCACAGGCCTTAATACAAAAACCTTAAAAAAGAGAAAGAAACACTTGAGATTCTGATATTGTTAAGTATCTTTATTGACAAAATGCTGATTATTTTTGTTCCTATACATCTAAGCTAATATCATTTCTGGCATTTTATCAATAAGGAAAGTGAATTGAGTAAAAAGGAAAAATTCAGTCAAATTAATAGCTTTATCACCTTATTTATATTTTTTCAGAAAATTATTCACTGCACTCAGAATTTATCATCACCCCTCTACACAAACACTCTTACAGTCTAAATCACAGATCACATTAATTCCTGCCTTCAGAGCCATTTGCTTGAGTTTTGTTCTCCACTCAGCATTTTCCTCCCTAATCCATGCATAATCACATTTTTCTTCTTTTGCAATGATCAGCTCAAATCAAACTTTACTGAATATTCTGATCATCAACAACCTTGTCCCTCTCAGAACCATCCCACCTAGGAGCACTAGCTAATCTTTTTTTTTTTTTTTGAGAGATTTTTGCTATAGGGTGCATGCACTCACCAGAAAGATAGAGACAGATAGAGAGACAGAAAGTGAGAAATTATGCCCTGAAGGATGGCTACACCACAATCCTTTCTCCTCTATTTTTCTCTCAGGATTTTGAGCATACATATACATGCCTGGCCTAAGTTTCAAGCCTCTAGGTCCAGGATTCAAACCAAGCTGGACCATGTGAGAGTCCAATATCTTAACCACTATGACACCTGCTAGCACTGTGCACTGGCTAATCTAGTATTTCATATCAGTGGTCCTCAAAGTATCAGTATCAGTATCACCTGAAAACATGCTAGAAATGCAAATAGTCAGGCTCCACCCTGGGTCCACAAAATCAGAAATTCTTGGAGTGTGATCCACCAGACTGTGTTTCAAAAGCCCTCTATGACTAGTACAGGGTAAAGTAAGAACCTGTCTTCTACTGCTTCCCACTGACTCACAAAAAACCTTCTTGCCTTCCAGGCCAGAGTCTAACCATGGCTTTATGGTTTGCCATTCTAAATTCTAAAGTACTTTGCACAACGTTGAGAGTGTAGATGTTCCATAAGTTGTGCTTGGTTTAATAATAATCTAATAATAAATACTGGTTACCTATTGAGTGTAGCCTCTGGATGATTGAAGACCATCAGTGGATCTCCAATTTGGCTTGGAATAACATGAGCCATGGTCTCTCTGCTGTACATACCTCATAGAAGCCAATAGATTTACTGACAGTTACATTCTGTTAGTAAGCAGCAAGATACTTTTTACTTTGCCCACTGTTCTTCCTAATGTTAACAGCTGAAAGGGAGATTGTGGGCCAATGTTAGCCAGGAGAATGGAAGAGAAACAGTGGAGACTAACCTGGGTTGAGGTTTTATGTGCTCTCAGTAAGAATGTAACTTTCCACCAGACACAGTGGGCTCCTTAACTCTGCTTAGTTTCCTTCAAGCTGTTATTTTGGTCTATAATGTTCATACTTTTTCTTCTTTTCTTCCTTTATTTCTTTCTCTTCTATGGAGACTCATTTTTGTGTTCTCCTTTGCCTTCTTGTCCATTAGCTCTAATCTGCAGTTGACTCCCAAGGCCTGCCTCAGCAGCCCTTGCAGCTCACATATCCATGGGTCATTGTCATGTAGTTCAGAGATCATACTGCCAGCATTGTGCTGGTAAATATATAGCAACCTGCTTTGTGGAAGGAAGGCCAATTTCTCTGGTGTAAATGTTTCCACTATGACTGTCAAAGAAATGTTACTGGGACCAGCAGTTAGCGTAATGGCTAAGTCGCTGGACTCCCACATAGTTGACCGCGGTTCAAGTCCTGGACCCGGCGGCTTAAACTCACGCCGGGCGCGTGTGCATATGTGCCCATGATCCCAAGAGGAGAATGGAGGAGCAGGGATTGTGGCATGGCCATCCCTCCTGGGGGATGATTTCTCACTTTCTGTCTCTGTCTTTCTGGTGAGCACACGCGACCTATAGCGAAAACCTCTCAAAAAAAAAAAAATAAAAAAAGAAATGTCACTAAACATGACCTTGAGAAGAGCTGTTCAACAGCACATTGTTATTGAATATTTCTACTATTGATAGTCAAGAGCATGGGTAATAGTAAAATATTGCAAAAGAATTGGAAGTGGAGGGCCAGCAGGTGGCATGGAGGTTAAATCACTGGATCCTACCCCAATCCCTTCTCCTCCATTCTCCTCCCAGGATCTTGGGCACGCATGCACACGCGCCCAGCGTGAGTTTAAGCCACTGGGTCCAGGACTCGAACTGCGGTCGACTACATGGGAGTCCAGCAACATAGCCATTACGCTAAATGCTGGTCCCCCCACTATGTAATTTGAGTCTAGGACTTGGCAGTTTGAAAATCATTATTCGTATGTGTGTCTGTGCATGCCAAAAATCTCAGGAGGAGGCTGAAGGAGATGAGATTGCAGTGTGGCCATCCTTTTCTCTCCCTCTGACTCTGGCGACCACAAGCATCATATAGCAAAAACAAACTAACTAACTAACTAACTAGCAAACTAACTAACTAACTAACTAACTGAATGGTAATTTCTTATTTTTATTTTAAATATAAATTCATATAATTCAATTTTTAATAGTAGCTTTTTAAGGGATTGGCTTACAAAACTTTTGGCAGTTCACTCCTGTGGGTCACCTCCAGCACACTCCAGGACTGCCCAGACTCAGAGGGGTGTGGCTAATGCCAGCTCATCTCCTTGTGGTTCTAAAATATACCCTTTCCTCCTTTCATACTTAGATAGAAAGTTCCTGCAGCATGTTAACATCCATCCTGGATGCCTTGCTCTCCAAAGACAACATGGTGGTCATGCAGGCTTTGCTCACCCTCCGAGAACTTTTAGATAAACTTGACAGAGTGACATATTCCTCTCTGGGCGTCAGAATCACTTCCAGTTATTTACTCCTCATGGATCACGTGAGTTACCCATTGCCATGTGTGAGGTTATGCAGTTTTGTGGTTCACTGAAGCCACAGTTGAGGCAATGTGATTGTGTCCCAGAATTAGTCAACAAAAGAAGGTCACCCTGTGCAGAGCCATTTCTTATCCAGAGATAATAGCAGGAAAGTAAGTACTGTTTTCATATATTTTTTTTTTTTGGAGAGGTTTTTCGCTATAGGGCACGTGCACTCGCCAGACAGACAGAGAGAGATATAGAGACAGAAAGCGAGAAATCACCCCCCAGGGGGGATGGTCACGCCGCAATCCCTTCTCCTCCATTCTCCTTTCGGGATCTTGGACATGCACGCACACGCGCCCGGCGTGAGTTGTAAGCCACTGGGTCTGAGACGCGAACCGCGGTCGACTACGTGGGAGTCCAGCGACATAGCCATTACACTAACTGCTGGTTCCCCTGTTTTCATATTTTTTAAGAATTATTTTATTTAACTTTATTTATTTATTTATTTATTTATTTATTTATTTATTTATTTATTTTTAATTTGACCGGGGGGGGGGGGGAGAGAGAGAGAGAGAGAGAGAGAGAGAGAGAGAGAGAGAGAGAGAGAGGGAGAGGAAGAGAGAAAACCTAACCTCCAGGTCTGGGACTTGAACCACAGTCAGCCATCATGTGGGAGCCCAGTACCCTTAACCACCATGCCACTGGCTGGTTCCTGTTTGTTTATTTTTAATTTGCTAGAGGGCATGGGTACTCATCAGAGAGACAGAAGCAGAGAGAGAGGGAAATTGAGAACACACGCCTTGAGGTAGAGGGTCACTCCTCAATCCCATCACCATTTCTCTTTTGGGCTTTTAGGTATGCACACACACACATGTGCTTCTAGTGTGCTTTCAGCTTTTCCCCATTCAGTATAATGTTAGCTGTAGTTTTTTCATAGATGGCTTTTATTGTGTTGAGAAATGACCATTCTATAGCAATCTTACTGAGGGTCTTAATCATAAAAGGATGTTGTATTTTATCAAATGCTATCTCCACATCATATGATTTTTATCTTTCTTTCTGTTAATGTGGTGTATTACATTTATGGTCTTGCGTATATTGAACCACCCTTGCATCCCTAGTATAAAGCCTACCTGGTCGTGATGAATAATCTTTGTTATATGTCGTTGGATAAGATTTGCGAGTATCTTGTTGAGAATTTTTGCATCTATATTCATCAATGATATCAGTCTGTAGTTTTCCTTTTTTGTCATGTCCTTATCTGTTTTAGGGATGAGGATGATGGAGGCTTCATAAAATGAATTTGGAAGGTTTCCTTCCTCTTGAATATTTAGAGATAATTTTAGTAGGATAGAGGTTAACTCTTCCTTAAAAGTTTTGTAGAATTCATAAGTGAAGCCATCTGGACTTGGGCTTTTCTTTGTTGGGAGGTTATTTATTACTGATTCAATCTCCTGGCTTGTTATGGGTTTATTCAGGTTCTCTATGTCCTTCTGATTCAATATTGGTAGATTATACGCATCCAGGAATTTGTCCATCTCCTCCAAGTTATCTTGTTTGTTGGCATATAGTCGCTCATAATATCCTCTAATGATATTTTGTATTTCTGCTATGTCTGTTGTAATATTGCCTGTTTCATCACATATTTGATTAATCTGGTTTCTTTCTCTCTTCTTCTTGATCAGTCTAGCCAATGGTGTGTCAATCTGGTTAATCTTTTCAAAGAACCAGCTTTTGCTATCATTTATTTTCTGTATGGTTCATTTATTTTCTATTTCATTTATTTCTGCTCGAACCTTTATTATTTCTTTTCACCTGGCATTTTTGGGGTTCGTTTGTTGTTGTTTTTCCAAGTCCCTGAGGCATGATGATAAGTTATCTATTTGCCATCTTTCCATCCTTTTCTTATGTGCACTAATTGCTATGAAATTCCCTCTTATGACTGCTTTTGCTGTGTCCCATAGATTATGGACACTTGTGTACTCATTATCATTTGTTTCCATAAATTTTTTGATTTCAGCCTTAATTTCTTCAGTAGTGAAGAAGTCATTCAGAAGTAGGTTGTTCAGTTTCCATGTGTTTGTGTATTTTCGGGGTTGTTTCTTGAAATTAATCTTGAGTTTAATTCCATTATGGTCAGAGAAGATGCTGGATACAGTTTCTATGCCTTTGAATCTGTAAAGGCTTGATTTGTGTCCTAACATATGATCTATCTTTGAAAAGGTTCCATGTCGGGGTGAGAAAAATGTATATGTTGTGGATGTAGGGTGGAAAGTTCTATAGATATCGGTCAAGCCCATTCAATTTATAGTATCATTTAAGTCCTGTATCTCTCTATTTATTTTCTGTCTAGAAGATCTGTCTAAAGCAGATAATGGGGTGTTGAGATCTCCAACAATTATAGTATTTCTCCCTATCTCTCCTTTTAGCTCCAGCAGTCTTTCCTTCACATATTTAGGTGCACCTGAGTTGGGTGCGTAGATATTTATAAGGGTTATGTTCTCTTGCTGGATTACCCTATTTACTATCATATAATGCCCTTCTTTGTCTCTTCTTACAGTCTTTGTCTTGAAATCTATTTTGTCTGAGATCACTATCACTACTCCAACCCTTTTTTGATTTCCATTTGCAAGGAATATCTTTTTCCAGCCCTTTATTTTTAGTCTCTGTATGTCTTTATCCATGAGGTGAGTTTCTTGTAGGCAACAGATAGAGGGTTTCTGTTTTTTTTATCCATCAGCCAGTCTATGTCTCTTAATTGGAGAATTTAATCCATTGACATTCAATGTAACTATCGATATTTCCATACCTGATCCTATCATTAAGTGAGTCATTTTCTTGGTTGCTTTTTGTTTTCGTATAACTGTCTGTCTGAATTTTTAGTTTTCCTGGTAAAGTACTCCTTTCAGAACCTCTTGAAGAGCTGGTCTGGAGTTGGTAAATTCCTTCAAATTTTGTTTGAGAATGTTTTTATCTTTTTTTCCTATATGAAAGATAATTTTGCTGGGTATAGTATTCTTGGTTGAAATTATTTTTTCAGTCAACACTTTGACTATGCTTCCCTATCTTTCCTTGTCTTCATTGTTTCTGCTGAGAGATCCAATGTTAGCTTGATGGGGTGACCTTTGTAAGTAATTTGACGTTTCCCTCTTGCCAACTTTAGTATCTTGTCTTTGTTGTTTTGACCAGTCTGGCTATGATGTGCCTTGGAGAGGATATTCTTGGGTTGATTCTGCTCAGGGTTCTATGTATTTCTTGAGTCTGGATATTTGAATGTCTTTCTGGGTTTGGAAAGTTTTATTCCAGAATTTCATGGAATAAATAATCTAGGCCCTTATTATTTTCTTCCTCTTCTGGAATCCCAATTTTCCAGATGTTGGGGCGCTTGATGGTATCCAGTATTCCTCGTACATTATCCTCATTTTTCAAGGATGTTTTCTCAATCTTCTTGATACTTTTTTCTAGGTCAGATGTTTTGTCTTCTTTGTTAGAGATTCGATTTTCTGTCTGGTCTAATCTACTTTTAATACTTTCAAGGGAGGTTTTGATTTCCTGTATCACATTCTTCAACCCTAGAAGTTCCATCTGGTTCTTGTTTAAGGTATCCATTTCTTCTTTCAAGTCATGAAAGGACTTCCTCATCTCCTGGAGCTCCTTGTCTCTTTTCTCTTCCATCTCAGTTAGTTTGGTCACTAAAATATTCTGAATTCCTTATCAGACATGTCCATGACGTCCATTGTATTGACTGTGGGTGATGTGGGCTTGATGATTACCCTTTAGGGAGAGGCCTTTTGTTTGTTGCTCATATTTCTTGAACCTCTGCAATTGTTCCTAGTCATCAGGTAATCTATATGTTGCTTCCTAACTTATTTAAGGTAACTCTGAGTGTTAAAAGTTGTACAGGATTAGAAAACTGATGATTTCTCTAATGCTTGGCCTACCTTTTGCTCACAATTACCATTAACTGTTGCCACTAGTCCTGGATGGCCCAAAGTCCTCCCTGTTTCTAAGGAGTGGTGAGCCTCCAACTGACCTAATAAGCAACACCTCAAGAGCAAAGAAAAACAAAACAAAAAAGGAGATTGCACTGCACACAACACACGCTATTCAAATCACCAAAATTCAGAGAGTCCAAAGGCTAGTGGTGAAGGGCCAGAGGATGAGTGACAGGACCGGGTTGGTCGGGCCTGCAGCCACAGGGCGCCTGGTGTCCAGAACGGCTGGCCGGCTCAATCTGGTTTGCGGGTGGGTGTGGTGCGAGTTCATCTTAAAGTCGTATACAACCAACCTGGGGTCCAAGGAGGAGGAAAGGTGGGGATACACGAAGGTCTGGAGGGGCCGGGCCTGCAGCCGCCTCTAGTGTGTTTCTCAAGCCTCCAGGTCTAGGACTCAAACTGCAGTTGGCCATGTGGGATCCAGCTGCCTCAACCAGACACTAGGCTGTTTTTTTTTTTTTAAATTTTAAACTATGCTACAAGAACCTGGCTAAGTAGCTCACCAGCTATGTTTGTTAAACCTCAGTTGGGACTGTCTGGGTTTGAATTTCAGTTCTGCCTTTTACTAGTTTTAATATTTTGAGCAAGTCATTCAGTCATTTGGTACATCAGTTTCCTCACCTGTAAAACAGACAGTAGTAAGTTTATTATGAAGATTAGAGTTCATATGTGCAATGCCTCAAATAAACCTTTGCTAGTATCACATAAAACTTTAATGAAAAAAAAATTTCATTAGAGGGGGCCAGCAAATGGCATGGTGGTTAAGGTTCTGGACTCCCATGTAGCTAATCAGTTATTTTTTCCCTTTTTTAATTTTAATTTTTTATATACATTCAATCATATTTAGCTTACAAAGTGAACATTTCAATATGTGAACATTTCTCCCCAGTCCAGTTGATCAGAATATCTTCCACCAATAACACCACACCTCCCCATCCCATCAATGCTCTGTCTCTGTATCCCTCCTCCAAATGTCTTTCCTTATGTCCCTCTTCTCCACACACCCAATTCAGGCACTAACCCCCATCTCTTGTGTTTGTACAACAATCAGTTGTACAATCAGTTTCAGTTATAGAGTGCAGACACTCGGTATATACTAAGTGGGGACATACAGTGTCTCTCCTTCATAACCTGGGTTGCTTCACTCAGCAGTCAATCTTCCATATTCTTCCATTTTTTTTGTCAAAAGCCAGGGTGTGTTTTTTTTTTTTTTTTTTTTTTTTTTTTGGCTGAATAGTATTCCATACAGTATGTGTGCCACAGTTTCTCAATCCATTTATCCGTACGGGGGCATTTGGGTTGGTTCCATGTCTTAACAATCGAGAATAGTGCTGCAATAAACATTTATGTGCAAACACTTTTCCAATGAAGAATTCTGTCCTTTGTGTAGATGCCAAGGAATGGGATTGCTGAATCATATGGTAGTTCTATTTGTAGACTTTTGAGGAATCTCCAAATTGTTCCACAGTGGTTGGACTAATTTACATTCCCACCAGCAGTGTAAGAGAGTTCCCCTTTCACCACACCCCCACCAACACTAATATATATATATATGTGTGTGTGTATATATATATATATATATATATATATATGTGTGTGTGTGTGTGTGTGTGTGTGTGTGTGTGTATATATCTTAGACATTCTGACTGGGGTTAGGTGGTATCTCATTGTTGTTTTTATTTGCATTTCCCTTACAATGAGGGATGTGGAGCATTTTATCATATGCCTTTTGGCTATTCGTATGTCACCTTTAGTGAATGTTTTTTTTAACTCCTTCTGCCAACTTTTAATAGGGTTGATCATTTTTTCCCCCAAACAGCTTCTTTAGTTCCTTGTGTATTCTGGTTATGAGTCCCTTATCTGATGCAAAATTTACAAAAATATTTTCCCATTCTGAAGGCTGTCAATTCACACTAATTATTGAGTCTTTTGCCATGCAGAAATTTCTTAGTCTGATGTAATCTCACAAGTCTATTTTGGGGATTATTGACTGTGCTTTGGGGGTCTTATGTAAGAAATCTTTCCCTACCCCAATGTCTCCCAGAGTTTCCCCAGTGTTTTCTAGAAGCAGTTTAATAGTTTGGGGTCTTAGATTTAGATCCTTGATCCACCCTGACTTGATTTTTGTCAATGGTGAGAGGTGGGGGTTCAGATTCATCTTTCTACAGGTGGAGATCCAGTTTTTCCAGCACCATTTGCTGAAGAGGTTTTTCTTATCCCACTGGATTGACTGGTACCCCTTGTCAAAAATCAGTTGACTGAATGATTGGGGATTTTTTTCCTGTGGACTCAATTCTGTTCCATTGGTCCACATGTCAGTTCCTGTGCCAGTACCATGCAATTTTGATTACCACAGCTTTGTAGTATATTTTTGGTTGGGGAAGTGAGATGCCGCCCACTCCACTCTTCTTGTGTAGAATTTCTTTGGCAATACGGGGTCTTTTATTATTTCAGCCGAATTTTATGATTGTCTTTTCTAGATCTGTGAAGAATGTGTCTGGTACTTTGATTGTCGTTGCATTAAATATGTAGGTTAATTTAGGTAGAATTGCCATTTTGGTTATATTAGTTCTTCCAATCCAAGAATATGGGATGTCCTTCCACTTTTTTTGGTGTCATTTTCAATTTCATTTTTTAGCTTCTCATAGTTTTCCTTGTGGAGGTCTTTAACTTCTTTGGTTAGATTTATCCCTAAGTATCTTATACTTTTTGTGGCTATGGTAAATGGAATAACTATTTTCCAGTTCTATCTCTGTCTGTCTGTTGTTTGTATATAGAAATGCTATAGACTTCTGTATATTAACTTTGTGTCCTGCAACTTTACTGTATTCATGCATTACTTCCAGAAATTTTTTCATGGAAATAATTGGGTCTTCTATGTAAACAATCATGTTATCTGTGAATAGAGAGAGTTTTACCTCTTCTTTTCCTATTTGGATGCCTTTAATTTTTTACTCTTTTCTGATTGCATTGGTGAGGACTTATAGTATTATATTAAAAAAGAGTGGAGAAAATGGGCATCATTGTCTTGTACCCATTTTTAGTGGAAAAGCTTTCAGCTTTTCTCCATTCAGGATGATGTTCGTGATGGTTTTTTTATAGATAGCTTTTATTGTGTTAAGAAATGACCCTTGTATTCCGATTTTACTGAGAGTCTTGATCATGAAGGGATATTGTATCTTTTCAAATGCTTTTTCTGCATCAATCGATATGACCATATGGTTTTTGTCTTTTTTTTCCTGTTAATACAGTGTATTACATATGTGGTTTTACGTATGTTGAACTAACCCTTGCATTCCCAAAATAAAGCCTACCTGATCATGATGTATAATCTTTTTAATAAGTTGTTGAATATGATTTGCTAGTGTCTTGTTGAGAATCTTTGCATCTACATTCATCAGAGATATTGGTCTATAGTTTTCCTTCCATGTCCTGTCCTTATCTGTTTTGAGGATAAGGGTGATAGAGGCTTCATAGAATGAATTAGGGAGAGATTTACCCTTTTGGATCTTTAGAAATAACTTGAGCAGAATGAGGGTTAACTCTTCTTTGAAAGTTTTATAGAACTCAGAGGTGAATCCATCTGGGCCAGGACTTTTCTTTGTTGGAAGATTATTTATTACTGATTTAATCTCCTGGCTTGTTATGGGCCTATTTAGACTTTCTATATCCTCCTGGCTCAATCTTGGTAGATTATACCTGTCCATGAATTTGTCCATCTCATCCAGATTGTCTTGTTTCTTGGCATATAGTTGTTCATAGTATCCTGTAATGATGTTCTGTATTTCCACTTTGTCTGTTGTTATATTTCCTGCTTCATTGCATATTTGATTCACCTGGTTCTTTTCTCTCTTCTACTTAATAAGTCTTGCTAGTGGTGTATCGATTTTGTTTATCTTTTCAAAGAATCAGCTTTTACTTTCGTATGTTTTCTGTATAGTTCGCTTATTTTCTATTTCATTTATGTCTGCTCGGATCTTTATTATTACCTTTGTCCTGGAGTTTTTTTGGATTATTTTGCTGTTGCTTCTCCAATTCTCTGAGGCATGATGTTAGGTGAACCATTTGCTTTCTTTCCATCTTCCTCTTATGAACACTAATTGCTATAAACTGCTTTTGCAGTGTCCTAAAGATTATCGAAAATCGTGTCCTCATTGTCATTAGCTTCCATGAGTCTTTTGATTTCAGACTTTATTTCATCAGTAGTTGTGGAGTCATTCAGTAGTAGGTTATTTAGTTTGCATGTATTTGAGTATTTTTGAGGATTTCTCTTGAAATTAAACTCAAGTTTAATTCCATCATGGTCAGAGAAGATGCTGGAAATAGTTTCTATGCCTTTGAATCTGTAGAGGCTTGCTGTGTGCCATATGATGTGGTCAATCTTCGAAAAGGTTCCATGTGTGGGTGAGAAAAATGTGTATCTTGTGGTTTTTGGATGGAAAGTTCTATAGATATCTGTTAAGTCCATTTAATTTATGGTATCATTCAGATCCTTTATCTCTTTATCTATTTTTTGTCTAGATGATCTGTCCCGAGGGGATAGTGCAGTATTGAGGTCTCCACCAATTAGTGTATTGCAGTCTATCTCCCCTTTTAGACTTAACAGTCTTTCCTTCACATATTTGGGTGCTCCTGTGTTAGGTGCATAGATATTTATGAGTTATATCTTCTTGATCTATTGATCATTTTACTACAATATAGTGCCCCTCTTTGTCTCTTCGAAAAATTTTTGTTTCAAAGGCTATTTTGTCAGAAATTAGTATCGTAACTCCAGCTCTTTTTTGTTTCCCATTGCATGGAAAACGTTTTTACAACCCTTGACTTTCAGTTTATGTATGTCTTTATAGATGAAGTGGTTTTTTTGTAGGCAGCAGATAGAGGGTCTCTGTTTTTTTTTTTTTTTTTTTTTTTTTTTTTTTTTTATCCGTTTGGCCAGTGTGTGTCTCCGGATTGGATAATTTAATCCATTCATATTCAATGTTATTATCGATGTAACTGGATCTGTCCCGACATTTAAGTTGGCCATTGTCACAGCACTCTATTATCCCTTTGTTTCTGTCTGTTAGCTCTTTAGTTTTCCTGGAACAGTACTTTCTTATGGGTTTCTTCTTCTTTTTTTTTTTTCAAAAAAATTTTTTTAATTAACAAATATATGTTGTACATATTTATGATTTTTTTAAATTTTTGTCTTTTATTTTTATTTCTCAGATTAATTAAATTCACATTTTACATAAAGTCCCCATTATTATGTATACAATATACATATATATATATATATATATATATATATATATATATAGTTTTCAACAGAGAACTCTACATTTTTTTGGTGTTAAGTGTTTCTTCCCTTTGCCCCTCATGCCCACTCTCTACCACCCACTCCCCTCCCTTGCAGCCTCTGGTATCTACATTTATCCTTTCCACTATCATATCTTCAGATCTTTCTCCTTTTGCTAGAGTGCTGATATATATATTTTTTTATCATTGCACATCTTTACAGTGTACAACATGGTTTTTCCCAGCATGAGTACAGTGTACATTAGTCAAGACAATGATATTACCATATACATTATCAACAGACAACTTTTCATTTTTGTGTCTATTAAGTGTGTTGTTTGTTCCCTGAATCCCTCCCTTTCGCCCTCTATTACTCATTCCCATTACCTCTCCCATACTGTCTCTAGCATCTGCAGTTGCCATCCCTGCTATTATACCCTCCAGTTCTGTCAGTTTTTTTTTTTCAATTATCAGCTCATATAGTTTTCAACAATAGGGAACACAGATTCTATTCAGGGTTGGATTAAGGGTGGGTCTCGTGCAGTTCCGCAATTGTAGGTGAGTCTCCATGGAATACAGTTTCAGGAAAGCGGTTCTGGTAAGCAGAGATGGTTATCAGTTGATGCGGCACAGCATCCATTTTGTGATTATCTTCTGGGTTTCTTGAAGAGCTGGTCTGGTGCTGGCAAATTCTTTCAGTTTTGTTTGTCTGAGATTTTAATCTTTTTTTTCACATATGAAGGATAATCTTGCAGGATACAATAATCTTGGTTGAAATTGTTTCTCTCTTAGCACTTTCAATATATCTTCCCATTCTTTCCTTGCTTGCGTTGTTTCCGTTGAGAGGTCCGGTGTTAGCCTGATGGGATGACCTTTATACGTCACTTCTCGTTTCTCTCTTGCTAGTTTTAGTGTCATGTCTTAATCTGTGGTCTTGGATAGTCTGGCTAAGATATGCCTTGAGGAAGATCTTTTGGGGTTGATTCTAACTGGAGTCTTTTATATTCAGTCTTGATGCTAGAGTGCCTCTCTAGACTCAGGAAATTTCTTCCAGGATTTCATGGAATAGATTTTCCATGCCATTATTAGTTTCTTCACCTTCTGGAATGCCAATTATTCTAATATTTGGGCATTTTATGGAATCTAGTATTTCTCGTATATTATCCTCTTTTTTTAAATTTTCTCTATCTTTTTGGTGGTTCTTCCTAGGTCAGAGGTTTTATCTCCTACATCAGAGATTCGATCTTTAGCATAATCTAATTGACTTTTAATACTTTCAAGGGAGTTTTTGATTTCCTCTATTCCAGACTTTATCTCTAAAAGCTCCATCTGATTCTTGCTCAGAGTGTCCATTTCTTCTTTTATATCTTGGAATGACTTTCTCATTTCTTGTAGTTTGTTGTCTCTTTTCTGTTTCTCTTGAAGAATTTGTTCACGGTAAACGTTTGAAATTCTTTGTCTGACATGTTGGTAACATCGTCCAGTAGCACGAATGATGGAGGGGAGTTACTCTGTACCTTTGATGGACATATATTTCCTTGTTTATTCATACCGGAGGCTCTTCTTCTACTTCTAGCCATAAGAAAATGTACTAACTTTTAAGTACCTGTTAGACAAATGTTTCACTGGCTAGGATTGTGTTTCCCTTTTGTTGGGAATTGACGTCTGCCGAAGTCTCTGTTCTGTTGTTTTTAGTAATGTGGTCTCAAGAAAGATACTATATTCAGGTATCTGAAGAGTAGTATCTCCTTTTTCACAGCTGGTTCCGTATAAGGGAGGAACCCATAGTACTTCATATGACTAGAAAATTTCAGATCTCTGATTCTAGACCTAGCTAGTCCCTCTGGCAAGATGGAAGAAGAAGAGAAGATAATATTAGGGAAAAGAATGGAGGAGAGAGGGAAATAAAGAACAATTCGCATGTCACGCATTAGCATCTGGCATTTGCCAGATGCCTTCAGATGTACCAGGCTGCTGACTGCTACAGCCAAAGGGGCAGTCTGTGGGGAGAGGGAGAGGAGTAAATTTACAGAAGAATGGAGGACAGTAAAGAAGAAAAAATGGAGAAACTGTCTACTTGCCTATGGGTCTGGGTGGATCCTGGACTGGGGGGTCTGGATGTGAGGCGGTGAGGGCAGTGTTGCCCCTGCGTCTGTCACTTGCTGCCCAGATGCCTTCAGATGTACCAGGGTGCTGGCTGCTACAGCCAAAGGGGCAGTCTATTGGTCTGGGGTGGATCCTGGACTTGGGGGTCTGGATGTGAGGTGGTGGGGGCAGTGTTACCCCTGCCTCTGTCCCTTGCTGCCCAGATGCCTTCAGATGTACCAGGCTGTTGGCTGCTACAGCCTATGGGGCAGTCTGTCTTATTATTTTATTTAAATTTTTAAATTTTATTTTAGAGAGACTTTTGTTATAGGTGTGTGTGCTCCCCAGAGAGACAGAAAGTAAGAAATCACCCCGTAGGGGAGATGGACACTATTATTATTATTATTTTTAAACTTGCTATAGGGCTCACCATAGAGAGAAAGTGAGAAAGCAAGCCACGAGGTCTGGTACTTGAACTGTGGTCATCCATGCGTGATTCCAGTCCCTTAATCACCATGCTACCTGCTGGCTCCACCAGTATATATTTTAATATACAAGAACATTTTAGTATGTCATGGAGAATATATATATAATTTTAATGATTCCTATGACAAGTTATTTGTGAGCCTGATTATTTAATAGTAAATTATTATGCTCAAATTAGTTATTAATCATCCATATAATAGTGAGAAGGGACACATATTTTTAATTATGGAGAGTAATGCCTTTGTGACAAACATGATTTTCATGATAATTCAGTGATGATAATAGTGACTAAATTTATTGAGCATTTACTCTGCATAAGACAATGTTCTCAGAAATTTACAAGAACTACCTTATATAATTCCCTAACCAATTTTATTATTTCTTTTTAAAAAATTTTTATTTATTTTTTATTTTTTACATTTTTAAAATACATTCAATCACATTTTTTTTAGCTTACAAGGTGATCATTTCAATATGTGAACATTTCTCCCTGGTCCAGTTGGTCAAAATATAACAATACTACCTCCCTGTCTCAACAATGCTGTCTCTGTATCACTCGTCCAAATGTTTTTCCCCAGGCCCCAGTCCTCCACACACAGCACATCTTGCATTCACATCCAATTTTATTTCTATCATCCAGTTTACATATGAGGAAACTGAGGCAAAGAGGAATCAATATTTGTCAAAGGCCACACAACAATAATGCAGTTGGAATGTTGATGTAAAAAATTTCAAATGAAATTGTAAACATATTCTTAGACCTGGAAGGTTTTATTTATTTTTAAAAATTAACCTCTTACTAAGGGCCAGCAGGTGACATGGTGGTAAAGGCACTGGACTCCTACACAGCCAACTGCGGTTTGAGTCCTGGACCTGGCAGCTTGGTTTGTCACTTTTCCTTTCTTTCGGTCTGTCTGTGGTTAAATTAAAAAATAATAACAAATAAAATTAAAGAAATAATTCTTTAAAAAATTAGCCTCTTCCTCTGACATAATTTTTCTCTTCTAGAATCATTATGATCCATTACCCACCTATCGGGCATAAGTAGCCCTTGGGAACCTGTTTGTATGCCAGTGTGCCAAGCCCCACTGATATTCAGTGGCAACTCCTCAAAGTCCTCCAGCATTTGAAAACAGTGTGGTTACATTGGTATTAGAATCATATATATGAGACATATATGTATATATGTCACCTGAGGGTGCATGTGCTTTGAAGACAGAGAGAGACAAAGAGTTACAGAGGTAAGAGAGAGAGAGAGAGAAAGTCCCCCAGTGGGATGTGGTCGTGCCACAATCCTTTTGACCTCCATATGTCGGGATTTCATGCTCACAGTGTGTTTTTCAAGCACACTGGGGCCAAGATTCAAACCACCATTGGTCATGTGGGATCTGACTACCAATACACAGTGCTCAATTACTGTGTTATGGAATCTGCCCACGTAATTATATCTTTATATAAGTTATCCCCACATTATACAAACATTTCAGTTTATACTTTTCATGACGTTATTAAATATTAACCAACTTAAGAAACTCACATGTCACAGGATCTTTTTAACATAATATGAATTTTCTTAAGAAACTTTTTTTATGGTAAGAAGAAGATTTCTCATGGCTCCTGCGAACTAGGTATTTCAGGGCACAAGAGAAATGAAGATTTTCTACTGATAATTCAGCCTCCAGCAAACAAGCTACCATGGCAGGAGAGGCGAGGCCAACAGGAGAGGATCCCTCATAGCTCCTGCAAAATAGTCATTTTGCTTGGTGCTTGTGCACTGTGCAGTTTTCTATTTTGTGCTTTTTTTTTTTAAAAAAAATAAAAACAGTAATTACATTTTCTTCATTTTTTGGTCTTTTTTTACTCTTTCTTTGCTGTTGTTTCTCTCTCTCTTTTTCATTTTCTTTTTTCTTGTCTCTCCACTCTTCAATATCCATTTAATGTGTTTCTAGATGGATCTAAGGGCACTGTAGCTAAACATCCAAATACTATTAGGGTTAAAATATTCCTCAATATCGACTGAATCTGCTGCACCAGTAATCACAATAGAATGGCAAAGAGATTCCAGATCACCTCTTTCTGCTTGCTCCTGAACATTCAGATTGAACTTCAAGAATTAGAAAGAAATACACCATCCATCAGATGACAAGAAATCACCGTAGGACCACAGAAATATGGGAAAGCAAGAAAATACCTCTCCTCCAAGGGAAAAGAATAACTCTTCTTCATCCACAAGCAGTTCAATGGAAATCATGGAAATGTCTGATAAAGAATTTAGAGCATTCATAATGGCGAAGCTAACAGAGATGGAAGAGAAGAGAGACAATGAACAGCTAAAGAGAAAGGAGAAAGAAGTTGATGAGTTCCAGGAGGTGAGGAAATTCTTGCATGATGTAAAAGAGGAATTTTACACTTTAAAAAAGAATCAAATGGAACTTTTAGAAATGAAGTCTATAATACAGGAAGTCAAAATCTCCCTTGAAAGTATTAAAAGCAGACTAGATCATTCAGAAAATAGAATCTCAGATGTAGAAGAGAAAATTGCTGACCTAGAAAAATTCACCTCAAAGACTGAGAAAATGGCCCCTAAAATTTGAGAATAATATGCGAGAAGTACTAGATACCATCAAACATCCAAACATCCGGATAAATGGCATTCCAGAAGGTGAAGAGACCCATAAGGGCATTGATAATCTATTCCAGGAAATCCTGCAAGAAAACTTTCCAAACCTAGAGAGGCATTCGAAGATCCAGTCCCAAGAAATACAAAGGACTCCAAATAGAATCAACCCAAGAAGATCTTCTCCAAGATACATTATAGCCAGGTTGACCAAAACCACAGACAAAGACAAGATACTAAGATTGGCAAGAGAAAAACATCAAGTTACCTATAAAGGACATCCCATTAGGCTAACAGCAGATCTCTCATCGGAAACAATGCTAACGAGGAAAGAATGGGAAAATATATTCAAAGTATTAAGAGAAAAGCAATTTCAGCCAAGAATACTGTATCCAGCAAGATTATTTTTCAAGTGGGAAGAAAAGACAAAAACATTCTCAGATAAACAAAACCTGAAAAAATTTACTAACACCAGACCAGATCTCTAAGAAGTTCTCAAGCGTGTGCTATATCAGGAAAATTAAATACAGACAAATGGAAATAAGAGGTTAAAAACTAAGAAAGTGGCCAGCTTAATCATAGGGACAAGTCTGGAGTTGAATATTATATCCCAGAATTTAATTGGGAAAATAGAGCCACAACAGAAGATAAAGTACATGAGACTGATAGGTTCATGCACCTGCCATTTGAACAGAATCTAACCTGTTTCCTGGCTTTAAGCAAAGTTCCTTGGCATTTCTTTGATTTAAGTTAAAACTTATTTTCTGAATAGTAATGAGTGAACTCACCATTGAAAGTAGTTAAATATGTAAGAAATTGTGTGATCAATACAATGTGGGTGGGAAAGGAATGGAAGACAATTGTAGACACCAGAGATAGTGTGAGAAGAGTGTGGGAAAGGACAGAGGGTCAGAAAGAGGGGTAAAAAATTCTAGGAACTAGAAATGGAAAATTTTTGATAATAATATGCATGATTAAGTCACTATGCAGTATATTCTGGATGGAAATCACATTTTGTAGGCTGTGATGATGCTTAGGGAAAGAATGTAAATTAAGTTACAAAAAAAATTTCAGAAAAAAAATCTATTCAATGACTGCAGTAAGATATATAGCCCCAGCTAGGTGCTACTTTATAGAATGCCTAAAGTTAGACTTGTGTTCATAGAAATGTATATATCAACTGTGTTTGCTATGAAAATATTTAGATTAATTAAGGTCTTTAGTAATTCAATATAATGTGGAGGAAAAACAGTATAGAAAGTAAATGTACCAGAGACAGTGTGGGAGGAGTGTGGGGGATGGCAGAGGGTAAGAGATAGGGAATCAAGGATGGGAGAAAAAAAGCAAAGCATACAGGAAACAAGAAATGGAAAATTATTTGTTGACAGTAACACGTTTGTTGATGTGCTTGATTGAGACGATATACAGTGTACTCTGGATGGAAAATCTCATTTTGTATGCTGTAATGATGTACAGTGAATGACTGTAAATAAATAAATTTAAATAAAAAAGTAACTTTTTTTTTCTACCAGTTTAAATATTTTCCCAGCTTCATTAAGGTATAATTGACAAATACAAATGGTGTGTGTGTATATATATATATATAATATTTATTTATTTATTTTTTTTAATACATTCACTCACATTATTTAGCTTACAGGGTGATCATTTCAATATAAGAACATTTCTCCCCAGTCGAGTTGGTAAAAATATAACAAGACTACCTCCCTGTCTCAACAATGCTGTCTTCATATTCCTACTCCAAATGTTCTTCCCCAGGCCCCACTCCTCCACACACACCACATCTGGCATTCACATCCACCTCTTGTGTTTGTACATCCTTTAGCCCATCAGTTTCAGTTATAGAGTGCAGACATTCGGTATATATTAAGTGGGGACATACAGAGTCTCTCCTTCATAGCCTGGCTTGCTTCACTCAGCAGTAAATCTTCCATATTTTTCCACTTTCTGTCAAAAGCTAGGGTTTTGTTGTTCTTAATGGCTGAATAGTATTCCATAGAGTATACGTGCCACAGTTTTTCAATCCATTCAGTCATACGAGGGCATTTGGTTTGGTTCCATGTCTTAGCAATCGTGAAAAGTGCTGCAATAAACATTGATGTACAAGCACTTTTCCAATGAGAAATTCTTCTGTCCTTTGGGTAGATGCCAAGAAATGGGATTGCTGGATCATATGGCAGTTCTATTTGTAGATTTTTGAGGAATCTCCAAATTGTTCTTCAGAGTGGTTGGACTAATTTACATTCCCACCAGCAGTGTAAGAGAGGTCCCCTCTCACCGCATCCCCGCCAGCACTTACCATTCTTTGTTTTTTTAATCTTAGCCATTCTGACTGGGGTTAGGTGGCATCTCATTGTTGTTTTGATCTGCATTTCCCTTACAATGAGGGATGTGGAGCATTTTTTCATATGCTTCCTGACTATTCTTATGTCATCTTAAGTGAGTGTTCTTTTCAACTCCTTCTCCCATCTTTTAATAGGGTTCATCATCTTTTTTCCAAACAGCTTCTTTAGTTCCTTATGTATTCTGGTTATCAATCCCTTATCTGATGCATAGTTTACAAAAATATTTTCCCATTCTGAGGGCTGTCGATTCACACTTATTACTGTGTCCTTTGCCATGCAGAAACTTCTTAGTCTGATGTAATCCCACTTGTCTATTTTGGGATTCTCGACTGTGCTTTTGGGGTCTTATGTAAGAAGTCTTTCCCTACCCCAATGTCTCCCAGAGTTTCCCCAGTGTTTTCTAGAAGCAGTTTAATAGTTTGGGGTCTTAGATTTAGATCCTTAATCCACCTTGACTTGATTTTTGTCAAAGGTGACAGGTAGGGGTTCAGATTAATCTTTCTGCAGGTGGAAATCCAGTTTTTCCAGCACCATTTGCTGAAGAGGTTTTCCTTTTCCCATTGGATTGACTGGTACACCTTGTCAAAAAGCAGTTGACTGAATAATTGGGAATTTATTCCTGTGGACTCAATTCTGTTCCATTGGTCCACATGTCTGTTCTTGTGCCAATACAATGCTGTTTTGATTACCACAGCTTTGTAGTATATTTTTGGGTCAGGGAGTGAGATGCCGCCCACTCCACTCTTATTTTGTAGAATTGCTTTGGCTATGCGGGGTCTTTTATTATTCCAGACGAGTTCTATGATTGTCTTTTCTAAATCTGTGAAGAATGTGTCTGGTACTTTGATTGGCATTGCATTAAATAGGTAGATTAATTTGGGTAGAATTGCCATTTTGGTTATATTAATTCTTCCAATCCAGAAACATGGGATGTCCTTCCACTTTTTTGTGTCATTTTCAATTTCATTTTTTAGCTTCTCATAGTTTTCCTTTTGGAGGTCTTTAACTTCTTTGCTTAGATTTATCCCTAAGTATCTTATACTTTTTGTGGCTATGGTAAATGGAACAACTGTTTTCAGTTCTATCTCTGTCTGCCTGTTTGTATATAGAAACGCTATAGACTTCTGTATATTAATTTTGTATCCTGCAACTTTACTGTATTCATGCATTACTTCCAGAAATTTCTTCATGGAAATCATTGGGTCTTCTATGTACGCAATCATGTCATCTGCGAATAGAGAGAGTTTCACCTCTTCTTTTCCTATTTGGATGCCTTTAATTTTTTCCTCTTTTCTGATTGCATTGGTGAGGACTTCCAGTACTATGTTCAAAAGGAGTGGAGAAAGTGGGCATCCTTGTCTTGTACCCATTTTTAGTGGAAAAGCTTTCAGCTTTTCTCCATTTAGGATGATATTCACGATGGGTTTTTCATAGATAGCTTTTATTGTGTTGAGAAATGACCCTGGTATGCCGATTTTACTGAGAGTCTTGGTCATGAAGGGATGTTATATCTTGTCAAATGCTTTTTCTGCATCAATCGATATGACCATATGTTTTTTGTCTTTTTTCCTGTTAATATGGTGAATTACATTTATGGTTTTACGTATGTTGAACCAGCCTTGCATTCCTGGAATAAAGTCTACCTGATCGTGATGTATAATCTTTTTTATAAGTTGTTGGATACGGTTTGCTAGTATCTTGTTAAGAATCTTTGAGTCTATATTCATCAGAGATACTGGTATATAGTTTTCCTTCCTTGTCTTGTCCTTATCTGTTTTGAGGATAAGGGTAATGGAGGCTTCATACAATAAATTAGGGAGAGATTCATCCTTTTGCATCTTTAGAAATAAGTTGAGCAGAGTGGGGATTAACTCTTCTTTGAAAATTTTATAGAACTAAGAGGTGAATCCATCTGGGCCAGGACTTTTCTTTGTTGGAAGGTTATTTATTACTGATTCAATCTCCTGGCTTGTTATGGGCCTATTTAGGCTTTCTATATCCTCCTGGCTCAATCTTGGTAGATTATACATGTCCAGGAATTTGTCCATCTCATCCAGATTGTCTTGTTTCTTGGCATATAGTTGTTCATAATAGCCTCTAATTATGTTCTGTATTTCTGCTTTGTCTGTTGTTTTATTTCCTGCTTCATTGCATATTTGATTCACCTGGTTCCTTTCTCTCTTCTTCTTAATAAGTCTTGCTAATGGTGTATCAATTTTGTTTATCTTTTCAAAGAACCAGCTTTTACTTTCATTTATTTTCTGTATAGTTTGTTTATTTTCTATTTCATTTATTTCTGCTCGGATCTTTATTATTTCCTTTCTCCTGGAGTTTTTTGGATCATTTTGCTGTTGCTTCTCCAATTCTCTGAGGCATGATGTTAAGTGATCAATTTGCCTTCTTTCTGTCTTCCTTTTATGAGCACTAATTGCTATAAACTTCCCTCTTATGAATGCTTTTGCAGTGTCCCAAAGATTATGGAAACTCGTGTCCTCATTGTCATTAGCTTCCATGAATCTTTTGTTTCAGACTTTATTTCATCAGTAGTTGTGGAGTCATTCAGTAGTAAGTTATTTAGTTTCCATGTATATGAGTATTTTTGAGGATTTCTCTTGAAATTAAACTCAAGTTTAATTCCATCATGGTCAGAGAAGATGCTGGGAATAGTTTCTATGCCTTTGACTCTGTAAAGGCTTGCTTTGTGCCCTATTATGTGGTCAATCTTCAAAAAGGTTCCATGTGTGGGTGAAAAAAAAGTGTATTTTGTGGTTTTTGGATGGAATTTTGTATAGATGTCTGTTAAGTCCATTTCATTTATGGTATCATTCAGATCTTTTATCTCTTTATCTATTTTTTTGTCTAGATGACCTGTCCTGAGGGGATAGTGCAGTGTTGAGGTCTCCAACAATTAGTGTATTGCAGTCTTTCTCCCCTTTTAGATCTAACAGTCTTTCCTTCACATATTTGTGTGCTCCTGTGTTGGGCGCATAGATATTTATAAGGGTTATATCTTCTTGATCAATTGACCCTTTTACTACATATATTGCCCTTCTTTGTCTCTTTGAACAGTTTTTGTTTTAAAGGCTATATTGTCTGAAATTAGCATTGCTACTCCAGCTTTTTTTTGGTTCCCTGTTGCATGGTAAACCTTTTTCCAACCCTTCACTTTCAATCTATGTATGTCTTTATTGATGAGGTGGGTTTCCTGTAGGCAACAGATAGAGGGTCTCTGTTTTTTTATCCATTTGGCCAGTCTGTGTCTCTTGATTGGGGAATTTAATCCATTCACATTCAATGTTATTATCATTGTAACTAGATCTGTCGCGAAGTTTAAGTTGGCCATTGTCACAGTAGCCTTTTATTCCTTTGTTTCTGTCTGTTAGCTCTTTAGTTTTCCTGGAACAGTACTTTCTTCAGGGTTTCTTGAAGAGCTGGTCTGGTGCTGGCGAATTCTTTCAGGTTTTGTCTGAGAAGATTTTAATCTTCTTTTTCCATATGAAGGATAATCTTGCAGGATAGAATAAGCTTGGTTGAAATTGTTTCTCTCTTAGCACTTTCAATACATCTTCCCATTCTTTCCTTGCTTGCAATTTTTCCGTTGAGAGGTCTGGAGTTAGCCTGATGGGATGACCTTTGTATGTCACTTCTCGTTTCTCTCCTGCCAGTTTTAGTATCATGTCTTTGTCTGTGGTCTTGGATAGTCTGGCTACAATGTATCTTGGGGAAGATCTTCTGGGGTTGATTCTAACTGGGGTCCTTTGTATTTCTTGGATCTTGATACTTGAGTGCCTCTCTAGACTCGGGAAATTTTCTTCCAGGATTTCATGGAATAGATTTTCCATGCCGTTATTGGTTTCTTCACCTTCTGGGATACCAATTATTCTGATATTAGGGCATCTTATGGCATCTAGTATTTCTCATATATTATCCTCGTGTTTTTTAGTTATTTTCTCTATCTTCTTTGTGGTTCTTTCTAGGTCAGAGGTTTTATCTTCTACATCAGAGATTCGATCTTCAGCATGATATAATCAACTTTTGGTACTTTCAAGGGAGTTTTTGATTTCCCCTATTCCAGACTTTATCTCTAATAGCTCCATCTGGTTCTTTTTCAGAGTGTCCATTTCTTCTTTTATATCTTGGAATGACTTTCTCATCTCCTGTAGTTCGTTGTCTCTTTTCTGTTCCAATTCGAAGAATCTGTTCACCATAAATGTTTGAAATTCTTTGTCTGACATCTTGGTAACATCGTCCATTAGCCCTGCAGATGGACGGGAGTTACTCTTTGTCTTTGATGGAGATGTATTTCCTTGTTTATTCATACCGGACGCTCTTCTTCTACTTCTAGCCATTTGGACGATGTACTGACTTTTAAGTACCTGTCAGGCCAGTGCTTTCACTGGCTAGGAATGTCTTTCCCTTTTGTTGGGAATTGATGTCTGCCAAAGTCTCTGTTCTGTTGTTTTTAGTAATGGGGTCTCAAAAAAGATACTATAGTCTGGTGTCTGAAGAGCAGAATCTCCTTTTTCACAGTTGGTTCCATAAAAAGGAGGAACCAATATAACTTCATATGACTAGAAAAGTTCAGATCTCCCATTCCAGGATGAGCTAGTTCCTCTAGGGGTCTTGGTGGGTCCTGGGCTGGGGGTCTGCATGGAAGCAGTGGGCGCAGCGTGTCCCCTTGCTCACCAGGTGCCTTGAGATGTGCCAGGCAGCTGCCGCCAAAGGCACAAGCTGTGGAGAGACAGACAGGGAGGCGGTATATATTTTAATGTACAATGTGATACATGTATAAACTGTGAAATGATTCATTCAAATTCATTAACTTAATACCCATCACACTACATACCTTTTTTTTTTTGGTGAATGCATTTAAAATCTATTGTGTTAGTAATTCTGATGTATAGAATACATGATCATTAGTTGTACTCACCATGCTTTACATTAGATCTCCAGAATTTATTCATCTTATCTAATGGAATCCAGAAAACTTTGGACTTTTAACCAATATGTTTGCAATTTTCCCTCCCCCAGCCTCCAGCCTCTGCCTGGTAAACATCTTTCTACTTTCTGTGTCTATAAGTTTGACTTTCTTTAGATTTTACATTTAAGTGAGATCATGAGGGTATTTATCTTTTGTGCCTGACTGATTTCACTTAGCATAACATCTCCTAGGTTCATCCATATGGTTGAAAATGACAGATTTCTTTCTTTGTAAAGGCTGAATAGTATTCTATCACACATAATGGTATACACCACATTTTCTCTACCCTTTCTTCCATTGATGGATACTTAGATTGATTCCACATCTTGCCTGTTGTGAATAATAGATAAGCAAGTCTAATCATAAAATCAAAAAGAAGAGCTGACTATTTGGACCCAAGGTTATTCTTTTTAAAAAAATAAATTATGATACTTACATATGTATATATGCAGATGTATTCATGTATAGTACATATGTGTGTATACGTATACACTTTACTGATTAAAAGAAATACTTGCTAATGTTTTCCTCAAAAAAAGTTGTTTTATTTCTTCTATGTGCATATTCTAGATTAGTGAAAACATTCGGAGTACTGCCATTCGACACTTCGGTTTACTAGTTAAAGATATGAGTCTGAACAAACAGATGCTGAAACATGTGGTCCTAAAAGGATTGGTGCCTCTGATTCTGTTTTTGGAGGAATCTGAAATAAGAGTAGTTAAAGTAAGTCCTCTGTCTGGTTCTTTTAAATTTTGCCCAGAATCACAGTGTTTTACATAATAGCAGATGAATAGATCCTCTGATCTTTGTCCTTTCTTTTATTTACTTATTTGTAGTGTAAGAGACAGACAGAGAGACCAGTGCCCTTGACAGAGCCTCACCATGCCAAGATCCCTCCCCCTACCCAAACTTTCCAGTCAGCCAGGATCATAGTGGGCTTAAGGCATTCAGGTTGACTCAGGATTTGAAGCCAGTGCCTCCATACATGGTCCCAATATCACACAGCAATGCCCTACCCCCTGCACCACTGGGCTGGGACCTCACTGACTTTTTCTATCTTGCAGGCATGTAAATATACGTTAGAAATCTGTGACTCACATTTACAGTGGTCAACATCCTATTTTCTCCAAGATGAATATTACAATTTTGAGCTGGTGGTGCTCAGCATTTGTAACACTTTTGTAAGTGGCTCTTCTACTTTTACTACTATAAATTTTAGAGAAAACAGATAAGATATCCAAAGTGGTGAAAAATGTGGTGGGTTTAAGGGCAGATGTTGGAGGAAGGATGTGAAGAGAAGATACTAAATGAATGATCACAGCTAAGGCTAGGGAGAAGAGAAAATTAAAATCTTCTACTTCCTCTTTCTCAGTTATTGATTAGGCATCTTACCTTTTCCTGCAACCCATTTACTTTGAGCTTTGGATAGTTTGTTAGATAGGAAGGTCATTCCAGATCACCAAATGGGAAACTGGAATCACATCGCCATTGTCTCATGAGCAGGTCCTCTGAGAACCAGCATGATCTGCAGGGATAGACTGGGGGTGGGGTGAGGGGGGCTACCCAAAGGCTGTTTATTTCAATCGTACCACTGATTAAATCATTCCTGTAAGCAGGACAGTGTGGTTCAAACATATACCCGCCAAGTATTAAATTGGTCCTGATTTGATAAAAGCAACCACATTCTTTTCTCTTGAAAAAACTGCAGGGAGCAAATGTGCTTATTCAATAACTGTGAGGTTTTCCCCTTTTGTTCTCAGCTTATTTCTCAAAGGAACTACATCACAGATTTGATAGGTGATACCTTAGGATTCCTGAGGAGCTCCAGAACATATCTGAGGAGGGCAGCAGTTATCTTAATAGGTAAATGAAATTCAGTTTTCATTTTCTAATTTGTCTTAAAAGGTACAGAATGGGGTAGAAATGGGAAGTGGGCTTTTAAAAAACAGTAATAAATCAGGATGGGCAGCACCTTCCGTGGTGATGTCCGTGATAAACAGAGGTTAACTTGAGGGTGGAGAGTGGAACTGTAGTTCCACTCTAGTACACATGGAGTATAGCTATGTAAGTAAAGATTATATCAAATGTGTTCAACAGGAAAGATTCCAAAATTTACAATGGTGGCATGCCACTGCTGATTATTCCTGTTCACCAGTTAAAAAATCACTACTCAATGAATAAGAATAATTTAAAGATACATACATACATCATCTTCACCAGAACATGGACACCTGAAATCACAAAGTACTGAAGATGAGAAATAGCAAGTAAACCCAGTTTTTTTGTTTCACTTTGTTTTATGATTGTTTTTGCCATAGGACATGTGAACATGCTGAAGAGAGAGAGAGACAGTGAGAAGTAAAGTGAGAAATCACCCCCTACAGGGGATGGTCACACCACAGTTCCTTCTCCCCCCATTCTCCTGGATCTTGAGCATTCACGCACGTACACACACACACACACACACACACACACACACATATGATTTTCAAGCCACTAAGTCTGGGATTCGAGTCTAGTGCCTTAACCACCACGTCACCTGTTGGCCCCAACACAGTCATGTTTTTTAAAAAAAGTGGTGATGGAAGAAGTACAGGAAGTCACTAAAAGACAACCAAAGTCTTTTATCTTGAACAAACAACAAAATAGCTCTTTCCCACTAGATTCTCCCTATGACAATCAAAACTGATCATTCTTAATTTGAAATTACCAACTCAATTTGGTAGTGTGGGATCTTCCCTTCCTGTGTTTAGTACAATGGAGAAGCAGAGATGGCAAGGAGTGAGGCGATTCTTAGTCACTCCCAGTGATTTGTAGAGAGGACTCTAAGTCAGGGCAGATGACAAACTGAATTCGCTCAACCTTGGAGCCTACAGAGGAATAATGAGCACACCAATACACATACAAAGAAAACTCCTGTGTCATGAGAATTTGATTTCCTACCAGAAAGCAATCTTCTTATTCTGAATTCTACTCTGGAAATTTCCATAAATAAATGTCTTTATTTAACTATTATGAAACTCCCAAGAAAGTAATTTTAAAAGGAAACCAGTATCTTCCTACAGAGATACTTAAAGTGGAAAAAGAGAAGAAAAACAAATTTTGGAAAGTGTTTCTTCAGAGCAGATAAAACTTAATGATAAATATCTTTCTAAAATAAAGATCTAAAGTACAGATATCAGCACATAGAGAAATTATGATGGGTCAATGGGAATACATGAAGAATAAGCTTTCAGAGTACAAGGGAAAAGTATTATAAAAATGTGTAAGTATCACACACACACACACACACACACACACACACACACACACAAATTGAAACTGCATTAAAATCCACAAAAGAGAAAATAATATATTGTTGACAACCTGGTAAAGGACAAGGAGAATGGAGGTTGAGAAATAATGAAAAAATAAAATGAAAACCAGCAAGGAACAGTTTTATTCATTTCTACTTTTAAAAATTGCCATAGGGTGTGTGTACTCACCAAAGTAACAGAGAGAGAGAGAAAAAGGAAAAGAGAGAGAAAGCATTCCTCAGTAGGGTATGGTCTAACCACAATCGCTTTTCTCCAATCTCTCCATCCTGTTGGGATTTGATCACATACACACGTCTGGTGTGTTTTTTAAGCTTCCCAGTCTAGGTTCTAACCATGGTCAGCTGTAGCATTCGGCTCCCTTCACGTTGCTTGGCTGGCCCAGCAAGGAACAATTTTAAAAATTAAGGTAATATGATAGATATAGAATATAGATGAAAGAAATGTAAATATGCATAAATGATACCCTCTAAGAATAAAATGAATAATTACAACAGCAAGTTCTTCAAAGATATAAATTGTGGGATCAGCAGTTAGCGTAATGGCTATGTCGCTGGACTCCCACGTAGTCGACCACGGTTCGCATCCCGGACCCGGTGGCTTAAAACTCACGCCGGGAGGAGAGTTGAGCCTCTGAGAAGATTCCACATGGATACTGGGAACTAGATATTTCAGGGCACAGGCGAAATGAAGATTTTCTACTCATAATTCAGCCTCCAGCAAGCAAAGCTAGTGTGCGATCACTACAGAATAGCAATCCGATTCTAGAACACCTCTGTCTGCTTGCTCCTGAACATTGAGGCTTAACTTCAAGAATTTGAAAGAAACACGCCATTCATCAGATGACAAGAAATCACCGTCGGATCACGAGAAATATGGGAAAACGAGAAAATACCTCTCCTCCAATGGAAAAGAGTAACTCTCCTTCATCCACAAACAGTTCGGTGAAAGTCATGCAAATGTCTGATAAGGAATTTAGAGCATTCGTAATTTCGAAGCTAACAGAGATGGAAGAAAAGAGAGATAATGAACTGCTAAAGAGAAAGGAGAAAGAAGTTGCCGAGTTCCAGGAGATGAGGAAATTCTTGCAAGATCTAAAAGAGGAATTACACACTTTACAAAAGACTCAAACGGAACTGCTAGAGATCAAGTCTATAATACAAGAAGTCAAAATCTCCCTTGAAAGTATTAAAAGCAGACTAGATCATTCAGAAAATAGAATCTCAGATGTAGAAGAGAAAATGGCTGGCTTAGAAAAGTCCACCACGAAGACTGAGAAAATGGCTCAAAAATTTGAGAATGATATGCGAGAAGTACTGGATACCATCAAACGTCCAAATATCCGGATAATTGGCATTCCAGAAGGTGAAGAGACCCATAAGGGCATTGATAATCTATTCCATGAAATCCTGCAAGAAAACTTTCCAAACCTAGAGAGGCATTCGAAGATCCAGTCCCAGGAAATACAAAGGACCCCAAATAGAATCAACCCAAGGAGATCTTCTCCAAGACACATTATAGCCAGGTTGACCAAAACCGCAGACAAAGACAAGATACTAAGATTGGCAAGAGAGAAACATCAAGTTACCTACAAAGGACATCCCATCAGGCTAACAGCAGATCTCTCATCGGAAACAATGCGAGCGAGGAGAGAATGGGAAAATATATTCAAAGAGTTACGAGAGAAACAGTTTCAGCCAAGAATACTGTACCCGGCAAGATTATCTTTCAGGTGGGAAGAAAAGACAAGAACATTCTCAGATAAACAAAACCTGAAAGAATTTACCAGCACCAGACCAGATCTCCAAGAAGTTCTCAAGGGTGTGCTGTATCAAGAAAATTAAACACAGACACACGGAAATAAGAGTCCAAAAACTATGAAAGTGGCCAACTTAATCATAGGGACAAGTCTGAATTTGAATATTATATCCCAGAATTTAATCAGGAAAATTGAACCAGAACAGAAGATAAAAGTACATGAGACTGATAGGTTCATGCACCTTCCATTTGAACAGAATCCTAACTTGTTTCCTGGCTTTAAGCAAAGTTCCTTGGCATTTCTTTGAGTTAAGTTAAAACTGGTTTTCTTAGTAGTAATGAGTGAACTCACCATTGAAAGTAGTTAGATTATGTAGGAAATTGTGTGATCAATGCAACGTGGGTGGGAAGGGAATGAAGGACAATTGTAGACACCGGAGGTGGTGTGAGAGGAGGGTGGGAAGGGACAGAGGGTCAGAAAGAGGGGTGGAAGTAATTCTAGGAACTAGTAATGGAAAATTTTTTGTAATGTGCATGATTGTATCACTATGCAGTGTGTACTGGATGGGAGATTGCATTTTGTATGCTGTGATGAAGCTTAGGGAAGGAATGTAAATTGAGTTACAAAAAAAAAGTTTCAGAAAAAAAAAATATATATATTCAATGACTGCAGTAGGATATGTAGCCACAGCTAGGTGCTACTTTATAGGATGCGTAAAGTAAGACTTGTGTTCATGGAAATGTGGGTATCACCTGTGTTTGCTATGAGGGTATTTGGATTGATTAGGGTCTTTGGCGTTACAATAAAATGTGAGGAGAAAGCAGTATAGAAAGCAAACATAGATACCAGAGACTGTGGGAGGAGAGTGGGAGATGGCAGAGGGTAAGAGAGAATCTAGGATGGGGGGAAAAAAGCAAAACATACAGAAGACAAGAAATGGAAGATCATTTGCTGACAATAACATGCTTGTTGATGTGCTTGATTGAGACAATATATAGTGTAATTTGGATGGAAAATCTCAGTTTGTATGCTGTAATGATGTTCAGAGAATGAATGCAAATAAATAAATAAATAAATAAATAAATAAATTTAAAAAAAAAAAAAAAAAAAAAAAAAAAAAAAACTCTCGCCGGGCGCGTGTGCGTGCGTGCCCAAGACCCCAAGAGGAGAATGGAGGAGAAGGGATTGCGGCGTGGCCATCCCCTCTGGGGGGTGATTTCTTGCTTTCTGTCTCTCTACCTTTCTCTGTCTGTCTGGCGAGCGCACGCGCCCTATAGCAAAAACCTCTCCCCCCCCAAAAAAAGATATAAATTGTGAAATGAAAAGATGATTAACCATATCGAGATGATAAATCATTTTTAAGAACTATTTTATACAGAATGTAATATTAAGATATTTGCTAATAAAATAATAAAACTTTAAAAGGTTTAAAAAATTTTAAACATTTAGGCAAAAAATAAAAGTCGCCTATATGTTAAAAAAAACCACAGGCATTAGAATTTTCCACTTTAATATTCAACTTAACATATATAGCAGGCAGTGTTATGTAATCGTAAAGAAATTTGTGACTGAAATATTTTATATTGGGTAAAATTACATTCAACTATGAAGATAACAAAAATACATTTTTAAACTACAAAAACTCAGGATAAAGTCATTGTAATGAATCCTTCTTGAAGAAACTACTAGGGCATGGAATTCAGTCAATTGAAGAATGAACAGATAAACTATTGTGTAGAAACAGTATCTCCTTAACTGTAGGACACTCATCTCCAACCCATTCTCTACTGTTTTCCTCACTTCTCTATGCCTTAGGAGGCAGACTCTGTGCTGGATATCTCCCAAGTTCCTTTCCCAGCTTTATTCCAAGTGGCACAGAATTTCAAACATGTTAATGCATTTAATAGGCAGGGTAGGCTTGACAGTAAAGATCGTGACAGTGCTATTGATAAACAATTGCCACATTCAGAATCCCCACTGAACACCCACTGAGAAATACTGATCAAGAGGTTCAATACACTTGTAACAAATACACCAACTGACAGTTATATAGATATTGACACATTGATGTCTGTGGAAGAGCAAAAGGCATAGGCACTCCTGAAGAAAGTAATGTGGGGAAAATACAAGTTGCCCCTCTGTTAGTTATGAACTTGGCTCTTTTCATTTAACTGACATGCTTTGATAATTAATATTGTTTAACATCCTTTCATATGTTTATGTATATTTATAATTTCCCTTCTATGAAATTCCTCTTAATGATTTTTAAATTTTCCTATTAGTCATTAGAAAAATGCAAATAAAATATCATTATATGCCCACTAGAATGTCAAGACTAGAGATAGACAATAATAAGTATTGTCAAGGATTGAAATAATCAGAACTCTTACATGCTGCAGAGTGGACTATGGCATCAAGACCCTGTCAGGGATCTTGTATCTATGTCTTTTCTTTCTCTCTCTCTCTCTCTTTTATTGACTGAATAAATAAATGTTTTAAAAATGGACAAAAACACATACATGTTCTTTAAAAAATATGTACTAGAACATCCAGTGAAGTACTATTTGTATAATTTAATCCTGTCAATCATCAATTGGATGAATAAATTGTGGGAGAGTCACTTGAAGAAATACTATACAACAAAGAAAAAGGAAATGCAATTACACAGAGCAGTGTAGATGAACTATAGACAAGGTTGACCAAGAGAAGTCAGTCACAAAAATATTACATACTGTATGATTCTATTAATGTAAAATACAAAACCAGCTGAACTGACCAATTAGATATTAGTACCCTGGATAGTTTTACCTATAGAAAGACTGTAAGGGGCCTGACAGGGATTTCTGGGTTACTGGTAATGTTTTATGTCTTGACCTTGGATGTAGTTAGTGTTTGACTATCTCAGTAGCTGTACATTTACACCTGCACTTTCTGATATGGCTGTTACGTTTAAATGTTCAGAAATTTAAAAAATGTATATACACATGTAATAAACTAAGAGTTGAAAGGCATATGGAGCAATGAAGCTAGAGATTGATACAAATACTTGGAAAATAAGTGGGCATTATCTTGTAAGCTAAAGTTAAGTGTAATGTCTCTATGACCCAGATATAACATTTTTAGGTACATACTTTAGCAAACTCTTTCACAAGAATAGCTTGTGACTTGTAAAAGAAAGTATATTGCAACATTATTTGTAATAACAAATAAACTAAATATCCAAGGGTCTATCACAAGTAGAGTGGGTAGTAATTTTTCAATAGTCACAAATGAAATTTTAGCTAGCAAGGAACTTCATTGGAAAAAAATAAAAAAAGCAACAGCTCCTTTCCCTAAAATATTAATAGATGAATCCCCAAAACCTGAATAAAAAACAAAGAGCATATGCCATTTAGATATAGGTCAAAATGGATACAACTTAAAGTACATTATGAAGAATTTATACTAATTTGCTGAAAAACTATACACATAATCAAGGAAATGGTCAATGCAAAATTCAACAAACTAGTTTACTTGGAAGGATGAAGGGAAAGCAGGACACAGGGTTCCTAGATGGACTAGAAAAGGACAGTGTTTTATGTGTTTGAGGCCCACAGCAGGGTTTTGAATGTTTATTATAATTCTTTTTTTTAATTATATTTATTTATTTACTTTCATTCACTGTACATCATTACAGCATACAAAGTGAGATTTTCCATCTAGAGTACACCATATATTGTCTCAGTCAAGCACATCAACATACATGTTACCGTCAGCAAATAATTTTCCATTCCTTGTTTCCTGTATATATATATATATATATATATATATATATATATGTGTATATATATATATATATATATATATATATCTCCCATCTTTGATTCCCTATCATTTTTTAATTTTTATTTTTTTCACATTATTTATTATTATTATTATTATTACTATTATTTTTGTATATACTTTCAATCATATTGTTTGGCTTACAATGAGACCATTTCGATATGTGAACATTTCTCCCCAGACCCGTTGATCGAAATATCTTCAACAGATAACACCACACCTCCCCATCCCGTCAATGTTCTACCTCTGTATCCCTTCTCCCAATGTCTTTCGTTAGGTCCCACTCCTCCACATACACTTCATCTGACATTCACACCCATCTCTTGTGTTTGTTCAACTGTTAGTCAATCAGTTTCAGACATAGAATGCAGACAAACGGTATATGTTAAGTGGGGACATACAATGTCTCTCCTTCATAGCCTGGCTTGCCTCACTCAGCAGTACATCTTCCATATTCTTCCACTTTCTGTCAAAAGCCAGGGCTCTGTTGGTTTTTATGGCTGAGTAGTATTCCATAGAGTATATGTGCCACAGTTTTTCAATCCATTCCTCCATACGGGGGCATTTGGGTTGGTTCCATGACTTAGCAATTGTGAATAGTGCCGCAATAAACATCGATGTGCAAGCACTTTTCCAATGAAGAATTCTTCTGTCCTTTGGGTAGATACCGAGGAGTGGGATCCCTGGATCATATGGCAGATCTATCTGTAGATTTTTGAGGAATCTCCAAATTATTCTCCACAGTGGTTGGACCAATTTACATTCCCACCAGCAGTGTAAAAGAGTTCCCCTTTCACCACACCCCCGCCTACACTTATCATTTTTTGTTTTTTTTTTTAATATTAGACATTCTGACTGGGGTTAAGTGGTACCTCATTGTTGTTTTTATCTGCATTTCCCTTACGATGAGGGAGGTTGAACATTTTTTCATATGCCTTTAGGCCATTTTTATGTCATCTTTAGAGAGTGTTTTTTTCATCTCCTTCTCCCATCTTTTAATAGGGTTGATCATTTTTTTTCCAAACACCTTTTTTTAGTTCTTTGTGTATTCTGGTTATCAGTCCCTTATCTGATGCAAAATTTACAAAAGTATTTTGCCATTCTGAGGGCTGTCGATTCATACTAACTACTATGTCTTCGGCCATGCAGAAACTTCTTAGTCTGATGTAATCCCATTTGTCTATTTTGGGGATAATCGACTCTGCTTTGAGGGTCTTCTTTAGAAAGTCTTTCCCTACACCAATGTCTCCCAGAGTTTCCCCAGTATTTTCCAGGAACAGCTTTATAGTTTGAGGTCTTAGATTTAGATCCTTGATCCACCTTGACTTGATTTTTGTCAAAGGAGAGAGGTAGGGGTTCAGATTCATCTTTCTGCAAGTGGAAGTCCAATTTTTCCAGCACCACTTGCTGAAGAGGCTTTCATTTTCCCACTGGATTGACTGGTACCCCTTGTCAAAGATCAGTTGACTGTATGTTTGGGCACTTATTTCTGGGGACTCTATTCTGTTCCATTGGTCCAGGTGTCTGTTTCTGTGCCAGTACCATGCTATCTTTATTACCACAACTTTGTAATATATTTTTGGGTCGGGGATTGAGATGCCACCCACTCCACTCTTCTTGTGTAGAATTGCTTTGGCAATACGGGGTCTTTTATGATTCCAGACAAATTTTAAGATTGTCTTTTCTAGATCTGTGAAGAATGTGTCTGGTACTTTGATTGGCATTGCATTAAATAGGTAGATTAATTTGGGTAGAATTGCCATTTTGATTATATTAACTCTTCCAATCCATGAACATGGGATGTCCTTCCATTTTTTTGGTGTCATTTTCAATTTCTTTTTTTAGCTTCTCATAGTTTTCCTTGTGGAGTTCTTTGACTTCTTTGGTTAGATTTATTCCTAAATATCTTATACTTTTAGTGGCTATGGTAAACGGAATAACTTTTTTCAGTTCTATCTCAGTCTGCCTGTTATTCGTATATAGAAATGCTATTGATTTCTGTATATTGATTTTATATCCTGAGACTTTACTGTAATCATGTATTACTTCCAGTAATTTTTCCATGGAGACCATTGGGTCTTATATGTATACAATCATGTCATCTGCAAATAGAGAGAGTTTCATCTCTTCTTTTCCTATTCGAATGCCCTTTATTTTTTCCTTTTTTCTGATTGCGTTGGCGAGGACTTCCAGTACTATATTGAAAAGGAGAGGAGAAAGTGAGCATCCTTTTCTTGTTCCTGTTTTTAGTGGGAAAGCTCTCAGCTTTTCTCCATTCAGGATGATGTTTGCTATGGGGTTTTCATAGGTGGCTTTTATTGTATTGAGAAATGGCCCTTCTATGCCGATTTTGCTAAGAGTCTTGATCATGAAGGGATGTTGTATCTTATCAAATGCTTTTTCTGCATCAATCGATATGACCATATGGTTTTTGTCTTTCTTCCTGTTAATATGGTGTATTGCATTTATGGTTTTGCGTATGTTGAACCAACCTTGCATTCCTGGAATAAAGCCTACCTGATCATGGTGTATGATCTTCTGTATAAGTTGTTGAATACGATTTGCTAGTATCTTGAGAATCTTTGAGTCTATGTTCATCAGAGATATTGGTCTATAGTTTTCCTTCCTTGTCCTGTCCTTATCTGTTTTGAGGATGAGGGTGACAGAGGCTTCATAGAATGAATTAGGGAGAGATTCACCCTTTTGGATCTTTAGAAATAATTTGAGCAGAATGGGAGTTAACTCTTCTTTGAAAGTTTTGTAGAATTCAGAGGTGAATCCATCGGGGCCAGGGCTTCTCTTTGTTGGAAGGTTATTTATTACTAATTCAATCTCCTGGCTTGTTATGGGCCTATTCAGACTTTCTATTTCTTCCTGGCTCATTCTTGGTAGATTATATTTGTCCAGGAATTTGTCCATCTCATCCAGATTATCTTGTTTCTTAGCATATAGATGTTCAAAGTATCCTCTGATGATGTTTTGAATTTCTACTATGTCTGTTGTTATGTTACCAGCCTCCTTGCAGATTTGATTCACCTGGTTCCTTTCTCTCTTCTTCTTAGTAAGTCTCAGTAGTGGGGTATCAATTTTGTTTATCCTTTCAAAGAACCAGCTTTTGCTTTCATTTATTTTCTATATAGTACGTTTATTTTCTATTTCATTTATTTCTGCTCGGATCTTTATTATTTCCTTTCTTCTGTAATTTTTTGGATTTTTTGCTGTTGCTTTACCAATTCGCTGAGGCTTGATGTTAGGTGATCCATTAGCCTTCTCTCTGTCTTCCTCTTATGTGCCCTAATTGCTATGAACTTCCCTCTTATGACTGCTTTGGCAGTGTCCCAAAGATTATGGAAACTCGTGTCTTCATTGTCATTGCCTTCCATGAATCTTTTGATTTCAAACTTTATTTCTTTGGTGGTAGTGGAGTCATTCAGGAGTAGGTTATTTAGTTTCCATGTTTTTAGGTATTTTTGAGGATTTCTCTTGAAATTAAACTCAAGTTTAATTCCATCATGGTCAGAGAAGATGCTGGAAATAGTTTCTATGCCTCTGAATCTGCAGAGGCTTGCTTTGTGTCCTATGATGTGATCAATCTTCGAGAAAGTTCCATGTTGGGGTGAGAAAAAACTTTATCTTGTGGTTTTTGGGTGGAAAGTTCTATAGATGTCTGTTAAGTCCAATTGATTTATGGTATCATTTAGATCCTTGATCTCTTTACCTATTTTTTGCCTATATGATCTGTCCAGAGTGGATAATGCGGTGTTGAGATCTCCAACAATTAGTGTGTTGCAGTCTATCTCCCCTTTCAGATCTAACAGTCTTTCCTTCACATATTTGGGTGCTCCTGTGTTAGGAGCATAGATATTCATAAGCATTATATCTTCTCGATCTATAGAGCCTTTTACTACGATATAGTGCCCTTCTTTGTCTCTTCGACAATATACTTTCTTTTACAAGTCACAAGCTATTCTTGTGACTCTTGTGTCTCTTCCTGCTTTCTGTCTCTCTGTCTCTCTATGAGGTTTTTGCTATAGGGTGCGTGTGCTTGCCAGACAGAGAGAGACAGAGAGACAGAAAGCAGGAAATCACCCCCCGGGGGGATGGCCATGCCACAATCCCTTCTCCTCCATTCTCCTCTTGGGATCTTGTGCACACACGCACACGAGCCCAGCATGAGTTTAAGCCACTGGGTCTGGGACTCGAACCGCGGTTGACTACGTGGGAGTCCAGAGACATAGCCATTACGCTAACTGCTGGTCCCTGTCAATTCTTTCTTAAATGAATTTATCTAGATTTATAAAAATTATTTTATTCCTTATTCAGTACTTATGCTAAATAAATTCCATATGGTAAAATGCACAAACCCTAAAAATGAAACCAGAATGTAATTTTGCTTTATACTCGTGCTTCAAGGAACTTTCTAAGTAGAAGTCAAAAATCCAGCCAAAACCGAATTGGGATGAAACATTTACATGATCACAGATAAAGGGTGAATTCTCACTCTGTAAACAATCCTTTAGAGGCAAAAGGGAACAGGCTTTCTTTTTTTTTCTTTTTTTGGAGAGGTTTTTGCTTTAGGGCGCGTGCGCTCGCCAGACAGACAGAGAGAGACAGAGAGACAGAAAGCAGGAAATCACCCCCCAACGTGGATGGCCATGTCACAATCCCTTCTCCTCCATTCTCCTCTCAGGATCTTGGGCACACATGCACACGCGCCCGGCGTGAGTTGAAGCCACCGGGTCCGGGACACAAACCGCGGTCGACTACGTGGGAGTCCAGCGACATAGCCATTACGCTAACTGCTGGTCCCAGGGAACAGGCTTTCTTGAAGAGACATCTTCATGAACTTTTTTTTCTGTTGAACTAGCCATTTTGGGGGAAACAGAGAAATGAAGATTTCCCACTGATAATTCGGCCTCCAGCACACAAAACTCGCGTGGTAGGAAGACCCCTTTCAGGCCTCCTGTCTCTGTATCTGTCTTTGTCTCTCTCTACCTCTGTCTCTGTCTCTGTCTTCTCTCTCTTTTTATTTTTTAATTTTTGCTTTTTAGAATTTTTTAAGGTGAGGCATTTTCTGGGCTTTCTAGCCCCTCCTATCCCTTTATCTTGTTAATAATTCCCTCACCCCTTCCGAACCCAAGAGAGGCAAAAGGGAACAGTCCTTCTTGAAGAGACACCTTCATGGCTCTGTCGAACTAGACATTTCATGTGGCATGCAAGTGCGCCTCATGTTTTCTAATTCTTGGGTTTTATTGAAATTGTTTTAAATATTAATTTTTTTAGTTTTATTTAAAAGTTTTTCTCTTTGTTTTTATTTCTTCTCTTTTTCTCTGTTTCTTGTTTGTTTGTTTTTGCTGTTGTTTCTCTCTCTCTGTTTCCTTTTCTGCATGCTCCTCAATGCTCAGATTAAACTTCCAAGTTTGGGAAGAAACCGACCATCCACCAGATGACTAGAAATCGCTGCAGGACCACAAAAAATATGGGAAAGGAGGAAAATACCTCTCCTCCAAGGGAAAAAGATAACTCCTCTTCATCCACACACAGTTCAGTGGAAATCATGGAAATGTCTGATAAAGAATTCAGAACATTCATAATGACAAAGCTAACAGAGATGGAAGAGAAGAAAGACAATGAACTGCTGAAGAGGAAGGAGAAAGGAGTGGACGAGTTCCAGGAGGTGAGGAAATTCATGCAAGATCTAAAAGAGGAATTTTGCACTTTACCAAAGAATCAGATGGAACTGTTAGAGATGAAGGCTATAATACAGGAAGTCAAAATCTCCCTTTAAAGTATTAAAAGCAGACTAGATCATACAGAAAATAAAATCTCAGATGTAGAAGAGAAAATTGCTGGCCTAGAAAAATCCACCACGAAGACTGAGAAAATGGCCCCAAATTTTGAGAATAATATACAAGAAATACTAGATACCATCAAACATCCAAACATCTGGATAACAGGCACCCCATAAGGTGAAGAGACTCATGAGGGCATTGATAATCTATTCCATGAAATCCTGCAAGAAAACTTTCCAAACCTAGAGAGGCACTCAAAGATTCAGTCTCAAGAAATACAAAGGACCCCAAATAGAATCAACCCAAGAAGATCTTCTCCAAGACACATTATAGCCAGATTGACCAAAACCACAGACAAAGACAAGATACTAAGACTGGCAAGAGAAAAAAGGCAAGTTACCTACAAAGGGTATCCCATCAGACTAATGGCAGACCTCTCATGGGGAACAATGAGAGTGAGGAAAGAATGGGAAAATATATTCAAAGTGTTAAGGAAAAAGCAATTTCAACCGAGAATACTGTACCCAGCAAGGTTATCTTTCATTTGGGAAGAAAAGACACGAACATTCCCAGATAAACAAAACCTGAAAAAATTTACCAACACCAGATCAGATCTCCAAGAAGTTCTTAAGGGAGTGCTATGTCAGTAAAATTAAATACAGAAACACAGAAATAAGAGTTCAAAAACTAAGAAAATGGGCAACTTAATTGTAAAGACAAAGTCTGGAGTTGAATATTATATCCCAGAATTCAATCGGGAAGATCGAATCACAACAGAAGAAAGATTAAGTACATGAGACTGAACTGATGAAGCAGCATTCTGTGACTTGACTAAAATATTGCTGCTTTTCTTCTAAGCTTTGTTGTCTGGTTTTAAGAGTTTTTGTCCTGTCTTGAGCTGTCAATAGGTTCATGTACCTACTATTTGAACAGAATACTAACTTGTTTCTAGGCTTCAAGTTTCAAGGAAATATCTTTACCAGTTCAAAACTGCTTTTCTTGAAATTACCATCTGAACTTGCTATGGAAAGTAGTTAGATTACTTATGATATTGTGTGATCAACAAAATGTTGGGGGAAAAGGGATTGAAGACAACTGTAGACAGCAGAGATAGTGTAATAAGAGAGTGGGAAAAGGCAGAGGGTCAGACATGGATTAAAAAACATATATATATTAAACATATATAAAACATATATACACACACACATATATGAAAGTAGAAATGGAATGTTATTGATGATAACATGCATGATTAAGCCACTATGCAGTTTATTCTAGATGGGAAACCACATTTAGTGTGTTGTGATGATGCTCAGGAAATGAATGTAAATTAATTAAAAAAAAGTTTCAGGAGGAAAAAAAAAACACTAAAACTGTTCATATAGAAGTTAAAAAAAAAAGCGTATTTGATGACTGCAGTAAGCTATGTAGCCCCAGCTAGGTACTACTTTATAGTATGTTTATTCTACTCATTGAGGTTTATGCCTAAAGTCAGACTTGGGTTCATGTATATGTGTCTATTTGCTGCACTTGATATTGCAAATATTTAGATTAATTAAGTTCATTAGCAAATCAATTAAATGGGGGCAGAAAGGCATAGAAAGCAACCATGGATACCAGAGACAATGTGGAAGGAGGGTAAGACACGGCAGAGGCTGAGGGATAGGGAATCAAGGATGGCAAAAAAAAAAAAAAAAAGGCAAAAATATACAAGACCTAAGAAATGGAATATTATTTGTTGATAACACGTATGTTGATGTGTTTGATTGAGCCAATATACAGTGTATTTTGGATGGAAAATTCATTTTGTATGCTGTAATGATGTATAGTGAATTAATGTATAAAAATTTAAAGAAAAGGAAAAAAATAATTGCAGTAATAATAATAATGATTGGTAAAACAATGAAAAGATACTGAATGATGAAGTGGGGAGATTAATGCCTCTGTATTGAGTGACATGCATGGCATTCCCTTTTGAAAAAGCAATGTAATACACTGTAAAGTTATATGCAATTCAATGTAATATAAACAAGATTATGATGATAATAAAAAAATAAATAAATAAAAAGATAAAAAAAGAATCCTTTAAATCCAAAAGAAAAGACAAATAATTCAGTAGGAAAATGGTTGAAAAATATGACAGAATTTCATTTGTCTCTTAATGTAAAATCTTCACAATTTCTGGGACTAATAGGTATGTGGAGGTTAAGGCCTCTGGATCCCATAACTCCACCATTTGAGTCCCAGGTCTGGAGGCTTGAAAATCAGGCCAGGTACATTTGCGTACATCCCCAAAAATCTCAACAGGAGAATGAAGGAAAATGGATTGTGGCATGACCATCCCCTCTGGATGGTGCTCTCTCTCTCTCTGTCTCTCTTTGGAGAGTACACATACCCTATAACAAAAACTGACAAGCAAAAAAATATATAACTTCATTCAAAAACTTATGCAAATTAAAAGATGTAAGGCCTCTGTTCAGCAAATGAGCAAGATGAAAAGTTTAGTGCCATCCAGTTGAGCCAGGCCGCAGTAGGTGGGCAATCACTCATATCATTGGTGAGACCGTCGATTGTTACTTTCTCTAAAGATAATATGGTAATATTCATCAAAATGTGAAGTGAAAATTCTTTTGGTTCAGTAATCTCCTCCCAAAAGGATTTATCCTCAGATATACTTGCACATGTCAGCAGAGATTTGTGTATGTAGATAATCCTTGCATCATTTACGTTGCCATGTATCTCCTTGCATGTGGCTTTTGTTCTCATTTGCATTTGTGAATACCTTCAGCATTTTAACAGTGACACACCAAGAATGGAATAAAAAGGAAAAGGTCAAAAGGTTTGTTTTCCAGTTGAGTTAGCCCCATTTTTTTCCTTTAAGATTTTGCTATAGGACACACACACTAACAAGAGAGAGATGGAGGGAAAGTGAGAAATCACCCCCCAGGGAAAATGTCCACGCTATAATCCATAATCCCTTCTTCATTATTCTCTTGGGATTTTGGTCACACATGCACATATACCTGGCGTGACTTTCAAGCTGCTGTGTATAGAGCTGGATTCTACATAGCCAAGTCAGCTATGTAGAATGCAGCACCTTAACCACTATGCCACCTACTGGCCTGAGTCCATTCCCGTTTTATAAAAGTCTTCAAAGTCCCAGCCAGTGACTTATCTCACAGTAATCCTCATGACCAGAACTATAACTGCCACCATCAGTGTACGAGATGCCCAGGAGGCCCAGTCATGGTAAAATGAGACCACATAGGAGGCCCAGGTCCAATCCCTGGTCCAATCTGAAGGCTGGTTGTGGTGGTGGCATGCTCCTATAATCCCAGCAAGGCTAGGCAGGAGGATCCCAAGCTTGAGACTGGCCTGAGCAACACAATGCGCCCTGTCCACAAAAAGGACCAGGCATGCTGGTGCTCATACTCACTGGGCAGGACAATCAAGATGCAAGACACAGTAAGAGAGAGGCCTGAAAATATGGTTATTTAAATGGGGAAGGGGACAATGATATTGGATTGACAGCAAGGGGTATGTTATAATAGTCAATATTTAAGATGTAGAACTTTCACATAAGTTTCTAGTGTCCTATTTACCCTTGTGAGGAAGCACCTGCATTGCTGCATGGGGCAGCTAATGGAGCTGACCAGGACCAGTGTAGATGGAGCCTTCACTTCCTGTGCACATGCCCGCCCCCGCCAAGTGCATTCTCCCATGCAGCTGAGATCACCTGGTTACCCACTGGCCCTGTTGTCATTTTTGTTAATCTGCCATGTTTTCCAAAGTGTCACATTCACTTTGAGAGTTTATTTATAACTTTCAAAAATGCAATCTGTCCACACTCTATGGTAGAGACTGAAAGACTGGAGCACATAAAAGCATTAAAAATTGTAATGGAGGGATCAGTAGTTAGTGTAATGGCTATGTCGCTGGACTCCCATGTAGTCGACTGTGGTTTGAGTTCTGCACCTGGTGGCTTAAACTCACTCCAGGCACGTGTGCATGCGTGCCCAAGATCCCAAGAGGACAATGGAAGAGAAGGGATTGTGGCGTGGCCGTCCTCCCTGGGGGGTGATTTCTCATTTTCTGTCTCTCTGTCTTTCTGGTGAGAACACGTGCCCAGAAAAAAAAATGGAATGGACACTAAAGACAAAATGGAAAAAGAATGTGGGAGGGGAAGAGTGCAGGAAACAAAATGTGGGGAAAAAATAGAGAGGTAAGACACTTGTGGGACACAGATATAGTTTATTATCTGTTGATGAGGATGTGTATAGTATACTCAACTGGACTGGACTGAGGTGTGCATCATGTTTGATAAAGTATCTTTACAATATAAATGATGTATAGCAATTGAATGTATGAATAATAAAACTACTAAAAAATTGTGATAAAAACCACAATTTCAGTAAAGCCGTGTATGCTTTTTTCATCTAACTTTGATATTTAAAATTATTTCAGACTTCCACTTCTAGAAATGGTTGGTTAATTCATTTTAGGCCTACCTTCTACTAAAAGCAACTTTGTGGGGAGGAATATTTGAAAACTTTTCTGAAGATATTAGAGTGTTTCTACTGTTTATGGAAGTAACCAACTCTCTAAAAGTAATTAGCTAATATGGTTTATTTTTAAGCACAATTTTGAGTGACCCAGGCCTAGAGTGCAGGCAAAACATGCCTCTCTCTCTACGTGATCAGGTACAGGTGTTTTTTACTTGATTTTGAGAGTGAGAGAATTTAGTGAAGAGCTTTTCATTGGCCTGACCCAAAAGGTAGGACATGTGGAAGCGGGACTTTTAGGTTTTGGGAAGGAATTAGTAAAGAATGTACTTTACCAGAGATAAGGAAGCTTGTATACAGAACAAGGTACTGTCCTCAGGACAGAATGTTGGAAGAGTCCTGTTATTAATGGTCTATTAATGACTGTGAACATGGCTCACCAATTACAGGGATACTATGCCAGGAACAGGATGCAGGATGATTTTGTTATCAAATGGGTCAAAGTGATCTATTAACGTGTGTGGGCATGTCTCACCCCAGGCCCTCTGGAAGGGATTTTAGAAGCAGGAAAAAGCAGTTAAAAGCAGTTAAACTTCTGTCCTCATGTTGTAGGGTGCCACCGAATGAATGACCACCAAAGCCAGATTAAGTTTAAAGGGAGTCTTTATTAACTGGCCAGCGACTACAGTCTGAGGCTTTTTTTTGGGGGGGGGGTACCGAGAGTCAGAACTGTAACCCTGGCCAAAGTTTGAGTAGTCTTTTGGGGGTCATTTACCAGGGGTTTCTATGCAAGCAGTTACAGAAGCTGAATCAAGCAGGTTTATTTCTGAGGGGAGTGGGGTTTCCATGCAAACAGTTATGTTGCTAAACAAAAGGGTTTCAGGCTAATTAGCAAAGACAGTAGCAGGTACAGAATATGTACCTGGATATGGTTTTGTCCTGGGTATGGTTTTCTATATGGCTAGCACAGGTTATTTTCTCATGGGAAGAGCAAGCAGGTTTACAGAAGCAGACAGCCATGTTAGGGTAAGGGAATGAAATGGAAAAATAGTTGTTCATATGCAAGACCTAATATGAGGCCCTCCACACTCACTACAAAGGCAATGATCTAGAATAGAAGAGAGAACCCAAGAGGTAAGCCTGATATATTTGTGTGTGTGCCCAAAAAATCCCAGGAGGAGAATGGAAGAGAAAAGATTGCAGCATTTCCATGTCCCCAGGGGTTATTTCTCTCTTTCCCTCTCTCTGTCTCTCTCCTAGGAGCTCATGGTGACCTTCAGGGAAATGAAAAAACAAAAACAAAAACAAAAAAACTTAAAAAAAAATGGTAGCTCAGGACCAGTAGTTGGCATAAGGGCTATGTCATTGAATTCCCATGTAGTCCACCACAGTTCGAGTCCTGGACCTAGTGGCCTAAACTCACACCAGACGTGTGTGTGTGCATGTCCAAGATCCTGAGATAATGGAGGAAAAGGGATTGCAGCATGGCCATTCCCCCGGGGGGTGATTTCTTGCATTCTGTCTCTCTGTCTCTCTCTGTCTTTCTGGTGAGTGCATGCGCCCTATAGCAAAAACCTCTCTCAAAAAAAAAAGGTAGTTTATAGGCTAAGAAGTTGTAGAAATTTTAGGTGTCTCACTGAGCTAAAGGAACAAAAGGCTTTCAGTTGGGATCTCTGGAGTAATGGTATACTGGAAATAGACTAGCTCTCACAATGACTAAAGCTTTTAATATCTAATTTCATGGTTGGGTAAAAGATCTCTAGTCTAACTACCTGACAGACAAAAAAGTAAATCTTCTCCATTATAAGATAAATTGTCCAGAGACTCATACAAATTATTTACAAAAATTTTATACACAATAGTTGTTATTTCATCAAAAAATAGATTTATTTTTAAATTATGAGATAAAATAATTAAATATCCAGGATATGTAGTTATTAAAGTTATCAGATATTAATTTTAAACTTAATATGGTTGATAGTGTCAAAAGATTAAATAATAAAATGGAATCCAGAGTTCAATGAATGAAATTAGCAGCAAATTAGAAAGAGCTTAAAAGAAAATTAATCTGTCTGAATAAGTATTCAGCCTCAAGATCAAAGCTTGAAGAAAAAATGAGAGCACAGATAATGTCAGACATGATTAAAAGGTCTAATATCTTCAAGAGAGAAAGGAAATAATGAGGCAGAAAAAATATTTGTGGAACTAATAGCCAGAAATTCCCCCAACTGAAATAAGAAATAAAATGTCTACGTTTGTATAAAAGAAAGCCTTCAAGATTTGCAGATAAGCCTTCAGAAGATTCCGCATGGATACTGGGAACTAGATATTTCAGGGGACAGGAGAAATGAAGATTTTCTACTCATAATTCAGCCTCCAGCAAGCAAAGCTAGTGTGCAATCACAACAGAACAGCAAACAGATTCTAGAACACCTCTGTCTGCTTGCTCCTGAACATTGAGGCTTAACATCAAGAATTTGAAAGAAACATACCATCCATCAGATGACAGGAAATCACCGTCGGATCATGAGAAATATGGGAAAACGAGAAAATACCTCTCCTCCAATGGAAAAGAGTAACTCTTCTTCATCCACAAGCAGTTCGGTGAAAGTCATGGAAATGTCTGATAAGGAATTTAGAGCATTCATAATGTCGAAGCTAACAGAGATGGAAGAAAAGAGAGATAATGAACTGCTAAAGAGAAAGGAGAAAGAAGTTGCCGAGTTTCAGGAGATGAGAAAATTCTTGCAAGATCTAAAAGAGGAATTACACACTTTACAAAAGACTCAAACGGAAGTGCTAGAGATGAAGGCTATAATACAAGAAGTCAAAATCTCCCTTGAAAGTATTAAAAGCAGACTAGATCATTCAGAAAATAGAATCTCAGATGTAGAAGAGAAAATGGCTGGCTTAGAAAAATCCACCACGAAGACTGAGAAAATGGCCCAAAAATTTGAGAATGATATGCGAGAAGTATTGGATACCATCAAACGTCCAAATATCCGGATAATTGGCATTCCAGAAGGTGAAGAGACCCATAAGGGCATTGATAATCTATTCCATGAAATCCTGCAAGAAAACTTTCCAAACCTAGAGAGGCATTCGAAGATCCAGTCCCAGGAAATACAAAGGACCCCAAATAAAATCAACCCAAGAAGATCTTCTCCAAGACACATTATAGCCAGGCTGACCAAAACTGCAGACAAAGACAAGATACTAAGATTGGCAAGAGAGAAACATCAAGTTACCTACAAAGGACATCCCATCAGGCTAACAGCAGATCTCTCATCGGAAACAGTGTGAGCGAGGAGAGAATGGGAAAATATATTCAAAGTGTTACGAGAGAAGCAATTTCAGCCAAGAATACTTTACCTGGCAAGATTATCTTTCAGGTGGGAAGAAAAGACAAGAACATTCTCAGATAAACAAAACCTGAAAGAATTTACCAGCACCAGACCAGATCTCCAAGAAGTTCTCAAGGGTGTGTTGTATCAAGAAAATTAAACACCGACACATGGAAATAAGAGTCCAAAAACTATGAAAGTGGCCAACTTAATCAGAGGGACAAGTCTGAATTTGAATATTATATCCCAGAATTTAATCAGGAAAATTGAACCAGAACAGAAGATAAAAGTACATGAGACTGAGAGGTTCATACACCTACCATTTGAACAGAATCCTAACTTGTTTCCTGGCTTTAAGCAAAGTTCCTTGGCATTTCTTTGAGTTAAGTTAAAACTGGTTTTCTTAGTAGTAATGAGTGAACTCACCATTGAAAGTAGTTAGATTATGTAGGAAATTGTGTGATCAATGCAACGTGGGTGGGAAGGGAATGAAGGACAATTGTAGACACCGGCGGTGGTGTGAGAGGAGGGTGGGAAGGGACAGAGGGTCAGAAAGAGGGGTGGAAATAATTCTAGGAACTAGTAATGGAAAATTTTTTGTAATGTGCATGATTGTGTCACTATGCAGTGTGTACTGGATGGGAGACTGCATTTTGTATGCTGTGATGAAGCTTAGGGAAGGAATGTAAATTGAGTTACAAAAAAAAAGTTTCAGAAAAAAATGTATATCTATTCAAAAAAAAAGATTTGCTGATAAATAATTGCTTATTTGGAATGTTAGAAAGAATGCACATTATGAAATAAACCTAGCAAGTTTTCTAGATACATCAATATACAAAGATCAATTGGATTTATATATACCACCAACAAACAATTACAAACTTACAAACTTACTTTTTTAAAAAAACTTCATTAATTGGGACCAGCAGATGGCATAATGGTTACATTGCTGGACTCCCACATAGTCAACAGTGGTTCAAATCCCAGATCCGGTGGCTTCAGGCTCATGCTAGGTGCATGTGCATACATACCCAAAATTCCTAGAGGAGAATGGAGAATAAATTGTGGTGTGGCCATCTCCCCTGTGGGGATGATTTCTCGCCACTTCTCCCTGTCTCTCCAGTGAGTGTATGGGCTCTATAGCAAAAATCTTTCTAAAAACAGTACATTAATCTTCTTTCTTTCTTCTTTTCCTTTTTCTTTCTTTCTCCTTCTTCCTTCCTTCCTTCCTTCCTTCCTTCCTTCCTTCCTTCCTTCCTTCCTTCCTTCCTTCTTTCCTTTCTTTTTCTTCTCTTTCTCCTTCCTTCCTTCCTTCCTTCCTTCCTTCCTTCCTTCCTTCCTTCCTTCCTTCCTTCTTTCTTTCTTTCTTTCTTTCTTTCTTTCTTTCTTTCTTTCTATATATATATTTTCACTATAGGGTACATATGCTTGCCAGGGAAACAGACAGAATGAGAGAAATAACCCCCCAGGGGGATGGCGATGCCACAGTCCCTTCTATTCTCCTCAGGATTTTGGACATGCATGCACATGTGCCTGACTTGAGTTTTAAGCCACTGGGTCTGGGACTTGAACCCCAATCGACTACGTGGGAGTCCAGCAACATCTGCCGGTCCCTTAATTTCTTTCATGGGAGAGAGAATGAAAGAGAACAATAGAGAGAGAGAGTGGAGAGCGAAACACTTTTACAGATTTTCCTCACCCTGTACTTCTCGTCCCCCAAACCTTCTCGCTTGCCAAGATCTGGACACCCACATGCACATGCCCAAAATGTTGCAGGTCAGTCCAGGTTCTGAACTCATAGTTGACCATGTGGCTTTCAGCATTACAGGTCAGTATACTACCACCTGTCCCCTATAGCTGGGCCAATCTTTTTGTCTTAATATTAAATGCAGTAGTAACAAAATTGATCAAATCCCTGAAAATAAAACTAAGGAAAGATATACAAAACTGATACACAGAAAATATTGAGAAAATTTTAACAAGATTTAAACAGATGGATATATCATATTCATGAATCGAAATATTAAGTACTGTAGCAATGTCCGTTCTTCCCAAATCGATGAACATGAATGTAGTGCAATTTCAAACAAGGTATCTCCAGGGATTTGGGGTGTAACTGTGAGTGAAACTTGACACTGATCCTAAACTTTACATAAAATGTAAAGGTTTAAAAATAGCCAAGGTAATTTTTAAAAGAATTATTTATTTAATTAATTGCATTTATTATTAATTTTTAATTTGACCAGAGAGAGAGAAAGAAAGGGAAAGCAAGAAAGCAACCTGCCAGGTCTGGGACTTGAACCACAGTCTGCCATGTGGAAGTCCAGTGCCTTAACCACCACACCACTTGTTGGCATCATGGCCATGATAATTTTAAAAGAACCAGAGTTGACAGATTGGATATCAAGATACAGTATACATTAAGGGAGTGTGCCAGCAGCACAGTGAGAGACAGAATATAGTCAAGGCACTGACCCACACTCAATTTATGATGTGGCTAACCCTTTAATATGGTAGGAGAGGATAGTTTTTCCTGTAATGGCACAGGGTCAATTACACTAGTATGTAAAAATGTCTTGACTCCTATTTCATATCATACAATTCCAGTCAAATGGATGGAAGTGTGAAGGCTAAAACAATAAAGCTTCTTGAAGTAAATACAAGAGAAATATTTATGACTTTGAGACAGGCAAATATTTTCTAACAGAACCCCCAGAATTCACTAACCATAAATGAAAAGAAGATGGTTTACTCTATCTTAAAATTAAAGACTTCTATCCATCATAAAAATAGTACAATGAAAAAGTTTAGCCATGGATGAGAAAAGATATTTGTAAGGCATGCAGATTAGTATCCAGAATAAACAAACAAAAGGCTTACAAACAAGAAAAAAGACAGACTACTCAATATAAACACAAGGAAGAGACTTAAATAGGTATTTCACAAAAGAATATATACAAATGGCCAGTAAATAGACAAAACTCTCATTAATCACCAAAAATACAAATTAAAATCACAATGGAATACTATCACCAAACCTATGAAACTGATTGCAAGGGAAAGTATTAAAAGCATCAGGTGTTAAAGGGGGTGTGGAGCAACAGGAATGCTTGTATGCTGCTAGTAGGAAGGAAAACTGATATAACCACTTTGGAAAGCTGTTTGGCAGTATTCATTAAAGTTGACCATAAGAGGGAACCAGCAGTTAGCATAATGGCTATATCGCTGGACTCTCACATAGTCGACCGCGGTTTGTGTCCTGGACCCGGTGGCTTAAAACTCACACCGGGCGCATGTGCATGCGTGCCCAAGATCCTGAGAGGAGAATGGAGGAGAAGGGATTGCGGCGTGACCATCCCCCCTGGGGGGTGATTTCTCGCTTTCTGTCTCTATGTCTCTCTCTGTCTGGTGAGCGCACATACCCTACAGCGAAAACCTCTCCAAAAAAAAAAAAAGTTGACCATAAGAGTATCTGCTACCCAGTAAATTCATCCTAGTTATAAGTCACATAGCAATTTAAAAGTCATAGGACCATCAGGTGGTGATGGTTATGTCACTGGATTCCCACATAGCCATACTTCCCATGGTTGACTGCGGTTGGAGTCCTGGTCCCTGTGGCATAAAACTTATGACAGCATGTGTATATGTGTACTCAAGATCCCAAAGAGAAAAAGACATTAAAGAGAGAGGCAAGACATTTATGGGACAAAGAAATGGGTTATTATCTGTTGATGATAACATGTATAGCATCCCCAACTGGACAGGTGAGAAATAAATTCACGTTGGAACATTCACTTTACAAGCAAAGGATGTATGTGATTGAATGTATAAAAGAAATTAAAATTAGGGACCAGCAGTTAGCATAATGGCTATGTACAAGGCAACATTGCATATGTGTATTTTACAACATCTCATAGATTCATTGCCAGGTTATAGACAATAAGAAGCAGGTGACAAATCTATAATAGCTTAGACATAGTAAGCTGGAAGTATCTGGGTGCATCTGGTGTATCCCCTGATGATAATCACATCATGGAGAAATCCCATTAAACTTCTTTTCTAATGGAGAGAAGCCTAGCTGAGGTGTGGGGAGGATACACCTTTAAAACATAAAAGGGATGTTGAGAAGGCTAAAGACTCTTACAGAAGCAGAGAAGGGATTGGACTTTGCTAATTGGGGTCAAGATGTTTCCTGAGTTCCATCAGATGTGTCTGTTGGAAGGCCCCTAGCAATTTATACCCTTTGCTCTGCCTGCAGCAAGGGTCAAGGAAAGGACAAACTGCAAAGCTCTGCCATATCCCAAAGGGACAGGTGGTGTTTGCTCCCCACACCCTCAGGGCTTCTCTCTGAATGTGTCCCTACAATTATTTACAATAGCCCCGCTGGAAGTAACTGTCCATCATCAGCAGAATGAATACAGAATACTGCACCTCTAAGGGCATTACAGAACAGGATTCAAGAAAACTCTGTTAGGGAACCAGCAGTTAGCGTAATGGCTATGTCGCTGGACTCCCACGTAGTCGACCATGGTTCGCGTCCTGGACCTGGTGGCTTAAAACTCACGCCGGGCGCGTGTGCGTGCGTGCCCAAGATCCCGAGCGGAGAATGGAGGAGAAGGGATTGCGGCATGACCATCCCCCCTGGGGGGTGATTTCTTGCTTTCTGTCTCTCTGTCTGTCTGGTGAGCACACGCGCCCTATAGCAAAAACATCTCCAAAAACAAAAACAAAAACAAAAACAACTCTGTTACAGGTCCAGTAACAGAGTGTCACGTGGCCTGTGTCAAACTTCTCAACTCTGCTGAGGTGGGCTGAAAGCATAGATGATATGTAAACAAATGCTGTTGCAAGCCTCTGTCAGGCAGCAGCAGAAATGGATGCCCTCTTGCTCCAGGAAAGAATGTGGATGTACCTCAGAGCATGATGTTAGCACAGGCAGACTCGGGAGTGTGTTCTGAAAGGTGGGAAAGGAGACTAGGAGGGTTCAAGGGTGGTTTCTGGGAATCCTCTACCCAGGGTGTCCACTCTGTGCTCATTTGTTGGTCGTACAGTATGATGTGTACATTTACACGTGCACTTGTGTTTCAATAAGCAGTTCTGTTAAATAACAATTATGTGAAAGTGGTAAAGGATGACCCCAGGATAATCTAGAGATGCTTTGAAGAAAAGTACATAATGTAGCCAGATCACAACAGAGGATGGATTTTCATAATGTGTTTTGGTGTCACTTTAATTTTACTTTGTATTTAGGGTACTTGGCCAAAGCAGGGGACTACTTACTGCTCAGAGATGAGATTGAAGTCATGCTTGAGGGTGAGTATCAAGGTTATAATGAAATCTTGCTGCACAGGTTTTAAAAAAAATCACTACTCAGGATTACAATTATTACATACAAAGTACCTCCAAAAAGTTCATGAAATATGTATTATTTTTTAAAAAAACTATACATGTATTTCAGCTCTTTTGCACCAAAATAAACTTGCACTTTAATTTACTCTTCCATGAACTTTTTGAAGTCCCCTTCTGTTAATTTCTTGTAAGGATACCAGGATGAGAGAAGGGTGGTACTGCTGGGCGTTTTCAGGGATGAATGATAGGACTCGGTTAAGAGGCATTTCTGTTCTTTTTTTCTGTTTCTCTCACTCTTTCTCCTTGTTTCAGTTTTTATTTTCCTCCATTTTTTCCTCTCATTGTCTGAGACCTGTCACCCTAGAGCCCTTGGGAACTACAAAAGGTTGAGGATTCAGTCACTCATTTATCTGACAAATATTTTCCAGTATCTTTGATGTGACAGCATTATTCTACCTCCTGGAAATACAACAGCAAATAAAGCAGTCTCTTCCTTCAGACAATTTAAATTTTAGTGGACAGGAATGTACATTTGCAGAGAAGGGAACTACAGAATAATTTTACCAGAAGGTTTATTAGCCTCAGTTTATTGCCCCATCAGATGAGTTAGAAATTCAGATGAGTTAGAAAAATAGGGTGATTGCCTTCTTTCCTTCCTATTTTTTTTTCTTTTTTTGGAGAAGTTTTTGCTATAGGGCACATGCGCTCGCCACACAGACAGAGAGAGACAGAAAGAGAGAAATCACCCCCCAGGGGGGATGGCCACGCCGCAATCCCTTCTCCTCCATTCTCCACTTGGGATCTTGGGCACACACGCATGCACGTATGCACACACATGCGCCCGGCGTGAGTTTTAAGCTACCGGGTCCAGGATGCGAACCGTGGTCGACCACATGGGAGTCCAGTGACATAGCCACTACGCTAACTACTGGTCCCTTTCCTTCCTATTTTTAACAGACTTTAGTTTTCAGAGCAGTTTCAGGCTCATGACAAAGTTGTGCTGTAAGTGCAGGTTTCCCATGTAGGCATCCACCCCTTCTCCACCCCCCATCATCAACACATCATCAACATTCCCCAGAGTGACGTATTTTTAAGATGGGCCAACCTAGTTGACATATCATTATCTTCCTTACTTTCTCATTCATTCATTCACTTGCCTTTTTTTTTTTTTCTTACAGGATTTTGCTTTAAGGCACATGTGCTCACTGCAGAGACAGTAAGAGGGCAAAGGAGAAATTACCCCCTGGGGAGATGGACACATTGCCACAATCCCTTCTCCTCCAGTCTCCTCCTGCAGTCTTGGGCACGCATGCTCATGCACCTAGCATGAGTTTCAAGCCACTGAGTACAAAACTTGAACTGCAATCGGCCATGTGGGAGTCCAGCAATGTAACCACTACACCATCTGCTGACCCCATTCGTACATTTAACACATACTTAACTGCCTTCTAAATGTCAAGACTAGGAATCTTCCTCTGTTCTTTCATAACCTTTTTCTTCTTTCTCTCTTTCTGTTCCATGCTCCTTTCTGCATCTCCTTCCCCCTTGCAATTAAAAAATAAAAAATAATTTCTTACTCACTATTTGGATACAATGATATTATTTTGGTATATATATTATCCCAGGTATTTGTAAAAAATATAAGCTATTGCATATTTGTCTTTAAAACTATCAGTTTTATAACTTTTTTTTTACTTACTCATATATCATAAACATCTTTCCATTTCAAGAAATTTAGGTCTACATCATCATGCTAGTGTGTGTGTCCTATTTTATTTTATGACATTCTAATTTCTAAGCAGTTCCCACCAATGAATATTTAGATGAATTTCAACTTTTTAAATTATTGTAACATGAATTCATGAATATACTATATTCACAAGTACTTGTTTAAGCAATCAAGCAGTATGCTCATCACATGAGAGGTGCTTGGCTAATGTTTAATGACATTTGTCTTTTATGGGACATGCTGGGAACAGAACATAAAACATCTAGAGAGGGGCCTGCAAGTGGCATGGTGGTTAAAGGCGCTAGACTCCCACATGGCCGACCACGGTTCAAGTCTCAGACCTGGTGGCTTGCTTTCTCACTTCCTCTCTTTTTCTCTCTCTCTCTCTCTCTGATCAAACTGAAAAAATAAAAATGATAATAATAATAAATAAAGTTAAAATAAAATAATTCTTAAAAAACATCTAGAGAATGCTACTAGTCAAAATAGTGGATTGTCAGAAAAATCATGTATTTTTCTTTTTTTTTATGCAAAAAGGCATCATACTTTTCTGACAACCCGATAGCAAATGGAGGGAGCAGGGAGAAGGGAGAGGGGAGAACGGGCTCTGTAGGTGGGCTATTCAGGTTTAGAGTTTCATGACCTCTCAGAGAGACATGCCTTAAAGTAAGGGCCCTTCTGTCATTACAGTTATGGAACCAGTGCTTCAAGATGAAGATCTGGTGGTCAGAGAGTTGGCAGAAAAAACCCAAAAGCTTTTTAAGGAAATTGCCCAGGGAATGACCTCCTCAACTATTAAACGAAACTTTCAAAAATTGGTTAAGTTCACCTATGTCAAAAAATTGAAGCCGCTTTATTATTATAACCGGCCTGAGGACCAAACAGAGTGTCCTACACAAATTGCAAAGACTAAGGATAAGGAAAGCCTCATAGAAGAGAAGGATGAGAACATTATGGTCAAGAATGAGCATCCAAATAGTACCTTGGAGTGAACTTCTGCGAAGGAATGAGTTTCTTTCCTTCTGGATAACTTGAGTCTGTTTGTAGACAATTTCATTAAGGATCCTAGAAAGGATACTGTCCCTTCTTAATTAATACAAAAATAGAAATTAGAGAAATCTTAGTGCCTCTCTGTCCAATATTGACCAGAAGCCCTACTTCATCAAACTGAGACAATTAAAAAATATACATAAACAAAGTGTTTGATGAGAGACTCTTGGAATTTATTATTCAATCAATGAGCACTTGCTGAGCGTCGTTGAAGTGCCTAACCTTGTGTTGGGCAGCAGGGATAGTTAATGATACAGACAAGGGTCCTGCCCTCAGTTGGTCACAGTGTGGTCTCTTCTGTGCAAGTGTGAGGAACACTGCCCAAGGTTGGGCCTCCCCCAAGCTGAAGATGGAACTCAAAGGGACAGGAAGGGAGAAGGGAAATGAAATACAGGTAGAGGCATTGAGACAGTGAGTGTGGGAGAGGCTGAGGAGCTTAGGGATATAACTGTGGGTGGGAAAGAAGAGTGGGGAGCACTGACGCACAGGGAAGAGTATGCTGAGCTAATGGGGTGATGCTTTCAGAAATGGAGATCAGATAGTTGGTCATGGTCAGTGTTCCTGTTGACGTCATGATCTGATCAAACACGGTGTCCTGGATTATAAAACCTTTTAGGGGCCAGCCAATGGCATGGTGGTTAGGATGGCTGGATCACACATGACTGACTGTGTGTTTCAAATCCCAAGAAGAGAGTAAAAAAGGGATTGAGCATGTCCATCTCTCCCGGGGGTTGCTTTCTCAGTTTCTTTCTCTCCAGTGAGTGCATGTACCTCATAGTAAACAACAAATAACAAAATAAAGAAGCCTAGACTTGGACTGAGGATATCTGGATTTGAACCCTGGCTTCTGCTTTGTAGCTGGGAGCCATAGGTAATTCATTTCACTCCAGGTTTTCTTTCTTTGATATGGAGTACATATTCTCTAAATCATGCACAGGATTGTTATGAAGTTTACCAGGATAATTCCATAGGAACTGCTTATCAAATATTGAATGTGTAGATATAAGGTTGTGTCCATTGGGTCTATAGATGTCAAATCTCCAGTCTAGCTGCTTTCCTTAGTTTGGTTTCCTGAGTTTGGAGGCTGTCCCTGGATACCTCTCAGTCTGCAGAGGTTTTCTTCCATGCATCTTCCCTCCACCAACTGGGCAGGCTTTTCACAACGAAGTCCTCCCATTGGGAGAGTCTCTTTCACTGGCATCTTGTGATTTTTCATTCATCATTAGAAGTCTTGTGGGGCCAGCAGATGTCATAGTGGTTATGTCACTGGACTCCCACATGGCAAACTGCAGTTTAAATTCCAGACCTTGTGACTCAAAACTCACACCAGGTGCATGTGTGTGCATCCCCAAGATTCCGGGAGTAGAATGAAGGAGAAGGGATTGTGGTGTTGCCATCCCCTCTGAGGGATAATTTCTCACTTTCCCTCCCACTGTTTCTCTCTCTCTCTCTCTCTCTCTCTCTCTCTCTCTCTCTCTCTCTCAGGAACATGCAGTGTAAGGCAAAAACCTATAAAAAAAAAAAAGGAGGAGGAGGAGAAACAGGAGGGGGGGAGGGGAGGAGGAGGAGGCCTGATATACTCAAAGGATAGGAGCCCTCAGAAAAAATCTGGGTACCACACTCCCGAATCTTTATTGAGTCATTGCTCTCAGGAGATTAAATTCTAACTCCTTAACATGGCACACCTTTCAGATAAAGGCTAGAAGATTCAGTCTCTCCCTCGCCTCTTATCACCTATGTGCCATTATAGGGAGTCACCTGCACTGGTCCAAGCACAGTGATTCAGGGCCAGGGCTGTGCCCCTGGGCATCCTGGATCCCTCCTTCACTGTCCATGTGGTCACAGGCAGGATTGCAACTCTGTGTGTGCTGCAGCTTCCTCCTCTGTATAACCAGGATAGAACTTGACCCACTCTTAGCTTTGAAGGACAGAGTGATAATGCCAAGCAATGTGGGTTCACACTACAGAGTCCACAGATCTGGTGCTCCCCAAGGCATGACTGGGGTTTCTTTGTCTGCTTCTAGCAGTGTGACGTATTTGCCCAAAAGACCAAATTGCAAAAGGACCTCTCATATTAGATAACCAAGTCGGTTGTTCTTGTACTCTGGAATTTTCAGGAAAATAATTATATCACAGCATCTCTGTCAAGAGAGATTAAAAAGGAAAAGATGAATACAATGCAAATGTCTATGAACAGATAAACAGGAAGACCACATACTGTCTATCCATGCAATAGTATGTTATCAAACCTGAAAAGGAAGCACAGATACATGCCACAATATGCAGATGTCTCAGAGGCATTACATTAAGTGAAAAGACCACATACTGCACAACTCAGCTTATACAGAATACCCTGAGAAGTTATATCCACAGAGATAGGCACAGGTCAGTTGTCACCAGGACTGGGGTTTGAAGAAAGAGGGTGGAAGTAGATGCTTAATGAGTGTGGGGTTTCCTTCCAGGGTGATGAAAATGTCCTGGTACTTGAAAGATAATCAGATGTGCTGCATGCACCTCACTCGATGCTGAAAAATGACTTATATTGTGTGAATTTTACCTCAATTTTAAAAATGATAGGGAATAGTCCCACTCTGCCTGACACTGAGCACGTGATCTAACCGACGCTTCTGCCCACACTGCTGCCCTCCCTGGACAGAGTCCTAGGAGGTGATTGTGGTTTCATCGCTGCCGGATCATGCACCTCCTACCCTACCAGACCTGGCCAGGCCCAGTGGTGTCTCCACGGCTCCCATTACAGGACCATAGGGGACTAGAAGGAGATACCTGGGGTGAGCTCTTCTGCTCGCAGGGTCCCAGGAGCCTGGAGCTCAGATGGTGAATGTCTTTGGTGAATGGCATCCATCTATATGCCAGTGAGGGTGACAATGCCTGACTATGGATAAGCTCCTTTCAAATATAGCATCACATCTGTCACAGGAGACAATATCCCACTTTATCTACCAGCCCCAGTAAGCATATAGGCAAGATGCAAAAAACTGAAGCCCAGAAAGGGAGATGAGCCCCCCTGGGGCCACCAGATCTCAGTGGCAGGGTGGACTGGGATCCCACAGTGTGGTCCTGACACTGTTTGCACAAGATCCTGCTGACTCCTCTTAGCAGGGCCTCCCTTGTCCCTACCACCTTACCACAGCAGAAGCAGAAGTTAATCTAGCAGAGCTGTGGATCATTCTGTAGAAGGAGAATGGAGAGAAACATGCTTTATGAAGACCCTTAGTCAAACAATGTGAGAACTACAATTAATGTGTTGATTGGAATTGGATTGCTACTAGGGATGTGCTTATGAGGTTAGAGGTACCAATTTATACTACAATATAGAATTTAAGTCCTGATATTTTGGGGTCCCATTTCTTTACAGTTTGACTGCAGTTAATGCCTTTATCTCTTCCCTTACTTCTCCCTTTTCACTACTTCCAGAAATGGAAAATGTCCCAAGATAAAAAAGTTTTTTCTGTGGAAACTGTCAGATACACAGGAAGGAATTTCGTTAAAGGATTATAACTGTAGTAAAGAGTAGTAAAAATTAAAAATATATTTTTAATAGAATGAGTAAATGGAGGAAAATCCCCAAGTAACAGGAGTCATCTGGCCAACGATGGCCATGATGAGCAGGACATTCATCCCAATACAAGGCCAGGAGTGGTGGTTTCCCAGCATCATTCAGGAGGAGACAGAAGATATAAATCAGCAGGGCCTAATGTTCATACAAAATTCATTGCATAAGTTGTTGTGTAATACCTTGAAATTTGGGGCTATATTAGGTCATTCCTTACTCATAAGAAGGCCATTATTTTACAGATGTATTTACTAAAAGCTTTTCATAAAATAACCCCAATAATGAAAGATTCTCTAACCACTTTAGAAAAGTTTCACATAAGCTGAAGCTGTGCAAGGCAGAAAAAGTTTCTGGAATTTCAGACACTGGTCAAATCTGTACTAAATGAAGTATTTTTAAGACTATTCTGTCAAGACATGCACTTTTGACTTCTTAAAATTCTTTGCAATTTTTAAATTTGTGGAGTCATAGTTACAAGTATCAGGCACCCGCCTGCTCTGCAGCTTTGGTACCTCCGCACTCCATCTCCCAAGGGTGTGCCTGAGCTGAGTGGGCTCGGTCCATTTTACCGAGCTCCTGTTAAGACCAGGTATGTTATACAACTGCACCATTTAGTCCACATAATGACCTCCTGAAGGTGATCAGTATTTTATTCCCTTTTTATAGGTAAAGAAACTAAAGCATGAAAAGAGTAATTTGTCGGGACATATAGGGACTAGTATATGGAAGTTCAAGGGTTCAAACTTGGACTTTCTAACTGTAACCACACACCTCAATTCTCTACTGTTAGGTTCTGCTGCTTCTAAGCCTTGTTAGGCTCAGAATATAAGGTCATCTCACATGATTACTGCACCTTGCATGGTCCAGTACTTACTAGCCCAATTAAAAACCTCCAAATGCCTACCCTGGCTGAACTCTTCCTTGGGTCCTGGGGAGATCAAAACACCAGTTTTCAAATCAACTTCCTGGAGACTGAGTCTAAACTCAGGCAGCATTGAGAGCAAAGATAGCACATTTCCCTTGAATTTTAGCTCACAATACTGTGAGTGTGTCTTGTTTGCCAGACACAGTTCTAGGTGCTGGGAAGCAGCAGAGGATAAAATGATTGTCTTTATGGAACTTGCACCTAGCAGAAGGCAGAGGAGAAACAATCAACAAATTAATAAATAATATATCATATGGACTGATAGAAGGTGCTATGAGAGGAAATAAGGCAGAGAAAGGAGGAAACAGATCTACAAAAAGTTCATGGAAAATACATATTATGAAAAAATCTTATACATATGGATTTCAAAATTAGCATAAGAATAAATTCATACTTTAATTCCACTTTTCTATAAGCTTTTTGAAGTTCCTTCATATGTTCCATATAGTGCTTTACCTTACATGTACCTGAACTATAAAACCAGAAGAGGATGCATCACAGGAAGGTGGTTTCCTCTCCCACCACAGGAAGTCATGACTAAAAGCCACTGCTCTCAGAGCTGGGGTCTCAGGCTGCCACCATAAAGTGTAGCTTGGATGGACAACTTGAGTGACCTGCTGTGACATCAGGAGACTGTGCAAGTTCCAGCATGAAGGTGTCTCCTGCCCAAGTTGTTAATTACCTTTTATGGTTAAGATCATTCACCTAGGGGGCCAGGAAATACAGCAACACCCACTGGGAGGAGGAATTGGGTGGCACACCCCTCCCAGAGTCACCTGTCAGGCCAGCACACACACCTTCCCTACAGCGTAAACATGTCCCATCCACATAACTTAATTGCCATATCAACTGAATTTATGGGGAGGAAAAGTCATAAGAAAACAGTATTTGTAGGGCAGATAAATCCAATCATGATTTAGAGAATGGTTATTTCTTTACAGACCTACATTCATGCCCTTCAGTCTTCAGAGATTTTATTTTATAGTTTGAAGTAAAAAGGCCCTTTCTTGGGATCAGGAGATGGCGTAATGGTTACGTTGCTAGACTCCTATATAGTCAGCAACGATTTGAGTCCTGACCTGGCAGCTTAAAACTCATGCCGGGCACGTGTGTGTGTGTGCCCAAGATCCTGAGAAGAGAGTGGAGGAGAAGGGATTGGGGCATGGCCATCACCCAGGGTGGTGATTTCTCACTTTCTTTCTGTCTGTCTTTCTAGTGAGCATATGTACCTTATAGCAAAAAAATCTCTCTCTCTCAAAAAAAGCACTTTCTCATATGGTAGTTTGTATTAGAAAAGATATTTAAAAAGTAAACTGCAAACCAATCCCTTAATTGCCACCAACATTGCTCAATGTCAGTTTCCTGTAAATTTAAAGTTTGGTTTATATTACCTACCTTTGTATTGTGCTCTACTCTCTCTGCCTCTAGTGACCTTCACCTCCTACCACTTCAGCCTTTGCTGTCTACCCACCTCCTGCACCTCGTTGTCCCCGAGAATCACTCCACTACTGACACCTTAAACTCCAGAAATCCTGCTTAAATTGCAGAAGTTTATTTCCTCACAAGTCTGAAGGAGAAAAGTCTGGCTCCTTCTGAGGTCTCTCTCACTGGCATGCACATACCACCTCTCTCTACACCACCACGCGGTACCCCCTCTGTGTGTCTGTGTGTCCCAGTCTTCTTTCTATGAGGACACCAGTCACACCGAATGAGGACCCATGCTTCAATGACCTCATGTAGCCTTAATTACGTCTTTAAAAGACCTCTCCAAAAACAGTCACATCCTTGGGACCAGTGGGTTAGGACTTCAACATAGGAATTTTGAGGTTAGGTATACAGCCTGGCTGGTATCACCTTTGTTCCTATAACATCTTGTCTTCCACTTTCTGGTATATTCATACCCTTGAACCTTTCTCTCACATCTTCATGTCCTTCTCTGTGTGACTTAGGGCTCTTGTCGTTTATTTCAGTCTTCTCCCAACCTCTCAACGCACAACAAAAGCACAATCTTGCTATCGCTCTTCTGTTGAACTCCTCTAAGAAAACTTGCATCTTGGCTCAATTTACCTGTTGGACCACTATTCTCAGCTCCTAGATTGACATAGTTCCTGGAGAAGCAGAACACAAACACACAGAATAACACTACTGTGCCTGCAGAGGTCATGTTCAGCTAGGAATTTCTGCTTCTTCACTCCCCAAGCATGCAGACAGCACGTTCCTACCTCTGACATGCTCCTTAATTCTGAAAGACTATTTGCCCATTCATTCTCATCAAATGACCTTAGTCCTGGGACCAGAATATGGCATAATGGTTATGTAGCTGGACTCCTATGTAATAGATTCCAGTTCGAGTCCCAGGCTGGTGGCTTAAAACTTACTCCTGATGTGTGTATGTGTGTGTGTGTGTGTGTGTGTGTGTGTGTGTGTGTGCATGTCCAAAATCCTGTGAGGAGACTGGAGAAGGGATTGTGGTATGGTCATCGCCCCTAGGGAGTGATTTCTTTCTTTCTGTCTCTCCAGCCATACACCCTATCACAAAAATCTTCCTAAAAACAAAACAGAACAAAACAAAACAAAAAGAGTGACTTTGTTCCCAACACCATAGAAAACAATTGAAGCCATCATCCAGGAAACCCTCAACCACAAGCCTCCACTCCATCAGCATTTGCTTCTACTTCTTTTTCTTACCCACCACTTGTGAGATGGGGAATCTACTAACCCTTTTTCTGTTTATTTTTTTATAAGTGAGCAAGAGAGAGACAACACTCCCAGCAAAGTCTTGATGACACAGTTCAACTCCAGCCTTCATATAGCCTTGGATCATGAGCAAGTATGTGCCTAGTATACTCAAGGGAATTCTTCAGATTTGAACTGATAACCTTCCCACATGGGACTGCCTCTCAGAAGGTTGTGTTTGCTGCACTACTGCCTGGCCCCTTGAGAACATTTTTTGCCTGCTGATTTCTGGTCACGGAGAGTTCAATGTGCCTTGTAACACTCATAACTTATAGTTCAACGGGCCTCTTGCTGTGTCCTCTGGCAAGAATGTGTGCTTCAGAGGCCAAGGACTCCAATTCTGCTGAACTCTACAGAAATCTAAAGTGCATTCCTTTGATTTCTTTGGGGGAGGGAGTGGCAGAAGTGGTAGGAGATAGGAAGAGAGTGAGAATAGCAAGATAATTCTTTCTGACCTGTAGCTGAGCATAAGATAAATGGTATTTCATATTTTAACTCAGAGCCTTATGTTTATTAACTTTGTTTTTGAAAAACATTAACATAAAATTATATTCCATCAGGCTCTATAGAATACATAGGTCTTTTTCTTTCTTAAGAGGATATCACAAATTCTTATGAAAGTTATAAGTCAAATTTAAAAACTATAGCTTTTCTCAAGGAGTCAGTTGTGTGTGTGAATGCACGTGCATGTGTATGTGCACATACATTTTGCACAATATGCATTCAAAACATGTCTACTGAGCTGGGGCCCCAGGAAAATCATTCTTCATTCCAAAGTCTGAGCTTCCCAAACCAAGTATTAACCTTTCAGCTCTTTCCTCACTCCCTGTTTCTTCTTCAACTTACAGAAATCTTCCATTCTTATTGTTTCTTGTACTCAGTTTTTAGGAAGTGAACACATGTGAATCACTTTTGCCTCCAGTTATAGCCAGCAGCTTAGATGTAGACATGAAATCATTGAACTCAATTGCTATGTAGAAGTTGATAAAATAAATCAGAAAGAAAACTCAACTGTAAACTTAGAGGGTTCTTAGACCAAATGTGTGGTATTTCATTCATTTCATCTGTGTTTATAGAGCAAAGTTATTTTCTCAACCAGAAGAAGGATTCACTTCTAAACATTTGCCATGCATTACTGCAAATCTATGTTTCACTAACATATAAAAATCTGGCACTGTTTTCCATGGTAAATTCCAATATCACTCACATTTTCCATTTTTAATTGAGTTTTTTTTTAAATTTTGAAAGTGTTTTCTACTCATTTCCCTTAACATGTATATATTCTGAATTTATTTTCAAGACTACAATCCTGTCAGGGAGCATAAAAACCCAGGAGCAATATCTCAGCTGGCCTTTCATACCTTTTCACAAAGATCCCAGAGCTGCGTACAAATTCCTCAGACTAATACTATGCTATCCCTGATGTTTTCCTGTCTTGGAGAAGCCTCAAGTGTAATGCCTTGTTTTACTCTTACGATAGTTGCATGAGGTAAATGGTATGCAAGGAGGAACCTGAAGTCTAGGAAATCTAAGTGATTGCTTATGATCAGGTAGGAGAGAGTTAAGACTGAACTCTAGCTTCCAGGGATTGGTGTACTAAACCAATGTCTCCAATGAGAAATTTAGAGTCATTATTAGTTTTCATTGTGGTTTTGTCTTTAACTCTCAGACTGTTAAATAATAAGGAGCACAGTCCTAGACTTTAAACTTTCAACCTGGATATGGCCTATCAATTATTCTTGTAAGATAGAAAGTCAACAATATGGGTTGGAGAGAGGCTCTGCTTTGATATGTGAGAGTAATATTAGCAGGAAACAGAGATAAGTGCCTACAACTCTGCTTCCAGTATATAAAATATAGTCAGAAATGGACTAGGACCAGGGATCTGAGAACCAGAGAAGGCCAGAAAGTAGAAATAGTACCGTTCATCTGATTCTACTTATATCTCTATTTTGTGAAAGAGAAAAATTGAAACTCAGAATGATTAAGTAATTTACCCAAGGATAAATATATAGTACCTGGCAGGGAAAAAAAATTAATTTTAAACCTTACGCAAGTCACACAAGTATTCAATACTATCTCAGACCCATACTCTGGAATAAAAACCACATGGCCTTCACTGCAGCTTAGTTAGCCACTGCCCCAAAACACATGAAGCAGAATGTAACATGAATGTTCAGGCTTTCCTTGCTGTAGAGCTGGCCAAGCTAGTTCAGACCTGTGTGACCAAGGGCGCCTGATCTGGTGCACTCTGACCTAGTTTGCACAGTGGGCTCTTCAAATCCTTAAACTCAGAAATTCTCAAGCCTTGGCAAGATTTTTGCTTTCTTTTCTTTGAAGGGTGATAAGTGCAATATGGCATTTTGGGGGAAGTGATTCATTCTTGGGTTTCAACCTTAATTTCTGATCCAGTAGGTTTGGGATGAAGGCCAGATATGGTCATCTGTTTTAGTTTTGTTTTCTTCTTATAAAGTGTTGTTTTTTTAATTGGCAAATAACTGTATGTATGAGGTGCAATGTGATGTTTTGATCTGTAATGCTTTTTTGATCTGTAATGTTTTGTAATCCATTCTATTACAAATTTTGATTTGTAATCCATTTCTTATTGTTCACCAGTATTCAAGAACCATTACTCTAATGTGTTTTTAGGGCAATATAGGGTTGGTTTGCCTTTGGCTTAAGTGATAGAACAAAGTCAGTGATTCGTCACTTGATTTCTAGATCTGCTTTATCAACCTCTACTCAAAGCTACAAGTGTACCATTTTAACCTAGAAAAAGGTGTCCCTGAAATAGAAGACTACATTTGTATTTTTCTGCCAGTATTTCCTTACTAGCTATCTTTTCTTTCAGGAAGACTATGCTTTGCTACTAAGTAAGCCTGACCATAAAAATACTTTCTGGCAAGTGGTATATATTGCTGTTTCATATGCATCAGCTAATTTGTCCCTGAGGCCATATTTTTCAGGGACTTCTATCCCTATTTTACTGATTAAAAAGCAGCAAGATTAATAAGTGAAATAACCTTCTCAAGGTCAAACAACTAACACATGCCTGAGCTGAGTTTCTTTTCTTTTTTTTCTTTTCTTTTTAATTTGTCAAGGGTGAGTATGCTCACTGGAAACAGAAAAAAGTGGGGAGTGGAGTAAGAAAGCAACCCTCATGGGACATGGTTAAGCCACGATTCATTCTCCTCCACTTCTCTCTCCTTTCAGGATTTTGGGCATGCATGCACATACATTCAGTGTGTTTCTCAAGCCTCCAGACTCAGATTCAAGCTGCATGGTAGGCCATGTGGAATTCAGTCACTTTAACCATCATATCTTGGCTGGTCCTGAAACTGAGTTTTAAATGAGGTCTATCTGATTCTAAATCAGCCTCTTTTGATTTTTGGTTTATCGTCATCTTCATTTTCTCACCTGCCCTATTCCCTACCCATCTTGAGTCTCATAATATTACCCATAAGCATATTCTGGCTATAAGGACTGAGGACATTGTCAACTTCCGCTCTAGATACATCTTTTACTGGACATTCTGCTCACATACAGGTTTTTAAATTTTAAAGTATTTTTTATTTTATAATATTTTGATGTTTCTGTTTTTGATAAACAATATCTTAGGGACAGGGTTCATCATTAGTCCTCTGAGTGTTTTTTTTTTTAAGTTCATTTATTTCTTCCATGAGGGACAGAGACATGCCCAAGAAGGTCCCTGCACTGCAATTCACCACTAGCCCCAGTCAGCTCATATTACATCCATGCATACCAGTGTGTACAGCCCCATAATGCAAATCCCAGACCCTCCCATGTGTTACAGTTGCATTACCACCAACTGGCACCTAAATGTCATTTTTTGAGAATAATTCATTGGTTTGATGTGTACTAAAAATACCAACAAGATTATTTTCTAGTAACTATAAGTTTCATTATGAATATTACACATAAATTTTGTCTAATCTCATTTAATCACCTCATTCCTTAACTAAAACAATATCTTTTATAGTAAACCTTGATTTATTGCCAGAGATAAGGTCTATAATCACAAAGAAAATAATTCTGTTACTGGACATTCATTTTTCTATGTCTGGTCAGAATCCTGGGAAAGATATCATGATGGCTGACATTAGCCAGAGGGTGAAATATACCACTAAGCAAGGAGAAGCAGTCATCCAAGTTTCACAGATTCAAGTGGACTTGACTGCAGAGAACACTGTTAGTATCATAGTCTTCTGCAGGGCTGGACTTCAGATTCTAGAATTGAGTGGCATTTCTTTTTTTTTTTTTTGGAGAGGTTTTTTGCCATAGGGTGCATGCACTCGCCAGACAGAGAGAGACAGAGAGACAGAAAGTGAGAAATCACCCCCCAGGGGGGATGGCCATGTCTCAATCCCTTCTCCTCCATTCTCCTCTCAGGATCTTGGGCACACAAGCACACGTGCCCGGTGTGAGTTTTAAGCCACCGGGTCCGGGACTCAAACTGCGGTCGACTACATGGCAGTCCAGCGACATAACCATTACGCTAACTGCTGGTCCCTGAGTGGCATTTCTAAGTCTAATTATTCAGTAAACAATTCACTGAGCTCTTCCTTGTCATGAGGCCTGTGCTGGATACTGAGGAATCCAACTACATGACCCCTGAACTCTGCAAGACGCTATCATCTTTATGTAGAAATAAAACATATGCAATGATAATGGTAAGCAGGGCATTGTAGATAATGGATAGAGTGAAAACTCAGAATTCTTTGAGCCTAAGGAATACCTAGGAATGAAAGATAATAATTTATTTTACTTTAAAATAGAGATTATATAACAACTTTACCTTTTAATACACCAGGAAATGCTGTTATGTGTTAAACAGTGTTTTTTTTTTCTGTACTCTGATTTTGAAAACAAAAATAAAAACAAATCAAAGAACACCTGAATATCTTCTAGCACTTTCAGATGTCAAGCTAACAGAACAAGTTTACAAATACACTAACGCTCATGCAATAGTAACAAAATAAGTTAATCTTCAGGTCACCTTAATTAATCTGTAGATAAAATCCAGTCATTTCTGTGAGATTTTTATTACAAGAAACATTTTCATACATTACAAATGTTTTTTCTTTCAGAGAGGTTTTTGCTATAGGGCACGTGCGCTTGCTAGACAGACAGAGAGAGACAGAGAGACAGTAAGCGAGAAATCACTCCTGGGGGGGGTGGCCATGCCTTAATCCCTTCTCCTCTATTCTCCTCTCAGGATCTTGGGCACGAACGCACACGTGCCTGGCGTGAGTTTAAAGCCACTGGGTCCAGGACATACATTGCAAGATTTTAAAGCCATTTCAGATGGCTTAAGGACAACTTCTGTCTTAATGGCTCATGTTACTCATGGCCAATAAACAAGCCTCCTCCTCTTGGAGATGTTCTGGGTTTGGGTGAGGCAGTGAAATGGAACAGGAACTCATCTTGAAACTTACCTAGAGGGTTCTAAATTTAAATGATATACTACTGTTGCCAGACTTTTAGGAGCATAACTGGAAAAATACAAAAAGAATGTCACCTAAATATAAGAAACAGAGGAAATGATGGTGATGCCTAGAATCTCACCTGGCTTAAAATGACACTCTACTAGACTATGAATGAAAAGTGCATGGTAATGCAACTGAGACAGCTCCATGGCTCCTGCGATCTAGCCATTTTTGGAAAAAGGAAGATGTCCCACTGATCATTGGGCCTCCAGCATACAAACCCACGTGGTAGGAAGACCCCCTTCAACTCTCCTGTCTCGCTATCAGTCTTTGACTATTTCTACCTCTGTTTCTGTCCTCTCTCTCTCTCTATTTTTTTAATATTTGCTTTTCAGAATTTTTTAAGGTGAGGCATTTCACTGGGCCCTTTGGCCTCTCCTAGCTAGCCCTTTATCTTGTTAACAATCCCCTCTCCTCCTCCCAGAACAGCCCTTCTTCAAGAGGCAGACAGCTCCATGGCTCTTGCTATCTAGCCATTTTGGGAGAAAGGAAGATGTCCCACTAATCACTGGGCCTCCAGCATATAAAACCAGCGTGGTAGGAAGACCCCTTTCATGTCTCCTGTTGGGTATCAGTCTTTGTCTCTCTCTACCTCTGTCTCTGTCCTCTCTCTCCCTCTCTCTCTCTCTGTCTTATTTTTAATTTTTGATTTTTAGGATTTTTTAAGGTGAGGCATTTCACAGGGCCCTTTGACACCTCCTAGCTAGCCCTTTATCTTGTTAATAATCCCGTCTCATCCTCCCAGAACAGCCCTTCTTCAAGAGGCAGACAGCTCCATGGCTCCTGCAATATAGCCATTTTGAGAGAAAGTAAGATGCCCCACTGATCACTGGGCCTCCATTGTACAAAACCCATGTGGTAGGAAGACCCCCTTCAAGTCTCCTATCTCGCTATCAGTCCTTGTCTCTCTCTACCTCTGTCTCTGTCCTCTATCTCTCTCTGTGTATTTTTTTAATTTTTGCTTTTTAGAATTTTTTAATGTGAGGCATTTAACAGGGCCTTTTGGCCCTTCCTAGCTAGCCCTTTATCTTGTAAATAATCCCTTCTCCTCCCCCCATAACAGCCCTTCTTCAAGAGGAGACAGCTCTATGACTCCTGCGATCTAGCCATTTTGGGAGAAAAGTAGATGTCCCACTGATCAGTGGGCCTCCAGCATACAAAACCTGCATGGTAGGAAGACCCCCTTCAAGTCTCCTGTCTCGCTATCAGTCTTTTTCTCTCTCTACCTCTGTCTCTGTCCTCTCTCTCTCTCTCTCTCTCTCTGTCTTTTTTTTAAATTTCTGATTTTCAGAATTTTTTAAGGTGAGGCATTTCACTGGGCCTTTTGGCCCCTCCTAGCTAGGTGTTTATATTGTTAATAATCCCCTTTCCTCCTCCCAGAACAGCCCTTCTTCAAGAGGCAGACAGCTCGGTGGCACCTGCGCTCTAGTCATTAGGGAGAAAGTAAGATGTCCCACTGCTAACTGGGCCTCCAGCATACAAAACCCACATGTACAGCCCTTCTTCAAGAGACAGACAGCTCCATGGCTCCTGCGAATTAGCCATTTTGGGAGAAAGGAAGATGTCCCACTGATCACTGTGCCGCCAGCATTTAAAACCCGTGTGGTAGGAAGACCCCCTTCAAGTCTCCTGTCTCACTCTCAGTCCTTGTATCTCTCTACTTCTGTCTCTTTCAGCTCTCTCTCTCTCTCTGTCTTTTTTTAAATTGTTGCTTTTTAGAATTTTTTATGGTGATGCATTTCACAGGGTCCTTTGGCCCCTCCTAGCTAGCCCTTTATCTTGTTAATAATCCCATCTCCTCCTCCCAGAACAGCCCTTCTTCAAGAGGCAGACAGCTTTATGGCTCTTGCAATCTAACGATTTTGGGAGAAAGGAAGATGTCCCACTGATCACTGGGCCTCAAGCATACAAAACCTGCGTGGTAGGAAGACCCCCTTCAAGTCTCCTGTCTCTCTATCTGTCTTTGTCTCTCTCTACCTCTATCTCTGTCCTCTCTCTCTGTGTGTGTTTTTTTTTTAATTTTTGCTTTTTAGAATTGTTAGAGGTGAACCATTTCACAGTCCCTTTGGCCCCTTCAAGCTAGCTCTTTATCTTTTAAATAATCCCCTCTCTTCCTCCCAGAACAGCCCTTCTTCACGAGGCAGACAGCTCCATGCCTCCTGCGATCTAGCCATTTTTGGAGAAAGGAAGATGTCCTACTGATCCATGGGCCTCCAGCATACAAAACCCCTGTGGTAGGAAGACCCCCTTCAAGTCTCCTGTCTCGCTTTCAATCTTTTTCTCTCTCAACTTCTGTCTCTGTCCTCTCTCTCTCTCTCTCTTTTTAATTTGCTTTTTTGTATTTTTTAAGTTGAGGCTTTTCAGAGGGCCCTTTTGGCCCTGATAGCTAGCCCTTTATCTTGTTAATAATCCCCTCTCCTCCTCCCCGAACAGCCCTTCTTCAAGAGGCAGACAGCTACATGGCTGCTGCGATCTAGCCATTTTGGGAGAAAGGAAGATGTCCCACTGATCACTGCGCCTCCAGCATACAAAACCCACGTGTTAGGAAGACCCCCTTCAAGCCTCATTTCTCACTGTCAGTCTTTGTCTCTCTCTACCTCTGTCTCTGTACTCTCCCTCTCTCTCACTCTGTCTTTTTTTTTTAAATTTGCTTTTTAGAATTTTTTAAGTTGAGGCATTTCACTGGGCCCTTTCGCCGTTCCTAGCTAGCCCTTTATCTTGTTAATTATCCCCTCTCCTTTTCCCAGAACTGCCCGTCTTCAAGAGGCATACAGCTCCATGGCTCCTGAGTCTAGCCATTTTGGGAGAAAGGAAGATGTCCCACTGATTATTGGGCCTCCAGCATACAAAATCCGCGTGGTAGGTGGACCCCCTTCAAATCTCCTGTCTCGCTATCGGTCTTTGTTTCCTTTTACCTCTGTCTCTGTCCTCTATCTCTCTCTGTGTATTTTTTAAATTTTTGCTTTTTAGAATTTTTTAATGTGAGGCATTTCACAGGGACTTTTGGCCCCTCCTAGCTAGCCCTTTATCTTGTTAATAATCCCTTCTCCTCCTCCCATAACAGCCCTTTTTCAAGAGGCAGACAGCTCCATGACTCCTGTGATCTAGCCATTTTGAGAGAAAAGTAGATGTCCCACTGATCAGTGGGCCTCCAGCATACAAAACCTGCATGGTAGGAAGACCCCCTTCAAGTCTCCTGTCTCGCTATCAGTCTTTGTCTCTCTCTACCTGTGTCTCTGTCCTCTCTCTTTCTGTCTTTTTTTAAATTTTTGATTGTTATAATTTTTTAAGGTGAGGCATTTCACAGGGCCCTTTGGTCCCTCCTAGCTAGCCCTTTATCTTGTTAATAATCCTCTCTCCTCCTCCCAGAACTGCCCTTCTTCAAGAGGCAGACAGCTCCATGGCTCCTGATATCTAGCCATTTTGGGAGAAAGGAAGATGTCCCACTGATCACTGGGCCTCCAGCATACTAAACCTGTGTGGTAGGAAGACCCCATTCAAGTCTCCTGTCTCGCTATCAGTCTTTGTCTCTTTCTAACTCTGTCTCTGTCCTCTTTTTCTCTCTCTCTCTCTGTCTTTTTTTAATTTTTAATTTTTAGAATTTTTTAAGGTGAGGCATTTCACAGGGCCTTTTGGCCCCTCCTAGCTAGGCATTTATATTGTTAATAATCCCCTCTCCTCCTCCCAGTACAGCCCTTCTTCAAGAGGCAGACAGCTCCATGGCACCTGCACTCTAACCATTTTGGGAGAAAGAAAGATGTCCCACTGCTAACTGGGCCTCCAGCATACAAAACCCACATGTACAGCCCTTCTTCAAGAGACAGACAGCTCCATGGCTCCTGCAAATTAGCCATTTTGGGAGAAAGGAAGATGTCCCACTGATCACTGGGCCACCAGCATTTAAAACCCGTGTGGTAGGAAGACCCCCTTCAAGTCTCCTGTCTCGCTCTCAGTCCTTGCCTCTCTCTACCTCTGTCTCTTTCCGCTCTCTCTCTCTCTCTGTCTTTTTTTAAATTGTTGCTTTTTAGAATTTTTTACGGTGAGGCATTTCACAGGGCCCTTTGGCCCCTCCTAGCTAGCCCTTTATTTTGTTAATAATCCCATCTCCTCCTCCCAGAACAGCCCGTCTTCTAGTGGCCAACAGCTCCATGGCTCCTGCGATGTAGGCATTTTGGGAGAAAGGGAGCTGTCCCACTGATCACTTGGCCTCCAGCATACAAAACCCCCGTGGTAGGAAGACCCCCTTCAAGTCTCCTGTCTGGCTATTAGTCTTTGTCTCTCTCTACCTCTATCTCTGTCCTCCTTCTCTCTCTGTTTCTGTCTTTTTAAAAAATTTTTGCTTTTTAGGATTTTTTAAGGTGAGGCATTTCGCAGGGGCCTTTGGCCCCTCCTAGCTAGCCCTTTATCTTGTTAATAATCCCGTCTCCTCCTCCTAGAACAGCCCTTCTTCAGTAGGCAGACAGCTCCATGGCTCCTGCGATCTAGCCAGTTTTCTAATTTTTGAGTTTTATAGAAATTTTTTGAATATTAGTTTTACTTTTTTGATTTATTTTAACGTTATTCTCTTCTTTTTCTCTGTTTGCTGTTTTTTTTTTTTTTTTTTTTTTTTTTTTTTTTTTTTTTTTTTTTTTTTTTTTTTACTGTTGTTGGTATTGTTTCCCTCTCTCTGCTTCCTTTTCTGCACACTACTCAACCATCAGTTTGAACTTCCAAGTTTGGGAAGAAACCGACCATCCACCAGATGACTAGAAATTGCTGCTGGACCACAAGAAATTTGGGGAAGCAGGAATATACCTCTCCCACAAGGGAAAAGAATAGCTCCTCTTCACCCACACACAGTTCAATGGAAATCATGGAAATGTCTGATAAAGAATTCGGAACATTCATAATGGCAAAGCTAACAAAGATGGACGAGAAGAGAGACAAGGAACTGCTGAAGAGGAAGGAGAAAGGAGTTGAAGAGTTCCAGGAGGTGAGGAAATTCATGCAAGATCTAAAAGAGGAATTTCACACTTTACAGAAGAATCAGATGGAACTGTGAGAGATGAAGGCTATAATACAGGAAATCAAAATCTTCCTTGAAAATATTAAAAGCAGACTAGATCCTACAGAAAATGAAATCTGAGATGTAGAAGAGAAAATTGCTGGCCTAGAAAAATCCACCATAAAGACTGAGAAAATGGCCCAAAAATTTGAGAATAATATGCGAGAAGTACCAGATACAATTAAACGTCCAAACATCTGGATAATAGGCATCCCAGAGGGTGAAGAGACTCATAAGGGCATTGATAATCTATTCCATGAGATCCTGCAAGAAAACTTTTCAAACCTGCAGAGGCACTCAAAGATTCAGTCCCAAGAAATACAGAGGACCCCAGATAGAATCAACCCAAGAACATCTTCTTCAAGACACATTATAGCCAGATTGACCAAAACCACAGACAAAGACAAGATACTAAGACTGGCAAGAGAAAAAAGGCAAGTTACCTACAAAGGATATCCCATCACACTAACGGCAGACCTCTCATCAGAAACAATGTGAGCGAGGAGAGAATGGGAAAATATATTCAAAGTATTAAGGAAAAAGCAATTTCAACCGAGGATTCTGTACCCAGCAAGGTTATCGTTCATTTGGGAAGAAAAGACATGAACTTTCCCAGATAAACAAAACCTGAAAGAGTTTACCAGCACCAGACCAGATCTCCAAGAAGTTCTTAAGGGAGTGCTATGTCAGTAAAAGTAAATGCAGACACACCGAAATAAGAGTTCAAAAACTAAGAAAATGGGCAACTTAATTGTAGGGACAATGTTTGGAGATGGATATTATATCGCAGAATTCAATATGGAAGATCGAACCTTAACAGAAGAAAGATTAAGTAGATGAGACTGAACCGATGAAACAACATTCTGTGACTTGACTGAATTATTGCTGCTTTTCTCCTAAGCTTTGTTTTCCAGTTTTAAAGGATTTTTGTCCTGTCTTGAGCTGTTGATAGGTGCATGTACCTACTATTTGAACAGAATACTAACCTGTTTCTAGGCTTTAAGTTTCAAGGAAATATCATTACCAGTTCAAAACTGCTCTTCTTGAAATTACCTGCTGAAAGTAGTTAGATTACTTATGATACTGTGTGATGAACAAAATGTTGGGGGAAAAGGAATGGAAGACTACTTTATATAGCAGAGATAGTGTAATAAGGGAGTGGGAAGGGCAGAGGGTCAAACATGGGGTAAAAACCTATATATATGTATACATATGTATGAAAGTAGAAATGGAATATTATTGATGATATCATGCATGATTAAGCCACTATGCAGTTTATTCTAGATGGGAAACCTCATTTAGTACGTTGGGATGATGCTCAGGGAATGAATGTTAAGTAATTTTAAAAAAATGTTGCAGGAGAAAAATAAAAACGGTAAAACTGTTCGTATCAAAATTAAAAAAAATGCATATTTGATGACTGAAGTAAGCTATATAGCCCCAGCTGGGTACTACTTTATAATATGTTCATTCTACTCACTGAGGTTTATGCCTAAAGTCAGACTTGGGTTCATGTATAGGTATATATCAGCTGTGCTAGCTATTGGATATATTTAGACTAATTAAGTTCATTAGCAAATCTATTGAATGGGGGGGAAGGCATAGAAAGCAACCATGGACACGAGAGACAATGTGGGAGGAGGGTGGGACATGGCAGAGGGTGAGGGATAAGGAATCATGGATGGCAAAACAAAAAACAAAGTATACAAGAAATAAGAATTGGAAAGTTATTTGCTGAAAACATGTATGTTGATGTGCTTGATTGAGCCAATACACAGTGTATTTTGGATGGAAAATTCATTTGTATGCTGTAATGATGTATAGTGAATTAATGTAAAAAAATAAATAAATTTAAAGAGAAAACACACCCACACACACCCACACACACACACACACACAAAGAAGATATTTATAAATAGTAGCTATGACTTCAGGACCAGTTGTTGAAATAAGGACTATAATTGTCATAAGTATGTCCTGCTTATATTGTTAATTAGATTTCAGCAAGTTATATACTCATTAAGCCATATTTTTCTTTACTTTCCTATCTTTTTCCTTCATCATAGGACGTAAGATGCACTGGTGTATATTAGCATTTAAATATTTCCAGTATTACATTATAGTATTTAAGATAAGATGGTGACATTTTTCTTATACCTTTTCCCAAACTTCTTTGATGACTGTAAAGATAACAAATGTATAGGAGACTAGTACAATAAAAAAAATAAAATTTACGTATTTCTACTTTTCTACATAGAATCTATTTTCCACTCTTGGGAATAAAAATGGAAGAACTTGCGATCACAATCTCTATTCATAAAATGTTTTACTACTTGATTACATTTCTTGTATTTGCATTTAAAGTGCTAATTTAAAAGATGTATATTGTGTGGCTTTCAATTTACATTAATGTAGAAATATTACATTGGGGAACATAGAGACCTAAATTTTTTCAAAAAAGAAAAAGAAACAAAATTACTTGTGAAGTTTTACAGAACTTAATAAAAGTCATTTTTAAAATCTGAAAAAAAAGTGCATGTTAATGCAGCTTATCATACACATGAAAGGCATCACATATATTTTCATGGTTATAAATCCAACCAGCTGCTTCCTTATTTGTTCTTTTTATTATTTCACATATGCAACTTAGCCCATTGAACAAATGTGTGCGTGTGTGAGATAGTGACAATGATTGCTTATGTGTGTCTCCCTCTGCACTCTGTGTCCTATCAGTTTCTATGTCCTCTGTATCCAGCTCAGTGCCTGACACAGGGTGGGAGTACACAAAAAACTTGTTGAACTAGTCCTCTACATTTGAATGCATAAATTAGCCTTTTCCACATTTTATTGTCAAAAATAAAATAGGTAGGTTGAAGGTCCGGCAGGTGGCATAGTGGTTAAGGCACTGGACTTCTACATGGCTAACAATGGTTCAAGTCCTAGACCCGGAGGCTTGAAGTTCACAGAAGGTGCATGTGCATGTGTGCCCAAAATCCCAAGAGGAGAATTAAGGAAAAGGAATTGTGGCATTGCCATACCTCCGAGAGGGTGACTTCTCATTTTCTCTCTCTCTGAAGAGTATACACATGCCCCATAACAAAATCCCTCTAGAATAAATAAAGTGGGTAGATCTGTACATGGTTCTCAGTGGCAACAACACTCCCCAGTAGGCACATCTCAAAGTACAGGGCAGTTTTTATTTCCCCAATACCAGGAGAAAACTGCTGGCATTACTGACCAGGTACAAGAGGAACTGAATCCCCAAGGAGGGTCTCACTCAGTGGGAAATTACCCTGCCCAAATGTGGCAATGAAGTTTCTTGAATTTAACCTCTCATGTTCAAAATTATACTATTTGAATGGAAAGTAAGCTTTGAAAAGTATTATTTTACATGAAGATAGAAGTCAAGCCACCATCAGTTCCTGTTTGCTTCCTCATGTGCCTTAAGGTGTGTTCCAACTGCCTAGTAGGTACACTTCAAATGAAGCAATCAGCCTCTCTGCTGTGGACCCCAAAATACTATTCCTGTTTCTCATGGGTTCAAAGCTATCCAGAGGGCTCTTTCTGTACACTAATCTAGTTCCAGATGTCAGGATCCTGGAAATAGAACAGGATCTTAAAGATAATCTTGTCTCCCCTTTACAGCTTTCCCTTAAAAGGAACCTCTCTCTAATAAGTAATAAAAGTGATTTTTCTTATTCCATAATGCTCCTGTACTGGAAGGCCCTGGTTCCTGCTACTGTTTTCCTGGTGACATATAGTTCTTTGAAATCAGCAACTGCGGTGGAAGGTTTTTGGATGTGCATGCAGAGCATACGTTCTTCTTCACTTACTTCCTTTAATCATGGCCCCTTTGGTCTTCCTTCTCCTAGGGTACTATTAGCAGTGTGAGGGATCAACAGAAGACCCTTTGCAGAAGAGCAGCGAGTGTAGGGACCACTCTGTTGCTGGGTTTGACGCTGAGGTCCAGGCTACTCAAGGGGGCATCCAACTGTCAGAGCCACAGTGAAGCACAGCCCAACGCCACTTTAGGTCCCTATTCCAATTTGCACCTGTTAGCTCCAGGATGACATGTGTAATCTTTTATTATCATGTCAAGGAACATTTTGATTTTATTTTTTCTGGTCAAAATTTTTTTTTAATTTCATGTTTAAAAATGTGTTTACATTTTTGTCTTAGCACTCTGATGTACTTACATATGCTCACCTCTTGAAGTATATGAGTAACTTGTCATATATTCATTCGTATTTTATCCTGATAAAAATTCATTGCAGATTTCATCATCAAGTGTTTCCACATTCACATTTATACAGAATTCTTAAAAAAATGTTCATTTTTTTTGGGAGAGGTTTTTGCTATAGGACGTGTGCACTCGCCAGACAGTCAGAGAGAGATAGGGAGACAGAAAGTGAAAAATCATCCCCCAGGGGGGATGGCCATGCCACAATCCCTTTTCCTCTATTCTCCTCTTGGGATCTTGGGCACGCATGCACATTCGCCAGCGTGAGTTTTAAGCCACCAGGTCCGGGACGTGAATCGCGATCGACTATGTGGGAGTCCAGCTACATAGCCATTATGTAACTGCTAGTCCCCCAAAATTGTTCATTTTTAAAATTAGGATTATATTATATGTTATTTATTCATTTTTTATTTTTTAATTTTTGCCATAGGGCAAGTGTGCTCACTGGAGAGGCAGAGGGAGACAGACAGAGGGAGAAAGTAAGAATCACCCCTCAGAGGGATGGTCATGCCACATTCGCTTCTCCACTCTCCCACTGGGATTTTGGGAATGCATGCACAGGTGCTCAGTGTATATTTTTAAGCTGCTGGGTCTGGGTCAGCCATGTGGGATCCAGTGCCTTAACCACCCAGTTTTCTGCTTTTTTCCTTTAAAATAATACCAGGGCAGCCAGGGCAGTGAGGGCAGCCAGGGCAGGGGTGGTGTCACTGGAGACCCAGAATCCTCAGGATCTTGGCCCAGCCGGGGCTAAGGATGCCAGGATCATCACCCCAGGTGCTCCCGCAAAGTGGTATCCTGCCAGCCAGCACTGGGAAGAAGCTTGCCTCAGAGCTGGAAGATGGAGAGATCAGTGGCATGTGGTGTTGCTGCCTGGCATTGGTGAGGAGATGCCCCTGGAGCACGTACCTTACCTAAAGACTGGGGGAGAGATCACAGTAGGGAGGTGTGGGTGGATGGGGGAAGGGGAATGTAGACATTGAGCCTTCTAAGCAAGCCATGGATGGGCCTGAGATGGAAGGGATCTTTGTCTTCTGTTTTGCAGTGTAATATGGATGAAGAATCATTTTTAAAATTTCTTTCTTTCTCCCTCTCTTTCTTTCTTTCTCTCTTTCTTTCTTTCTTTTTCTTTTTTTTTTAAGAGGGTGCATGCACTGGCTGGAGAAAGAGACAGATGAGAGAGGGAAAGTGAGAAATCACCCCTGAGGGGGGGTTGCCATACATAATCTCTTCTCCTCCATTCTCCTCTTGGGATCTTGGGCAGCATGCACATATGCCTGGAATCATTTTCAAGCCACTGGGGCTGGGACTCCAACCACAGTTAGCCATGTGGTTATGTCCAGTGACATAACCACTATGCCACTTGCTGGCCACAAGGATGAAGAATCCTTGATTCTGCTAGTTCCAGTAGCTGGGATTTAGTCAAAAAGTTTTCAAGGGGATTAGAATCCCCTCCGGTATAAACTGTGCTTCTTCACATAAGACTTAGTTCATTTCTTCTTTTTTGCAATTTGCTAAAGAGACTAAATTGAATACCAAAGTACCTGTGATTAGCATTTCCTCAAACAATGCTGTAACAGAACTGGCCATGTCTCTAAAGAGCTGTGGGCATTGGAAAGAATGGTATTATGGTTTAAACAACTATTCATTGGAGGAAAGATGGTCAATGAAAGAAGTGTCACTAAACTTCTTGAAGAGGTCTTGGACCTTCCATGCAAACAGGTAGTACCCCTAACCCCATCATTAATTAAATTCATGCAAAGTTGCAAAAGCAACTTTAACCAGCTCTAAGAAAAGGAAAAAAAGAAGGAAGTCATATAACTGCAGAAGAAAATATAAAACATCTTTCTATCACTACAACTGATTCCAATTCATCTGTAACAGTTAAACACTAGAAACAGAAAGCTCTGGCAGTAGCCAGCAGCAGCCTGGTACATCTGAAGGCACCTGGCGAGCAAGGGGGCACACGATCCCCACCGACTAACATCTAGATCCCCCAGTCCAGTATCCACCCAGACCCCTAGACTGCGCATTTGGCTGCAGTAGCCAGCAGCAGCCTGGTACATCTGAAGGCACCTGGCGAGTAAGGGGGCACACTGCCTCCACCGACTTCTATCCAGACCCCCAGTCCAGGATCCACCCAGACCCCTAGGCAGGTAGAAAGTTCCTCCATTTTTTCTTCTTCTTCTTTACTGTCCCCCATTCTTTTGTAAATTTCTTCCCCTTCCTCACTCCACAGACTGCGCCTTTGGCTGCAGTAGCCAGAAGCAGCTTGGTACATCTGAAGGCACCTGGCAAAAGTGCTCACCGCACGACTTTTTCTTTGTTCCTTACTCTCCTCCTTTCTTTTCTCTTGTGTTGTCTTCTCTTCTTCTTCTTCTTCCATCTTGCCAGAGGTACTAGCTAGGGTAGAATTAGAGATCTGAAAATTTCTAGTCATATAAAGTTATATTGGTTCCTCCCTTATACAAAACCAGCTGTGAAAAACGTGTTTCTCCTCTTCAGACACCTGACTATAGTACCTTTTTTGAGATCACATTACTAAAAACAACAGAAAAGAGACTTAGGCAGACGTCAATTCTCAACAAAAGGGAAACACACTCCTAGCCAGTGAAATGTTTGCCTAACAGGTACTTAAAAGTTAGTACACCTTCCAATGGCTACAAGTAGAAGAAGAGCTTCAGGTATGAAAAAACAAGGAAATATATCTCTATTACAGGTACAGAGTAACTCCCCTCCATCTTTAATGCAAATGGACGATGTTACCAAAATGTCAGACAAAGAATTTTGAACATTTATGGTGAACAAATTCTTTGAGTTGGACCAGAAAAGAGACAACGAACTACAGGAGAGGAGAAAGTCATTCCAAGATATGAAAGAAGAAAAGGACACTCTGAGAAAGAACCAGATGGAGCTTTTAGAGATAAAATCAGGAATAGAGGAAATCAAAAACTCCCTTGAAAGTATTAAAAGTCGATTAGATCATGCTGAAGATCGAATCTCTGATGTAGAAGATAAAACCTCTGACCTAGAAAGAACCACCAAAAAGATAAAGAAAATAACAAAAATATCATGAGGATAATATACAAGAAATACTAGATTCCATAAGACGCCCAAATATCAGAATAATTGACATCCCAGAAGGTGAAGAAACTAATAACGGCATGGAAAATCTATTCCATGAAATCCTGGAAGAAAATTTCTTGAGTCTAGAGAGGGGCTCTAGCATCAAGACCCAAGAAATACAAAGGACCCCAGTTAGAATCAACCCCAGAAGATCGTCCCCAAGGCACATTGTAGCCAGACTATCCAAGACTACAGATGAAGACATGATACCAAAATGGGCAAGAGAGAAACGAGAAGTGTCGTACGAAGGTCATCCAATCAGGCTAACTCCGGACCTCTCAACAGAAACAATACAAGCAAGGAAAGAATGGGAGATGTATGAAAGTGCTAAGAGAGAAACAATTTCAACCAAGATTATTCTATCCTGCAAGATTATCCTTCATATGGGAAAAAATGATTAAAATCTTCTCAGACAAACAAAACCTGAAAGAATTTGTCAACACCAGACCAGCTCCTCAAGAAACCCTGAAGAAAGTACTGTTCCAGGAAAACTAAAAAGCTAACAGACAGAAACAAAGGAATAAAAGGCTGCTGTGACAATGGCCAACTTAAACGTTGGGACAGATCTAGTTACATTGATAATAACATTGAATGTGAATGGATTAAATTCTCCAATCAAGAGACACAGACTGGCTGAATGGATAAAAAAAAACAGAAACCCTCTATCTGTTGCCTATAGGAAACCCACCTCATCTATAAAGACATACATAGACTGAAAGTGAAGGGTTGGAAAAAGGTTTTCCATGCAAATGGGAACCAAAAAAGAGTTGGAGTTGCAATACTAATTTCGACAAAATAGGCTTTAAAACAAAAACTGTTCGAAGAGACAAAGAAGGGCACTATATTGTAGTAAAAGGATCAATAGATCAAGAAGATATAACTCTTATAAACATCTATGCACCTAACACAGGAGTACCTAAATATGTGAAAAAAAGACTGTTAGATCTAAAAGGGGAGATAGACTGCAATACACTAATTGTTGGAGACATCAACACTACACTATCCCCTCGGGACAGATCATCTAGACAAAAAATAGATAAAGATATAAAGGATCTGAATGATAGCATAAATGAAATGGACTTGACAGATATCTATAGAACTTTCCATCTAAAAAGAATGAGATACACTTTTTTCTCACCCCCACATGGAACCTTTTAGAAAATTGACTACATCATGGAAACTAAATAACCTGCTACTGAATGACTCCACAACTACAGATTAAATAAAGTCCAAAATAAAAAGATTCATAGAAGCTAACAACAATGAGGACACGAGTTTCCATAATCTTTGGGACACTGCTAAAGCAGTCATAAAAGGGAAGTTTATAGCAATTAGTGCTCATAAGAGGAGGACGGAGAGAAGGCAAATGGATCACGTAACATCATGCCTCAGAGAATTGGAGAAGCAACAGCAAAATGATCCAAAAAACTCCAGGAGGAAGGAAATAATAAAGATCTGAGCAGAAATAAATGAAACAGAAAATAAACAAACTATACAGAAAATAAATGAAAGTAAAAAAGCTGGTTCTTTGAAAAGATAAACAAAATCAATACACCACTAGCGAGACTTATTAAGAAGAAGAGAAAAAGGAACCAGGTGAATCAAATCTGCAGTGAAGCAGGAAATATAACAACAGACAGAGCAGAAATACAGAACATAATTAGAGGATATTATGAACAACTATATGCCAAGAAATAAGGATATCTGGATGAGATGGACAAATTCATGGACACGTATAATCTACGAAGGTTGAGCCAGGAGGATATAGAAAGTCCAAATAGGCCCATAACAAGCCAGAAGATTGAATCAGTAATAAATAGCCTTCCAAAAAAAAAAAAAAATAGCCCTGGCTCTGATGGCTTCAGCTCTGAGTTCTATAAAACTTTCAAAGAAGAGTTAACCCCCATTCTGCTCAAGTTATTTCTAAAGATCCAAAAGGGTGAATCTCTCCCTAATTCATTCTATGAAGCCTCTATTGGCCTTATCCTCAAAACAGATAAGGACAGGACAAGGAAGGAAAACTATAGACCAATATCTTTGACGAATATAGACGCAAACATTCTCAACAAGATACTAGCAAACCATATCCAACAACTTATAAAAAAGATTATACATCATGATCAGGTAGGCATTATTCCAGGAATGCAAGGTTCATTCAACATACGCAAAACCATAAATGTGATACACCATATTAACAGGAAAAAGGATAAAAACCATATGGTCATATCGATTGATGCAGAAAAAGCATTTGATAAGATACAACATCTCTTTATGATCAAGATGCTCAGCAAAATCGGCATACAAGGGTCATTTCTCAACACAATAAAAGCTATCTATGAAAAACCCATTGCGAACATCATCCTGAATGGAGAAAAGCTGAAAGCTTTCCCACTGAAAATGAATACAAGAATCGAAAGCCCTCAGAATGGGAAAATATTTTTGTAAACTATGCATCAAATAAGGGATTGATAACCAGAATACATAAGGAACTAAAGAAGCTGTTTGGGGAACCAGCAGTTAGCGTAATGGCTATGTCGCTGGACTCTCATGTAGTCAACCTTGGTTCGCGTCCCGGACCCGGTGGCTTAGAACTCATGCCGGGCACGTGTGTGTGCATGCCCAAGATCCCGAGAGGAGAATGGAGGAGAAGGGAGTCGACTGCGGTTTGCGTCCCGGACCCGGTGGCTTAGACCTCACGCCAGGCGCATGTGTGTGCGTGCCCAAGATCCTGAGAGGAGAATGGAGGAGGAGGGATTGTGGCGTGACCATCCCCCCTGGGGGGTGATTTCTCGCTTTCTGTCTCTATGTCTCTCTCTGTCTGTCTGGCGAGCGCACGCGCCCTAAAGCAAAAACCTCGCCAAAAAAAAAAAAAAAAAAAAAAAAAAAAGAAGCTGTTTGGAAAAAAGATGATGAACCCTATTAAAAGATGGGAGAAGGAGTTGAAAAGAACACTCACTAAAGATGACATACGAATAGCCAAAAGGCATATGAAAAAATGCTCGATATCCCTCATCATAAGGGAAATGCAGATCAAAACAACGAGATACCACCTAACCCCAGTCAGAATGGCTAAGATTAAAAAAACAAAAAATGATGTGTTGGCGGGGGTGTGGTGAAAGGGGAACTCTCTTACACTGCTGGTGGGAATGTAAATTAGTCCAACCACTGTGGAGAACAATTTGGAGATTCCTCAAAAATTTACAAATAGAACTGCCATATGATCCAGCAATCCAATTTCTTGACATCTATCCAAAGGACAGAATAATTTTTCATTGGAAAAGTGCTTGCACATCAATGTTTATTGTGGCACTTTTCACGATTGCTAAGACATGGAACCAATCCAAATGCCCCTGTACGGATGAATAGATTGAAAAACTGTGGCACATATACTCTATGGAATACTATTCAGCCATTAAGAACAACAAAACCCTGACTTTTGACAGAAAGTGGGAGAATATGGAAGATTTACTGCTAAGTGAAGCAAGCCAGGCTATGAAGGAGAGACACTGTATGTCCCCACTTAATATATACCGAATGTCTGCACTCTATAACTGAAACTGATGGGCTAAAGGATGTACAAACAGAAGAAGTGGATGTGAATGCCAGATGTGGGGTGTGTGGAGGAGTGGGGACTGGGGAAGAACACTTGGAGGAGGAATACAAACACAGGATTTTTGAGACAGTAAGGTAGTGTTGTTATATTTTGATCAACTAGACCGGGGAGAAATGTTCATATATTGAAATGATCACCTTGTAAGCTAAAGCTAAATAATGTAATTGAATGTATTAAAAAATGTAAATAAAAATAAAAATAAAATTTAAAAAAGAGAGAAGTTTATAATAACAAGGTGCCTTACTCCATTTTCCAGATTGTTTCTAGGTAATCTGTTTAACATTCCTTTGTTATCAAGGAACTCCAAAGAATCCTATCTATTGAAATAAGGTCTTGGTGTCAGTAAAACATCCAGTGTTTTCTCACCTCCCTACAGCTCCTGTGCTCAGATGATAAACTTCCATACTATTTACCATTGCACAAAAAACATAAATATGTGTGAATAGACAATGATGCCATTGAGATTTACTATAAAAATGAGCATAGCATTATATAGACAAAACAGTTTATAATTCCCCTTCATTTTCCTCTTCATCACTAATGACACTGGAAATTGGTAGGTATCTTTAGGTAGAATACATCCTTTCATGTAGCTACAAATCATCTATCCCACTGTCCTTCCATTTCTCTAGTGAATGGTTCTACCATGTCCTCAATGGCCTACATTCTCTTTCTTGCCTGTGTAGACTTTTTATGACCCTGATAGGAACTTGATCCCCTATGGCATTGTACGAGTCAAACAACTTGAGATCTTCAAAAGCATTATGCTATTTTATTTTACAACAACAAAAAATCTGGAATGGTAAAATGTAATGGAATTACTGTCTATTATAGATGCCATAGAGACGATAACAATAGGAGAAAACAGTATGGACAGCTTCTGTTTCCACTGTACTGCCACCAAATGCACTCTGAGGAGAACTAAAGGTAGCATCATTCTTCCCTTTGTAGTCTCTTAAGCTCATGTGAAAAACCCCTCCAAACAAACAAAACTTAATTTTTTAGATGATTTCAGAGTACACATGTGGTCTTCCATATCTAGAGGGACAGCTCTGGACTATCATAATTAACATCTTGCGAAATTAAGGTTATTATTATTATTTGTGGGCATTTTTCTTCATACCATTTCTGTAGATCCTTAGAAAATTGCAAGAAATTATACATTTCAAGATTCAAAAGCTAGTCAGAAAAGTGTGGCATAATAGAAAATTTAAGCAGGTTTGAGAGAAAACCTATTCTGTAATTTTTGCTTGACATCTTATAGCTTTGGAATCTTCTTTTTTTTTGAGATATTTCTGCCATGAGGTGTGTGTACTCACAGGGGTGTGTGTACTCGCAGGAGAGACAGAAGAAAGAAAGTGAGAAATCACTCACTGGGGGGATGGCCATCCGGCAATCTCTTCTTCTTCATTTTCCTCTTGGAATTTTGGGCACACGTGCACACACACCCAGTGTGAGTTTCAAGCCATGGGGTCTGGGACTTGAACCAGCGTAGGCCAAGAGGGAGTCCAGCACCTTCACCACTACACCACCTGCTGAATCAGTAATAAATAGCCTTCCAACAGAAAAAAACCTGGCCCTGATGGCTTCAGCTCTGAGTTCTATGAATTTTCAAAGAAGAGTTAACCCCCATTCTTCTCAAGTTATTTCTAAAGATCCAAAATGGTGAATCTCTCCCTAATTCATTCTATGTAGCCTCTATCACTTATCCTCAAAACAAATAAGGACAGGACAAGGAAGGAAAACAATAGATCAATATCTCTGATGAATATAGACACAAAGATTCTCAACAAAATACTAGTAAACCATATCCAACAACTTATAAAAAAAGATTATGCACCATGATCAGGTAGGCTTTATTCCAGAAATGCAAGGTTGGTTCAACATACGCGAAACCATAAATGTAATACACCACATTAACAGGTAAAAAGACAAAAAACATATGGTCATATCGATTGATGCAGAAAAAGCATTTGAAAGGATACATCTCTTTATGATCAAGACGCTCAGCAAAATAGGCATACAAGGGTTATTTCTCAACACAATAAAAGCTATCTATGAAAAACCCATCGTGAACATCATCCTGAATGGAGAAAAGCTGAAAGCTTTCCCACTAAAAATGGGTATGAGAAAAGGAGGCCCACTTTCTCCACTCCTTTTCAATATAGTACTGGAAGTCCTTGCCAACACAATCAGAAAAGAGGAAAAAATTAAAGGCATCCAAATAGGAAAAGAAGAGGTGAAACTCTCTCTATTTGCAGATGACATGATTGTATACACAGAAGACCCAATGATTTCCATGAAAAAATTTCTGCAAGTAATGCACGAATACAGTAAAGTTGCAGGATACAAAATTAATATACAGAAGCCTATAGCGTTTCTATATACAAACAACAGGCAGATGGAGATAGAACTGAAAGAAGTTATTCTAATTACCATAGCCACTAAATATATAAGATACTTAGAGATAAATAAAATCAAAGAAGTTAAAGTTCTCCACAAGGAAAATTTGACAAGCTAAAAAAAAAAAAAAAAAAAAAAAAAAAAAAAGAAAGTGACACAAAATTGGAAGGACATCCCATGTTCCTCGATTGGAAGAATTAAAACCAAAATAGCAATTCTACCCAAATTAATCTACCTATTTAATGCAATGCCAATCAAAGTACAAGACACATTCTTCACAGATTTAGAAAAGACAATCATAAAATTCATATGGAATAATAAAAGACCCCGCATTGCCAAAGCAATTCTGCAAAAGAAGAGTAGAGTGGGCGGCATCTCACTCCCTGACCCAAAAATATACTACAAAGCTGTGGTAATAAAAACAGCATGGTATTGGCACAGGAACAGACATGTGGACCAATGGAACAGAATTGAATCCACAGGAATAAATCCCCAATCATTCAGTCAACTGCTTTTTTTTCTCTTTAAATTTATTTATTTTTTACATTAATTCACTATATATCATTACAACATACAAATGAATTTCCATCCAAAATACACTGTGTATTGGCTCAATCAAGCACATCAACATACATGTTTTCAGCAAATAACTTTCCAATTCTTATGTCTTGTATACTTTGTTTTTTGTTTTGCCATCCTTGATTCCTTATCCCTCACCCTCTGCCATGTCCCACCCTCCTCCCACATTGTCTCTCGTATCCATGGTTGCTTTCTATGCCTTCCCGCCATTTAATTGATTTGCTAACGAACTTAATTAGTCTAAATATATCCAATAGCTAGCACAGCTGATATATACCTATACATGAACCCAAGTCTGACTTTAGGCATAAACCTCAGTGAGTAGAATGAACATATTATAAAGTAGTGCCCAGCTGGGGCTATATAGCTTACTTCAGTCATCAAATATGCATTTTTTTAAAATTTTGATATGAACAGTTTTACCGTTTTTATTTTTCTCCTGCAACATTTTTTTAAAATTACTTAACATTCATTCCCTGAGCATCATCCCAACGTACTAAATGAGGTTTCCCATCTAGGATAAACTGCATAGTGGCTTAATCATGCATGATATCATCAATAATATTCCATTTCTACTTTCATACATATGTATACATATATATAGGTTTTTACCCCATGTTTGACCCTCTGCCCTTTCCACTCCCTTATTACACTATCTCTGCTATATACAGTTGTCTTCCATTCCTTTTCCACCAACATTTTGTTCATCACACAGTATCATAAGTAATCTAACTACTTTCAGCAGGTAATTTCAAGAAGAGCAGTTTTGAACTGGTAATGATATTTCCTTGAAACTTAAAGCCTAGAAACAGGTTAGTATTCTGTTCAAATAGTAGGTACATGAAACTATCAACAGCTCAAGACAGGACAAAAAAGTCTTTTAAAACCGGAAAACAAAGCTTAGGAGAAAAGCAGCAATAATTTAGTCAAGTCACAGAATGTTGTTTCATCGATTCAGTCTCATGTACTTAATCTTTCTTCTGTTAAGGTTCGATCTTCCAGATTGAATTCTGGGATATAATATTCAACTCCAAACATTGTCCCTACAATTAAGTTGCCCATTTTTTTAGTTTTTGAACTCTTATTTCTGTGTGTCTGCATTTAATTTTACTGACATAACCCTCTCTTAAGAACTTCTTGGAGATCTGGTCTGGTGCTGGTAAATTCTTTCAGGTTTTGTTTATCTGGGAATGTTTGTGTCTTTTCTTCCCAAATGAACGATAATCTTGCTGGGTACAGTATTCTCAGTTGAAATTGCTTTTCCCTTAACACATTGAATATATTTTCCCATTCTTTCCTCACTCGCATTGTTTTCGATGAGAGGTCTGCCGTTAGTCTGATGGGATACCGTTTGTAGGTAACTTGCCTTTTTTCTCTTGCCAGTCTTATCTTGTCTTTGTCTGTGGTTTTGGTCAATCTGGCTATAATGTGTCTTGGAGAAGATCTTCTTGGGTTGATTCTACTTGGGGTCCTCTGTATTCCTTGGGACTGAATCTTTGAGTGCCTCTCCAGGTTTGGAAAGTTTTCTTGCAGGATTTCATGGAATAGATTATCAATACCCTTATGAGTCTCTTCGCCTTCTGGGATGCCTATTATCTGGATGTTTGGATTTTTGATGGTATCTAGCATTTCTCGTATATTAGTCTCAAATTTTTGTGCCATTTTCTTGGTCTTCATGGTGGATTTTTCTAGGCTAGCAATTTTCTCTTCTATGCCTGAGATTCTATTTTCTGTACGATCTAGTCTGCTTTTACTACTTTCAAGGGAGATTTTGACTTCCTGTATTATAGCTTTCATTTCTAACGTTTCCATCTGATTCTTTTGTAAAGTGTGAAATTCCTCTTTTAGATCTTGCATGAATTTCCTCACCTCCTGGAACTCGATAACTTCTTTCTCCTTCTTCTTCAGCAGTTCATTGTCTCTCTTCTCTTCCATCTCTGTTATTTTTGCCATGATGAATGTTCTGAATTCCTTATCAGACATTTCCATGAATTCCCTTGAACTGTGTATGGATGTAGACTAGTTATCCTTTTCCCTTGGAGGAGAGGTATTTTCCTGCCTTCCCATATTTCTTGTGGTTCTGCAGTGATTTCTAGTCATCTGGTTGATGGTCAGTTTCTTCCCAAACTTGGAAGTTCCGTCACGAGAGTTTTGTGTGACGGAGGCCAAATTATCAGTGGAAAGTCTTGATTTTTGTTCCCCCAAAATGGCTAGTTTGCCAAATCCATGAGGCTTGTGTCTTCGAGGCCTCTTCCCTTTGCCTCTCCACGTGAGTTTTGTGTGCCGGAGGCCAAATTTTCAGTGGGAAGTCTTGATTTCTGTTCCCCCAAAATGGCCAGTTTGCAGAATCCATGAGGCTTGTGTCTTCAAGGCCTCTTCCTTTTGCCTCTCCTGGGTTCAGACAACTGCTTTTTGACAAGGGGTACCAGTTAATCCAGTGGGAAAGGAAAACCTCTTCAGCAAATGGTGCTGGAAAAACTGAATTTCCACTTGTAGAAAGATGAACCTGAACCCCTACCTCTCACCTTTGACAAAAATCAAGTCAAGGTGTATAAAGGATCTAAGTCTAAGACCCCAAACTATTAAACTTCCTCTAGAAAACACTGGGAAAACTCTGGGAGACATTGGGGTAGGGTAAGACTTCTTACAAAAGACCCCCAAAGCACAGTCAATAATCCACAAAATAGACAGGTGAGAATTACATCAGACTAAGAAATTTCTGCATGGCAAATGACACAGTAATTAGTGTGAATCAACAGCCCTCAGATTGGGAAAATATTTTTGTAAACTTTGCATCAGATAAGGGATTGATAACCAGAATACATAAGGAACTAAAGAAGCTGTTTGGAAAAAAGATGATCAGCCCTATTAAAAGATGGGAGAAGGAGTTGAAAAGAACACTCTCTAAAGATGACATACGAATAACCAAAAGGCATATGAAAAAATGCTCAACATCCCTCATTGTAAGGGAAATGCAGATCAAAACAACAATAAGATGCCACCTAACCCCAGTCAGAATGGCTAAGATTAAAAAAACAAAAAATGATAAGTTTTGGCGGGAGTGTGGTGAAAGGAGAACTCTCTTATGCAACTGTTGGGAATGTAAATTAGTCCAATCACCGTGGAGAACAATTTGGAGATTCTTCAAAAATCTACAAATACAACTGCCATATGATCCAGCAATCCCATTTCTTGGCATCTACCCAAAGGACAGTAGAATTCCTCATTGGAAAAGTGCTTGCACATTGATGTTCATTGCGGCACTTTTCACGATTACTAAGAGATGTAACCAACCCAAATGCTCCCGTACGGCTGAATAGATCGAAAAACTGTGGCACATATACTCTATGGAATACTATTCAGCCATTAAGAACAACAAAACCCTGGCTTTTGACAGAAAGTGGAAGAACATGGAAGATTTACTGCTGAGTGAAGCAAGCCAGGCTATGAAGGAGAAACTCTGTATGACCCCACTTAATATATACCGAATGTCTGCACTCTATAACTGAAACAGATGGGCTATAGGATGTACAAACACATGAGGTGGATGTGAATGCCAGATGTGGTGTGTGTGGAGGAGTGGGGCCTGGGGAAAAACATTTGGAGAAGGGATACAAAGACAGCATTGTTGAGATAGGGAAATAGTGTTGTTATATTTTGATCAACTTGACTGGGGAGAAATGTTCACATATTGGAATGATAACCTTGTAAGCTAAATAATGTGATTGAATGTATTAAAAAAAATGTAAAAAAAAAAAGAAAAAAAAAGAAACAGAAAGCTCTAGTGCTACTTAGAAAATCTCTGCTACTGGAATCAAAAATAGAAATTGAATTGGGACCAGGAGGTGGTGTAGTGGTTAAGTTGCTAGACTTTCACATGGCCAGCCTTGGTTCAAGTCCTGGAACCTGGCAGCTTGAAACTCACACTGAGCACATGTGCATGTATGCCCAAGAACTGGAGGGGAGAACAGAGAAGAATGGATTGTAGCATGGCCATTCCCCTGAGGGGTGATTTCTCACTTCCTGATTCTCTGTCTCTCTGTCTCTCAGGTGAGTGCACATGCCCTATAGCAAAAATATCTCTTAAAAAAATAAACCTGGGGGGACCAGCAGTTAGTGTAATGGCTATGTCGCTGGACTCCCACGTAGTCGACCGCAGTTCGTGTCCCAGACCTGGTGGCTTAAACTCACGCCAGGCACATGTGCGTGCGTGCCCAAGATCCCGAGAGGAGAATAGAGGAGAAGGGATTGCGGCGTGGCCATCCCCTCTGGGGGGTGATTTCTCGCTTTCTATCTCTCTGTCTCTCTCTGTTTGGTGAGCGCACGCGCTCTATAGCAAAAAAAAAAAAAAAAAAAAAAAAAAAAAAAAAAAAAAGAAACCCGAATTTAGAAAGAAAAAAGTGCTATTTATACAAATAAGAAAAAAAAAAAAACTAATTTAAAAGAACCTCAAATAATTAAAAGAAAGAATTGGCTGGAGATTGGCTATCTTCATTACTGATCAAAACTACAGTTCACAACAAACTTGATTTGATGGCATAAAAAAATCAGTATATAAAGTGGTAGTGTGCAGGTTATTAAAGATGATATGACTCACAGTGTATTCAGTTTTCATAATTGTTCGCTATATTATTTGTGTTAATTCTATGTAATTTTGGAATTTGTAAGAATCAAAAAGATTTGGAACCTAAAATAGATTTTTCTCATCATAGTTAAGAATTCTTGAATTCATTAAAAAACATTTTATACCATTTTATATCAGTTATTTAAGGCCCACAGACACAAGACACTGGTAGCTAAAAAGTAAAAAATACATTTGGAAGTAAACACAGTATTATTCTGACTGTAAATTTTATAAAAAATAAGACATTTCTTCCTTTTGTAGCAGAAAGTGTTGTTTAAGCCTAATTAATACTGCTGCCCTTGGAGTTGTGCAGTTCACCCTTCCTGAGATGTTAGCTTCAGAATATGAACTGTGAAGGGCATTCTTGGAATACTATGGGAGCACTGGTAATCAATCAAAAGTCTTTATAATTTTGTATAAACATTTAGGCCCTTAAACATTAGCAGACATGATAAAATAGTGAGACAAGGGATTTATACCCTGTCGGTAGTAATGCAATTAGAAGACAAGAAACTAAAAAGTGTCTTTGAAATACAAAGGAACATACCGGCCTCTGCTCTCCAGCAGAGCCCTAGTTCCATTTCCAACCCCCTGGCCATCAAGGTACTTTGAGGCAGGGCCACCACTGGCCCCAGCCCCAGCTCCAGCTCTCCCAACTCCAGAGTGCTCCCCTCTCAGTAAGACTGGCTTCCGATCTTCAGCAGAGCCCCAGTTCCACCTCCAGTCCCCCTGGCCAGCCCAGAACTTTGAGGCGGGGCCACCACTGGCTCCTGCCCCAGCTCCAGCTCTCCCAACCCGAGTGTGCCTCTCTCTGTAAGGTAGGCAGTTTTCTTTGTCTTCTTCTTTCTTTTGTTAATTTCCTACTCCTCCTTACCCTACATACTGCCCTCTGCTCTCCAGCAGAGCACCAGTTCCATCTCCAGCCACCTGGGCAGAAAGGGAATTTGAGGTAGGGCCACCACTGGCCCCAGCCCCAGCTCCAGCTCTCCCAACTCCAGAGTGCTCCCCTCTCAGTAAGACTGGCTTCCGATCTTCAGCAGAGCCCCAGTTCCACCTCCAGTCCCCCTGGCCAGCCCAGAACTTTGAGGCGGGGCCACCACTGGCTCCTGCCCCAGCTCCAGCTCTCCCAACCCGAGTGTGCCTCTCTCTGTAAGGTAGGCAGTTTTCTTTGTCTTCTTCTTTCTTTTGTTAATTTCCTACTCCCCCTTACCCTACATACTGCCCTCTGCTCTCCAGCAGAGCACCAGTTCCATCTCCAGCCACCTGGGCAGAAAGGGAATTTGAGGCAGGGCCACCACTGGCCCCAGCCCCAGTTCCAGTTCTCCCAACACCAGAGCACTCCCCTTACAGTAAGGTAGGCAGTTTTATTTGCTCTTCTTTCTTTTGTTAATTTCTAACTACTCTTTGCCCCACAGACTGGCCTCCACTCTTCAGGAGAGCCCCAGTTCCATCTCCAGCCCCATGGCGATACCATGTGCTGTGCTAGCATGCAGTACACTTCTTTCTCTTTATTCTCCTTTATACTCTTTTTTTCATGTTTTTCTTTTTTTAATTTTAATTTTTTATATAAATTCAATCATATTATTTAGCTTACAAAGTGAACATTTCAGTATGTGTGTGAACATTTCTCCCCAGTCCAGTTGATCAGAGTATCTTCCACCAATAACACCACACCTCCCCATCCCGTCAGTTCTCTCTCTCCGTATCCATCTTCCAAATGTCGTTCCTTAGGTCCCTCTTCTCCATACACTCCACTTCTGGCACTAACCCCCATCTCTTGTGTTTGTACAACCTTAGGTCAATCAGTTTCAGTTATAGAGTGCAGACACTCGGTATATATTAAGTAGGGACATACAGTGTCTCCTTCATAACCTGACTTGATTCACTCAGCAGAAAATCATCCATATTCTTCCACTTTTTGTCAAAAGCCAGGGTTTTTTTTATGGCTGAATAGTATTTCATAGAGTATATGTACCACAGTTTTTCAATCCATTCATCCGGACGGGGGCATTTGGGTTTGTTCCATGTCTTAGCAATTGTGAATACTGCTGCAATAAACGTCGATGTGCAAGCACTTTTCCAATTAAGAATTCTTCTATCCTTTGGGTAGATACCCAGGAGTGGGATTGCTGGGTCATATGGTAGTTCTATTTGTAGATTTTTGAGGAATCTCCAAATTATTCTCCACAGTGGTTGGACCAATTTACATTCCCACCAGCAGTGTAAAAGAGTTCCCCTTTCACCACACTCCTGTCAACACTTATCATTTTTTTTTTTAAATCTTAGCCATTCTGACCATGATAAGGTGGTATCTCATTGTTGTTTTGATCTGCATTTCCCTTATGATGAGGGAAGTGGAGCATTTCTTCATATGCCTTTTGGCTATTCGTATGTCATCCTTAGAGAGTGTTTTTTTTTCAACTCCTTCTCCCATCTTTGAGTAGGGCTGATAATCTTTTTTTCCAAACAGCGGCTTGAGTTCCTTGTGTATTCTGGTTATCAGTCCCTTATCTGATGCATAATTTACAAAAATATTTTCCCATTCAGAGGGCTGTCGATTCACACTAATTACTGTGTCTTTTGCCATGCAGAAACTTCTTAGTCTGATGTAATCCTACTGGTCTATTTTGGGGATGATCGACTGTGCTTTGGGGGTCTTAATTAAGAAGTCTTTCCCTACCTCAATGTCTCCCAGAGTTTCCCCAGTGTTTTCCAGGAGCAGTTTTATAGTTTGAGGTCTTAGATTTAGATCCTTGATTCACCTTGACTTTATTTTTGTCAACGGTGAGAGATAGGGGTTCAGATTCATCTTTCTACAGGTAGAAATCCAGTTTTTCCAGCACCATTTGCTGGAGAGGTTTTCCTTTTTCCACTGGATTGACTGGTACTCCTTGTCAAAAGTCAGTTGACTGTATGTTTGGAAATTTATTTCTGGGGACTCTATTCTGTTCCATTGGTCCTTCTGTCTGTTTCTTTGCCAGTACCATGCTGTTTTTATTACCACAGCTTTGTAGTATATTTTTGGGTCAGGGAGTGAAATGCCACCCACTCCACTCTTCTTGTGTAGAATTGTTTTGGCAATACAAGGTCTTTTATTATTCCAGACGAATTTTATAATTGTCTTTTCTAAATCTGTGAAGAATGTGTCTGGTACTTTGATTGGCATTGCATTAAATATGTATATTAATTTGGGTAGAATTGCCATTTTTTTTGGAGAGGTTTTTCACTATTGGGTGCGTGTGCTCACCAGACAGACAGAGAGAGACATAGAGACAGAAAGCGAGAAATCACCCCCCAGGGGGATGGTCACGCCGCAATCCCTTCTCCTCCATTCTCCTCTCGGGATCTTGGGCACGCATGCATACGCGACTGACGTGAGTTTTAAGCCACCAGGTCCGGGACGTGAACCGTGGTCAACTATGTGGGAGTCCAGTGACATAGCCATTATGCTAACAGCTGGTTCCCAAAATTGCCATTTTGATTATATGAATTCTTCCAATTCAGGAACATGGGATATCCTTCCACTTTTTTGTGTCATTTTCAATTTCTTTTTTTAGCTTCTCATAATTTTCCTTGTGGAGGTCTTTAACTTCTTTGGTTAGATTTATTCCTAAATATCTTATACTTTTGGTGGCTATGGTAAATGGAATAACTTTCTTCTGTTCTTTCTCAGTCTGCCTGTTATTCGTATATAGAAATGCTATCATTTTCTGCATATTGTTTTTAATATCCTGCAACTTTAATCATGTATTAGTTCCAGTAATTTTTCCATGGAGACCATTGGGTCTTCTATGTATATAATCATGTCATCTGCAAATATTGAGAGTTTTGTTTCTTCTTTTCCTATTCTGATGCCTTTTATTTTTTCCTCTTTTCTGATTGCATTGGCGAGGACTTCCATTACTATATTAAAAAGGAGTGGAGAAAGTGGGCACCCTTGTGTTGTTCCCCTATTGAGTGGGAAAGCTTTCAGCTTTTCTCCATTCAGGATGGTGTTTGCTATGGGTTTTTCATATATGGCTTTTATTGTGTTGAGAAATGGCCTTTCTATGCCGATTTTATTGAGAGTCTTGATCATGAAGGGATGTTGTATCTTATCAAATGCTTTTTTCTGCATCAATTGATATGACCATATGATTTTTATCTTTATTCCTGTTAATATGATGTATTGCATTGATTGTTTTGCGTATGTTGAGTCAACCTTTCATTCCTGGAATAAAGCCTACCTGATAATGGTGCATGATATTTTTTATAAGTTGTTGTATATGATTTGCTAGTATCTTGTTGAGAATCTTCGCGTCTATATTAATCAGAGATATTGGTCTGTAGTTTTCTTTCCTTGTCCTGTCCTTACCTGTTTTAAGGGTAAGGGTGATAGAGGCTTCATAAAATGAATTAGGGAGAGATTCACCCTTTTGGATCTTTAGAAATAACTTGAGAAGAAAGGGGGTTAACTCTTCTTTAAAGGTTTTGTAGAATTCAGAGGTGAATCCATCAGGGCCAGGGATTTTCTTTGTTGGAAGGCTATTTATTACTGATTCAATCTTCTGGCTTGTTATGGGCCTATTCAGACTTTCTATATCCTCCTGGCTCATTTTTTGTAGATTATATTTGTCCAGGAATTTGTCCATCTCATCCAGGTTGTCTTGTTTCTTAACATATAGATGTTCAAAGTAACCTCTAATGATGTTTTGAATTTCTACTCCGTCTGTTGTTATATAACCACTTTCATTGCAGATTTGATACACCTGGTTCCTTTCTCTCTTCTTCTTAATAAGTCTCACTAGTGGTGTATCGATTTTATTTTTCCTTTCAAAGAACCAGCTTTTACTTTCATTTATTTTCTGTATAGTTCACTTATTTTCTATTTTATTTATTTCTGCTCGTATCTTCATTATTTCCTTCCTCCTGGAGTTTTTTGGATTATTTTGCTGTTGCTTTTCCTATTCTTTGAGGCTTGATGTTAGGTGATCCATTAGCCTTCTTTCCGTCTTCTTCTTATGTGCACTAATTGCTATGAACTTCCCTCTTATGACTGCTTTTGCAGTGTCCCAAAGATTATGGAAACTCGTGTCCTCATTGTCATTAGTTTCCATGAATCATTTGATTTCAGACTTTATTTCATCAGTAGTTGTGGAGTCATTCAGTAGTAGGTTATTTAGTTTCCATGTATTTGGATTTTTTTGAGGATTTCTCTTGAAATTAAAATTAAGTTTAATTCCATATTGGTTTGAGAAGTTGGTACAGATAGTTTCTATGCATCTGAGTCTGTAGGCTTGCTTTGTGCCGTATGATGTGGTCAATCTTTGAAAAGGTTCCATGTCAGGGTGAGAAAAAAGTGTATCTCATGGGTTTTGGATGGAAAGTTCCATAGATGTCTGTTAAGTCCATTTGATTTATGGTATCATTTAGATCCTTGATCTGTTTATCTATTTTTTCCCTAAATGATCTGTCCCGAGGGGATTGTGCAGTGTTGAGGTCTCCAAGAATTAGTGTGTTGCAGTCTATCTCCTCTTTTAGATCTAGCAGTCTTTCCTTCACATATTTGGGTGCTCCTGTGTTAGATGCATAGATATTTGTAAGTGGTATATCTTCTTGACCTATAGAGCCTTTTACTACGATATAGTGCCCTTGTTTGTCTTTTCAAACAGGTTTTGTTTTAAAGCCTATTTTGTCAGAAATCAGTATCACAACTTCAGCCGTTTTTTGGTTCCCATTTGCATGGAAAACCTTTTTCCAGCCCTTCACTTTGAGTCTATGTATGTCTTTTTCCATGAGTTGGGTTTCCTGTAGGCAACGGATAGAGGGTTTCTGGTTTTTTTTTTTTTTTTTTTTTTTTTTTTTTTTTTTTTTTTTTTTTTTTTTTTTCCATTCAGCTAGTCTGTGTCTCTTGATCGGAGAATTTAATACATTAACATTTAATGTTATTACCGATCTTACAGGATCTGTACAGATGTTTAAGTTGGCCATTGTCTTAGTTGACTTTTATTTCTTTGTTTCTGGCTGTTCATTCTTTAGTTTTCCTGGAACAGTACTTTCTTCAGGGTTTCTTTAAGAGCTGGTCTGTTGTTCTCAAATTCTTTCAGGTTTTGTTTGTCTGAGAAGATTTTAATCTTTTTATCTCATTTGAAGGATAATCTTGCAGGATATAATAATCTTGGTTGAAGTTGTTTCTCTCTAATACACCTTCCCATTCTTTCCTTGCTTGCATTGTTTTCATTGAGAGGTCCGGTGTTTTGTTGAGAGGCCTGATGGGATGACCTTTGTAAGTCACTTCTTTTTTCTCTCTTGCCAGTTTTAGTATCATGTCTTTATCTGTGGTCTTTGAGAGTCTGACTACAATGTGCCTTGGGGAAGATCTTCTGGGGTTGAGTCTATTTGGAGTCCTTTGTATTTCTTGGGTCTGGATGCTTGAGTGCCTTTCTAGACTTGGGAAATTTTCTTCCAGAATTTCTTGGAATAGATTTTCCATGCCATTATTACTTTCTTCACCTTCTGGGATGCCAATTATTCTGATGTTTGTGCGTCTTATGGAATCTAGTATTTCTCGTATATTATCTTCATGTTTTTTATTTATTTTTTCTCTCTTTCTGGTGGTTTCATCTAGGTCAGAGGTTTTATCTTCTACATTGGGGATTCGATCTTCTGCATGGTCTAATCGACTTTTAATACTTTCAAGAGAGTTTTTGATTTTCTGTATTTCAGACTTCATCTCTAATAGCTCCATCTGATTCTTTCTGAGTGTCCCTTTTTTCTTTCATATCGTGGAAGGACTTTTTAATCTCCTGAGGTTTGTTGTCTCTTTTCTGTTCCAACTCATAGAATTTGTTCATCATGAAGGTTCTAAATTCTTTCTCTGACATTTTGGTGGCATCCTCAGATTTTAGGAGAGATCTAGGGGAGTTACTCTGTTCCTTTGATAGATACATATCTTCTGACTTGTTCAGACCTGAGGCTCTTCTCCTACTTCTGGCCATTAGATGATGTATTCACTTTTGAATATCTCTTAGGAGAACGTTTCTTCGAATAGGAGCAAGCGTGTATCCCTTTTCTGTGAATTGATGTGTGCAGAAGTACCTCTCCTGATGTTTTTAGTAATGTGGTCTCAAGAGGGGTACTCTATTCTAGATAATCACAGGTGGTTCAGTATTGACGAGAATCCTAGGAACCTTCCAATATAGTATGGAAGTTCAGAACTGGGATTCGAGATCTGTCAAATCCCTCAGGAAGAGTGGAGGATGAAGAAGAGAGGATAATGTAAGAGGAAAGAAAAGAGTACAGAGGAGATTAAAGAAAAAGATTTCTCCAGTGAGCTATAGATGGAGTGGGAGAATTCCTGCAGGGCAAGGACCTGTCTGGTCTGTGGGATAGGGGGGAGGAGAGAATTAGCAAATCAAAAAGAAATAGCAAAGAAGAAAAAAATTGAAAAAATGAGGCACTGCCTACCTTTAAAGAAGGTGAGGTCTTAGTCTTGGGAGCCAGCTGTGGGCTGTGGGGCAGTCATGCCCTGGCCTCAATGTCCCTTGCTGGGAAGTGGGCTGTAGATGGAACAGAAGAACTCCTGCAGGGCAAGAACTTGTCTGGTCTGTAGGACAAGGGGGAGCAGAGAATTAGCAAATCAAAAAGAAATAGCAAAGAATTAAAAAAAATTGAAAAAATGAGGCCCTGCCTACCTTTAAAGAAGGTGAGGTCCTAGTCTTGGTAGCCTGGTGTGGGCTGGGGGGCAGTCATGCCCTGGCCTCAATGTCCCTTGCTTGGAAGTGGGCTTTAGATGGAATGGGAGAACTCAACCCTGACTTTTGGCAGAAAGTGGAAGAATATGGAAGATTTGCTGCTGAGTGAAGCAAGCCTGTCTATGAAGGAGAGACACTGTATGTCCCCACTTATATACCGAGTGTCTGCACTCTATAACTGAAACTGATAGGCTAAAGGATGTACAAACATAAGAGATGGATGTGAATGCCAGATGTGTATGTGGAGGAGTGGGGCCTGGGGACAAACATTTGGAGGAGGGATATGTAGACAGCATCGTTGAGACAGGGAGGTAGTGTTGTTATATTTTGATTAACTGGACTGAGGAGAAATGTTCACATATTGAAATGGTCACCTTGTAAGCTAAATAATGTGATTGAATGTATTAAAAAAAGTAAATAAATAAATAAATAAATAAATAAATAAATAAATATTTTTTTAAAAAAGAAAAACACATTGAGTGTTTGTGCATGCCCCAAATCCTGAGAATAGAGAAGGGAATGCAGCATGCCCATCCTCCCTAGGGGATGATTTATCTCTCTCTTTCTTTTTCTTTTTCATTTTTTCTTTTTCTTTTTCCTTTTCTTTCTCTCTCTCCTCTCCCTTTCTCTCTCTCTATCCTCTCTGTCTAACCTCCCTCCTCTCTCTCTAGTGAACACATTCACCCTACAACAAAACAAACAAAAACTCCTACCTTCAACTTATATCAGGCACATAAAGACTACAGTCCAGGTCTGATAGTGGTGCAGTTGTCACACAGCTGGACCCACAAGGGAAATTTCATGGCTTAGTCCTTAGACCTCCCAGAGCATGCAGACATGCACATACGTGCCCATTTGAGCTAGCTTAGATTGTGGATGAACTGCAGTGTGAAGACCCTGTTGAGTGTTCCTGTCTCTGCCTTTTTTATATTAGAAATAAGTTAATTAACTTCCAGAATTTTTTTTTTTGCTGTCCCTGGACTAACCTCTAAATATGTGCCATTCCAAAACAATACCATATTGGTTCAGGTGACTGTTGTGAATTTTAAAGCTATAGGAAAACACATTATTTTCTCATGAGAAAATTATTCATCTTCATTCCCATAACATAAAAGTAAGTTTCATGAACTGTAATTTTCTCAAATGGGAAGAGACAAGGTAATTCATCAATTTAACAAAATTTACCAAGTTTGAATACTGCTGTTAGATACATACTATGGTGAAATAATTTGCAATGAGAATGTTATGAGAAATATCTTTCCATTTCTTCTATCTGGATTTTACTGTTATTTAGCAGCAATTGTCTATTAGGAATACAAATAATAGATATATACCAAAACACTGTTTAACCTATGGTACTGTAGATAAAACATTATAATGTTTAAGCACTGAAGTCTTTGTGGAAAAAGGGAATCCATTTACATTTTAAAATTATGGGACTTGAAATTTGACTTTTCAAAAAGAAAGCTTTGAAAGAAAACTTTTAAAAGTCATTTTTATCACCACACAAGGGGGAGAGAGAGAGAGAGACGGTAACTAAGTATGTGAGGGGATGAATGTGTTCCTTAGCTTGACTGTTGATGACAAATGTCCCTCAAATTATGAGTTGTACTCCTTAAATATACAAAATTTTGAATGACCAATCCCTTCAAAAATCCAAAAAATATCATTTTTCCAAAAATCTTATTAACTCAGGCCCTGTTAACATAAATTTTGCTATTTCCTGAATGTAAATCAAAGAGGAGCACCACAGCGTGGATGAGCCAGAAAAATTAATAAATAAAGATAAAGAGGCTCTACTAAAGGTAGAGGCCATGAAATTGCTGAACAGTGGCCTGACAGTTTCAAGGGCCAGACGGTGGCCTGGTAGTCTCAGGGACTGGATGGTGGCCTGATGGTAACAACACCAAAAGCTGGGCCATAGGGAAAGTTCACACCCGGTGTCCTCCCCAACTATTGGGGCACATACTTGCCCATGATCTAGGGCTGGCTGAGGCTGGGGTGGATTATGACTTAAAGACCCTGTCAGAGGCGCTGCCTTTCTCTCTCATGGAAAAAATTAAATTGCAAAAAAGTTAAGAAAAACACTTTTAGAGCTCCTGTATCCACTCTATCTCTGTCTCTTTCTGCCTCTCTGTCTTCATTTTAAAATTTTTTTAAAAAAATTTTTAAGGTAAAGCATTTTCTTGGTTATTATCCCCTCCCTTTTCCTGCTCCCATCTAGGCAAAAAGAAAGGGCAGGCCAGAAGAAGACTGAGTCCACCATGAGAGCTGAGATCTAGTGCATGCCACACGGTTTTCATTTTTAAAAATTAACAATTACATAAATTTTGTTTGTTTGCTCGCTTTATCTTTTTTCTCATTTATTCTTTCTCTCTTTTTCTTGCAGATCATATTATCCAGTGTGCCTCTGATTGCTCAGATTGACCTTCTAGAAATTAGGAAGAAATGAATAACACATCAGATGACTAGAAATCACCACAGGGTCACAAGAAATGTGCAAAACAAAAAAATCCTCACCTCCAAGGGAAAAGAATAATTCCCATTTATCCACAGAAAGTAAAATGGAACTCATGGAAATGTCTGATAAAAAATTTAGAGTATTCATAGTGAACAAACTAATAGAGATGGGAGAGAAGTAAGAAAATGAACAAGAGAAGAAAAAAGCTGAGTTCCAGGAGGTGAGGAATTTATTGTGAGATCTGAAAGAGGAAATACACACCATGAAAAAAAAATCAAATGGAACCGTTGCAGATGAAGGGTGTAATACAGGACATCAAAACCTGCTTTGAGACTCACGGCTCCTGTGAAATAGTCATTTCAGGGTACAAGAGAAATGAAGATTTTTTACTGGTGATTCAGCCTCCAGCAAACAAGCTAGCATGGCAGGATAGGCAAGACCTTCAGGAGAAGATCCCTCACGGTTCCTGCGAAATAGTCATTTTGCTTGGAGCTTGTGCATCGTGTGGTTTTCTATTTTGTGCTTTTTTTTTAAAAATAGAAAAACAATAATTGCAATTTTTTTTAATCATTTTTTCCGTCTTTTTTTTTTTCTGTATCTTTGTTGTTTCTCTCTCTTTTTGTTTTCCTTTTTCTTATCTTTTCTTTGTTGTTTCTGTCTCTCTTTTTTGTTTTCCTTTTTCTTACCTCTTCACTCTTCAATAGCCATTTACTGTGTTTCCAGATGTATCTAAGGGCACTGTAGCTAAACATCCAAATACTATTAGGGTTAACGTATTCTTCAATATCTACTGAATCTGCTGCATAAAGCGATCACAAAAAAATGACAGAGATTCCAGATCACCTCTTTCTGCTTGCTCCTGAACGCTGAGATTGAACGTTAAGAATTAGGAAGAAAAACACCATCCCTCAGATGACTAGAAATCACTGCAGGACCAGAGGAAATATGGGAAAATACCTCTCCTCCAGAAAAAAGTATAATTCCTCTTAATCCACAAGCAGTTCAATGGAAATCATGGAAATGTCTGATAAAGAATTTAGAACATTCATAATGGCAAAGCTAACAGAGATGGAAGAGAAAAGAGACAATAAACTGCTGAAGAGAAAGGAAAAAGAAGTTGATGAGTTCCAGGAGGTTAGAAAATTCTTGAAAGATCTAAAAGAGGAATTACACACTTTAAAAAAGAATCAGACGGAACTGTATGAGATGAAGACAATAATACAGGAAGTCAAAATCTCCCTTGAAAGTATTAAAAGCAGACTAGAGCTTCTTCAAGAGACAAACAGCTTCATGGCTCCTGCGATCTAGCAATTTTGGGAGAAAGGAAGATGTCCCACTGCTAACTGGGCCTCCAGCGTTAAAAACCCACGTGGTAGGAAGACCCCTTTCAAGTCTCCTCTCTCTGCATCAGTCTTCGTCTTTCTCCACCTCTGTCTCTGCCCTCTGTCTCACTCTCTCTCTCTCTGTCTTTTTTTTTAATGTTCGCTTTTTAGAATTTTTTAAGGTGAGGCATTTTACAGGGCCCTTTGGCCCATCCTAGGCCTTTATCTTGTTAATAATCCCCTCAAGTCCTCCCAGAACAACCCTTTTTCAAGAGACAGACAGCTCTATGGCTCCTGCAATCTAGCCATTTTGTGAGAAAGGAAGATGTCCCACTGCTAACTGGGCCTCCAGCATACAAAACCCACGTGGTAGGAAGACCCCTTTCAAGTCTCCTCTCTCAGTATCAGTCTTTGTCTCTCTCCATGTCTGTCTCTGTCCTCTGTCTCTCTCTCTCTCTCTTTCTGTCCTTTTATTAATTTTTGCTTTTTATAATTTTTTAAGGTGAGGCATTTTACAAGGCCCTTTGGCCCCTCCTAGGCCTTTATCTTGTTAATAATCCCCTATCCTCCTCCCAGAACAGCCCTTCTTCAAGAGACAGACAGCTCCATGGCTTCTGCGATCTATCACCTTGGGAGAAAGGAAGATGTCCCACAGCAAAATGGGCCTCCAGCATAAAAAACCCACGTGGTAGGAAGACCTCTTTCAAGTCTCCTCTCTCTTTATCAGTCTTTGTTTCTTTCCACCCCTGTCTCTGTCCTCTGTCTCTCTCTCTCTCTCTGTCTTTTTTTAAATTTTTGCTTTGTAGAATTTTTTTAAGGTGAGGAGTTTTACAGGGCCCTTTGTCCCCTCCTAGGCCTTTATCTTGTTAATAATCCCCTCTCCTCCTCCCAGAACAGCCCTTTTTCAAGAGACAGACAGCTCCATGGCTCCTGCGATCTAGCCATTTTGGGAGAAAGGAAGATGTTCCACTGCTAACTGGGCCTCCAGCATACAAAACCCGCATGAAAAGCCCTTCTTCAAGAGACAGCTCCATTGCTCCTGCAATCTAGCCATTTTGGGAGAAAGGAAGATGTCCCACTGCTAACTGGGCCTCCAGCATACAAAACCCGCATAGTAGGAAGATCCCTTTCAAGTCGCCTCTCTCTGTATCAGTCTTTGTCTCTCTCCAACTCTGTCTCTGTCTTCTGTCTTTCTCTCTCTCTCAGAATTTTTTTTTTAATTTTTGCTTTTTAAAATTTTTTAAGGTGTGGCGTTTTACAGGGCCCTTTTTCCCCTCCTAGGCCTTTATCTTGTTAATAATCCCCTCTCCTCCTCCCAGAACAGCCCTTCTTCAAGAGACAGACAGCTCCATGGCTCCTGTGATCAAGCCATTTTGCGAGAAAGGAAGATGTCCCACTGCTAACTGGGCCTCCAGCATACAAAACTCACATGGTAGGAAGAACCCTTTCAAGTCTCCTCTCTCTGTATCAATCTTTGTCTCTCTTCAGCTCTGTCTCTGTCTTCTGTCTCTCTCTCTGTCTGTTTTTTAATTTTTCTGCATAGAATTTTTTAACGTGAGGAGTTTTACAGGACCCTTTGGCCCCTCCTCGGCCTTTATCTTGTTAAAAATCCCCTCTCCTCCACCCAGAACAGCCCTTTTTCAAGAGACAGACAGCTCCATGGCTCCTGCGATCTAGCCAGTTTGGGAGAAAGGAAGATGTCCCACTGCTAACTGGGCCTCAAACATACAAAACCCTCGAGGTAGGTAGACCCCTTTCAAGTCTCCTCTCTCTGTATCAGTCTTTGTCTCTCATCACCTCTGTCTCTGTCCTCTGTCTTTCTCTCTCTCTCTGTCTTATTTTTTAATTTTTTCTTTTTAGGATGTTTTAAGAAGAGGCGTTTTACAGGGCCATTTGGCCCCATCAAGGACTTTATCTTGTTAATAATCCCCTCTCCTCCACTGAGAACAGCCCTTCTTCAAGAGACAGACAGCTCCATGGCTTCTGCGTTCTAGCCATTTTGGAAGAAAGAAAGATGTACCACGGCTAACTTGGCCTCCAACATACAAAATCCGTGTGAACAACCCTTCTTCAAGAGACAGACAGTTCCATGGCTTCTGCAAATTAGCCATTTTGGGAGAAAGGAAGATGTTCCACTGTTAACTGGGCTGCCAGCATACAAAATCCGTGTTTTAGCAAGACCCCTTTCAGGTCTTCTCTCTTTGTATCAGTCTTTGTCTCTCTCCACCTCTGTCTCTGTCCTTTCTCTCTTTCTCTCTGTCTCATTTTTAATTTTTGCTGTTTAGTATTTTTTCAGGTGAGGCGTTTTACAGGGCCCTTTGGTCCCTCCTAGGTCTTTATCTTGTTAATAATCCCCTCTCTTCCTCCCAGAATAGCCCTTCTTCAAGAAAAAGACAGCTCCATGGCTCCTGCGATCTAGCCATCTTGGGAGAAAGGAAGATGTTCCACTGCTAACTGGGCCTCCAGCATACAAAACCCGCATGAAAAGCCCTTCTTCAAGAGACAGACAGCTCCATGGCTTCTGCGATCTAGTCATTTTGGGAGAAAGGAAGATGTCCCACTGCTAACTGGGCCTCCAGCAAACAAAACCCACATCGCAGGAAGACCCCATTCAAGTCTCCTCTCTCTGTATCAGTCTCTGTCTCTCTCCACATCTGTCTCTGTCTTATGTCTCTCTCTTTCTCTCTCTCTGTCTTTTTTTAAAGTTTTTGCTTTTTAGAATTTTTTTTTGGAGAGTTTTTTTCGCTATAGGGTGCGTGCGCTCGCCAGACAGACAGAGAGAGACATAGAGACAGAAAGCGAGAAATCACCCCCCAGGGGGGATGGTCATGCCGCAATCCCGTCTCCTCCATTCTCCTCTCGGGATCTTGGGCACGCACGCACACGTGCCCGGCGTGAGTTGTAAGCCACCGGGTCCGAGACGCGAACTGCGGTCGACTACGTGGGAGTCCAGTGACATAGCCATTACGCTAACTGCTGGTTCCCCTTTTTAGAATTTTTTCATGTGAGGCATTTTACAGGGTCCTTTGGCCCGTTCTAGGCCTTTATCTTGTTAATAGTCCCCTTTCCTCCTCCCAAAACAGCCCTTCTTCAAGAGACAGACAGCTCCATGGCTCCTGCGATCTAGCAATTTTGGAAGAAATTAAGATGTCCCACTGCTAACTGGGCCTCCTGCATACAAAACCCGCATAGTAGGAAGAACCTTTTCAAGTTTCCTTTCTCTCTATCAGTCTTTGTCTCTCTTCCGCTCTGTCTCTGTCCTCTGTTCATCTCTCTCTCTCTGTCTTTTTTTAATTATTGCTTTGTAGAATTTTTTAAGGTGAGGAGTTTTACAGGGCCCGTTGGCTCCTCCTCGGACTTTATCTTGTTAATAATCCCCTCTCTTCCACCTAGAACAGCCCTTCTTGAAGTGATAGTCAGCTCCATGGCTCCTGCGTTCTAGCCATTTTGGGAGAAAGGAAGATGTTCCACTGCTAACTGGGCCTCCAGCATACAAAACCCACGTGAGCAGCCCTTCTTCAAGAGATAGATAGGTCCATGGCTCCTGTGATCTAGCCATTTTGGGAGAAAGGAAGATGTCCCACTGCTAACTAGGCCTCCAGCATAGAAAACCCGCATGGTAGGAAAACCCCTTTCAAGTCTCCTCTCTCTGTGTCAGTCTTTGTCTCTCTCCAGCTCTGTCTCTATCCTCTGTCTCTCTCTATCTGTCTTTTTTAAAATTTTTGCTTTGTAGAATTTTTTAATGAGAGGAGTTTTACAGGGCCCTTTGGCCCCTCCTCGGCCTTTATCTTGTTAATAATCCCCTCTCCTCTACCCAGAACAGCCTTTCTTCAATAAACCGACAGCTAAATGCCTCCTGCAATCTATCCATTTTGGGAGAAAGGAAGATGTCCCACTGCTAACTGGGCCTTCAGCATACAAAACCCACGTGAACAGCCCTTCTTCAAGAGACAGACAGCTCCATGGCTCCTGCGATCTAGCCATTTTGGGAGAAAGGAAGATGTCCCACTGCTAACTGGGCCTCCAGCATAAAAAAGCCGCATCGTAGGAAGACCCCTTTCAAGTCTGCTCTCTCTGTATCAGTCTTTGTCTCTCTCCACCTCTGTTTCTGTCCTCTGTGTGTCTCTCTCTCTTGCACTTTCTCTGAATTTCTTTATAATTTTTGCTTTTTATAATTTTTTAAGGTGAGGCATTTTACAGGGCCCTTTGTCCTCTCCTAGTCCTTTATCTTGTTAATAATCCCTTCTCCTCCTCCTTGAACAGGCCTTCTTCAAGAAACAGACAGCTCCATGGCTCCTGTGATCTAGACATTTTGTGAGAAAGGAAGATGTCCCACTGCTAACTAGGCCTCCAGCATAGAAAACCCGCGTGGTAGGAAGACCCCTTTCAAGTCTCCTCTCTCTGTGTCAGTCTCTGTCTCTCTCCAGCTCTGTCTCTGTCCTCTGTCTCTCTCTCTCTGTCTTTTTCTTTAATTTTTGCTTTTTAGAATTTTTTAAGCTGAAGCGTTTTACAGGGATCTTTGGCCCATCCTAGGCTTTTATCTTGTTAATAATCTCCTCTCCTCCTCCCAGAACAGGCTTCTTCAAGAGACAGACAGCTCCAGGGCTCCTGCGATGTGGCCATTTTGGGAGAAAGGAAGATGTCCCACTGCTAACTGGGCCTCCAGCATACAAAACTTGCATCATATGAAACCCTTTCAAGTCTCCTCTCTCTGTATCAATCTTTGTCTCTCTCCACCTTTGTCTCTGTCCTCTGTCTCATTCTCTCTCTCTCTCTCTCTCTCTCTCTCTCTCTGTCTTTTTTAAAATTTTTGCTTTGTAGAATTTTTTAATGTGAGGACTTTTACAGGGCCCTTTGGCCCCTCCTCGGCCTTTATCTTGTTAATAATCCCCTCTCCTCTACCCAGAACAGCCTTTCTTCAATAAACCAACAGCTAAATGGCTCCTGCGATCTATCCATTTTGGGAGAAAGGAAGATGTCCCACTGCTAACTGGGCCTCCAGCATACAAAACCCGCGTGGTAGGATAACCCCTTTCAAGTCTGCTCTCTCTGTATCAGTCTTTGTCTCTCTCCACCTCTGTCTCTGTCTTCTGTCTCTCTCTCTCTCTGTCTTTTTTTAAAATTTTTGCTTTTTATAATTTTTTAAGGTAAGGCGTTTTACAGGGCCCTTTGTCCTCTCCCAGGCCTTTATCTTGTTAATAATCCCTTCTCCTCCTCCCTGAACAGTCCTTCTTCAAGAAACAGACAGCTCCATGGCTCCTGTGATCTAGACATTTTGTGAGAAAGGAAGATGTCCCACTGCTAACTGGGCCTCCAGCATACAAACCCCACGTGAACAGCCCTTCTTCAAGAGACAGACAGCTCCATGGTTCCTGCAGTCTAGCCATTTCGGGAGAAAGGAAGATGTCCCACTGCTAACTGGGCCTCCAGCATACAAAACCCACGTGGTAGGAAGACCCCTTTCTATTCTCCTCTCTCTGTATCAGTCTTTGCCTCTCTCCACCTCTGTTTTAGTCCTCTCTCTCTCTTTCTCTCTATCTCTCTGTTTTATTTTTTAATTTTTGCTTTTTAGAATATTTTAATGTGAGGAGTTTTACAGGGCCCTTTCTCCCCTCATAGGCTTTTATCTTGTTAATAATCCCCTCTCCTCCTTCCAGAACAGCCCTTCTTCAAGAGACAGACAGCTCCATGGCTCCTGCGATCTAGCCATTTTGGGAGAAAGGAAGATGTCCCACTGCTAACTGGGCCTCCAGCATGCAAATCCCGTGTGAACAGCCCTTCTTCAAGAGACAGACAGCTTCATGGCTTCTACGATCTAGCCATTTTTTGAGAAATAATATGTCCCACTGCTAACTATGCCTCCAGCATACAAAACCCGCATGGTAGGAAGATCCCTTTCAAGTCTCCTCTCTCTCTATCAATCTTTGTCTCTCTCCACCTCTGTCTTTGTCCTCTGTCTCTCTCTCTCTCTCTGTCTTTTTTAAAATTTTTTCTTTTTAGAATTTTTTAAGGTGAGGCATTTTACAGGGCCCTTTGGTTCCTCCTAGGCCTTTATCTTGTTAATAATCACCTCTCCTTTTCCCAGAGCAGCTTTTCTTCAAGATACAGACAGTTCCATGGCTCCTGTGATCTAGCCATTTAGCGCGGTGCGGTTTTCTAATTTTTGAGTTTTATTGAAATTTTTTGAATATTAATTTTTCTTTAGATTTGTTTAAATGATTTTCTCTTCTTTTTCTCTGATTCTTGTCTGTTTTTTTTGCTGTTGTTGGTATTATTTCCCTCTCTCTGCTTTCTTTTCTGCACACTCCTCGACCCTCAGATGTAACCTCCAATTTTGGGAAGAAACCGACCATCCGCCAGATGACTAGAAATTGCTGCAGGATCACCAGAAATATGGGGAAGCAGGAAAATTCCTCTCCCACAAAGGAAACCGACAGCTCCTCTTCATCGACACACAGTTCAATGAAAATCATGGAAATGTCTGATAAAGAATTCAGAACATTCATAATGGCAAAGCTAACAGAGATGGAAGAGAAGAGAGACAAGGAACTGCTGAAGAGGAAGGAGAAAGGAGTTGAAGAGTTCCAGGAGGTGAGGAAATTCATGCAAGATCTAAAAGAGGAATTTCACACTTTACAAAAGAATCAGATGGAACTGTTAGAGATGAAGGCTATAATACAAGAAGTCAAAATCTCCCTTGAAAGTATTAAAAGCAGACTAGATCATACAGAAAATAGAATCTCTAATGTAGAAGAGAAAATTGCTGGCCTAGAAAAATCCACCCTGAAGACTGAGACAATGGCCCCAAAATTTTAGAATAATATGAGAGAATACTAGATACAATTAAATGTCCAAACATCCGGATAATAGGCGTCCCTGAGGGGGAAGAGACTCATAATGGCATTGATAATCTATTCCATGAAATCCTGCAAGAAAATTTTCCAAACCTGGAGAGGCACTCAAAGATTCAGTCCCAAGAAATATAGAGGACCACAAATAGAATCAACCCAAGAAGATCTTCTCCAAGACACATTATAGCCAGATTGACCAAAACCACAGACAAAGACAAGATACTAAGACTGGCTAAAGAAAAAAGGCAAGTTACCTACAAAGGGTATCCCTTCAGACTAACGGCAGACCTCTCATCGGAAACAATGCGAGTGAGGAGAGAATGGGAAAATATATTCAAATTATTAAGGGAAAAGCAATTTCAACCGAGAATTCTGTACCCAGCAAGGTTATCATTCATTTGGGAAGAAAAGACATGAACTTTCCCAGATAAACAAAACCTGAAAGAATTTACCAGCACCAGACCAGATCTCCAAGAAGTTCTTAAGGGAGTGCTATGTCAGTAAAAGTAAATGCAGACACACAGAAATAAGAGTTCAAAAACTAAGAAAATGGGCAACTTAATTGTAGGGACAATGTTTGGAGATGAATATTATATCCCAGAATTCAATCTGGAAGATCGAACCTTAACAGAAGAAAGATTAAGTACATGAGACTGAATCAATGAAACAACATTCTGTGACTTGACTAAATTATTGCTGCTTTTCTCCTAAGCTTTGTTTTCCAGTTTTAAAAGACTTTTTGTCCTGTCTTGAGCTGTTGATAGGTTCATGTACCTACTATTTGAACGGAATACTAACCTGTTTCTAGGCTTTAAGTTTCAAGGAAATATCATTACCAGTTCAAAACTACTCTTCTCGAAATTACCTGCTGAAAGTAGTTAGATTACTTATGATATTGTGTGATGAACAAAATGTTGGGTAAAAAGGAATGGAAGACAACTGTATTTAGCAGAGATAGTGTAATAAGAGAGTGGGAGAGGGCAGAGGGTCAGACATGGGGTAAAAAACATATATATATGTAATATATGTATGAAAGTAGAAATGGAATATTATTGATGATAACATGCATGATTAAGCCACTATGCAGTTTATTCTAGATGGGAAACCACATTTAGTATGTTGTGATGATGCTCAGGAATGAATGTTAAGTAATTAAAAAAAAAAGTTGCAGGAGAAAAAAAAAAAACGGTAAAACTTTTGTATCGAAATTAAAAAAAATGCATATTTGATGACTGCAGTAAGCTATATAGCCCCAGCTGGGTACTACTTTATAATATGTTCATTCTACTCACTGGGGTTTATGCCTAAAGTCAGACTTGGGTTCATGTATAGGTATATATAAGCTGTGCTAGCTATTGGATATATTTAGACTAATTAAGTTCATTAGCAAATCAATTATATGGTGGGTAGGAAAGGCATAGAAAGCAATCATGGATACCAGAGACAATGTGGGAGGAGGGTGGGACATGGCAGAGGGTGAGGGATAAGGAATCAAGGACGGGAAAACAAAAAACAAAGTATACAAGACATAAGAATTGGAAAATTAATTTCTGAAAACATGTATGTTGACGTGCTTGATTGAGTCAATACACAGTGTATTTTGGATGGAAAATTCATTTGTATGCTCTAATGATGTATAGTGAATTAATGTAAAAAATAAATAAATTTAAAGAGAAAAAAAAGCAGACTATATCATACAGAAAATAGAATATCAGACATAGAAGAGAAAATTGCTGGCCTAGAAAAATCCACCACAGGGAACCAGCAGTTAGCGTAATGGCTATGTCGCTGGACTCCCACGTAGTCGACCGCGGTTCGCGTCTTGGACCCGGTGGCTTACAACTCACGCCGGGCGCGTGTGCGTGCGTGCCCAAGATCCCGAGAGGAGAATGGAGGAGAAGGGATTGCGGCGTGACCATCCCCCCTGGGGGGTGATTTCTCGCTTTCTATCTCTCTGTCTCTCTCTGTCTGTCTGGCGAGCGCACGCGCCCTATAGCGAAAAAACCTCTCCAAAAAAAAAAAAAAAAAAAAAAAAAAAAAGAAAAATCCACCACAAAGACTGAGAAAATTGCCCCAAAATTTGAAAATTACATATGAGAAGTACTAGATACCATCAAACATCCAAACATCCGAATAATTGGCATTCCAGAAGGTGAAGAGACCCATAAGGCCAGTGATAATCTATTCCATGAAGTCCTGAAAGAAAACTTTCCAAAGCTAGCGAGGCACTCAAGGATTCCGTCCCAAGAAATACAGAGGACCACAAATAGAATTAACCCAAGAAGATCTTCTCCAGGACACATTATAGCCAGGTTGACCAAAACCACAGACAAAGGCAAGATACTAAGATTGGCAAGAGAAAAACATCAAGTTACCTACAAAGAATATTCCATTAGGCTAACAGAAGACCTCTCATCAGAAACAATGTGAGCAAGGAAAGAATGGGAAAATATTTTCAAAGTGTTAAGAGAAAAGCAATTTCAGCCAAGAATAATCTACCCAGCAAGACTATCTTTCATGTGGGAAGAAAAGACAAGAACATTCTTAGATAAACAAAGCCTGAAAGAATTTACCAGCACCAGACCAGATCTCTAAGAAGTTCTCAGGGGAGTGCTGTATCAGGAAAATTAAATATAGACACACAGAAATAAGAGTTCAAAAACTAAGAGAGTAGCCAACTTAATCATAGGGACAGGTCTGGAGTTGAATATTATATCCCAAAATTCAATTGGAAGAATCGAACCACAACAGAAGATAAAGCACATGAGACTGAATTGGTGAAGTATAATTTTATGACTTTTGACTAAAATATCGCTGATTTTCTTGTAGACTTTTTATCTGGTTATACTGATTTGTGTCCTGTCTTGAGATATGGATAGGTTCATGCACCTATCATTTGATCAGAATCCTAACCTGATTCCTGGCTTTAAGCAAAGTTCCTTAGCATTTCTTTGATTTAAGTTAAAACTGGTTTTCTTAATAGTATCAGGTGAACTTGCTATTGAAAGTAATTAGATTATTTAAGAAATTGTGTGATCAATACAATGTGGGTGGGAAAGGAATGGAAGACAATTGAAGACTCCAGAGATAGTGTGAGAAGAGAGGGGGAAAGGACAGAGGGTCAGAAATAGGGGTAAAAAAATCTAGAAACTAGAAATAGAAAATTTCTGATAACAATATGCATGATTAAGCCACTATGCAGTATATTCTGGATGGGAAATCACATTTTGTATGCTGTGATGATGCTTAGAAAAAGAATGTAAATTAAGTTGAAAAAAAAGTTTCAGAAAAAAAATACTTATTTGATGAATGCAGTAAGATATATAGCCCCAGCTAGGTGCTACTTTATAGGATGTTCATTCTACTTAATGAGGCTTATGCCTAAATTTGAACTTGTGTTCATAAAAATGTATTTATCAGCTGTGCTTGCTATGAAAATATTTAGATTAATTAAGATCTTTAGTGATTCAATAAAATGTGGGAGAAAAACATTGTAGAAAGCAAACATAGATACCAGAGATGGTGTGGGAGGAATGTGGGAGATGGCAGAGGGTAAGAGATAGAGAATCAAGGATGAGGAAAAAAAACCAAAACATACAGGAAACAAGAAATGAAAAATTATTTGTTTCTTTTTTTTTTAGATTTTTTTTTTTTTTTGCCATAGGGCGTGTGTGCTCACCAGAAAGACAGAGAGAGACAGAGAGAGAGAAAGTGAGAAATCACCCCCCAGGGGGGATGGCCATGCCACAATCCCTTCACCTCCTTTCTCCTCTCAGGATCTTGGGCACGCACGCACACGTGCCCGGTGTGAGTTTAAGCCACCGGATCCAGGACTCGAACCATGGTCGACTACATGGGAGTCCAGCGACAGCCATTACGCCAACTGCTGGTCCCCCAAGAAATGGAAAATTATTTGTTGACAATAACATGTATGTTGATGTGCTTGATTGAGTCAATATGCAGTGTACTCTGGATGGAAAATCTCATTTTGTATGTTGTAATGATGTGCAGTGAATAAATATAAATAAATAAATTTATTAAACAAATTAAAAAAACCCTCTTTTGAAAGTCTTAAAAGCAGACTAAATCATACAGAAAATTGAATCTCAGATGTAGAAAATAGGATCACTGGACTAGTAAAATCCACCATAAAGACTGAGAAATTAACCCAAGAAATGAGAATAATATACGAGAAATACTAGATACCATTAAACATCTAAACATTCGTATAATTGGTATCCCAGAAGATGAAGAGACTAATAAGGTCATTGACAATCTACTCCATGAAATCCTGGAAGAAAACTTCCCAAACATAGGAATTTAAAGATCCAGACCTAAGAAATACATAGGACCCTAAATAGGATCAACCCAAGAGATCTTCTCCAAGGCACATTATAGCTAGAATGACCAAAATCACAAAGACAAGATACACAGACTGGCAAGAGAGAAATGTCAAGTTACCTACAACGAATATCCCATCAGGGTAACAGCAGACCTCTCATCAGAAACAATGTGAGCAAGAAAAGAATGAGAAAATATATTGAAAGTGTTGAGTAAAAAACAATTGCAATCAAGAATACTATATATGGCAAGATTATCCTTCATATGGGAAGAAAAAACAAGACCATTCTCTGATAAACAAAACCTGAGAGAATTTATGAACACCAGACCAGCTCTCCAAGAAGTTCTTAAGGGAGTGCTATTCTAGGAAAACTAAAGTCAGACACACAAAAATAAGAGTTCTAAAACAGCTAAGAAAATGGCTAGCTTAGTGGCTTAATCATGCATGTTATTATCAATAATAGTCCATTTCTACTTTCATACATATGTATACGTATATATATGCAGTTTATTCTAGATGGGAAACCACATTTAGTACGTTGTGATGATGCTCAGGGAATGAATGTTAAGTAATTAAAAAAAAGTTGCAGGAGGAAAAAAAACTGTTCGTATCAAAATTTAAAAAAAATGCATATTTGATGACTGCAGTAAGCTATATAGCCCCAGTTGGGTACTACTTTATAATACGTTCATTCTACTCACTGGGGTTTATGCCTAAAGTCAGACTTGGGTTCATGTATAGGTATATATCAGCTGTGCTAGCTATTGGATATATTTAGACTAATTAAGTTCATTAGCAAATCAAGTATATGGTGGGGGGGGAGGCATAGAAAGCAACCATGGATACCAGAGACAATATGGGAGGAGGGTGGGACATGACAGAGGGTGAGAGATAGGGAATCAAGGGTGGCAAAACAAAAACAAAGTATACAAGACCTAAGAATTGGAAAATTATTTGCTGAAAACATGTATGTTGATGTGCTTGATTGAGCCAATACATAATGTATTTTGGATGGAAAATTCATTTGTATGCTGTAATGATGTATAGTGAATTAATGTAAAAAATAAATAAATTTAAAGAGAAAAAAAAAAAAGAACTAAAAAAAAAATGGCTAGCTTAATGGTAGGGACAAGTCCAGAGTTCAATGTTATCTTCCAGAATTTAAACAGAAGGGTCAGACCACAACAGAAGATAAAGAATATGAGTTTGAACTGGTGAAATAGAAATTTATGACTTTTGACTAAAACATTACTGACCTTTATGCTTTGTTTTCCAGTGTCAAGGAGTTTTTTCTTCTCTAGAGTTGTGGACAGGTCCATGTACCCACCATTCAAACAGAATCCTAACCTGTTTCCTGGCTTTAAGTATTAAGCAAAGTTTTCTTAACATCTTTTGATTTTGATTTATTAAAGCTAAAACTACCTTTCTTGAAATTAAAAAAAATAAAAACACTTTTAAAGAAAGATGTTCCAAGAATGTGCCAATTATAAAGGATATATTATTATCATTCTTAAAATATTGCTTAACACAAAGAACTCCCTGTAGGTATACATATACATTTGAAAATCTCTAATTCAGGCTCTCACTAATGTCAGTGGACTCTTACTATTCAAATTCCCCTATGCCAAGCACACCAACATCACACTCATAAGGGAGATAGGCAGGAAGGGAAAAATAAAATATATGTTTCATTACATTTTAATTAGCTCAATCACAGACACAGCTCAGCTAACAGAACCAGAAGTAAACATTAAGTCTCTTTACAAATAGTCATGCACCATATGATGTTTTGGCCAAGGGAGTACATGCATGTGACGGTGGTCCCATAAGAACATGTGTCTACACCACATGGCCTGAGTCCGTAGTGAGCCATAGCAATGAGGTTTGTTAAGTACACTCCATGATGTTCACAATGAAAACACTTGACCATGCATTTCTTACAACCATTCAGCAAACCATGACTGTACTTACTCAAACTGTCCAACTTTTTGTCCAGGAACAAATTACAAATCCATTCATGTGTAACACAATGTTATTATTTGTTTTATTAAGCTGGAATTAAGTTCTTTCTCAGCACATGAACTACAAAAGAAACACTGTGGCTCAGCCAATGTGGCAAAGGCTAAGTTAAAAGACGCTAAGCTTGGCAGGCTGGGAGCACAGGGGAGCCCAGGTTCCATCCTCAGGTCAACCTAAAGTCTGAGTGTGGTGGGGTATGCCTGTACACCCAGCAACTAGGAAGGCTGGGAAAGAAGCAGTGCCCTAGCCAGACCCTGCTCCCCCAAAAAGAGCCCTGCATGGTGGCTGGAGCCTGTAGTCCTAGAGTTTGATGTGGAAGGATGGCAACAGTGAGACTCTTAGGATAGAGAAAACAAACAAAAAAGAACAATGCTGCACATTTTCTTAGGTTAATGGCTTTAAAAATCACTCTAAATGTTTTATTTTGAAATGATTAATCACCACTCTGGGTACATGTTCCAGGACAAATGCACAACAGCATGCGCTCGGATGTTGCTGCACTGCTGTAACAGCGAACCTCCACTTTGGGAAGAAAAGCTGACCATGTGATATTTAACAGTATAGAAAGAATAGATTTAATAGTATAAAGATTTAACAGTATAGAAAGACACAGTCCATCTATTTTTACTGCTAGGAAAGGATCTCCAAGTTGTAAAAAGTCAGAAAATGTAAGTAACAGAACAATGCTTCCAATATGACATCATGTGATAAGGTGTTTGTGTGTGTGTGTTCTCTCTCTCTCTCTCTCTCTTTTTTTTTTTTTTTTTTTTGAGAGGTTTTTTCTATAGGGTACGTGTGCTCGCCAGACAGACAGAGAAAGACAGAGAGACAGAAAGCGAGAAATCACCCCCCCCAGGGGGGATGACCACGCTGCAATCTCTTCTCCTCCATTCTCCTCTTGGGATCTTGGGCACGCACGCACACACGCCCAGCGTGAGTTTAAGCCACCGGGTCCAGGACTTGAACCGCGGTTGACTACGTGGGAGTCCAACGACATAGCCATTATGCTAACTGCTGGTCCCCCTGTGTGTTCTCTCTCTCTCTCTCTCTCTCTCTCTTTCTCTCTCTCTCTCACACACACACACACACACACACACACACTCCTATAGTGTTTCTGTATGTATGCATGTACTTGTAAGAATGCAAAGAAAAAGGTCTGGAAAAATATCGAGGAACAGAAAACATCATCACCTCCAAGTGCGAGAGTGTGAAATTAAAATGGGAGGAATCACTGGGATTCTAGCTTCATTTTTATCAA